>LR812524.1:31918592-32568592 GCA_903798195.1 Danio kyathit | reverse complement strand
ATCCAGCACATGTTTTATGCAGCGGATGCCCTTCAAGCTGCAACCCATCACTGGGAAACATCCATACACACTTATTCACACACATACACTACGGACAATTTAGCCTACCCAATTCACCTATAATGCATGTCTTTGGATTGTGAGGGAAACCGGAGCACCTTGAGGAAACCCACGCAAACACGGGGAGAACATGCAAACTCCACACAGAAACACCAACTGATCCAGCCAAGGCTCGAACCATATTCATATGTATATTCATATTCAATATTCAATAATATACCATTTTTTACCAGTTTATTTACTTTTTAATTAGTAAATACATTTATAATGTAAAAAATTATCACATGATCATTATTTTTGTTTGCAATTGTTTAAAATTACATAAATAATCCATTATTTGAATCTTTATATTTTATCAATGAATCCTAAAAAAACAGTTAAAAGAAAACACAGTTTTCACAATACTATGAAGCAAGACATTTTTTTTACAGTTATTTAAAACAGTTATTTAAATTGTACACTACCTGACAAAATTCTTGTCATCGATCCCAGTTGTAGGAGCAACAAATAATAACTTGACTTCTAGTTGATCATTTGGGAAAGTGTCAGAAGGTCTGATGAATTAAGTGTTGAACTGCATCCCAATCATCACAAATACTGCAAAAGACCTATTGAAACCCGCATGGACCCAAGATTCTCACAGAAATCAGTCAAGTTTGGTGAAGGAAAAATCATGGTTTGGGGTTTCATTCAGTATAGGGTCATGCCAAAGATTTGCAGAGTGGATGGCAACATCAACAGCCTGAGGTATCAAGACATTTTTGCTGCCCAGTACATTACAAACCACAGGAGAGGGCAAATTCTTCCGCAGGTCAGCACTCCTTCTCATACTTCAACATCCACATCAAAGTTCCTGAAAGCAAAGAAGGTGCTTTAGGATTGGTCAGCCCACACACCAGACATGAACATTATTGAGCATGTCTGGGGTAAGATGAAGGAGGAGACATTGAAGATGAATGCAAAGAATCTTGATGAACTCTGGGAGTCCTGCAAGAATACTTTCTTTGCCATTCCAGATGACTTTAAGTCAAACCTTACTCAAACCTTACTGTCCTAATTAAATAATTAAAAATCAAGGCATGATCGTATTTTATGTTGGTAAAATAAGCGTAATCTAGAGGCCTTTGTCTTTCATCTAAACCACTTCTGATTCCAAATGATCAACTAGAAGTTAAGTTATTATTTCGTGTTCCTAAAACTTGGATAGTTTTAGTTGTTCCCAAAACTTGGATCAGGTAGTGTATGATTTAAATCCCATTTCACAAGTATTTTTGAACAAAGAAATGCAGTCTTAGTGAGCAGAATTGCCTTCTTTTAAAACATCTTTAAAAAAAAAAAAGAAACTTACCCTCCAAAGTGTGATTTTTAAGTGTTTTGAATTATGAGGACAAAACTCCTTACAACTAGGTCATCCCATGTTATTAAACAATTTCGTGGTTTTGTGCTTTTTTATGTGATTTTAAACCACATAAACAAGCATACATACACAAAAGAAAGAAGAACATGCACAGAACTGGTAACTGATGTGATACAAACAGTACAGATCCTTTGTCAATCTAGGAACGATGGGATACGGAGTCTATGAAAACATTCACAATAACATTTCTCTCAGGGGAACTCATAATGACTGATGAAATCTACAAAAGGGGCACGGCTCATCTTTAACATGCTGTAAATGATGTTGGCTGAAGAAAGGGAACACAAAAGCACAAACGGTCAAGTGAAAGGAAAGATAAAAAACACCCTGGAGAGAAAGGACAGAGCTGAAAAAAAAAGGTGGAGAAAACAAAAAAAGGCATGAATATATTTTGTCCTCTCCCTCCGGCTGCTGTTTTGCATAGACATTGCTGTGTTGGCGTGGGAGTGAAAGACTCCGTTAGACCAGCATTAGCATAAGTTGATCAGAGGACCTGTCTGGATCTGACAGAAAAGAGGATGAGCCCTGAAGTGAACACTTTGTGTCCACTACGAAACACAGAGAGACAACTTTACTACAGCTTCAAAGACTCACGCTCATTTCCTGTAGCTAAGTGAAAACTGACGCTTTGTTGAGAGGTTTCACCTGCTTTGAAAGTGGGTGGCAGACAGAAAAGCACAGGGAAATTATCAATAAACAAGTTAGAAAATAAAGTTGTATGAAAACATATTATGTACCATATGATAGCTTAAAAATTTAAATCATAATTCAGTGATAATCTTCTACTTCAGAAAGATATTAACAATTTAACACTTTTACAAATTAATTTTACAAATTCCATAACTACTAGAAGGGCCATAGCGGTCATTCTGACTGTTCAGGGGTGCATTTCCCAAACAACAATGTAACTCGCGGCTGAACTATAATAGTACGATGCATCGGTTGGGAAAAGAATGATGTAGTGACGAGTGTCTCCCAAAACCCGTAGTTTCTCTGTCGCAGATCCATCGTTTTAACCACGTTAGTTATAACATAAAACATCCATAATGATGCTCTAAACGGGGTGGAGTAACAACTTCTTTAGAGAAGAACCCCGTAAGTTCTTTGTGCAAATTATATTGTTTTACACAAACACGCATTTAAAATAAAATCCAATATTAGTTTTGCTAAAAACATGCACTCGCTTTCCATATTCATTGAAATATATGTAAATGGCAGATATAGGGTCTACGTTTTCGTTACAAATCGTCACCTTGGAATTATAAGGTTCTATCTGCGTTCTGAATGATTTTGAGATATTGAGCTTCAAAGTTTTTGCATTCCATAGCAAATAGTATGTGTGTAACATTTGTTTTTAAAATAAAAAAGTCTTAAAATGTAAACAACTTACAAAAAAAAAAAAACACCATAATGTAAATAAGTTGTCATTTAATAAGAATATGTCAATAACTCAATTTTGACAAAACCTAATAATTCTAAGGTGACAAAATATTATTGATTATTCTATTCTAAAACTTAAAATCACTTACAAATGCTAACACGTATTCTAATATCATATTTAAATCATATAAATAAATAAATAAATAAATAATGAGGCTATTTATTAAGAAATTAAATGTAATATTTATTATTTATTAGGCAAATTTTAAAAATCCTACTTTAATAATAATATTCATAATAATAATGATGATGATGATGATGATGATGATAATGATGATGATGGTGATGATGATTATTATTATTAGGTAGGATATTGTTTTTGTATTTTTTTGAAAAGTCTACTTTTACAATTTCAGACATGCAAACCACTGCAGAAATGTTCTAACCAACAGGTCCATGTCATATACTTAATATGCTATGTTTTTTGTTTTCACAAGCTTTGGAGATGTAACATAAATTCCGCTTTTTAAATAGTCACCTATAGCTTTCGTCATGAGGCTGTTTTCAAAATGACATCAATGTTTTCAAAGTGCACTGTGAAGGAAGCACAATTGTAAACATGAAGTTCGCTAAAACTAAACTGTAAAAATACTTTGAAAGCAAATGACACCTAAGAGAGATGACTTTAATGCTTTTTAATTTTTAATCATTCCAAGTTTAAATGTTCTAAATGTTCTAAATGAATAGGGCACAGGGGGGATAAGTGGGAATAGAACACAGCCAGGAACTATGTCTCCAGAGGTGTAGTTGCAAGTGCACAAGTTTGCGACGCAGTTTGCGAATGTTCGTTGGAATGATGGATTTGGGAAACGGCAAATCAACGAACTATGTTTATAACAACGAAACTTGTGACCTTAGTTGGCTAACGATGGTTTTGGGAAACGCACCCCTGATATATTTGAAGCTTGTATTGAGATTAAGCTTTAAATGTCTGTCATACTATTTTATAATGTCATTACCCTAAAATACAAACATTTTTGTTGATTATAACATTTTTAGCCTTTTTGTGTACAAGTTCCTAGATTGGCCCAAATGTTGCCTACCTAATTTATTTCAAGCAAGTGGGAGAGCACAGTTTTTTTAGTGCAGTAAAAATGTTTTTTTTTTTTTTTTTTTTAAGTTTGAAAGACATGTCTGAAATAAAGTTATGTATTTGGTATCAGAATATTTTTTTGTTAGGAGTGGGTGCTGAAACACATGTGATCAGTTATTTAGAGTAGACTATTTAGGGTAAAAATATTTTAATAAAATAAAATAACAATGTTAGAATGAAATATAAACACGTTTAGGAAAAGTCAGAGTAGTATAGTTACATGGGTTTTATTTTAACAAAGTTATTAAATTACAGCATTTGAACATGGTCAAAACGATCATGATTTAGTAGATCTAGTAAAACAGTCAAGATGAATTGTTAATTAATTTGACAGTATGAATAAACTTATGAATGTACATAGGCAGATGATAAACTTAATTCAACGATAATTTGCTTTTAGAGGGCCTACAAAAAACACAGATAGGAGGCTTCTGTCAGTGCTGCAGTAAAACATCCTGAATATGTGAAGATGTGACCATTTTCAGTTTCATAATGGAACTTTTACAGCATGGATAATGGACAACAAAACAGAAGTAAATAGCGCTATTCCACCTAGCCTGCTTTACTGAGCTGAATATTGTTTTATATTCACATCAGTTAATTTTTAAACAATTATAACCTGTGACGCGCTCCCTATATTGTTTACCATGCTACTTTTAATATTCGATCTGAAATAGCATGTAATATGGCTTAGTAATAAGTCTAATTCCTGCACGCCGCCAGGCAAACCACTAAGCATACAGAGCAGCGATTCTTGCATGCATGACATATTGCACATTATGACATTTTTGCATTATTTTTGCAAGTTTTTCTTGCTACACAACTGAAAACGTGCTAGATATAATACAGTTTTTTGTTCAAAATTTTAGTATTATAAAGTACTATGAAGTTTTCTAACTGGCAAATGACATGAACTAGTGAGTTGTCTGCTGTCATCTTTAAGGTGCGCGCATATTTGTGTTTCAGGAGGCGTGGCTTTGGACGGCAGGGGAGGGACTGTGTTTCAAAGATATTATGTTAACCGGTTAGCATTTTGGCAGATCACTACTTCACCTTTAACTCCATTAATCATATTAGAAATGGTGGCAAACTATTCTTCAAATATTCAATATCTTGTGTGAGCTATTCTTTAAAAAAATAAGCCATAAAACAGCATTGCAGTATTAAAAACTGTCAAAAAAAATATATAAAAAATAAATAAAAATCCAAGTGGGTCCTCACACCACTGGCTCTAATGACAGTTTGAACAAAATGATGCTACAATAATAAGGCAGAATATTTAGACAGAACTCAGTTTTTTTGTTTTTATAAAAAAAAAAAAAAATGTTCTAAGCAATTGCTTTGCATAATGATTTACGGTTCGTTAGTCAACTTAATTTATAATTTAATCGGATGGATGTGGCTCTGCCAAACTCCCCGTCTCCCAAGGATGAGAGCACATTCAAACTGTTTCATTAACACCAGAGGCCTATAGAACAACCACCCCACAGCATGCTATGCTGTTCAGTGTAAGTTGTTCTTGAAAACATACAGCGCTAATGGAACATATCCGAGTGCTGTAAAATACTACTGAGAACCAGAAATGACAAGTTCCATGACAGCTTTGGCTTTTTGGCTCACTCACAAGCAGTCTGTCATAAAAAATAAAAATAAACCTTTAGTCAAATTAATTCACAACTGGCAACGCCTTGCTAAGCCACGCAAAAGCACCCGAAATCCCCTCCCTTTGGCAAAAACCTACCACAAATTACCCATAAAAGCTAATTAATACAAAAATATCCCCAAAAATGTACCGCTTGCGTACAAAGGAGGCTTTTTAGTCACATTACTAATTTAAGATTGCGCATTTTCCAACAGCATTTCAAAGCTGTACTCAGAAGCAGGAGCTCCGGATGGGCCTCTGCAATGAGCGTGTGCGTTGTTTGCAGACCGACAGTCTAACGTTCCTAAAGCATGAGAGTAGAGTCCATTAACTAATAGAGATTAAAAGCCTGATGCCTCTCCCCCTCCCTCGGATTACACTTCCAGAGCACACGGCTGATTGATGAGAACCAGCAGGCTGCCTGGAATCTCCGCTTTCATTAAGGTTTCCCTCCCTCCTTCTCTTTTTCCATCCACCCATCCCTCCATCCGCTTCACTATACCTCCGTCCATCTCAGTGGGGGAAGAGGGAGGTAAACAGATGGAGAGGTCTGGAGGAGATAAGTGGCAGCACTTTAGCATGAGCGCTAGAAGGGTTCCTTGCACCGAAGGGTCATTTCTGCCACCTGATGTGATCTATTCTGACATGAAAGAAGTCCACCTATATGTCATTATCCGCTTTATGCAGGTTCTCTAGGAGCACGACTGGAGTAGTTCCTGAGGCTTGAGGTCTTAAGGCCGGAACACGCCAAATCAACATTAAAGAAGTAGTGCAATGAAAAGCAGCTGTGTTGTCACCTCGTATCACCTGCAACTCGGCTAAAAAGCTGGGCTTGAACATGCCACAGAGATGACAGACAATACGCACGTACTTTATAATGGCAGGTGGTTAGTCTATCTTCGTCATTCAAAAGGCAAACTGAAACTACAGTAGGACTGAAGATTTAAAAGTCCATTTCCATTTCTTCATTCGAGACGGCTGCATCATTACAGTCAGGTATTGGAATAACCAGATAAGATGAATATGTAAAAGTAAAATAGGCTTCTCCATATGCACTCTTGACATTCCCATTTGCATGTTCTTCATTATTTGAACTATTCTTCTCAGGGTATGGTTTGATACCCAATCAATTACCCAATCAGAGTTGACTGTTTAACTGACCAGCTGGGAGTGATAGAGCATATTCAGTAGGTCAAACAATAGACCAATTACTTAAAATAAAAATACTACTTTAAACATATATACAAATATACAAATATATATATATATATAGTTGAAGTCAGAATTAATAAAACTTCCTGAATTATTAGCCCCCCTGTTTATTTTTTTTACCCAATTTCTGTTTAACATAATAGTTTTAATAACTCATTTCTAATAGCTGATTTATTTTATCTTTGCCATGATGACAGTAAATAATATTTTAGATATTTTTTTCAAGACACTTCTATACAGCTTAAAGTGACATTTAAAGGCTTAACTAGGTTAATTAGGTTAACTAGGCAGCATAGGGTAATTAGGCAAGTTATTGTGTAACGATGGTTTGTTCTGTAGACTATCGAAAAAATATATAGCTTAAAGGGGGTAATAATTTTGACCTTAACATGTTTTTTAAAAAATTAAATAAAACAAATAAGACTTTCTCCAGAAGAAAAAAACATATTATCAGACATACTTTGAAAATGTCTATGCTCTGTTAAACATCATTCACTATTTAGAAAAGAAATTTAAAAAGAAAAAAAAAATAATAAAGGGGGGCTAATAATTCTGACTTCAACTATATATATATATATATATATATATATATATATATATATATATATATATATATATATATATATATATATATATATATATATATTATTATTTTTATATATTTTATATATTATTTATATATAGTTTTCTTTATCCCTCAAAATGTGAATTGATTATAGTTTTATATGAATTTTGTAAGGATTAAACAATGGATTGGCATGCATTAAGTAAGGGATAAAGTACATCCAGGAGGTTGTTATTGCAATTAAATGAATTATGGCTGGTTTATACTTCTGCGTTTGACCCACGGCACATACCTTGCACATTGCTATGCATTTATACTTCGGCATGCTGTTTGTATTACTCTGCAATAACACTTCCGAAACGCTAGTTGGCAGTGCGGTTTTTATGTTCCTTTGTGTCGATGTTGTTCGCTGGTGTTCACTTGTTTCTGAACTCTACCTTAATGTACAAGTGGCTCATATTCGATCATTTGAGGTAAGAATCGGCAGACGTGCAACAACTTTAATCATAAAGTAAACTCTCCTTCTGGAGCTTCTTCACGGGACTCCACACTTGTAAACACTCGATCCAACGAGTTCACATGGTTCTCATCCCCGCCTACACTCGTCAGTGCTACCAAGCTGACCAATCACAGAGCTTGTGCTATGCGTCATTGCGACATGTTGTTAAATTTTTTGAGAGGTGTCACGGTGAGGGGTATGCGACCACGCGAAGGCTGCATCGGAGCATACAAGTGCGCTTGAGGCAGAGGTATAAATCAGCCTTTATTGACATTGTAAAGATGAAATATACTAGAAATCATATATTGGTAATGTCCAGCTTCTCTTGCTATGCCTGAAAGGCTCTTCCCTTTGGCCTTCATCTGTGTAACTCTCTAACTTCCAAAGGCATTAAAAACAAAGAAGTTAGGCTACCAGTTAAATAGTAATATTTTTACTTTGTAAATCTTTTTACTTTTTATTTATTCAGGATCTTTCTACTTTCCTTTAGCCTGGGTGGGCTTTTGACACCCTGGCCCTTAGGTAGCCTTGCCATTGATTCCAAGTGTGAAACACACCATAGACAGACACATGACCTGCTGTTGGCCAACAGCCGACTGATGGCTTGGCATGTCACATCCTTTACAAGGTGTTCAAGAAGGTGCGAGATGGAAGCCTTTTAGAAATTCCAGTCCAAGATGGAGATGGAGGCACCAAGGTAAGAGTGTGTGTGTTCAAGAGAGGAGGTTATGTCATTCTCAGGAGGATAAGGTGCCCTGACAAGGCAATCAGGAGTGAAGTGATTCTGCAGCCATGCGGCCTCAGTGCTCTCGTCCCTCACTCTGATGAGCTTTTGACAAATGGAGAGCAGCCGAAATTGGTTTTGTATGAGTGCTTTCAGATCTGTCTCTTAGCAGGATTATTGCCACCTGTCTTCATTGGCTACATGAGTCCATCTATTCAGTTCACTCAAGGGTTTAGTGGCTAGTCGTTCTGGATAAAATGGCAAAATGACTCAAAAAAAAACCCCACTAACCTTCCGTCTCGGCCTTATAACTATTAATATTCCAGCCAGCCCTCCCTACTCCTATCTGTGCCCAGGTGACCAAGCTGCAGAGGTCAACAGCGCCACTCCAAACAAATCTGTTCATTGCATATCATCCAAATGTCAACCAGAAGCTGAAACAGGAGGCTTGTGGAAGTGCGGGACCTCTTACCAAAGCCCCGTCACAACCCTTACCATCTGCTTGTGCTCCCTATTAAATTAATGACAGTGCATCGTAATCAAGTGAACCTACATAATCGGATAAGTTACTCAATTCAGATAATGAAAGCTGAGGGAAACTTTGTCTTGGGGACAGTGATATCTCCAGTGATCAATCAAGGAGCAGCTGCAGCACTTTAGAGATTCTCTTCTGTCTAATCATTAATACGACAACAAAAGAGAAACTATTATTTTAAGCCTGGGAAACAGAATCAATAGTCATGATCGATAGGCAGATTCACAGACTGTGTCACATTTACAGGATGAGTGTTGGATTGCGGTGACTCAGCTCTGTTTTGTGTTATGCAAGTATTTCCACATCAAGAAATGAATGATACAAATAGAGGAATGATGGGAATGCTGGGTGGCTCTTTGAGTAGGGGGCTGATTAAGTTCCTTTAAAAAAAATATATATATATATATATATATATATATGAATATATATATATATATATATATATATATATATATATATATATATATATATATATATATATATATATATATTCATTTATTCATTTTCCTTCAGCTTAGTCTCTATTTCAGTGGTAGCCACAGCGGAATGAAGCGCCAACTATTCCAGCATATGTTTTAAGCAGCGGATGCACAACTAGCCGCAACCCAGTTCTGGGAAACACCCTTAAACTCTTGCATTCACACACACTCATACGCTACTGCCAATTTTGTTTATTCTATTCACCCATACCGCATGTCTTTGGACTGTGGGGAAACCAGAGCACTCGAAGGAAACACATGCAAACATGAAGAGAACATGCAAACTCCACACAGAAATGCAAACTGGCTGAGAAGAGACTCGAACCAGAAACCTTCTTGTTGTGAGGTGACAGTGCTAATCACTGAGCCACCGTGCTGCCTAATTGTATTTATTAAATAACAAAAAAAATATTTTCAGTATTAAAGGGATTGTTACTCAGTCTTGTCATTTCATACATATAAGACGTTTGTTTATCTTTGAAACACAATGTATGAAACATGAAGACATCTTAATAGTAATTCATATTAATTCTGACTGCTGTACTAAAGTTAAGCCAATGCTTAGAGTACAACATAATAATGTTTTAACTTGCTTGCAATACTCAACCAGCTAGAATCAGCCTCAATATACTGCATATGGAATCAACAAATGAATCAATGTGGCATCATTTTGAATGGAATCTGGCCAAAATAAAGTATGTAGTGTTAGTTATAATGTTTTTGAAACCTAGCTTCATTTCATTGTATTGATCAAAGGTCAGTGGACATCACATATACACCCTAAACAGTGGTGGGTTGTCATAACCCAAAACTGTTGTTTTTTTTTTTTTTAAGTAAATATTAATTCCAATTTTGAACCCAATAGTTGGGTTTGTTCATATTTGACTCAATGCTAGATTACAACAACTTAGCCTTATATACAGTGTGCAATTTGTGTGACTCTGAGGCTCTGCATTCTTCGACTAGAAATCACTTATATGGTTCATTTCATTTGGTCAGTTTTTCGAGGTCAGATGTTCATGAGTAAAAACAAACCCCTAAAGAGCCATCTTATGGTTAAAATTAAAGTGTTGGGGTGTTATCTTACAGTATACAATCTAAAAACTGCTGAGTTATCTTGATCAAACATTATGACAAATATGGACAAACCCATTGTTAGGTTAATTTTTGACAACACTTTACAATAGGGGACACTTAATGTTTGTTAATGTATTCACTAACATGGACAAACAATGAGCAATACACTTAATCTATATTAATTTTAATGTTTATTTATCTATGTTAGTGTTAGTAAATGAAAATACAGTTGTTCATTATTGTGTTAACTGGTAAATGTTAATGGTAAATGATTACCTATAAACAATAAATGTTGTACAAAAATTGTTTATTGTTTGTTCATTAATTCATTTTCTTTTCGGCTTAGTCCCTTTATTAATCTGGGGTTGCCACAGCATAATGAACCGCCAACTTATCCAGCATACATTTTACACAGCTGATGCCCTTGCAGCAGCAACCCATCACTGGGAAACACCCATACATTCTCATTCACACACATACACTACAGAAAATTTAGCTTACCCCATTCACCTATAGCGCATGTCTTTGGACTGTGGGGGAAAAACCTGAAGAAAACCTAGTGAGGAGAACATGCAAACTCCACACAGAAATGCCAACTGACCCAGCCGAGGTTCGAACCAGCAGCCTTCTTGCTATGAGGCGAGAGCGCTACCCACTGCGCCACCACATCACCCCTCAATGTTTGTTTATGTTTTACCAAATTGTTGTTGGAATACAAAGATGATTCTCATATGCTTTATACATCTTTTTGTATAAAAAATACACTATGAACAGCAGCTACGCTAATTATTTTCTTATCTCTATTTCCACCTGGGGATACTCATCCTGAGGCCTCTAGAGATCATGCAGCACTATTGATGTGATCTAAGACCTGTGAAGAAATTATGCCAAGGAATCCATAATCCTGGACCAGGCCGTATCCTGAGCTAATGCTCTGGCGGTCATGGAGGAGTGGAGTGCATGAAACTGATTCCTGAAAGACCACAATGACAGACGAGACATTAATCCTATGGGCCAGCCTGATCTCCCGCCGGTGACCTACTCACACATGCAGTTCTCTACAATGGACGTCCAGCGTTCTCCAGCCTCCGGCGCCTAGACTGCAGCTCCACACAGGAAGTTTGGCCAGAGGAAAAAGGGTCATGCCCAACAGAGCCTGGTTTCTCTCTAGGTTTTTTCCTTCAATTCGACAATTGGTGAAGTTTTATTCCTCGCCACTGGCTTGCTTGGATTGGGACTGCGATCCATGGATTTGCTCTTCAGTGTTCAGTGTGAACTTGCAGTGAAATTTAAACCACACTGAACTGAACAAAACTAAACTTCAACTGTGAAATCTGGACTTTATTAGAGCTTCTATGTTAAGCGGCTTTGACACAATCTACATTGTAAAAGCATTACATACTGTAATAAAACATGAATTGAATTGAAAATTTGAATCTTTTTACTGCTCAACAAAGAATGATAAAGACTATAGCTGTTAGTATATTAGAGCTTTAAATAATGTCAATCTATTGAACCTTACATGATGTACCAAATGTGTGAAACCCAAACACACACATACAAGTGTACAACTACTTTCATACAAAGGCAGTTTTAAAGAAATATATGCAAAAGTCAGCTGATCTCAGTTGAAGTGATATGTATGAACATGTGAAGATGAAAAGGACTAGTTTTTACCCAAGGTTAGTCTGACACCTGTGTCATATTGTAAGCATGGGGATTTTTTAATTAAATAGGAATGCCCTCATAACAAATGGGACAGGACAGATACATCAGAGATCCATTAATTAATATGCGTCAGTATGGTATGTTTGGCACAGAGTGAGCTTATCATCTGTGGTGAAATGAGAGCTATTACACAACCTTAAGCTGTGGTAACATCAGAGTTTGTGAAATGAAAGGTGCAGAGTGAAAGAGAGATGTGCTGTCTGTCTGTCTGTTTATGTGAATGAGAGTGTGTTGTAAAACTCTGGTGTGTTCCTTAAACCCTTGTGGCTGTTCTGTGAATATAATGTTTCAGCAGTGCCCTAAAGATAGTTCACTCAAAAATCTAGATTCTGTCACTTAATCATCCTCATGTCCAGACCTGTATGATTTCTTCTGCACGCAGAATATAAAATAATATTTCTTTAGGAAAATTGGTAACCAAACTGTTATGAAAACTATTGGTTTCCAATTTGTGGAGACACAAATGAAAATGTTCAATACTACATCTTAAATAAATTTTAAATACTGTTTAGCAAATCAAAATTCAATTAAATTCAATTCACCTTTATTTGTATAGCGCTTTTACAATGTAGATTGTGTCAAAGCAGCTTTACATAGAAGATTATAGTACATTGAAACAGTGTCAGTACAGTTTTCAGAGTTAAAGTTCCGTTTAGCTCAGTTCAGTGTTTTTAATATTCAATACTGAGAGTCCAAACACTGAAGAGCAGTCCATCAATGCGCAGCTCTACAGGACCCGAACCATGCAAGCCAGTGGCGACAGCGACGAGGAAAAAACTTCACCAATTGGCGAAAGTGAAGAATTAAAAAAACCTCGAGAGAAACCAGGTTCAGTTGGGCACGACCATTTCTCCTATGGCCAAACGTCTTGTGCAGAGCTGCAGTCTAGGTGCTGAAGGCTGGAGAACGCTGGACGTCAGCGAAGACTCGTCTCATACTCTCCACTCCTCCATGACCCCCACAGCAGCTGCTCCGGATACGGCCTGGTCCAGGATTATGGAAACCTTGGGATCATTTCGTCGCTGGTCTTGGATCACATCAGTGCCACTGCATCGTCTCTGGGGGCCTCGGGATGAGTATCCATATGTGTAAATAGAGAATAAAGAGAATAATTAACGTAGCTACTGTTCATAGTGTAGGTAAACGAGATGCAAAAAACCTGCATGGAGCACATTCATGCATCATACCGCTATGTGATGCATTGAGTGTATGCTTTACTAAAAAGGTTTTTAATCTAGTTTTGAACTGCGAGAGTGTGTCTGAACCTCGGACATTATAAGGAAGGCTATTCCAGAGTTTAGGAGTCATACATGAGAAGGCTTAACCTCCTTTACTCGACTTTGCTATCCTAGGTACTACCAGAAGCCTTGAGTTTTGAGATCTTAAAGAGTGGGTTGGATTGTAGTGAGACAGGAGGTTGGTTAGATAAACAGGAGCTAGAATATTTAAAGCTAAGAAGCAATATTTTAAAATCAATACAAAACTTAACAGGCAGCCAGTGTAAGGAGGAGTAAATTGGGGTGATCCATTCATTCATTCATTCATTCATTCATTTTCTTGTCGGCTTTGTCCCTTGCGGGGTCGCCACAGCGGAATGAACCGCCAACTTATCCAGCACGATTTTACGCAGCGGATGCCCTTCCAGCCGCAACCCATCTCTGGGAACTTCCACACACACATTCACACTCATACACTAAGGACAATTTTAGCTTACCCAATTCACCTGTACTGCATGTCTTTGGACTGTGGGGGAAACCGGAGCACCCGGAGGAAACCCACGCGAACCCAGGGAGAACATGCAAACTCCACACAGAAACGCCAACTGACCCAGCCCAGCCGAGGTTCGAACCTACGACCCAGCGACGTTCTTGCTGTGAGGCAACAGCACTACCTACTGCGCCACTGGGTTGCCCTTTAAATTGGGGTGATATGATCATATTTTCTAGACCGAAATCTGGCAGCTGTATTTTGTACTAGCTGAAGTTTGTTAATAGAGGATGCTGGGCAGCCAGCAAACAAAGCATTACAGTAATCCAGCCTAAAAGTCATAAACGCATGAACTATTATTTCTGCATCTGAGATGGATAGCATACTTCATAGCTTAGTAATATTTCTCAGATGAAAGAAGGCAGTTTTTGTGACATGGGAGATTTGATTTTCAAAAGTTAAATTGCTGTCTAATATGACACCCAGATCTTTTATAGTAGAGTTAACGATAACTTTGCATCCCTCTAGTTGCAGGTTGAGTGATGAGTTCTGCTCTGTACAGGAATTAGGTCCAATAAGTAATACTTATGTTTTGTCTGAATTTAAGAGATGGAAATTGTTGGTCATCCAGTCTTTAACATCTTTAATACACTCAGTTAGCTTAGACAGTTCAGACATCTCATCAGGTTTAGTTGAAATGTATAATTGAGTATCATCTGCATAGGAGTGAAAGCTGATCCCATGTCTTCTAATAATGTCTCCCAGGGGTAGCATGTATATTGTAAACAGCAAAGGGCCTAAAACTGATCCTTGAGGCACCCCATACTTCACATGTTTAAACATTTGAAGCTCATGTTTCTTTCTTTCTTTCTTTCTTTCTTTCTTTCTTTCTTTCTTTCTTTTTGGGGAAATTTGAATGGAAGGAGGTTTCATTTGCCCATACAAAACCTCAATGAAAAAGGTAAAGTGTCGATAATTTAAATACTATAAAATTCTATACCCATCACACCATAATTGACTGCTTGTCTGGCTCAAAAACCTAAAACGAAAAAACTTAAAAACATAAAGTCTACAAGATTTGAATTCATTCATGTTTATAAAATAGCACTTACATCTGACATTTACTCAAGTAAGTGGGACATCAATTATGTAAAATTAAACCAATCCCTTGTGTTTGACTTTGGATGAGTGCCTTTAAATACCTTATGGCAGTAATTTTGCAAATGATTTGGCAGATTACTCATGATGGAATGGTAATTTCAATGATTAATACAAATAAGGAGGGATTGGTTGGAGCCATGCTCTAGAAAGCCATTCTTGCATTTCATAAAGGGGTGATAGACTATATTTTTATCTGTTTCACTTTCCATTCAATTGTTATGTCAGTCATTGGCTTATTCCACACAAACAAGGAGAAAATTTAACTTGGGCCATTTTTGCTACTGTATCTTAAAGACATCCATGTAATCATTGTTTATTTTTACTGGCTGGCCAGCTGCTCTCCACATGTTTTGAGCCAATAACCTAATGTCATGTAACAATCTGAAATGTCTATTATTAGGACTATGGGCTGCCATTCTAACAGTCAACTAAATAAAGATACTTGATAGACTAAATCTTAACTGGTTGGTAAGTTAAAGGGGCCAAAATGGTCAATTCAATTGATATACATGATTTGGAAAAGCACAAAACTGTCTATATAAAGTCCCACAGTTATCAGAGCACAAACCAAGCAATAGATCCAAGGAACGGCCTGTAGACCTCTGAGAGAGAACTGTGGCACAGATCTGGTGAAGGGAATTTTATACAGAATACCGAAATGATTGACTGATTGATTGATTGATTGATTGATTGATTGATTGATTGATTGATTGATTGATTGATTGATTGATTGATTACATTATCCATAAATGAAAGATGTTTGAAATTAACAGACTCTTTAAAAAGTGGGATGCCCGGCCAAACTGAGCTATCGGGATAGAAGGAATGTAATAGAATGATGTATTTTTGAAGAAAATCCAGCCCCAAAAAATGTTGTTTTGAGTTTGTTTTGGCAGTATGAAATAGCTCACCAAAGCAATCTTTTGGGGGGAGTTCAATTTAGCTCCTAAACACCCTTTAACTACCATTGGTTTTTGACAATTAGGAAATAGGTGGCTATGATCTGGAACTCCACCTTTGTGGATGTGCAATTGATTTCTATTTCCTATCCAGGGAGGTCAAGCAGGAGAACAACATTCAAAACAACAACACCAAGTTAGCAATATCAATACACTGGAGAGTTGAGTAGCAGAGGTGGCACAGATATATCCGCACCTGTACAAACGCTCGCAGAGATATTTTAAATACTCTGAAAGGGGACACACTGGACAGGATACATTTCTATATGTTGTTCAGTTCTGTGTCTATCTGCTGCAAAAAGAAAAAAATGTGAAGATTAATGTAAAGTGCTTTTAGTCAGGGAGTTGACCAAGACCATGGTCACTTTGAAAGTTTGTTTCACTCTGGAAAGAGGAGAACCTTCCAGAAGAACAACCACTTCTGCAGAACTCCACCAATCTACATTTCATGGAAGTGGCAAGACAGAAGTCACTCAAACTCTTTGTCTTGAGGCAATCAGGCACCGCTTGTGACCTTGCCAATACCAACCATCCATACAGTGAAACATAAGGGTGACACCTCATGCTGTGGGAATGTGTTCAACAACAGGAATTGAAAAACAAGTTATGATCAAAAGATGAATGTACAGAGACATCCTGAAAATCTCATCTAGAGTGCTCTGAACTGAATGGGGCGACAGTTCATTGTTCAATAGGACACTAACGCCCCATTCACACGAGGCTTCAGCTTCAACGCTTGACAGAGGGCGTGTCTGAAGTTGGGGTTGACGCAATCGTCATAGCAGCGTCAGCCAATGAAATTAGTCAGCAATAGGCCACTGTTGGAGCTGGTGTATTTGCATACAGCGATCTGATTGGCTGACGCTTCCGTCGGCGCTTGAAAAGTTGAGCATGTCCCAACTTCTGCAGCGAGCAACGCCTCTGAAGCGGCGCCGACGGATCCACAATGCAGTTCGGCAACGCCTGACGTCACCCATTCAAAGTGAATGGGAAGCGTTGAAGCTGAAGCCTCGTGTGAATGGGGCGTAACCCTATAAGCACACAGCTAAGTTGACAAAGAGCTGACTATGAGACAACACTGTGAATGCTCTTGAGTGGCCCAGCCAGAGCCCAGATCAGAACCCGATTTTAAGATTTCAAACTAACATATTTATATTGTATTGTACAACCACAAATCAGCAAAAGTTAAGACAGTATTGAAAATGCAAATAAATAGGAAAGTAGTGACTTCCAAATTTACTTGTATTTTATTTTATTGACTTGTATTTTATTGCAGACAATAAAATAAACATTATTTACTGTGTCCCTCAAGATTTGTTTAATGTTTTTTTTTTTGTATAATGTTTTTTTTTTTATATAAACACATTCCAATTTTGGTTGTTGCAGCACATTTAAAAAAAAAACAAAAAAAAAAAAACAGGTGATGTCAACAGGTGACTGTAATTATGATTTGGTACTAAAGCAGCATCCAAGAAAGGTCTAATCCTTTAGGAGCAAGGATAGGCTGAGGATTTTCAATCGCTTCAAATGCGTGAGAAAATTATTGAAATGTTTAAAAACAATGCTCCTCAAAGAAATATAGGAAGACATTTGGATATACCACCTTCAACAGTGCATAACATAATTAAAAGATTTCAAGGATTCTGGAGGAATGCACAGGGCTAAGCTGAAGCACCATGATCCCTCAGTGCACTAAGAATTGACATTCATCTGTAAGTGATATCACCACATGAGCTCAGGACTACGTAGCAAACCTTTGTCAAGTACCACAATACGTAGTTACATCCACAAATGTCCATTAAAACTGTACTGTGTCAAATAGAAGCCCTATGTTAACAGTGTCCAGAAGCACCATTGACTTCTCTGGGCTCAGAGGCATTTGGGATGGACCATCACACAGTGGAAATGTGTACAGTGGTCAGATCAATCAGTATTTATTTAAATGGACGTGTGATTCTTTACCAAAAAAGAAAAGAATCATCCAAATTGTTACCAGGAACCAAGATCCAAAAGCAAAGGTCTGTCGTGGTATGGGGTTGTGTCAGTGCCCTTGGCAAAGGTAACTTGCACTTCTGTGATGGCATCATTAATGCTGAAGAGCACATAGAGATTTTGGAGCACAATATGCTGCCTTCTTTTCCAAGGACGCCCATGCATATTTCAACAAGACAATCCAAAACCACATTCTGCACACATTACAAAGTCCTGACTGTGGAGGAAGAGGACACAGGTACTTGACTGCCCTGCCTGCAGTCCAGACCTGTCTCCAACAGAGAATGTGTGGTGCATTTTGATACGCAAAATTAAAATATGGGTTCATTTAGAAAAACAAACAAACAAAACAATAAAAATAAAAACACTAATAAAAATCACAAGGAACACTTTAAATGATGTTTGTTGTATTGTCTGCAATGAAATACAAGTCAAACAAATAAATCAAGTTTGTGGTATATTTGTTTGGTAAATGTTGTATCGAAAATATTTATTATTATTATTATTACAATAAATACATGTTTTCAGCATTGCTCAAGCACCTCTAACAATAATACCAGTTACCATTCAAACATGGCATATTCTCCACCACAAACTACACAGATCAGTGATCACATTAATAAATAACAAAGCAAATAATGTTTAGCGCAAATTTCCCTAAAGACTGTCAGTGAGCGTAATCAACTCTTTTAAGTATGTGTTGATTAAAGTAAAAATGAACTGTTTTGTCCTCAGGGATGTGTTTTCATACGAGGCTGCCTCTTCTGTTCTCTCTCTCTCTCTCTCTCTCTCTCTCTCTCTCTCTCTCTCTCTCTCTCTCTCTCTCTCTCTCTCTCTCTATCTCTCTCTTTTTAACACATTCTCTTCAAACCAGCGATCTGCTTTACTCTTCTATAAGTATAATCATCCAGAAAATTAATAATCATTTTCTAACACCACAATGAATCATTACGCTCTGGACAATTAATAATGGAGGAATGAACCAAGATCTATAATTACAATGCTTATGATGCATATCATCAAAATTTTAATCCAACATTCCCCAGTTTAATTTAGCCCAGGTTGTTGGTCATTAGTGGCTTTTCCGGTTGACTTGAAGGTGTTTCAATCAGCAAAATCATTGCTCACTTCAAAAGCTGTATGCGGGTTGATTAATTCTGTCAAAAGAAGCCATTGGGAGTTTTTTTTTTTTCTTTCTTCTCATTCCCACAAAGAAAACCTAATCTAAAGCACTATTTCTCATTCTAAAATGTTGAAACATTACATTACAATTTGGACATGTGTATGCATCAATTATTGATATTAAAACGAAATTAATAAAATTAATTTGAACATGTTTTTAAAAAAAAAAGCTCAAATTAATTTCAGATTTTGAAATCCTTACATGGTGGCTCAATGGTTAGCACTTTCGCCTAACAGCAGGATGGTAACTTCTTTGAGTCACGTCTGGGCCAGTTTGCATTTCTGTGTGGAGTTTGCATGTTCTTCTCATGTTTGCATGTGTTTCCTCCGGGTGCTCCAGTTTTACCGCGCAGTCCAAAGACGTGTCATAGGTGATTTTGGTTAAACAAATTGGTCTTAGTGTATGTTTGTGTGAATACGAGTGTGTATAGGTGTTTCCCAGTACTGGTTTTTAGCTAGAAGGGCATCTGCTGCGTAAAACATATGCTGGAATAGTTTGCGATTCATTAAGCCGAAGCAAAATTAATGAATTGATAAATGAAACACTTATATATATCAGTATGCACTTAAAATCAAAAGTGTTTTTTTTTAACCACAATGTTAATGTCACATTTAAAAGACAATGCATTTAAACAAAAAAAAATAAATAAATAAAAAATCAAAAAATAAATGTGTGTTTAACTAACATCAACAGAAAAATAAAATATTTTAAATCAAATACAAATTTGTTTGATAATTACAAGCTGACAAATTTCAACTATATATGTATATATATATATTTACAGTCAGCAGCCAGTGATTTTGATTTAAAACATTTAAACTATTTTTTGTAACAAAACACATAATGCATAAGACATGCATAAACCCACTGGTGGCATTTGAGTTTTATGGTGGAATTATGCACTTTTCGAAGCTTCAAAAAAGGGCCACAACCCAACACAATTATACAGCATGGAAAAGTCTGGATAACATTTAAAACTGCTTTAATTGTGTTCGTCAGAAAGAAGAAAGTCGTGTACACCAAGAATGGTTTGAGAGTAATGCTGAGTTCAGACTGCATGAGTTTCAAACTAGTCGCATCACAGATGTTTTCACACTGCATGACTATCTGGTCTAGCGTTTTGTCGCTGCTTTGTTTACACTGCAAAATCGGATCAGTGACAGGGGCTTTCCCACTGGATGTCTTTACATGAGGAAGTATCGTCAACAACTTTGTCTCGGTCCGCAAACTTCACAATCAAGTACACGTGAGAGGTGACATGGAAACAACGCAAGGTCACGTAGTAAATATTTTGTTACATAATGAGTAAGAAGTCTTTAGTGGGTTAGAACATGTACTTATTTTGCTCACCTGGGTTTTGAAGGGAATTATCAATTTATCCTCAACTTTTTTTCTTTTTCGACCCGTTTGAGATATAGCTCAGATGACATGTTAAATAGACACAGGTGCTCCATCCAAATTTACACTAGTTTTTTATTGGGTCCAAATAGACCGAAAAGAAGCCCTTCTAACTTCTCCCCCAGCCTCCCGCTGGCCTGCAGATACCCACACTAGTGGATGCTGCTCTCTCATTGGCTGTAGGTAATCGTCGATGTTGTTTTCAATCAGAACTCATTTCACACGGCATGATTTTGAATCTCAGACAGACGCACATCATCAACTTTGAAATATTTATTTTTTAAGAAAAAGTGGACAAACAAAACTCTTTTGTTATTTGTAGACAGTACAACATATTGCTGCTTGGTATTTGTAAACTGTACCAGATGAAATGAAGAGTTCAGATGCAAGACCCTCTAAATCCATCTGACCTCTTTTCTTGTAAATGAACATTTTCTATCAGGCTCCTCTGATTAGGTTCAAAAGTTTCATTTTATAGATAATGAAAAGGTTATTAGCTAGTAAATAAAATAACTTTTTTCAAAAATGTCACTTCAGACAAATTTTTTTGGTTTTTAACAAGGTAGATTTTATTTTTCGTCAAAACCCACTTGTGCTTTATTTTTGCAAAAACCTCTAAATCCAGCTATTGGGACAAGACAGTGTATTTAGTTAAACCACTAAAGATGCAATTAGAAATTATTTTACAGAGCACAAAACACATTACACAAACCACCTAAAATTAAAAATACATTAATCTGTCAAGTAAGTGGTGGTTCATACCGCTGTGGTAACACCTTATAAACCAGGGACTAAGCAGAAGGTAAATGAATAAATGAGATCTGTAAAGTAAGTGCATTAATCAATAACATTAAAACTGACAATAATTAAATCTTAACTATCTGTTGTCATTTCTGATATTTGGGATTTAGATTTAATGTAAGTAGAGCAATGTAAACATTGCAAACATTGTAAACTAAGCTTAGTAGATTCAAATAATGTAATGTAAAACATTATGAAACATCAAGATCTGTGCATTGTCCATTAATATAAAAAGCTTATCAGACGTAGATATTCATGCATTCATTCATTCATTTTCTTTTCGGCTTAGTCCCTTTATTAATTCGGGGTTGCCACAGCGATGAACCGGCAACTTATCCAGCATATGTTTTACGCAGCGGATGCCCTTCCAACCGCAACACATCTTTGGGAAAGACGTAGGTATTATGAAGTACAAATAATGTATATATGTATATAATAGTTTTATACATTATATTTATCTTTAAAAAATAGCTTAAATTAGCAAATAAAACACAAGGTAGGACTACTGTGCAAAAAGGGGATGTCTCTCAATTTTAGAAGCTGTCATTCATTCATTCTAACGATAGGTCTTGGTCTCTTTTTCGTTTCTTATTTATCTTCATACCATTTACATGGGATAAAAGAACAGCATCTTAACTCTTGTCTTTTGTGAAACGCAGTTGCCGTTTAATGTATAGTAAATCTGACTCATTCAAAGTAACATCACTGTGCAAAAAACGTTATGAATGCATGTTACACTTCCGACTTTGCAGTGTGTTTTTTTTATAGTTTTATAAGTATTCTTAGAGTTTTGAGGTAAGGGACGTTTTCATTTGTCATTCACTACCAGTCGCACAGGCTCATCCAGTTCATCAAGCTCCTCTTTTAAAATCTAAATCAAAAGTGGAATAAAACAGTCTCCTCGTAAAAACCGGCGTACATATGATTCGATTCGCGTTTTCTGATTGATTCTCGGGATATAGCGGCTTTTGCTGTCTAAGGTAAGTAGCGTTTAGAGTCTTTTGCCAACAAACTGTTATTTCTGAATGCGCTGACGCCTGGATTTAGATGATTTGAAGCAAATCTATTTGTTGAACATGTACTACGTGCCTAAAGCATTCACTCAATGTAATTATTTCATTTTTTGCGGAAGTGGCGTTTAGCGGTTTTTGCATCTGAACTCTTCAAATACTCTAGAAATAAGACAAACATTCAATGATTCTGAAAAAAAAACAATCACTGACAAAATTGACAAAGCTACTTTTTTACAAAGTTGTTTGATAAAATGTATTTATTTTTATATAGCTTTGAGCTTTTGACAAAACACAGTTAATAGGACTGTTACATAATGTGAGGTGTGCATGTGTAATTACACATGCAACACTATACCAAATGAGTTACGGAGCAAAACCCTAACTCAAAGAATGAATGAATGAATCAATCAATCAATTAATCAATGAATCAATGAATCAATGAATAAATGAATGAATGAATCAATGAATCAATCAATCAATGAATCAATCAATCAATCAATCAATCAATCAATCAATCAATCAATCAGTCAATCAATCAATCAATCAATCAATCAATCAATCAATCAATCAATCAACCCTTTGACTAATTTTTCACTAGAAGGTTCTTAGGGAAACCAAATAAGTTATTGTAAAATGTTCAGAAGTGAGTGTTCTTTTTGAGGAAATGTTTTTTTTGTAATTATAACTTGCATGAAAAAGAATAAAAGCTGCTTGTGTTTTACCACCTCTAGTGTTCATTTTAGCTGAAAACTGCAGCACATTTATATCTAGATGTGTTTTTATAAAAAAAAGAAAAAGAAAAAATGTTGGCAGAGGCATGTTTTTTCCAAGAATCCCGGGTAGGCTTTAGGGCAGAACAAGCATCCGTCCCCTACAGCCTTCAAAGTAGCACTCAGCAAATTAATTACCATTTTTTGATGAAATATAGTTCAAGCTTGTCTTTTTTTCTCACAGTGAAAAGCCTTTGGCTCTTCATGCAGGCAAATGGTATGTTCCTTCATTCACTCGCAAGAATGACAGGATAAAAAAAAGTAGGGGGTTGGTGGCACTTCCTGTAGTGCCCTCTTTCTCAAGCCAACAGGTCAATGCGAAAAGCGGCCTGAAATGTTGTGTCATTTCCATAAACTCAAGAGCAAGCCCTCAATGCCGAGTGGATATCTGTTCACCTCAAAATATCAGCACAATTGCTAGCTTAATAAACCCATTTACTCAACTAATCACAGAGAAGAAAAGCAGTTCTTCAGCATGGTTCAGAGGAATCCAGAAGCACTTGTTCTCAATGGACTCATTACAAATGGTTGCACACTCTTCCACTGCTACTCATTGCTGATCCATGGTGAATGACAAATAAGAGTGGAGATGATGAAGAAAATTGATTTTTTTTAGTCTGCTTATTTTATCTACTTTGTAAAGGTTTCCTAGAAATGTGCACTCCACATTCATGTTGGTTTCATGTTTTCTTTGACAATTTCAAAGAACATTTGTTGTTAATTGACTCTAAAAATAACCTAAGAAAAATAGCATGAAGCATGGTAGAAAGTACTGAAGTATTTAGCTAAAATAATATGAGCATGCACATCTATTCAGATAAATATCTCATCCAGATAAATATTATAAATACATATCTTTCTACAATCATTTTATAAATAACTATTGCTTTTAATAGATATAAAAGTTATTTATTAATATATATATATATATATATATATATATATATATATATATATATATATATATATATATATATATATATATATATATATATATAATGTAAACATTAGAGGCATAATGGTTAAATATTAATATTCCGGTTAATTCATTTTTCAAATGTTTATTTGTAAAATAATATCAGTAGCAAGTCCAAAAATAACCTCAAATAGCCACAATTATCTAGTAAAAAATACATGAGATCTGCATGGGATTTATTATATTTTATGGAGCACTACATTTAGAAAAAATGTTATAGTATATATTTACAACAGTTCTGTCTGGTTCCCGAATCTGATTGGCTGATAGCCGTGCGATGTTCTGCAATATCAGAACTCGTACAGTCTCCTCACCCTTCTGTATGCCCACATAGTGGCAGCAGAGCAATACAGTTTGACAAATATTGCAGCTGTTGGACAACATAATGTACTTTTGAGGCTTTTTAGGCAAGAATGTAGTTGTTTAGATTGCAACTATGCAGTTTATTTATGAGGATAGTGCCTATTTTAAATATTTATAATTTCTGAGATACAGCGCGTCGTCATTCATTAGCGAGTCGGCATTCTGTCATTGAGCAGAGTAAAGACGATTGACATTGTCCATCCACAAGATGGCGACCGAGACTGCATAATAAGCCCTTAAAGGAGAAAAGATCAGCGTATCAAAACATTATAAAATTGGTGAGTGACATTCTAAGTCAATCTCTGTCTTCTGTATGTTGCAGTGCATTTATGCCATAATAATTGTAGTGTATTGAGTGTGAGATGGGACTCATATCAGGAATGTATGTATTTTGTGTTGGCCACTCTTTGTATAACCCTGAGTTACTTTTTGGTTGGTCATCTGTTTGTTTCTAATGTGTCTCCTGTTTTTGTTACTGCAGACTAGTTCAGTAAAAAGAAAGAAAGAAGAAATGCCCGCATGTGTTTAAAATTTTTCCTTATCGCAAACACAACAGTAACCTGTAGTGTTTTTGCAGCTTTGGCTTTTTTGGGGTTAATTATTAAGATCTCCCAATTTTAACAGAGAAATACTGGGAAATGTCTGTAGACTGATGGCATTTCATGCCTTTCAACCTTATAACCTTGAAATGTCAGCAAAAATCACCTGTTTTTTCATCACTTTAGACATTACGCTAGAGAATCATTCAAATACTAGCTCTAAAATGACGTATGATGATGAATAGGTAATGGCTTCTGCTGTTCTGATGTCAGCTGCAGATGTGATAAAATCGTGGAAGAAAGTAGTTCCTCATACATTTTTTTTAAACTCTCTGTGTTTGATTTTCTTTTTTATATACACAATTATGGCGTCTAATTGTTGTATATGTATGGCGTCACGGTGGCGCAGTAGGTAGCATGATCGTCTCACAGCAACAAGGTTACTGGTTCAAGCCTCGGCTGGGCCAGTAGGCATTTCTGTGTGGAGTTTGTAGGTGAACTGGGTAAGCTAAATTGTCCGTAGTGTATGTGTGTGAATGAGTGTGAATAAGTGTGTATGGATGTTTCATGATGTGTTTCATCTGGAAGGGCAACCGCTGCGTAAAACATATACAACCCCACATTAATGAAGGGACTAAGCCAAAAAGAAAATGAATATATATATATATATATATATATATATATATATATATATATATATATATATATATATATTGTATATACAGTGCATCCGGAAAGTATTCATAGCACTTCACTTTTTTCCACATTTTTTTATGTAACAGTTTTATTCCAAAAATGATTAATCTATTTCCTCAAATCATTCTACACACAATAGCCCATAATGGCAATGTGAAAAGTTTTTTTTTTTAATTATTGCAAATTTATGAAAAATAAAAAACCTGAAAAATCACATGTACATAAGTATTCACAGCCTTAGCTCAATACTTTTCTGCACCTTTGGCAGCAATTACCGCCTCAACAATTCTTTTTAAATATGATGCCACAAGCTTGGCACACCTGCCTTTGGGAATTTTTGCCTATTCCTCTTTGCAGTACCTCTCAAGATCTATCAGGTTGGATGGGGAAACAACGGTGTACAGCCATTTTCAGATCTTTCCAGAGATGTTCAATAGGATATAGTTCTGGGCTCTGGCTGGGCCACTCAAGGACATTCACAAAGTTGTTGTAAAGCCACTTCATTGATATTTTGGTGGTGTGCTTTGGGTCATTGTCCTGCTGGAAGATGAATAGTGGCCCCAGTCTGAGGTCAAGAGCACTCAGAAGCAGGTTTTCATTCAGAATGTCTCTGTGCATTGCTGCATTCATCTTTCCCTCTATCCTGACTAGTCTTCCAGTTCCTGCTGCTGAAAAACATCCCCACAGCCTGATGCTGCCACCATGCTTCACTGTAGAGATGGTATTAGCCTGGTGATTAGCGGTGCCTGGTTTTCTCCAAACGTAACGCCTGGCATTTACTCCAAAGTGTTAACTTTAGTCTCATCAGACCAGAGAATTTTGTTTCTTATGGTCTGAGAGTCCTTCAGATGCCTTTTGGCAAATTCCAGGTGAGGAGTGGCTTCCGTCTGGCCACTCTAACATACAGGCCTGATTGGTGGATTGCTGCACAGATGGTTGTCCTTCTGTAAGGTTCTCCTTTCTTCCACAGAAGAACGCTGGAGCTCAGACAGAGTGACCATTGGGTTATTGATCATCTCCCTGACTAAGGCCCTTCTCCCCTGATCACTCAGCTTAGATGGCCGGCCAGCTCTAGGAAGAGTCCTGGTGGTTCCAAACATCTTCCACTTACGGATGATGGAGGCCACTGTGCTCACTGGAACTTTCAGAGCAGCAGAATTTTTTCTGCAAACTTCCCCAGCCTTGTGCCTCTAGACAATCCTGTTTTGGAGGTCTACAGACAATTCCTTTGTCTTCATGCTTGGTTTGTGCTTTGACATGCACTGTCAACCCTAGGACCTTATATAGACAGGTGTATGCCTTTTCAAATCATGTCCAATCAACTGAATTTACCACAGGTGAACTCCAATTAAGCGGCTGAAACATCTCAAGAATGATCAGTGGAAACAGAATGTACCTGAGCTCAATTTAGAGCTTCACGGCAAAGGCTGTAAATACTTTTGTACATGTGATTTTTCAGTTTTTTTTTTATTTTTAACAATTAAAAATAAATAAATAAATAAAATCACATTGTCATTATGGGCTATTGTGTGAATAATTTTGAGGAATTTTGGAAATATTATGTATATATATATATATATATATATATAATAGTTAAATACATTTGCATTTTTATTCTAATTAAAACCAAGCTAATTAATTGCATAAAAAAAGGTTATTTCATGTTTAAATTGTATTTTAATTTATTTCATTTGCATTGCATTAACTGATATGATAACAATGAAAACCTATTGAATACTCTCAAACATTTGAAGCATTAATCTCATCTTAATAAAAACTACTTTCATTGCTATCAAATAGATGAAAATGGCAAAAGATGAAATGGCCAAGGTTTGTGTTTGTTTTGCTAATTAGATAAACTTCAGAAAACAAGTCATATGCACTTCGCTAGTCTTGTCATAACAGACACTCAGATAAGTGCTCATGTTTACGCACACACGAAAACCCACACGCGCACACACACACACACACACACACACACACACACACACACACACACACACACACACACACACACACACACACACACACACACACACACACACACACACACACACACACACACACACACAAATGTTTTAATCAGTATCTGGAGATGCTGTCTGAAAACATCTCTGCATTGAAGTAGATGAGGAACGTCCTTGAGATTTTACGAATTTAAATAGCCTATTCTTGCTCTGAGAGGAGCTTCATTAAATGAGCCAGAAAAAAAAATTCTTTTAACATTCTGAAAAGAGGAATTCTCTTCTCCTCAGTAAATCGAGGCGCTTTCAGAAGTCCACATATTCATTAGCACATAACATTATCGTGCCTTCAGACAAAATAGCAAGGTAATTTGGTCACTTCTAGCGTAACAGAAAACTGATGCCCAGATCTCACCTAATGACCCCATCTCTCTCTCTCTCTCTCTCTCTCTCTCTCTCTCTCTCTCTCTCTCTCTTTCTCTTTCTTTCTTTCACAGTAAAGCAGCAAACATTGGCTCTCAAAAGTACATGCTAATTCTTGCTGGCCAATTGTAGCTCAATATCAAAGAATGCATGGTTCAGTTACATTTTTAATTACATTTGTCAGTTTTATTGATTTTTAAAAGGCTTATAAAAGCAAGAAAAATACATGATATAATGTTTACTTCATGATGAGGATTTGCATATTTTTTTTTTTGTTTGTTTTAAGTTTATTAACCATTCTGCTTGTCACATAATGGAAATTAGTTTTTTAACACTGATGGCACAAGCATACACACAGTTAAAAAAACACTACAGTAATAACAGCACATGGTAAGACATTTACACAATTAAAAAAAAAAGCTAGCTTAGCCCCTATACATATTGCAGATCTTTCACTAAAATAAAAAAAATAATAAAAAAATAATAAAATAAATAAATAAATCAATACCATTAAACACTGATCTGATTTAACACCGCAACTGCAATCAATCATTTTTTTCTTTAAATAAGCATTTATTTTGGCTCTCGGAATTTTAAACCTGCATCCTGATGTTACATTTCTAAAACTGAGTGGAGGCAGTATGTATGATCTTTAAAAATGACAATTTCTGTTTTTTGTTTTTTTTTCCCCCAAAAATCCTGAAAAATTAAATAAAATAAAATAAATCCTGAAGTTGTTTAATTATCTGAATGTTGTTTGTAACCAGTGACCTTATTTCATCATTTGAGAGAGTTTGTTACCAAAATGTTTAAAAATGTTTAAAATGTTGTGTTACCAAACTATCATTAAAACTTGTCAACTTAGGGAGAAGACCAAGAAGCTGTCTACGTTATGGTCAAAATTAAATTCATCATTAATAATTATACCTAAATATTTGATATTCAATATTTTTTTCAAGACCTGCTCTATAGTTTTTCCATTTAGAGTATAAAAATTGTTGTGTTGGGTTAATTAATTATTTTACATTTTTAAAGTCTAAAGTGCATGTTGCAAAAGCATTTTGCTATACATCTAACAGGGTTGTGCTTATTCTCTTAATAAGTTATGGTTGTCCGAATCCACTTTTGCTATACATCTTAAGGATGGAAAAATATGCTCTGCACCCCAGCGCATGGTCTATCAGGGTTGTGCTTATTCTCTTAATAAGTTATGGATGTGTTTTGAGCATAATGTGCATTAAACCAATTATCTTATAGTCTTATATCCCAATCCCATTAAGAGTCAGTTGCATCGCACTATGTCACATTTGCTATTTACATGGTGGACTTTGTAAGTGGAAAAACTTAACTTCACCACCAAGAAAACAGTTTAACAGACAATCTGCAGCGCAAGGATAAAGAACGAGCCTCCTCCATTCGGCCTCTTTACTTTCTCTTTCTCTTTACTCTTACTCTTTACTCCTTTACTTTCGTGGACAATGAAACGGTGTTGTACGCACTCCGCTGTAAACATCCAATAGCCTCCATATTTAATTTTGTTTGTTAAGCGCAAAGATTTGTTTCAAAACTTCTAAATTCAGTTTTAATTTCAAGCAAACAAATAAATGAATGATAATAATGAAATGTAGTCAAAAAACTGAGCTGCATCCAAACACACGTCCTATTCTTATGCCTATTTAACACACCTCTGAGTCCACAAAATGGCAAAAATGGATTAGCTATTTAAACAACGTGGTGCAAAACATGAAAATTTGAGTTGCGTTGGTCTAAAAATAGCAACAAATTGTACCAAACACGTCTTGCACCTTATTGCGTTGGGTGTATGATAGAGCCTTCTGTTTTTTTCTCATTAGCATATGTTTTGTTTTAAAAATAAAGTTGTTTTAAATGTAAAACTCTCTGTCTCTCTGTTTCTCTCTCTCTCTGTCTCTCTTTCACAGTAAAGCAGCAACCATTGACATAAATGTACATGCTAATACTTGCTGGACCTCAATGAATGACCAATTGTAGCTCAATATCAATGATATCATTGTTCAGCTTGACTTCAGTTCAAACACACACAAGCGATGCATTTAGGAGCAAACTGAAAACCACAAACCAGATGTTCTCTAAATAAATAAATAAGCAAAAAAAAAAAATGAACAAACAAATGGCAACATATACCTCCATAACTGAAGACGGTATACATGTACCTACAGAAGTGATTTTGCAGTAAACTTCCTCATGCATTCAAGCCCATCTGTTTGGGAGAAGTGAGCAGCACAGTCTTTAGCCTGTGATAACATACTGCTTTGTAAAGGATGACTTGTTTTACCGTCGCTGAAATATCCTGACAAGGAGAAGTGAATATGACAACTATCAGGAAAAAAAAAAAAAACACTTCATTAGATCTGCCTTTGCTAAAATTAATCAACGGCAGGCGGAGGGCTGGGAACACGCGTGAAAGGCAGGAACATCAAATAGAGCGCCGTCCCAAAGCCTGTGCCTTTGTAGAACTTGTTTACTCTCCCCAAGCCATTCAAAATGTCAAACTTATTTATTCTAACTTGAAGAGGCACTGCGGCCTTCTTTTTATATTTGTCAACACTGCAAGCCACCAAAGCATTATTTGAGGAGAGAGGGAAAAAAGGAGGGAACGGGAGAAGCAAAAGACAGACGGAAAGAAAGAAGGCATTCCAGATAAAATCCCTTCATTTCTCCGTTTCTCTTTAGGGAAAAACCACCCTGACCACTTCATAGTTCTCGCTCTGCCATGTCAAGGCAGTGTTATGATGAAAGCACAAAAAATACCAGCACAAATCATGACCACACACAATGGGCATCTGATTTATTTAAACACTCTCTGACTCATCCAAACCCACTTTTTTCATGTAATCAAACTCCTCCGTGCTCTTCATCAGTGTTTATGAACCAGCAATCAAATGAATGAACACACATTTAATGAGCTGACAAACTGATGACACTTCAGACCTTTTTTCACATTTCGGAGTTCGCAAAAGTGGAGGTTGTCATAGCTGTGGTAACATCTGTGGTGGTGAACAAGAGAAGATTGCCAATATATGGTACTTAAAAAAAAAAGAAAAAAAAAAAGTGTATGTATATATATATATATATATATATATATATATATATATATATATATATATATATATATATATATATATATATAATCCACAATGTTTTTATGATTTGTGTAGAGCTGATTTCGAGCTGAAAAAAAATATGATATGTATATATATATATATATATATATATATATATATATATATATATATATATATATATATATATATATATATATATATATATATATATATATATATATGTATATATATATACAGTTTATATATATATATATACACACACACATAATCCACAATGTTTTCATGATTTGTGTAGAGCTGATTTCTGGTGTATTTTTTTATATTAGTCTTTTTGATTTGTGTAACATTACACTGACATGTTTAATATAAAACTAAGCTGAATATTTATTGCCTAAAGCTGCATGATGAACTTATTGAACTGAACTAAACCAACATGAAATGGACTTGAGCTGAATAAGGACTTTGTCATTGTCTTGAAGAGAAGCTTTACAGTAAAAAGTACATTGAATATTTATTACTGTGAAGCTGCTTTAAAGTACTATAAAGCACTGTTTAACTTTTTTGTATGTATGTACAGGATGTATGTATATACAGTTGAAGTCTGTTTATTTTTCCACCATTTCTGTTTAACGGAGAGAAATTTTTTACAACAGATTTCTAAACATAATAGTTTTAATAACTCATTTCTATTAACTGAATTATTTTATCTTTGCCATGATGACAGTAAATAATATTTTACTACATATTTTTCAAGATGCTGGTATTCAGCTTAAAGTGACATTTAAAGGCTGAACTAGGTGTATTGGGTTAACTGGGCAGGGTAGGATAATTAGGCAAGTTATTGTATAATCATGGTTTGTTCTGTAGGCTATCGAAAAAAAATATATATAGCTTAAAGGGGCTAATAATTTTGAACTTAAAATGGTTTATGAAAAAAATAAAACTGCTTTTATTCTAGCCAAAATAAAACAAACATGACTTTTCTCCAGAAGAAAAAAAAAATATGATCAGAGGCTAAAAACTCTGTCTTCAACTGTATATGTTGCCTCAGTGGATGACTGGTTAAACAGCACACCGATCTCAATCACATCATCTCAAATGTTGTTTTAATATTATTTAAATTATTAAATACCTGAGTGAAAGTCCATCATCAAAATTATTTTGAATAATCAACTGCCAGAACTGACTCACATGACTGCATTCTTAAACATCAGGCACCCGCATCCAAACTCAAGATAGCATGACAGATTTTGTCATTGCATGTGTCACCTGCCGCTCTGAAGCAAAACTCAGTTATTATGGAGAAAAAAATGAACTAAAGCAGTGTTGAAGTGCCAATTTTATTTTCATGAACACATGGCATGAGAACAGTTCTTTATTCAGAAATGTTTTATGTGATTTTCTTATTTTGTTTACATTTTACAGCTTGGAAACATATGTATTGTTTTCTTAATTGCCCGTTTAATACCATTAAGCTCATTTAATGTGTTAAGCTGCTTCATAAGCAAAACTAATTGTTTCATAATTGTCAACAAATTGATTGTCATATTTTCTCAATATCAATTCTACTGGTGCCAATCTATTTGTTTTTCACATTGATCACCACAGGCTCATTCTGAAAACGTACCGCTATGTACATTTCTGGAGAGTGCCAAATATGTCACAGGAAGAATGTTTTTTGCAGATTTTGTTTTTGCGTATCCACCAGAGGCAGCTGTGTATGCATTTTGAGATCTCAAAGTTCTCTCGTGAGTGCCATTCTCACGCTGTTCTCACATAAATCTACCAGAGGTGCTGTCGACTGACTGACGGACTGACTGAGTGAAAGACTGACTGACTGACCGATCGACTGACCCACCCTCCTCCTTTCCTAAACTCAACTAATAGTGTTTTCAAAAGCACAGATTGACTCGCCCACCCACTTTTCTTAACCCAACCGACAGTTTTAAAAAGCAATGGAGTAAAATAAAAGCCCTTAGCTGTATTTTACCACATTCTCATCCTGTTATTTACTTGTTTATTATTTTTTTTTTTTTTTGGCGTCGGTTTTTGTCTTACCCACTTTCTGGAACTATACTTTGCCGGACTCAAACCCCGTCACTGTGGTGAGCTAACTGGATAAACTGGTAACAGCGGGAAAGCTGTCCATATGGAGGTAAGCGGTCAGCTGTAAGTGCGAAAAGTAATGGCATCATACCGCCCCATAGTATGCATTTTAAAGATGAAATGTAGCCATACATAGTTTTGGCTACTTAATTCGCGATCTCCAGAAATGTATATAGGGCTATGTTTTCAGAATGAGCCTATGTTGCAACATTTCCCTCACTAAAATGGAAATATCCACTACCACATGTTGTAATGAACTAAAAAAAAGGATGACTAAATTAATTTGAATGGATTGACCACACTGGTAGCAACAGACAAATCAGTTTAAAAGGCTAAACGGCTTGCATGCTGCTTGAAATGTCTCAGAGTTGTTTTACTAGACAAATTTGAAGTCTGGGTTATCAATTCTATAAATTTCTTTTATATTTAAGTTCACACAGCACAATTTATAAGGTTGTCGGTTCATCATTGTTACACTCTGCAGGACTATCTACAGTAGGAAGCATTCCATTTTTTTCTGTGTTCACACTGTATGATTGACCTGCAACAGAACATTACACACAGCGTGACTTCACAGAAGGAAGAATCATCAATGGCAGTCTGTAATCTAGGATTCACAACCAAACCTACGTGAGAAGTAATAAGAAAGTAACTCCCTCTAAAACTTCCTGCTGCCATGTACCGATTGATTATTCATTCAGAACGGTTTTACCATGGAGATGTAACAGGTCTCGATGTACAATGAGACCTATTACTCAACTGACTGTGAGCATTTAAGCAGCAAGCTCACTGACGAAGGCACACAGTACAAATGTTTTTTTTTTTTTTTTCTTTTCTCCTGTGATTTATTTAATAAATTGTTGAGTGGGGACTTTCTATGGTACTTGTCATTGTCATTTAACACTGCTTTCAGACAATTTTTGAATATGACCTCTCTATGAATATGACCTCTCTTGCCACTGCCAGCACCCCAAGACCGGTTATTCAGTGAAGCTAAGCAGGGCTGAGCCTGGTCAGTACCTGGATGGGAAACCACATGGGAAAACTAGGTTGCTGTTGGAAGTGGTGTTAGAGAGGCCAACAGGGGGTGCTCAACCTGTGGTCTGTGTGAGTCCTAATGCCCCAGTAAAAGTGAAGGGGACACTACACTGTATGTGGGCACCGTCTTTCGGATGAGATGTTACACTGAGGTCCTGACTCTCTGTGGTCATTAAAAATCCCATGGCACTTCTCGTAAAGTGTAGTGGTGTAACCCCGGTGTCCTGGCCAAAGTCCCTCATTCGGCACTTACCCATCATGGCCTCCTAATCATCCCCATCCACCTAATTGGCTCTATCACTGTCTCTTCACTCCACCAATAGCTGGTGTGGGGTGAGCGCACTGGTGCCGTTGTCCTGTGGCTGCCGTCGCATCATCCAAGTAGATGCTACACACTGGTGGTGGTGTGGAGAGACTCCCCTCATGATTGTAAGGCGCTTTGGGTGTATGGTCATAAACAATAAATGCGCTATATAAATACACATTACTGACTTACTTACTATTCCTAAGGCCACATGGGATAGTAAAGAATTCTAATGGAAGCAGTAGGATATCCTTGTTTCCTTGCTTTTTTTTTTTTCAAAAACTATGAACTTGGACACACTACTTGACTTGCATACTGTTCCTCATATACTACAGATATATAGTAGGAAGATTGGGATTTCAGACACAGTGCTTGATTTTCACTCATGTCACTCTCTTATGACAATCATCCTCCTCTCTGTATGCATGGGATTCTTTCTTATCATCACTTCATAATTCTGGAAAAGCATTTTGCACCAGACACCTAGGCGCCCCTTACTCTTGAAAAAAAGACATTAGACAATTCTGAGTGTGCTCCACACAGGTGAGTGTGTCAGGGTTCTGCCACTCTGGTCTTGTTAACTCTTGTTTTGGTGGCAGAGTCCAGACACTAGCTCTGTCTTGTCATGCCCTGTTGCGCTCGGCTCGAGTTTTCTCGGGTCGAGCGCTTGTGTTCTGTCATTGTGTGTGTCTCTGTGTGCGCGCGTGCTGTCGTGAGTGCGTGCGCGCGCTCGTACTCGTGTTTGTTTTGTTCTGTCGGCATCGCGCTGTTTCATTCTCAGCGTCTCAGTCTGGTTGGTTTTGGTTTCTGTTGGCGCTGAGATGAAACATGCGCGTTGCTTATGTGTGAGCGCACGGTAAGGTGTTCATCTATCGTGTGCTCGTGTCTTGCGTCTGTTGGTGTTGTCTAAGCACGTGGTTGGATGTTTACATTGTGACCGCGTGCTTTTTGTGGTGTGCTTGTGTTGTCATGAACACGCAGTTAATGAGTTCTCTTATTGGCTGCGTGTTCTAGTCTCGTGTTATGTGAGTGCATGGCTTGTCGTCTTTTTGTGTCATGTGCTCTCACGTCTATTGTCTAGCCCTACCATCCTTGTTAACCAATTATTAGTTTATCATGTTCACCTGTTTGTGTGTTAATTTATGCTTCTATATAATCTCCTCATGTCTGCTGTCCTGTGCCAGTTCGTCGTCTATTCTCCCTCATGTTCCTGCTCCAGTCCTGTCTCGTCAAGCCCAGCCAAGTTTGTCTATCATTTGTGTTATAGTTATGTTTTTCCCCCTCGGGGTGGTTTTTGTTGTCTTTTTGTTTTGTTTTTATTAAATAAAGATTCATCTTATGTTGCAATTGAGTCCTCGCTCCCTCATCCTTCCCGAACCGTGACAGAGTGGGCTTGACAAACCACCTGTAGGACACACTCTTTGCTTTCCATGAGTTAGATAAATAAAATAAATAAAAAAAATGACATCATATAATTATATAAAAGCCCCTATTATGGGTTTTTGAAAATGACCTTCCATGCATTGTTTAACACAGCACTAAGTGAATGAAAACATCCAGCTGACGTTTAAATATGAAAGTGCACCGTGTTTAAAACTATTGAATCTTTAGCGAAATAGTCGACTCAGAGTCGAATAAATTAATAGTGTTGGGATTGGATCTTTTGCCTAAACGCGTCGACGTCGATACAATACATCACCGAATATGTAGTGCCGGATCCGGTAAAACGTGAACGCACCTTTTCCTTCAGACACTAGCGGAGCATGGGGGACCATGGGACTGATCATGACACGAAGATGACAATCACTGACAGGTGGAGATTCGGCTGTGGGGAATAAAGGGTTAAAGTTCATTTTCACAACAACACCATAGTATAGCCAACCTAGTGCTGCGTTTGCTTCTGTCATATTTTTTAACACAATAACCTATGCTGCAATGCAATATTCGTCGGCCATTTGCTATTAAAGGAAGGAGCAGCAGAGACTATTATGTATGGGACTTTGTCAGACTTTGAAAATATGTATTTAATAGTGAGTTGTAACTTGTAATCGCCCCCTGCGCGGCTTGTAATCATTTAACTATTATAGATCAGTGCATGTAATTCATTCATTAATTTTCTTTTCGGCTTAGTCCCTTTATTAATCTGGGCTCGCCACAGCGGAATGAACTGCCAACTTATCCAGCATGTGCTTTACACAGCGGATGCCCTTCTAGCCGCAACCCATCTCTGGGAAACATTCACACACACTCATTCACACTCATACACTACGGACAATTTAGCCTACCGCATGTCTTTGGACTGTGGGGGAAACCGGAGCACCCGGAGGAAACCCACGCGAACGCAGGAAAAACATGGAAACTCCACACAGAAATGCCAACTGACCCAGCTAAAGCTCGAACCTGCCACCCAGCGATCTTCTTGCTGTGAGGCGACAGCACTACCTACTGCGCCACTGCGTCGCCGCATGTAATTCATCTCAGGTTAAATCTTTATGGGGCTATTCACATATTGTGTCCAAAACCACGTTGAAAACGCAACGTGTGCTTCTTCCTTTACCAATTTAAATGCATCTCTGAACTCTGCCGTTAGCCTTTGCTATGGCCACCATCAGCTGTTTGTACACAGGCACGGCGCGGTCAATTTTCAAAATAGTAAAATTTTTGCCACTGTGTGGATTAATACTGAATGTGTGTTGTTGTTATTACTTGGGCTTAGATTTAAGAGTAGAGTAATCATGTTTAACTGCATTGCTTTAATGCATTCCTGCATTAGGTTCTCAAATACTCTGTGCTACTTCATAACCATGGTGGACGTTTCTCTCTGTCTTGCACTGAACACAGTCGACTAATCATAACAGACTGGATCATCTGACCAGTCGGCACAGATTAGCTAGATAATAAATAAAATAAATAAGGTAAATATAAATGCATATTATAAGACAATGCAAGTGTTTTTGAACTTGCATGCATATCAACCTGTTGTTGGAGATCCCCTAAAACCAAAATATGACCTTTCATAATGCATAATAGGGGCTCTTCAAAACTAGCTTAGACTTTCAAAGCATATACTGCCACTCTGAGATGATTTGAAATGCTTATCCTAAGTTTATTTGGATAAAAGTGCTAAATGAGTAAATGCATATGTGAAGGCACAGCGATTTGCCTCTGATTTCACGAGTTCGCACTTACAGAAGTTTAAGAATTAAAGCATATTTGGCGTGCTGTCCAGGGAGAGGGCTCTGAGCTCGGGGAAGACGCCCCCAACTTGTGTTATTCCCCGTATCGGGGAACAGAGAGGAGTTGGGGTTCGAGCGAAGTGTCTGGCCCGGCCCCAGAACGCTCCCCCCGGGTAAATAAAGTTTAAGAAGTGAGGTGTTGGGGTGGTGGAGGGATGCTAAAGTCGTGAGATGATGCAGGTAGGACAATTTTGGTATTTATAGGGGTTTGGTCAAATACTAATTGGATAATAGAATAATTGTCAATGACGTAATGAAATTCTGAAACGTCTGCGCGTGCTCCTCCCGAAATTTGTTTATAAAACATCACTTCACGAGTTCGCACTTACAGAAGTTTAAGAATTAAAGCATATTTGGCGTGCTGTCCAGGGAGAGGGCTCTGAGCTCGGGGAAGACGCCCCCAACTCGTGTTATTCCCCGTATCGGGGAACAGAGAGGAGTTGGGGTTCGAGCGAAGTGTCTGGCCCGGCCCCAGAACGCTCCCCAATGTGCAATTTGATTACAGGACAGCAGCCAGACAATATGCGAGCCCCCCAAAATTTGCTAGACTTTAAAATTTGGAGGGGTGCTGTTGAGTTAGCGGTAGTGTGCTGCAAGGTGTGTGTTGGCCGTGGTGCATGATAAGGTGTGCGTCTCCCGTAGGAGCAGTCACTGCGCTTGCAGTGGTGCATGATGAGATGTGTGTCTTCCGTAGGAGTAGTCACTGCGCTTGCAGTGGTGCGTGATAAGTGTGCGTCTCCCGTGGGAGCAGTCACTGCACTTGCAGTGGTGCATTATGGGGTGTGTCTCTCCTGTAAGAGAGGTCACTGCACTTGCAATGGTGCATGATGAAAAATGCGTTTCCCGTGGGATCGGTCACTGCGCTTGCAGTGGTGTATGATAAGGTGTGCGTCTCCCGAAGGAGCGGTCACTGCGCTAGCAGTGGTGCATAGTGAATGTGCGTCTCCCTTGGGAGCGGTCACTGCCCTTGCAGTGGTGCATGATAAGGTGTGCGTCTCCCTTAGGAGCGGTCACTGCACTTGCAGTGGTGTATAATAATAAGGTGTGCGTCTCCCGTGGGAGCGGTCACTGCACTTGCAGTGGTGCATAATAATAAGGTGTGCGTCTCCCGTGGGAGCGGTCACTGCACTTGCAGTGGTGCATAATAAGGTGTGCGTCTCCCGTGGGAGCGGTCACTGCACTTGCAGTGGTGCATAATAAGGTGTGCGTCTCCCGTGGGAGCGGTCACTGCACTTGCAGTGGTGCATGATAATGAGGTGTGCGTCTCCCATAGGAGCGGTCACTGCGGTAGCAGTGGTGCATAATAATGAGGTGTGCGTCTCCCGTAGGAGCGGTCACTGCGCTTGCAGTGGTGTATAATCATGAGGTGTGCATCTCCCGTAGGAGCTGTCACTGCGCTAGCAGTGGTGCATGATAATGAAGTGTGCGTCTCCCGTAGGAGCGGTCACTGCGCTTGCAGTGGTGCATAATAATGAAGTGTGAGTCTCCCGTAGGAGCTGTCACTTCGCTTGCAGTGGTGCATAATAATGAGGTGTGCGTCTCCCGTAGGAGCGGTCACTGCGCTAGCAGTGGTGCATAATATTGAGGTGTGCGTCTCCCGTAGGAGCGGTCACTGCGCTAGCAGTGGTGCATGATAATGAGGTGTGCGTCTCCCGTAGGAGCGGTCACTGCGCTAGCAGTGGTGCATAATAATGAAGTGTGCGTCTCCCATAGGAGCTGTCACTGCGCTGGCAGTGGTGCATAATAATGAAGTGTGCGTCTCCCATAGGAGCTGTCACTTCGCTTGCAGTGGTGCATAATAATGAGGTGTGCGGCTCCCGTAGGAGCGGTCACTGCGCTTGCAGTGGTGCATAATAATAAAGTGTGCATCTCCCGTAGGAGCAGTCACTGCGCTAGCAGTGGTGCATACTAATGAGGTGTGCGTCTCCCGTAGGAGCGGTCACTGCGCTTGCAATGGTGCATAATAATGAGGTGTGCGTCTCCCGTAGGAGCGGTCACTGCGCTTGCAGTGGTGCATAATAATGAGGTGTGCGTCTCCCGTAGGAGCAGTCACTGCGCTAGCAGTGGTGCATAATAATGAGGTGTGCGTCTCCCGTAGGAGCGGTCACTGCGCTAGCAGTGGTGCATAATATTGAGGTGTGCGTCTCCCGTAGGAGCGGTCACTGCGCTAGCAGTGGTGCATGATAATGAGGTGTGCGTCTCCCGTAGGAGCGGTCACTGCGCTAGCAGTGGTGCATAATAGTAATGTGTGCGTCTCCCGTAGGAGCAGTCACTGCACTTGCAGTGGTGCATAATAATAGGGTGTGCGTCTCCCGTAGGAGCGGTCACTGCTCTAGCAGTGGTGCATAATAATGAGGTGTGCGTCTCCCGTAGGAGCGGTCACTGCTCTAGCAGTGGTGCATAATAATAGGGTGTGCGTCTCCCATAGGAGCGGTCACTGCGCTAGCAGTGGTGGATAATAATAAGGTGTGCGTCTCCCATAGGAGCAGTCACTGGGCTAGTAGTGGTGCATAATAACAAGGTGTGCATCTCGCGTAGGAGCAGTCACTGCACTTGCAGTGGTGCATGACAATAAGGTGTGCGTCTCCCGTAGGAGCAGTCACTGCGCTAACAGTGGTGCATAATAATAAGGTGTGTATCTACAGTGGGAGCAATAGGGAGGGATTGAGGAACGAGGGTTAGATAACGCTTAGGAGTTGGAATAGTAAAAGGGGGACTGATGCAATAGTATCTGGATGGAGCCTTTATGATGCAAGCTGAGATTGCGTCACTCAATGATGCAATTTCAGACACAATGCACTCAGTGGAATGAGTGACGTCGCTGTGATGGGTAGGCTTAGGGGTGGGGTAAGGTGAGCGCATAAAAAAAAAAAAAACGTTGGATACAGCTTAGATTGCACTGCACCAGGTCTGCATCCAGACCCCTCTCGACTGATGGTGCATTTCCACTGACGTTTCCGATTAATTTCTATTGAAAACTTCAATGATAGACTTAAAGTAAATGAAAGTAGTACAAAAGGTAGCAGTGAGGAGTAGCCAAAAGCTTATAAAGGTGTTCCTTGATTTATATCAAGTGAAATATCAAGTCCGCAGCCGATGGAGTAAGCTAGACCTGTGATTCTGAATGATTCTGAACTGTATACGTTAATAGCGTCTTTAAGTTTATCCGTATTTATTCACCAAGACAATAAATCTGCTGTGGGATATAGTCTATACACGGTGTTGTAATCGGCAATCGATTACTCTTGACAGCCTTGTTCTGCGCTATGTAGGTGTTAACTATAGTGTTTGCTTCTTATGTCGAATTAATATGCTACGGACGCTAAAGAAATAAAGATTAACTGAATTCATTGAATTGATGCAACCTTAAAACAGTGCACATATTATTAATGTATATACACGAGTATTTTTACCTGGTTAATCTGCTAACAACACGAGGGAAGGATAGGCTTGTTATTCCTAAATTTGACGGGCCACGATAGCAGTGGCGTTGCGGGTGATACTAACGCAGATTCCTGCTACAAGTTAGTGGAAATGCTCCATGCGAGGGTAGCGGAGACATGCTCACGCTGTCGTTGCGGAGACGAGCTCACGCGTATGCGTAATTGCGTGTAAACGCGTTTGTTGCAGCCGTTTTGGCCCCAACGGCCTTCCATACACGCATTCCTCACGGAGACATGCTCACGTTGCCGTCGCGGAGACGAGCTCACGCTGCCGTCGCGGAGACAAGCTCACGCTGCCGTCGCGGGGACGAGCTCCAGCTGCCGTTGCGGAGACGAGCTCCCGCTGCCTTCGCGGAGACGTGCTCACGCTGTCGTGGCGGAGACGAGCTCACGCTGTCGTGGCGGAGACGAGCTCACGCTGTCGATGCGGAGACGGGCTCACGCTGTCGTGCCGGAGACGAGCTCACGCTGTCATGCCGGAGACGAGCTCACGCTGTCGTGCCGGAGACGAGCTCACGCTGTCGTGCCGGAGATGAGCTCACGCTGTCGTGCCGGAGACGAGCTCACGCTGGCGTAGCGAAGACGAGCCCACGCTATCCGCTTGTTAAGTGGTGACGTGTTGGTGACGTATGTAATACTGTTTCCGGGTCCAAGCCACCACTCATTTGAATTGACTAAAAATTTGTTTATGATCACTTTTTATTCATATCACACGTTAAAGTGAATTTTATATAAAGTCATATTGTACACAATAATCACGGGCTTGCTGCATCACTAACCCCAAAATTTTTAACCATTTTATAAAACATTTATCACTTTATGGCCGTCAGATATTAGGCATTGACATATATATTGCGATCGTGATTTTCGAAAGTATTACATCGCTTTGTAAACGTTTATTATTACCATTTGATGAGTCTCCTCATTCAGTTTCATAGAGCGCTTGGACCCGGAAGCTCCTTGACGTGACGTCACACTTAACAAGCGGCCCGATGGTCGGCGCTTCGCCGTGTAGAGCGGCGGGCTGACGCTCGCTTAATCTGTCCCAGCGATTTCCGAATCTGGGGCGCAGCTCAGGTTTGCTGCAGGCTTTGCTGCGGCCGGATGGAAGCTCGTTGTTGGAAGGACTGCGGGCCCGAGTTAAGACCGCGACCTCTGTTGATATGCTCTGCCGAGTGCTGATGCGCTGGACTTCGGCTTGAAGTTGCCGGAGGAGGCGTGTCATCCTCATGGAAGTTTGCTGTTTGGACATGGTTACAGCGATTGGATGTGCCAATGCTAAAGTCGTGAGATGATGCAGGTAGGACAATTTTGGTATTTATAGGGGTTTGGTCAAATACTAATTGGATAATAGAATAATTGTCAATGACGTAATGAAATTCTGAAACGTCTGCGCGTGCTCCTCCCGAAATTTGTTTATAAAACATCACTTCAGTCATTTAATGGGGAATTTTGCTAAATATCTCAGTAAACAATCTTACTTTACAACTCAATCAGATATTGTATTTTTTGTTCCATTTAACAGTGTTTGTTTGGTTCTTTGTGTCTCTTTCTGTCTTTTTTTGTGTCTGTGCTGAGATTCATAGCTTCTCCTCTGCTATCAGCACCGTCCACACCTTGGCAGAGCCGGCAAACGGTGAGCGCCGGAGAGAGCAGGCGGAACCAATACAACAAGCCATATGCCTCAACATATGTACGTGGAGCAGCAGGATGGATGAAGGAGAAAAGGAGAGGGAGGCAGGGAGGCTGGAGATAGACTTGAGGAATGGAAGAGAATAAAAAGATAAACGTTGAATATGGGCGAATGAGAAAAGGAGAGAGAAAGAGATGGAGGGAGGGGGGGCAGGTGTGTCCTGACAGGTCTTTGCTTGTCATGCATGCGTTGAAAGCACCGCTCGGCCATTAGCAGCGGCAGCTTGACAAACTCCGGCTCGTGATTTATTCTGCTAAGGCATGTAGCGTGGCTGTCGGAATTCGTCACGTTAAAATCCTAATTAAAACTGTTAATCACAGATTCCTGTTTGTTCAGCACACCGTGTGAAATGAAAAATGCATTCAAATTATTCACTAATGCTCTTTTTAGACAGGTAAGCCTGCATACCCTCAAGCGTCAATATGCACAGGAACTCTGCAAAGTTTTCAGTGAAGCTTATGAACACCTTGGGGCTTGGCTTTTATAGTTTTTTTTTTCTTCCTCATTCTCATCACTTTCATGTGCACATCTGCAGTTTTAAAATTACTTCAAACAAAGATACCTTGTTTTTTTTAGGTAAAACTAAAATCTGGGTCAAAAGTGCAATGATTAAATCCACAAATACCTAACCTTCTTCGCATGGATGTGGCTAAATGCATCAGATTTTTGTTGTTTCATAACACTTCCTAAGTATGTCCCTCGAACACATATGTGTAACAAAATACTTTATGGAACTTTTTTCTTTCTTTTATTCATGACTGTACGTGTTTTTGGCTTGCCCTAGTTTCTAAACTTTTTCTTGCTAAATTCGCACAAAATCAAATTTTAGGTATGTTTGTTTACTGTCACTGTACATATCAGTTCTTCTTATTCAATGTGTCCTATACTGTTATACTACAACATGGTATTTAGAGTCTGTAAGATTTAAAAGTCTTCATTCATTAATTTTCCTTCGGCTTAATCCTTTTATTCATCAAAGGTTGACACAGCGGAATGAACCACCAACTGATTTAGCATATGTTTTACACAGCGGATGACCTTCCAGCTGCAACCCAATACTGGGAAACACCCATACTCATTCACACACATACATTACGGCCAATTTTAGAGCACCCAGAGGAAACCCACGTGAACACAGGGAGGACATGCAAACTACACACAGAATTGCCAACTGACCCAGCGGGGACTCGAAACAGCAAACTTCTTGCTGTAAGGCGACAGTGCTAATAACATCCATCAATCCATCCATCCGTCCGTCCGTCCGTCCGTCCATCCATCCATCCATCCATCCATCCATCCATCCATCCATCCATCCATCCATCCATCCATCCATCCATCCATCCATCTATCTATCTATCTATCTATCTATCTATCTGTCAATCTATCTAAATATTACAGTTTTTCTCAGTGGCTTTGGTGCATTTCTAACAACATTATTTAGATTTGCACAACAGTTAATGCATTTCTCAAAACAATTAGTGCAAACTGCAAAACCTAGTTGATAACCTGCAAAAGCACGTCACTTGTTCAAAATGGAGAAGCTCATTCCTTAAAAGCAAGTATTCATGTCAATGAAAGTGTGTGTCATCAAGTTCTGACACCATTGTTTATGAACGAGACATTATGAAAGTTTATTCTGTAAATTTTTTCCAATGCAAAAAAGTCAGATTTTGGTGATGCGTCCTGAAAATGCTCAAGACAGCACTATATACTATTTGCGCAACCATTTGAAAACTACAGTAAAGTTAGACATCACTGCATTTAGTGAGGTATCTGAGTACAAGACACTGAATATGTATGTTTCACATTTTTACTGCATTTGCTCTTTGCAATTCTATTTTATTCACAGCATTGTGCAAAAGAATAAATACACCCTTATTTACAACAAACATAAACTTCCTTTGAGTAGAGCTGTGCACAACTGTAAACAATACTGCAGTATATATACATACACTGGTCTGTAAATCATTCATCAAATTGTTCAATTTAGGAGACATTTTCAGAAAAAAAAAAAAAAAAAAATTTTTTTTATAAAATTTGCTTGAGAGATTTTGACAACTAGTTCAACGTTTTTGTATTTAATGACTCAAGTAATGAAATGAGGACTATTAGTTTTATATGGAATGACTATTCAGCATTCACAGGTTTAGTTAAGTTTGACTAACGTGACATAAGCAAATAATAATGTTATAAAACAGCAGAGAGTTGTATGAAGCAATTGATGCATGTCCAAAAGCATTTGCAATTTGTTGGAAGGAATGAGAAACTGCTACTATGATGTGCACAAATGACTAATTGTTTTGAGAAATGCATTAACTGTTGTGCAAATGTAAATAGTGTTTTGAGAAATGCACCAAAGCGACTGAGAAAAACTTTAAATGACTTTAAAAAAATATATATAAAAATAAAAGACTTCATAAATAATATTAATAATAATATTTCACTAATAATATTAATGTTACCATATTTTGAAATAAGTGCAGCCTTGATACTTGATAGGGATAAGAAAATTACTCCAAAAACATTTACAGTTTTTCTCAGTTGCTTTGGTGCATTTCTCACAACACTATTTACATTTGCACAACAGTTAATGCATTTCTCAAAACAATTAGTCATTTGTGCACATCATAGTAGCAGTTTCTCATTCCTTCCAACAAATTGCAAATGCTTTTGGACATGCATCAATTGCTTTTATACAACTCTCTGCTGTTTGTAACATTATCATTTGCTTACAGTATGTCATGTCAGTCAAACCTAATTAAACCTGTGAATGCTGAATAGTCATTCCATATAAAACTAATAGTCCTCATTTCATCACTTGAGTCATTACATGCAAAAATGTTGAACTAGTTGTCAAAATCTGTCAAGCAAATTTTATTTAAAAAATTTTAATCTTTTTTTTTCCTGAAAATGTCTTCTAAATTGAACAATTTGATGAATGATTTACAGACCTGTGTATGTTGTAGGTTCAGTTCCAACATGTACTGCAATATTGTTTACAGTTGTGCACAGCTCTATTCAAAGGAGGTTTATGTTTGTTGTAAATAAGGGTGTATTTATTCTTTTGCACAATGCTGTAAATAAATAAGAATTGTAAAGAGCAAATGCAGTAAAAATGTGAAACATACATATTCAATGTCTTGTACTCAGATACTTCACTAAACGCAGTGATGTCTAACTTTACTGTAGTTTTCAAATGGCTGTGCAAATAGTATATAGTGCTGTCTTGAGCATTTTCAGGAAGCGTCACCAAAATCTGACTTTTTTGCATTGGAAAAAATGTACAGAGTAAACTGTCATAATAAAAACATGACAAAGCCATTTGACTATCTTGTTCATAAACAATGGTGTCAGGACTTTTCATCTAGATGAGCCTGACACTTTCATTGACATGAATACTTGCTTTTGAGGAATGAGCTCTCCATATTGAGCAAGTGACGCGCTTTTGCAGGTTATCCACTAGATTTTGCAGTTTGTACTAATTGTTTCGAGAACTGCATTACAGTTTTTCTCAGGCGCTTTGTTGCATTTCTCACAACACTATTTACATTTGCACAACAGTTAATGCATTTCTCAAAACAATTAGTCATTTGTGCACATCATAGTAGCAGTTTCTCATTCCTTCCAACAAATTGCAAATGCTTTTGGACATGCATCAATTGCTTTCATACAACTCTCTGCTGTTTGTAACATTATCAGTTGCGTATATCAAGTCAGTCAAAATTAACTAAACTTATGAATGCTGAATAGTCATTCCATATAAAACTAATAGTCATCATTTCATTACTTGAGTCATTACATACAAAAATGTTGAATTAGTTGTCAAAATCTGTCAAGCAAATTTTATTTAAAAACTTAAAATCTTTTTTTTTTCTGAAAATGTCTCCTAAATTGAACAATTTGATGAATGATTTACAGACCTGTGTATGTTGTAGGTTCAGTTCCAATATGTACTGCAATATTGTTTACAGTTGTGCACAGCTCTACTCAAAGGAAGTGTATGTTTGTTGTAAATAAGGGTGTATTTACTCTTTTGCACAATGCTGTGAATAAAATAGAATTGTAAAGAGCAAATGCAGTAAAAATGTGAAACATACATATTCAGTGTCTTGTACTCAGATACTTCACTAAATGCAGTGATGTCTAACTTTACTGTAGTTTTCAAATGGCTGTGCAAATAGTATATATTGCTGTCTTGAGCATTTTCAGGAAGCGTCACCAAAATCTGACTTTTTTGCATTGGAAAAAATTAACAGAGTAAAGTGTCATAATGAAAACATGACAAAGCCATTTGACTATCTTGTTCATAAACAATGGTGTCAGGACTTTTCATCTTGATGACACACACTTTCATTGACATGAATACTTGCTTTTGAGGAATGAGCTCTCCATTTTGAGCAAGTGACGTGCTTTTGCAGGTTATCCACTAGGTTTTGCAGTCTGCACTAATTGTTTTGAGAAATGCATTAACTGTTGTGCAAACGTAAATAGTGTTGTGAGAAATGCACCAAAGCGACTGAGAAAAACTGTAACTGATGTAAATAGTCTCGTGAGAAATGCACCAAATCGACTGAGAAAAACTGTAAAATAAAACATAAAAACAACAACATGTTTAATGGAATTACACTTCAAATGTTTCTTATTTTTGAGAGCTATTTATGATCTCTTTTATATGTACATTCATCCAGTTAGAATCTATCACATCTTTATTTGAAACGTCAATGTCAAGTTCTCTTTCTCTTGTGGTTAAAGTACAAGAATTCCTACTGAACATCTCAACTGACCACACAGCTCTTTCACAAAATGAGTAAAGCAGCAAACATCTCTAGATGTTTGAGTGAGGTGTGAGGTTACCATCTTCATGAGTAACATTTTCCACCCCATAAACATTGAAGCTTTTCCACACATCAGCATCCCGAGCATTCCAGACCTCAACCGAAGCATGTTCAAATAAAGCAGAGGAATAGAAAGCAGGACAGAAGGAAAGTTCAGACAGGTGTTGCGTTAGTGAGGGCCTCGAGCAAAAACAATAACATGTTAATGGAAAAATAAAAAAAAGACAGTTCCTCTGTTTGTTTTTCTTTCGCTTGTAAAAGATAGAAACCCCTACAAAATGTGAGGTGAGTGTACTTTTCTTTTCTTTGTTATCGTATTTCATTATTTGGACAGCATCTTTGGGTTATGCCATCGTGGCTTTATTTTAGGATTAAGATTATGGTGATGAACCATAAATCATGTTGAATTCTGGAATGGGAATAATCAAAATAATAAATCATGGGATGGGGATAATCAAAATAAGAAATAAAATCCAAATATGTATGATATGGGGAACCTACAGGGACAATTACACTATAATTACAGCATAAAGGTTCTTAAAAAACAACAATAAAAAACAAACATGAACTAAAAAGTGCTGGGTGTATTTCTTATAAATATTGTCCATCATTGTAATGTAATCTAACTATGCTCACAACATTATTTATGAGTTCATAATGTTATTTACCCTTTGACTGCCACTCTACCAAACGGTTGACCATGTTTTTACTGTTTTAAATAATGACTGTTAAAGTAATTTAACCAATTTGTGCCCAAATGTTTTAAAATGGTTTCATGCATAAATCCTATTGATAGTTAATAGTTTCCTTGTTGTCCTATATGAACATGTGCACTGAAAAAAATGATGTCTGCAAAACTGTTGCAAACAATTTATTTGTGTTGAGTTTAAACAAAAAAATAATAATTTAATAAAATTCTACTTAATTTGTTTGTTTAAATTCAGCCCAAACAAATTGTTTACAGCCACTTAACGTAAAAAAAAAAAACTGAGTAAATACTCTGAATGATTTTTTTCAATGTGTTGCATTTATTTTTTCCAGGTTTTTAATTTTTTTTCAAGAAAATCACATTTGAATATGAAGCAACTATAGTTGCCGGTGGACAAATATGTTGTAAGCATCGTTAAATGTAAAAATTAAATAGGAGGAGAACATTTGGCATACTAACTTAAAACAACTGCTTTCAACAGATTGATTCATATTCATAAACACATTTATTACTTTTTAAATTTGAAAACCTATTGATATGAAACCCCAAAAAATATCTATTAGATAGTTTCATGAATATGAGAAGTAAAAAAACTAATCTATTTGTCTTACAGTGATGAAACACACACTAGTTTCCCAAACAGACTATTGTGTGTCAAAAAGATAAATGAAGAAAGTTAATAATTATAATTATTTTAATATTAGTAATAATTGGCTTTGACTATATATATATATATATAGTTAAAGACAGTTTGTCACCTTAGAATTATAAGGTTCTATCTGACATTTTTGTCAAAATTGAGTTATTGACATATTCTTATTAATTGACAACTTACTTACATTATGGGATGTTTTTTATAAGTTGATTACATTTTAAGACTTTTCATTTAAAAAACAAATGTTGCACACATGCTGTTTTCTATGGAATGCAAAAACTTTGAAGCTCAATATCTCAAAATTATTCAGAACGCAGATAGAACCTTATAATTCCAAGGTGACGAATTATTGTCGCATTGAAATGTATTTTTGTAAACGAAATCATTTTTTTCTGCATTTTCTATAAAACACAGACCCTGGTGCTTTTAGACATATTAGACAATATCCATGTCTGTGTGGACAGCAGGGCTTAAGGTTATGAGTGAATTCGGTTGTAGTTGTGTGTGATTCTTCAGTGATTCTGCATTTTAACAGCAGGAGTTTATTATTCTCTGTGTTATTTTAAATCTTTGTTGAAGAGGGACCAGTAGGAGAAATTTTACGCTGGTAAAAGTCTACTTTAAAGATATTAGTTAAAGTGTTATTTTTAAATGGGGTATTATGAAAGCAAAAAAACAAAACAAAAAAAAATAGTATTTACAAGGTATTTGCCCACCTACAGTTGCCGCTTGAACATTTGACAAACTATATACAAAAACTATGGATCTCTTGAAAAATTTGTTTTGTTTGGAGGAAGACCTACATGATGTTGATAAAGGTATATATATATACATATCGTCACCTTGGAATTATAAGGTTCTATCTGCGTTCTGAATGATTTTAAGATATTGAGCTTCAAAGTTTTTGCATTCCATAGCAAACAGTATGTGTGTAACATTTGTTTTTAAAATAAAAAGTCTTAAAATGGAAACAGCTTATAAAAAAAAAAAAAAAAAAACATCCCATAATGTAAATAAGTTGTCAGTTAATAAGATTATGTCAATAACTAAATTTTGACAAAAATGTCAGATAGAACCTTATAATTCTAAGGTGACAATATATTTGTAAACAAAAATATTTTATTAACATGAAAATTGCCTTTATTTGGAAGGGTTTGCCTCTGATAAAGTTGAAAGCCTTATGTGACAGGAAGTAAATCAATTCCTTTTTTTCTTTCTTAAAATCTTTTATTTGGTTGTTTGCTTGGATGTCATTGAGAAATTAAACAAGGATAACGTGTAAACTACTTATAAAAGGAAAACGGCAAATATGAGGTGCTGCAACTATAGTTGCCGGTGGGCTTAAATTAGTAAAAGAATGATTTTTAAAGTTTTAAATAATGGTTTACACACACAGCATTGTTGGTTTACAAACAAATCAAACAGAGATAATCCTGTTGCACCACTACACTTGATTTTGGTTTTATTATAAAAAACAAACAAGAAAACATGGTACAGTAAATGAGAATCTGAAATGTTTTATGGCATACTTCAAAAAATAAAGGTGATTTAGTATTCAAAAATGTTTTATTTTGAATATTTTTAAAAATAAATTAGTCCTACACTTCATATGTTCAGACTTTTCATAGTATATGTAGCAATTCCAGTACTTTTACCATAAACTGACATATCAACCATTTGGTAGAGGTTAATATTTTAGAAATTATGGGATGTGTTGAAAAAACAATAATTGAGTGTGTTAACTAGCGACATTATGAGTTAAGAAATACAATCCATTTGTTTTTTTTTTTCTTGGTGGGGTAGTTAAATGGTTAGTTCAGTGATTATATTGTCACTCGCATGCTAAATTTAGCACTCAGATTTGCCACAAAGCTAACAAACACAATTTTTTGTCCTGATAATTCTCCCCATTTAGAATTACTCATTAACTAAAAGCCACCCAATTTTGATTTAATTGTGTCTTTAAAGAAAAGACAATGAAAGTTTGTAAAGTAAGGTTTGATATTACATTTTACCATTAAAAAATCAAAGATGCAACTCTTGAGAAAAAAAAAAAAAAATGTAACCTGAAGTGCCAAATAAAGGTAAAGCTGAAGATTGGGGGCGCCAAAGAGGATTCTTCAGGGAGAAAGAGGGAGAGAGAGGCTGATATAAAGGCAAGTAAGAGGGACTAGTGAAACACAAATGGTTGTGTGACTGCCTGCTGTGAAGACCCCATTAAAAACAACAAGGGAAGCAGCAGGCAGTCGGTCCACAAACCTCTGCACACCTCTATGATGTATCTGTCAGATAACCAGCACTAGCCAAAGTAGGAACATCAGACGCAGGTTTGACTGGACAAGGAGCAAAGCAGAGATTTGGGGGTGAAATTTTGGCATTTTGAGCTTTCGCGTCTTGTCGTCATCCCTCTCTTTTGTTGTCAGATGTCATTTTGGGCCACCCACAGGAGAGTGTTTTTCCTTCCCTACTTCAAATGCTAATAAAGTGTTCAGGCCAGTAGCTTTGCTTATATGATCAAGTCTGATTCAACGTTCTAATAGAAATCCTAACCTTATCTCAGTCCCCCTATCATTTCTGCCCAAATTCATTTTCCCAAATCATTCAGGCCAAATGCCAAAGCGGCTGCACCATGACTCCTATCAAAATAGCACCTCCATCTTTCCCTCCTTCGCTTGCTGTAATCCTCTCTCTCAGAGCAGCCCACCAATTTTATCAAGCCTTATATGATGAGCGCATAACAGCTGAAGCTTACAACTTAAACCACACCAGCGGGACAGAGTTAAATCTTTCAGTTCCCATCGGAATTACACAATAGGTTACGAGTCTGGTGGATTTGCATCACACAAGGAGTGTGTACAGAAAAACAAACGTTGACAAAATTGACTTGATCACACTTTGTTTTACAGTAAAGTTCCACATTTACATGTGATATACTTTTTATAATATTTGCAATAACTGGGTAATAACTAGTGTTGTTAACATTGAAGCATCTAACATAATCATATCCCATGCAGTTAGCATATAATAATCAATACTTAGACACATACACTGTGCAATGCATTAAATAGGCATGTAGACGCACAAACTCTTAAATACAATGCATATTACTTTTAGTGGATATATATATATCCTATATTTTATACTGTTTTATTTGATCATTTTGTATCATTTCAGATTATATAAATTGAAGTTATGTATTGTGAATAACATTAACCTACATTAATAAATGCTAGTAAAGTTGTCAACCCAAGTTCAATCTGATTATGTACCCCAATATACATATATGGAAAGAGCAAAATACGTCCCAGGAGCTACATTGTTTTTTTTTTTTTTTGCAGTTTTTGTTTTCGCAAGTCCACCAGAAGCCGCTGTGTAGGCTTTTTTCAGATCTTAAATTTCTCTTGCGAGTGCCATTCATGCCCGCTGTTCTCGTGTAAATCCACCAGAGGCCACTGTCAACTGACTGACTGACCGACCGACCGATCCCCCTACCCTCTCCCTTCCCTAAACTCAACCAATATTGTTTTCAAAAGCACATATTGACCCGCCCACCTACTTTCTAAACCCAATCAACAGTGTTTTGAAAAGCAATCCAAAAAAAGAAAAGCCCTCAGCTGTTTGTTTTTACCACATTTATTTACTTGTTTATTTTATTTTTTGGCTTCTGTTTTTGTTTTACCCAATTACTAAAACCATTCTTTATAGCACTCGAATCCCGTCAATGTGGTCAACTTTTCTGCATCTCAAGTCCGCCAACACACGTGTCGAGCTACCAGACAAACTGGTAACAGTGGGAAAGCTGTCCGTATGGAGGTAATGGTCAGCTGGTGTGCACAGAAAGAAACGGCGTCATTCCACCCCATAGCGTTGGTTATAAAGACAAAATGCAGCCATACGTAGTTCTGGCTACATAATTCACGATATCCAGAAAGTTTCTTATTAAAGCTTTCTTCGCCTTGAAGAATCCCCCCTTCCACCCCTACTCCTCCACCTTTCCCTCTATAGGGCGGCACAGTGGTCCAGTGGTTAACACTGTTGCCTCACTGGTTCAAATCCTAAACAAGACAGCTGTCGTTTCTGTGTGAAGTTTATATCTTCTTCCTGTGCTCGAGTGGGTTTCCTGCGAGTTCTCCGATTTCCTCCCACATTCCAAAAACATGTGTCATAAGTGAATTGACCAATCTAAATTAGCACTATAGTCAAGCTCTTAACCAGCAGTATATCTCTACAGTACATAGCAAATTATAATCTGCCATCAGCCTTTAACAAAGGGGGGAGTTCTCGAGACCTACCTGAGCTCAAACTCCCCTCTTAGCCTGCAAACGGGACAGCATGCAAAACTCACTTTATAATCAATCATCAGCTAGGTGTTAACTCTTGAAACTTACTTGGTATTTTTGACTAATGATTTGTATTTCAGCTTCATCCAAGTCTGTCTCTGTCACAGTGCTGTTTATCTGACGTAAAACATGATGGGAAGCAGGCACAAACATGGGAATGGTAAGCGGGGAGAACCAGCTAATTTAAATTTAAAGCCACAGGTTACAAAACCAGCTACAATGTATCCACACACCAAAATGGGCAAATTCTGAAGGCTATAATAAATTATCTGATGGGTATTTTGAGCTGAAACTTTACAGACACATTCTGGAGAGACAGAAGTCTTATCTTACCTCTTGCAAAAGGGGTAAAATAAGTGCCCTTTAATGATTTCAAGCAAATTCATAAATTCTTGAAATGTAAATCATTGCAGAGTGTTTCCCCACTGCAGAAATATGAAACAAATTTTGAAGCAAAATATTTTTGGTATAAAATGAACGCTGATAATTTTGCCTCATACAATGTATTGTTGGCTATTCCAACAAATATTGGAGTTCAACTTAAGTCTGGTGTTGTTGTCCAGGATAACAAATAATATTAGCTATGTTTAAATGTGAAAAAAAAAATTAAACATGCAGTAACAAATGGCAGAAAACAATATTCAAGAGATAAATTAAATGAAAAGAAATAGGTGGTGTTGAATTAGGCCTGTGACAGTTTTTTTTTGCTGCACTTAATGTTGCAGAATAAAAGGAAAACACTGCTTTACAGTCAGAGCAGGTGTGAAAAAAGCCTTAGCATAATTCATTTGTCTGCCTAATTACTCCAAGGACAGGCCTAGTGTTTCACCTACAGCCAACGCTAATGAGCAAACGTTACCTTCCACCAAACTAATTCATTCTTGTTAATGTGTGGGGAACCAGCCCCTCCCTCAATGAACGGCCTCTCAGATGAGCCCCCTTTTCTCAGTAATTGCTGGTCACCATCCCTTTGTAATGGTCACACTGACCCTGTGCAGTGCATGAGTCGCTTCGTCCTGGCTGTGAAGCCCTTTGTTTAGCTAGATCAAGAGCACATTAATGGGGGAAGATGAAACGGAGCAGGCTGAATTCAAAAAGACAGCCCTCCAGCAGTAAGCAGGAAGTCAAGAAACATATCAACTACATTGGTTTTTAGATTTGAGCAAACCAGCAAAACACCACCAAAGACTGGTTTAATTTTTTTTTTCCAGTTTTTGCTTGTGGACTAAAATATGTTTAATATGGAAAATAATAATAAAAAATGTATACAGTACAAGTCATTGGGTCATTCCTGTCCCTGGTAAACAGAATTCATCTTAATTCATGTTTCACACTATACAAAATGTACATGGGTAACAGTAAACATTGGGTATTCATAATTTGATAGTTCATACAGTGCATTCTTACACCATGTGTTTTTGTTTGTATATTTCAGTGTCAATATCAGTGATTGGATGAACGCAGCATTCAGCATTTTTACAAAATAACTATATCATTGTGCTTCCTCATAATATATAGCCTTGTTGTATTACAATACTACTATTTACTACTAGGATTACCAGGTTTTTCCTCAACTGACGTCTTCATGCTCTATAAAGGTATGAATGAAACAGCTAATTCTTCACTTCAATCCACTGTCACATATTTTTAAACACTTTTTCTATGACTGTTCAAAGCATGTATATATGAGGGATGGGAATTTCTGTTGATTGATGAGTATTTAGCGTTAACATAAGCATATCTGTCACAACCTGTCTTCCTCGTGTGTTTGTTTTCGTCATGTGACCATTCCCATGTGCTCCTTTGTTCCAGTTCCCGCCATCGCTATGTTCATCACCTTCACCTGTGTTCCTCCCCCTGTGTGTTATCATGTCGTCATCTTCTGTGTATTTATTGTCCTTGTGTTCAGTCCTTCATTGTCCGGTATTGTCGATGTCTACATGTCTTGCTGTTTGTCTTCAGGCCCTGTTCATCCTGTGATCTTTGTAAGTGTCCTTTAATAAATATATGTGCTTTTGATAATCCTGAGACCCTGTGCCTTCATCCTGTGAGCAGAAGGCGTAACATAATACCGGACCAAAGAAAAAGTTTGCGGCGTGTTTTCTCCTCGTTTTATTTTCATGGTCTTTTTGCCCCCAGTGTTTTATTTTCCTCTTCCTCGTGTGTTTACCAAGGGACACAATCTACACCCCAAAATTCCTAATACTCATGTTGAAGCAGGGGGAAAACGGCCTCGAGGACCATACAAACAGTTTCCTGTGGTTAGCTGAAAGATCCAGCTGGCCAGACGACGTGCTCTACAACTCCAATTTGAACACCACTTGCAGAACAAGGTCATCCGAAGATGGTCCTCGAGGTGATCTCGCCGCCTATGTGGAGTGGACACTGGCAAGGAACCGACCATCATTCGACGTCAGTGCCACTCCAGACCCAGTGACCAGCTCTACCATCTGCAAGGAGCGTACGCCAGAGCCCACCGCAAAAGGAGAGCCACCCGAGCAGGAGGAGCTCAACAAGCCGTCTGACCAGGTGTGTGAGCCGGCAACATCGCCAGAAGTGGGAGTCCTGGTGGACATCGAGGGACCAAGCGAGAGTCCCGTCCACTGACCCACAGCAGAGGGTGAGCTGGCACTGGACCCCAAAATGCTGCTCATTGACTTCTAGAGCAAAGTCAAGCCCCTTCTGCTGTTGCCAGACAGCCCTTCTTCAGTCCCGTTCATCCCAGAAGATGATAGCTCCAGGGTCATGAGCAGCACCCCACCTGACCCGCCCTCTTCTTCTCTGTTGACGTCATCCACAACCATTCTGCCTTCTCCAGTGCGGCTACAGTCAGCCAGTCCCCCAGCTCACCCTCCAACCGCATGTGTGGAGGTATCTCTGCGGGCCTGCCCACCTGTTTCGCCGGACAGAGGTTGTCGCCCGACGTCATCTCCTTCACCCTCCGAGCTACGGACTCCGCCTCGGCCCAACGGCTCCTCGTTGGCTCTCTCCTCCTTGGACCATCAGTCCACTGGCTCCACCAGGCTCCCTCGTCCCCCCAGCTCCGCCTTGGTCAGTCGTCGCCCTGCCTTCATCTTTGGACTCCGCTCCACCGGCTGCGCCTAATCCCTCCGTCCTGCCAGCTCGTTGAGCTCCTTTCCTCCAGCTACGCCTCGGTCCTCTGTCGCTCTGGCTCCACTGCGGGCATCCGGACCTGTGTCGTCGCTTCGGTCGGGTGAGCTGTCCGCTCCACCTCGGCCCTCCGGAACCTCAGCGTCATCTTCACCCTTCGGCTCTCCATCTGCGGCGTCTCCCACGGTCAGCCCCCTGGAGTCGGGGACCACTCCTCCTCCCTCTGTCGACTCCACCCTGGGCCGTCCTCCTGGCTGTGTCCTGGGTCCTCCTCCTGCTTCACCTCCCTTCCTGGCTCCTCCTTCCTCCTGAAAAATCCTCCCTGGCCGCCTCCTCTGTTCCACGCCCTCCAACTTAACTCCTGGCCCCTTCCTCCTGTGACTCCTCTCTGGCCTCCTTCTGTTTTCCACGCACTCCAGTTCCTCTCTCACAGACTCTCCTCTAACCCCCTCCTTTTATTTAGGCGCGAGAGCGCAACCTGTCACAACCTGTCTTCCTCGTGTGTTTGTTTGTTCGTGTGTGACCATCCCCATGTGCTCCTTTGTTCCAGTTCCCGCCATCGATATGTTGATCACCTGTGTTCATCCACCTGTGTGTTATCATGTCATCATCCTCGGTGTATTTATTTTCCTTGTGTTCAGTCCTTCATTGTCCGGTATTGTCGATGTCTACATGTCTTGCTGTTTGTCTTCAAGCCCTGTGAACTTCGTAAGTGTCTTTTAATAAATATATGTGCTTTTGATAAATCCTGAGACCCCGTGCCTTCATCCTGTGAGCAGCAGGCGAAACAATATCAAAGTATTAACTGCACTAGTCATTATAAAAAAAATGATTAGCAAATCAGTCGAATGTATATAGACAGTGATCTGATGGGCCATGTGCCACGCTTTGTAATAGTTATACTTGGGGTCCACACTACTCCATCATCTTTGACCCATGAAAATGGAACCTTTTGAAAATCCTGAAAAGCGGATTTCGTTTGGAAATGCTGGTGTTCTTTTTCAGTGTAGACAAACTAAACCACAAACCTTTGAAAACGGAGGCATGATTATCCACAATTGCTCTTTGACTGGTCTTCTGGGGCCTCATGTATCAACACAAAAACGCGTACGCCAGGTTTCACGCTCATGTTTGGAATTACTAACAATGAAATTAACGTGATTGTGCGTTGGTCCGCGCCAACTTCATGTCTGGCGAACGTGTATTTCTTGTGTGTGTTTGTTTTTATTTCCATTGGCGACTCCTAGAGGCAATTATGTTGAATTGCACACTACAAAGTATCCCACCAACACATGCGAATATATATATATATATATAAATTTAATTATTTTTTTTTACCAATTACAGTATGTGATTTAGAACTTTAGTTGTGACAGTACCACAGGGGCAACATGGTGGCTCAGTGGTTAGCATTGTCGCCTAACAACAAGAAGGTTGCTGGTTTGAGTTGAGGCTGGGTCAGTTGGCATTTTTGTGTATAGTTTGTATGTTCTCTCGATGTTCATGTGGGTTTCCTCCGGGTGCCCCGATTTCCCCCACAGTCCAAAGACATGTGCTATAGATGAATTGAATCAGCTAAATTGGCCCTAGTGTATGTGTGTGAATGTGAGAGTGTATGGGTGTTTCCCTGTACTGGGTTGCAGCAGTAAGGGCATCCGCTGTGTAAAACATTTGCTAGATATGTTGGCGATTCATTCCGCTGTGGCGCCCCCTGATGAATAAAGGGACTAAGCCGAAGGAAAATTAATGAATAAATGAATGTATTTCTACACTACTCCATTGTTTGAACTCAGCGGTACAAAAAAAAAGAAAAATTCTTAAAAATTCTTTCCTACTACAACCTACTACAAACATTATGTGTTTTCAAATAGTGAAAGATTTGAATACGTATGATTAAATAATTTTAATAAGAACACTACCCACACCCTCTATTATTTACACTTTTTTAACTTCACCTGATTAATTTAAACTAATTAAAATCTTTCCCAATAATGTGATTCTATATTAATAAAAAAATATGAAATATAAGTCACCTGCCTCTCAGCAGTAAACATTACATATCTCCACAGATGATTGAAGTGCACAGCTCTTCTATTGCTCAGATCATTCAACTCAAGTACCATCCACTTAAAGTTACATTGGCTCGAATTACATGTAGAGGTTATTCAGCACTGTTGATATTTCAAATCAATTACTCGCTCTGTCAGTTAGTCCATTACTCACATTATAAGGGCTGTCACAGCATGTGTGAGCTTTTGAGTGTACAGATGAATATACAAACTTTTGCATATCGTTGTGGGACAACAGTTGATTTCCCACATGTCCTTGTTAATTGAAAAAATGGGAATGAGAAGTTCAGCTGTAATTGTTCACAGACACTTCAGGGATAGAAATGGCATGAATTTGACTTCTTTTCAGCACAGATTGTCAACCATTTCTACAGGAAGCTTAGAAAAAGCTTCATATTCTGGTCATAAGACTGTCATGAAACTTTATAATCATGACATGACACATGCCTGTGAATGCGATTTTATGAATGCTTATCAGTGCTTCCCACAGGTTTAAAATATACTTGCCATTGTAGCCGGATTGAAACACATACTTTACCCATGGCACATAAATGGTTAACTACATGTGACACAAAAAATAATGTGATTTTTAACTTTTATTTATTATGACACTGTTATACACTGTTTCTTTTCAATGAGTTAAACTTTTTTAAAAAAGCTGCTGAAATGTACAAAAAATAAATGCTATTTAGGAGCTATGTGGACACAGCTGCACCAATCAACGGAAAGTAATCTTTAGTAAAAGAGTAATGCAAAAACGCAACAACTTTAGAAATTAGACATTTTGGGAGATTTAGAAACACTGTCCGGAGTCATAATTTTAAGGCACATCTCTGTGGGTCTCTGCAGAGCATGTGGGATTGTCTGAGGAAGTGCTGTTGACAGTTCTCGTGCACACACAACGACAGTATAAAATGTGTAGGGCGAGAGAAGATTTTCCACTTGTTAATTGAACGTGGATGTTTGGTTATCTTTGGAGGGTACGAAAAAAAGTGTAAAAGGATGATAATATTGGTAAAAAAATATATAATAAATATAAAATAAAAGCTGATATCAAATATACTTGGGTGGCCGTTAATATACATGGGCAGCCACCCAAGTAAAGTCTATGTGTGGGAAGAACTGTGCTTATGATAACTGTTATTAAGTGTCATTTGCTTAGTTATGTCATTTTAAATGTGAAAATGACGTGAAAATGTTATGACAACTTGATATAAACAAGACAACATAACTTGTCATAAATCTGTCATAAACATGATTGTTATGTGGCATTATAATTATGTTAAGAATGTTATTCTGATCATGTTTTCAGTGGAACAAACTGCATTTGTCATTAAAGTGTCTCATTAAAAGTGCCATTACTCTGTCAAATAATATTTAACAACATCATTAATATGTAATGACATGTTAATGACAAATTTAGCTTGTACCACTGAAATTCATGACATAATTATAATGGCTTCATGACAATCATGTTTATGACAGATTTATGACAAGTTGTGTTGTCAAGTCATGACAAAGACAACAAGAATATGATATATTTGTTTGTGTCAGTCATCAAAACAAACAATGTCATGATTGCATTTAAAATGTCATAGCTGAGCGAGTGACACTAATGGACAGTTGTTTTAAGCATGCATACAACCTCATTCACATTCATGACATGTCATGTCATAATCATAAAGGTTTAATGACAGTCTTATAAACACCCCTTCAAGTAAAGTGTTACCGAACACACTACTTTTGTATTGTTATACAGTAAGATCAGTTACACTTAAAAAAAATCTGGGTCGTTTTTAACCAATATTTAGGTAAATGTGGACATATCAAACCATTGGCTAAAGCTGGTTCAAAAAATGAACCCATTTATTGGGTTGATTCATAGTTTATGATAATTTGGGTTGAAGCAACGCAGCATTTTCAGAGTGTATCTAAAAATATTTCTGTGAAATGCAGTTTGTGTTCAGTCTCTAAAGTACTTTTGACTGCTTTTAAACTCGACCAGCAACTTGTTCAAGCACTTGAACATAAAGCATTCTATGACAATACTTGTCACCAAGGACGACACCAGAATCCAAAAACACAGCGGCTCAACTCAGCCTAAACAGGCTAATTTGGATTTTTGTTCAGAATCAGGTATTTTCAGAATGTGAAGAGAAGTGTAGCTGCTTATGGGGCAGTTCACCTATCTCGTCTTTTGCGCCCACGCATATTCGGAGCACAAATTGTGTGCGCGTGCAAATGGAGCGCATATTGCGCATGCTCGCATTTCCTAGGCGCCCCTAGTTGAAAACCACATATCACGTGACAAGAACTGACCAATCAGATTCATGCTTTGTATGTAATATACACATTTCGGTAAACTAATTACCTCAGACAAACACAGAACACCCAAAAACTGCAGTGCTTTTGCACATTATGGATGTCAATGGTTACAGGTCTCCAGTTTTCTTATAAATGTCTTTTTTGTTAAAAAAAAAAAAGGCAAACAGGTTTGGAACAAGTAAATGATGAGATAATTTAAAGTTTTGGGTGAACTCTTTAAGTCTTCTGAATATGTCAAGCTGCTATGATCAACCCATTGTAATGTTTTTCAGTGAATATTAAATTACTGAGAGAGCTGCAGTTTATTTAGTATTTTTATAGGTTTATTTTGTTTAAAAAGTAACTTCAAAGTAAAGAAACTAGTAATCTAATTACTTTTTACATGAATTAATCAGTAATGTAATCAGATTACAATTTTCCAGTAGTAATCCGTAATTTGTAATCTATTACTTTTGTACCCAACACTATTAATGACGGTGTAAAACATGTTAAGGGTGAGTAAATGATCACAAAATTAAAACTTTTAGGAGAATTATCCCTTTCATTTTCATGGTTCAGCTCTGCTATCTCTATTTCTCCTCCTCAAGAAATGCTAACATTTCTTCAGGTAAGCGTCCCGCGCTAACAGGCCCCACTAGCACTTAGCTCCACTCGCTGACCTTTAGTTCCACTCAAACCGTATACAAATGACTTCAGTCAAGCCCACTCAGAAGACGCAGCACAAGCAAAGATACTCCAAGTCGATTGTTGCCACTCTCTCTCTCTCTCGCTCTCTTTCTCTTTCCGCGGCATTATCTTCTCGCCTCCGCTCTAATGACTTCCCGCCGAGAGAGGCCCTGGCGAGCAGCTCCGGCTCTCGGCCCCTAAGAATAGCATTAGACACAAGGTTATCTGGGCATTACACTCGCTGTAACATGCAATTAGCTCGCCTCCTCCATTTTCATTACACAATTATTCATTAATGTCAATTTAATTTTATGCATTGTTCTACATGACCGAAGGCTGATTACTGGGCCCTTGCACTCCAATATCCCAAGTTAACCGGTGGCAGACTCACTCGCTGGACCACTAATTGCAATTTAGCCCCAGACAGCACCTCCCCTCTTTAGTCCGGCTTTAATGGAGGAACTGATTCTGAGACAGGTAACGATTGGAAAGACAAAGTGCCTCTAGCTGAATGGAAAACAAATGCCCCGCTGCTAAGCTGTTTTCTTTGCGATAGCACATGAGGTAAAGCCTTTGTATTCCGAGGGTATGGGTTAAGAGAGTAATATGCTCGGTGTTGCTAGCTTGATACTTTCTTCGTCTCTTCCCTCCTTCCGACTGTAATATGACTCAAACTGGGAAAGTGTCACCGGAGTTAATATGATAGTCAGGTGAGGCCACACTGTGCTGTGTCGTCTAACACGACCATGGATTAAATACCGCTTGGTAGAACGCGAAGCTGTCGACAGATTTCACAATGCAGCCCGATAAAATGAGAGAATTCACAACGTAATATGACCGAAACAAATTCTTGGTAGATTAGAGTCGCAGCATGTGCTCGCTGCATGCTGACTACCCATAGTGTTGCTCAATATGTTTCAGGAGCATCTGGACACCCTTGACGTGCTGTTGTGTAATGTAAAAAGACTTTCAGGAAGTTGAATTAAATATGATCTTGCATTTTCATTAACAAATAAGGAGCTCAGAGATGTGGTTTGCTGTGTTTTTTCTTGTCATTTATCAGTTAAAAGTAATGTGCTAAAATATGACATAATAGAATTTTTGTCATTGGAAGCAGGCTTTGTGACATTGTAATGTTATGTGGATTGTACTATTTTGAGACAAACTTAATTTTATACATGAGATAGCATATATTGTTCCTTTATTTGTTGCACCATTAATTTATCAATTCTACAATAGGCCTATGCTGATTTGGTGATTAAAGAATATTTCTTTTTTTCAAAGTTGAAAATAGTTGAGCTACTTATAGCAACAATATGCAACTTTTTGTGATGTCACAAGGACATGCAACTATTTTATGTTATTCGTACTAATACACGCATTTTATTCAGATGAAAACATATGTTTGTTTGTTTTTTAAAAGAAAGAGTGCCTCCAAACCCCACCCCTAAACCTACGTCTCATTGATGGATGAGGAAATGATACTAAAATCAATGAGAAAAATGAATGAGATTGCACAAACTAATACGACTTATTGCTTTGCATAAAATTGTTGTGTGCTTCCCCGTGGGCAGAAGCCTGTTATATGAGCAATATCACACTCGTAGCAGTGCGATATGGCTGTATATCACCGCTGGTGGGACAATATAGCTGATATACAGTGACAGCCATATCGCACTGCTACGAGTGTGATATTGCGTTTATACAACAGTTCGACGGCATAATTGTGCATATAAAAAAGAAAATCAAACACGGGAGTCTAAAAATCCTTTTGTTAGAGGAACTACTTTCTTCCACCATTCATTGACATCTGTAGCTGATGTCAGAACAGCAGAAACCATTGCTACTTCACCAACATCACTTAAGAGCTAGTAGAGCTTAGTATTTTCTCTAGCGTAATGTCTAAAGTGATGACAAAAAAGGTGATTTTGCTGACATTTTAAGATTATAAGGCTGAACGGCATGAAATGCCATCAGTCTACAGACATTTCCCAGTATTTCTCTGTTGCAATCAGGAGATCACAATAATTAACCCCAAAAAAGCCAAATCAGTGCAAACACTACCAGTCTACTGTTGTGTTTGTGAAAAGGAAAAATGCTAAACACATGTGGGCATTTCTTCTTTCTTTCTTTTTACTAAACTAGTCTGCAGTAACAAAAACATGAGACTAAATAGAAACAAACAGATGACCAACCTGATGGCCAAAAGTAACTCAGGGTTATACAAAGAGTGGCCAACACAAAATACATACATTTCTGATATCTGATAAGTTACATTGCATCTATATGCCAACTAATTCTCATTCGATGATTAGTAGACTGTTAGGTTGGGGTTAGGATTGGGGTTAGTGTAAATTGACATGTATTTACAAAGTTTCTTATACTCAGTTAAATGTCTGTTGAAGGAGCAATATCAGCAGATATTAAGCAAACAGTCTACTAATACTCAAATGGACCATCAAAATAAAGTGCTACCCAATCATGCAACCATAATATCTATAATACTCGTAGCATATACTTTTGATAATATAATACCTTTACCAAGTTGTAAAGTAATTATTTAAATAACAGATCAGACGTAAAAGTAGACTGGATAATTTCATTTTGGGATTTAACTTTGCAATATTTAAACACAACAACTTATATAAGGTCATCTTAATTCAACCCTGACTCATTGGCAGTACATGGTGTGTAGAGGCTACTGTGTACATTTTTGACAATCTCAAATACATTACTGAGCGACGTTTTCTCCTACGTGCCGTTTGCACATACTTCTCATAAATACACCAGAGGCTGCTGAGTACATTTCTGCAAGTCTCAAATATGTCATTGGGCCATGTTTGCTCATACGTGCCATTGACACGTTCTCCTTTTGTACGTCTGTGAGAAGTCGGGGCTTGTCGTGCATAATATAACGTTGCTATAAACTAATCTACACACCCCCTTCCCTAAATCTAACCAATAGTGTTCTCAAAACAAAGTATAAGAGACATTTACATTGCGACTGCATGCCTTTACCACAATTTCATGCTTTTTTTTGGTTTGTTTGTTTGTTTAGTTTTACCTGATTTCTGGAAATGCCCTTCACTGTACACGAACCTGGTTTCAAGTCCAAAGTCTGAACCTGTACAAGGTGAGCTACCAAGCAAATTGACCTCTCTTTATAAGCCATCCATACAGAAACAAGTAGTAGTGCACAAACAAACAAAAGCTGTCTGCAGCATCATACCACCCTTTAGTTTACATTTTACACACAAAATTCAGGCAGACATATGCCAAACCATGTATTTCACGGTTTCCAATAATGTAGCCCTGGGTACATATACCCAATGATCCTGTATTGTCTTAATTTGTAATAGCTTCACTACAAAAGCAAATTGCAGATTGTATATATGATTGTGGTTGGCAGGGTATGGGTGGGCCCGTGGGTACCAGGTCACTTACCAGTTTGCAAATGTGATTTCAGGTGACAAATCTGGCTGCTGGATTTTACAGACATAACGTTAGGGTCCAATGAGTCAAAGACATAGAATGACCAAAACAACAATTTTGATGTTGTGCAATGTGGTTGCTCTGGTAATTTGTCCAATAATGCCATTCCATTGCATATTTGCGCATGCTGGAATTTATTTGGTAAATGAGTTTATGCACATATTTTCTTATTGGGTAAAAAGTTTATCCTGCTAAGTTGTCTGCACATTTTCAAATTTAATGTGTCTTGCCATTGTTATGCCATAAAAAAATAGGTGGATGAAAACATAGCTAATTACTATGATCAACTGTTTGGTTACCAATATTCTTCAGACTACCTATTGAAATGTATTACAAAACACATACAGTTGAAGTCAGAATTATTAGCCCCCTGAATTATAAACCCCCATGTTTATTTTTCCCCAGTTTCTGTTTAACGGAAAAAAATATTTTTTTTTTAATACATTTCTAAACATAATAGTTTTAATAACTAATTTCTAATAACTGATTTATTTTATCTTTGCCATGATCGCAGTACATACTACTTCACTAGATATTTTTCAAGACACTTCTATACAGCTTAAAGTGACATTTAAAGGCTTAACTAGGTTAATTAAGTTAACTAGGCAGGGTAGGATAATTAAGCAAGTTATTGCATAACGATGGTTTATTCTGTAGACTATCGAAAAAAAATATATATACAGCTTAAAGGGACTAATAATTTTGACTTAAAATGTTTTCTATAAAACATGGGGGTGGGGGGTGGGGGGTTATAATTATGACTTCAACTGTATATGTATTACAGAGGGTCTGTTCTGGAAAAAAAAAAAAGATCTTAGAGCATCATTCAAGATCAAACTATCTATTTTAATTATCTAGGAGCAAAGTTTATAGCGCATGGAGCAAAAGCATCAAGGGTGTGTCCGAATTCACTTTTGCTATTTTAAAGGACAAAAAACACGTTTTGCGCTCTGGTGCATGGTCTAACAGGTTTGTGCTTATTTTCTTAATGAGTTATCTGTGTGTTTTGAGCATAACATGCATTAAACCAATCAAAGTCTCATCTCTCATTACCTTTAAGAGTCAGTTGCATCGTGCCATGCATGGGGCATTTGCTATTTACATGGTGGACTTTGTAAGTGGAAAAAACTAAACGCTTCCCTAGCAAGAAAACAGTTAAACAGATCATCTGCAGCATGGAGATAAAGAACGAGCCTTCTCCATTCGGCCTTGTTACTTTCTCTTTAGTTTACTTTCACTCTTTATTTTAATCCTTTGCTTTTGGATAAGGAAACAGTGTCGTACGCACTTCATTGAGAACATCCATTAGCCTACATATTTAAATTTGTTTGTTAAGTACAACGATTTTTTTCAAAACTATTTCTAAATTTAGTTCTAATTTTCCAGCAAATGAATAAATGAACAATAATAATAAAGTGTGTTAAAAAAAACTGAGTTATATTCAAACACACGTCCTAGTCTTATGCCCCATATAGGGATGCAGATGTCTCTAAAACCCGACAGGTGGGCAAATCTAAACTTGATTTTATTAAAAATATATATAAATATGCAAATAATAAATAATACTGCTAATAATATTAACATTATACGAATGCAAATTAAACTGTATTAATAAATAAACTGAAAAAAGCCTGCTATTTAAACAACGTGGCGGAAAACATAAAAAAATTAGGGTTGCACTAGTCTGAAAATAGCAACAAATCGCACCAAACACGTCTTGTGCCTTATTGCGCTGGGTGTATGATAGGGCCCCATGTTCTTGTGACACGGAGACTCCGTAGTCCTCTCTTCTTGATTTATCAAATTAATTCAGAGAAGAAGCCAGTTTCAACTGACATAAACAAGCATCTGTTTCATACATCAGCGAAAAGTAGTCCCTCACCTGTTCAGCGTAACCACGGGCAGAGGAAAACAAACCACTTTTTGTTGCTCTGGGTGTGGTACGAGTGAAACGAAATCTTATCAGTACTAAATAGATGCTCTCTACCTCTCACTATATCAGAAAAAGGGCATCATTAACCTTTTGCTTCACTAAAGCTGACGGCAATCAGGTTCCACCATCTTTGGCTTTAATAAAGCATTAAAAACAACAAACCGCTTGGAATTTTCGCAGCAAAGCCCCTTCAGCTCGTCTCTCTTCGCTTGCCGTTCGCACCGGAGGGGGAGAAGGGTGTGTCGCGGTGATAATGAAATCTCCTTTCTGGAGCAAGAAATCGTTTCACACCATTCTGTCGCAGCGAGTTAGGAGACTCCTCATCCTGGAAATGATAAACTAAATGGGGCGGTTTGCGCTTGACACACACCTGGCGGAGCAGGCGAGCGTGCGATTAAAATGTGTAAATATCAGCAAGTACCTGCGGGCCAGAGTGGACCCGTCTTTCATGAGCTAAGATCCACATCAAAGTGACTTCGGCAACAGAGCTCCAGGCCAACCTGTTCAAAGCACGAGGCCTCCTCTGAATTCTGTTTTATGCTTGTTGTGCGTATTATGTCTCTGAATGGAGCGTGCATGATTCACGGCGTAAGGGAAAAAGGGTAAAAGGGTTTAATCCAGAAGAGAGATGTGTGCTGGGAGCATAGAAACGAGGCGCGGTAGAAAGAGATTCATTTGCCTGCTTTGTTGTTCCTTGAATAAGAATGATTTTGGCCTCTTTCTGCCGCAGACCTTTTGTAAGCAGTGGGGCAGTAATTACTGTCCATTTTCAGACGAAGTGTAATCAAGGCCTCAAAAAGAAAATTAGATAATAAGCATCAAATGTGAAAAGGAGGGAACAGCGAGAAAACTAGAATCTTAATTTGGAATAAAAGAAGATTTGATTAGCATGACCAAAGGTTTACAACATCTTGTTTGAATATAATAGATAGTAATTACTTTCATATTGAATCAAGTTCACTTCAGAGCAAATTATTTAAATGAGAAGATAAAATGTATCTGGATTAAAATGAGTATGACAGTCATGCGCTTTCAAGTCTTTCCTTTTTTCAGGGCTTGACCAAATTAGGCTAATTTACAGACTACGCACATTAGAGTGCATCAGCTTTATGTAGTTTATCTCAAAGCGCCGTGTTGAAAAGGAACGCTGGCTAAAGCAACATCCATTCTCTTATTATTGTCTAGGAGAGAGCTTTGTTTTTGCGGTGGATGGGGTAATTATGGCGTTTTAACATCACTAACTCCCAGAAATGGAGGACTGGATTCTTTTTGATGATCTGATGCACAGTAAAATTAAGTGTGCTCTCAAAGATTTGGGTCAGTATTTATTTATTTATTTATTTGCTTATGTACTTTACACATTAAATGATTAGTTTACTTCCAGAATGAAAATTATTTATTCCCCCTTTACATTTAAGATTCAGTTAAAAAGAAATTAAGGTTTTTGAGGAAAGCATCTAGGATTTTTTTTTTTTATATATATATAGTGGACTTCTCTGGTGCTCAGTGGTCTGAAGTTTCAATGCAGTGTTAAAAGGCTCTACAGAACATGATCAAAAACATACATACATACATATGCATCTAGATAACTATACAAAAAACAATTGGCCATTGACTTAAAGGTAACATTGGATACTTTGTTTTATACAAGTTGATTGGGGTCTTTAGGGTCTTAATGAAATGTCTATAACTTACTTTGGTTAACTGTATTAAATCTAACTCAGGCTCATTCTGAAAACATACCGCTATATACATTTCTGGCGTCTGCCAAATAAGTCCCAGAAAGTACTTTTTTTTTTGCAGTTTTTGTCTTCGCAAATCCACTGGAGGCTGCTGTGTACATTGTTTAAGATCTCAATTTCCTCTCGCCATTCGCGCCTGCTGTTCTTGCATAAATTCACCAGAGACCGCTGTCGACTGACTGACCCACCCTCCTTCCCTAAACCCAACCGATAGTGTTTTCAAAAGCACTGACTGACCCACCCACCCGCTTACCTAAACCCAACCATCAGTTTTAAAAATAAATCCAGAAAAAGAAAAGCCCTCGCCTGATTTTTACCACGTTTTCAGATTTTACCACACTTTCATCCTGTTATCTACCTGTTTATTTTATTTTTTGACTTCTGTTTTTGTCTTACCTGCTTTCTGGAACTGTTTTTTATGTCAAGTCCAGCGACATACATGGTGAGCTAACTGGACAAACTGGTGAGCGGTCAGCTGGTATTTGCAAAAAGTATTGGCATCATACCGCCCCATAGCATTCATTTTAAAAATGAAATGCAGCTATACATACTTCTGGCTACATAATTTGTGATCTCCAGAAATGTATTCAAGTGCCCCTCACTATAACGCGGTTTGACATGCTTTTTTTTTTTTACAGCACATTGTGTTCTGCGTCCTGATTGGCTGTAGACTATGTATTGTCAATAATGTCGTTTCCATCAACCGTTTTTTTATGCGCATCTCCAAAATGCGCATAAAAATAGGTGGATGGAAACATAGCTACTGACATCCCGGAATCACTAACTGGAATTAGACGAAAACTAGACACGCGTACTACATGCAACTATCCCCGCAGCATTCAGACAGGCAATTTCTACAGATTCTAACAGGGCAAAACAAATCACCAAGCCGATCAATGTAATAGAGCCCCGTTACATTATTCCTTCATAAGCTCATTTCAGTCAGATAATAATTCCTGCTTTCAGATCCACTGAAATGGCAGGTGACAGTCAAATCAAGCAGATCTGTGCTGTCTGAAGAAAAGGTGGACACTCATCTTTCTGAAAATAAAAAAAATACTTAAAAATTGATTGAAACTGAGTTCCATATGAAAACTAAATTGTTCTTTTCTTTTTATTTGTTTAACTACTATAATATTACATTTATTTTTATAAGCAGCTTTTTGGTTTTGAGTATAACGAAGGATTTGTTTTATTTGCTGCTAAGCAGAAACCCCAGAAGTATAGCTTTATATCACTGTTCAAAGTAAAAAAAAAAAAAAGATTTCAATCAGAGAAATCCTCTGGCTTTTTTCTTTTTTGCTGTATAGAAAACATACCGAACCGTGACACCACTGTGTCGTATCAAACCAAACCGTAATTTTTGTGAACCGTTACACCCCTATTATATATTTATATATATATATTTTTTTTTCTTTAAGGGATGGAGAGTGTTTTGGTTAAGTGGAATATTAACCTCAAACTTATAATATGTATGGAATATGTATGGAAACCAAATAATGGTTTTTAATCTCAACTAAATAAAATGTTTTTTTTTTTTTTTTTACCAACTGTCATTTTCTGAAACAAAACAACAACAACAAGAACAACAGCAAAAAAAAAGAAGTCCCACAGCAAAAAAAAAAAAAAGAGGTCCCGCTTTAAATTGAGTTGCCTTAACTACTAATGTAAATACAATGTACTTAATGGGTTTATAATGTATTGCAGAACACTTCTGGTGCAATTGTGGTAGGATATGGGCAAGGTTAGGAAAAGGTTTGGTGGTACAGGTAGGTTTAAGGCTAAATTGAGTTGTAAAGGATGGTAATTATGTATAATAATTACAGATATAATTACATGCAGGTATTTAATCAAACATAAGTACAATGAATAAACATGCATTTACACAATAAGTACATTGTAACAATTTATTAATTTTAGTGTTATGTTAATGCCACTTAATACAAAGTGCTACCAACATAATATAATTACAACAACAAGAACAACTAAGACATTCAGTCATGATGACAATTAGTGTGAGTCTTTCAAAATCATTGACAAATTCTTACCAACAAACAAACTTCAGAATGTAATCCATTTCTAAAAAAAAAAATCACTTTCATTCCAACCAACGCTGGAGTAGTTTTACTTGTTTTATACAGAAGTTTTAATGAGTTGTGACTCACTTTTCAAAAGCTTTGTAAAGTGAACCCAGGTTAAACGGATTAGTCGAGCGAAAAAGATCGTCATAATCCCTGGCCCACCTTACCTTTCATATTTCCATAAATTATCCAATAAAAGTGCTATTATCAATGTCATAATCGCCAGTATCTAATTGACTTGCATTTGGGTCTCATGAATTATTAAGCAAGATGATACTGAAATAATGAATATTCTGGGAGGAAAAAGTTGGATAAAGACACGGAGCATTAAGATGATTAGAAGGTATGAGAGAATCTTCATTATATTGTCTATTTAACCTCTAAGTCTCATGTCAGCCAAATCATTTCCCTAGTATGCACGTGCAACGTGTTCGGCTATGCAAATGACCAGAACAGACAGCCTTCTTTTACGGATTCATAAATAAATGAACAGTTAAAACCTCCAAACCATTGCTGAAAACATGGCTTTGCTAAATAAGTGTCACCAAGCAAGCAGGGACTTGTAAAATGTGCTGTTTGACAGGCACAGCAGTTTGGTGAGGTTAATGTCATTAATTCATTGTGTCATTATTTGCGTGCCCTGTTTGCAAAACAGCGGAAATAACACCAGAAACTTTTAAACAACTATTGTAATTGCACCTGTTGCCAATTACAGTGCACAGGATGCATCAATCACTGAAAATCAATGCCCAGCGAAGCAGCAAGTGTGTCGTTCGTGTTTGCTCATGCAGATACATGCATGCTTATCAAAATCTCTTTTAATCAATCCAGCTCCAACATGGAAAAAAAAAAAAAAACTTGATGGAACTCCAAGAAGATAAACTGGTATTAAGCAGTGGGTTGCAATAAACTGTGGTGATGGCAATCACAAAATACAGGTTTTCGACAAAAGAGCCACCAGACAGTTTACAAGGCTACTATATTCTCTCAATTCAATGCTAACCACAGAGAACATGTATATGAATACCAAGAGACAAAAATGAACGTATTTTCATTCATTACTCAATGGCTTTGTTCCGAATAATTAGATTTCCATCTCACAGAATGTTCTTAGGCTATAAAACTGAAACAATATTCACTGTCAGAACTTCACTGATGTAAGATTGAGGGGACAGGAGGAGGACTTTAAAATGGTGATGCACACAAATCTCAAATCCTTACCCTACTTGTTGTTGTCATTTTTATTACTCCTCTTTATAGTATAGGGCAGTCTGATGTTACAAGATCATCAAATAAAAAGTTGCTTACATAAGGGACTATTAAAAAGCATGGTCACATTTTATTTTAAAGTACAATTCTCACCATTAACAAGGCATTAACAAAGGGGCCGGTTGCACTACAATGTTTCCAGCCAAAACCAGAAATGTTTGTTTACAAGACATCAGTGTGTTTGTGCCTGAAATGCATAAATCTGAAAATGGGTTTCAAATTGGATGCTTTTGAAAATTGCATCATTGTTGTAAACACCCAAAAACAACAAGTCATTGAAAATGATGATGTCATGCGCTTGAATATTACATGTTTAGTGAAGTAGATTGTAGATAGATGGTAACATTGTTGCTAAAGTTTTTCCTAAATCTTTATCAGCAAAGTTTGTGTTTAATTGACTTTACAAACAAAAGCAAAGCTACACCCTAAATGGCATATTATATGACATGAGTGCCCCGTCGATGGCATGTTGTCTTTTTCCTATGGGTACTGTTTTCTAGCAAGTTAAAAGCCTGCCAAAGGTAATACCATGGTTTTGGCCATTTTCTCAAATATGTGTAAATGTAGATCATTTCGGAAGCAGATCGCTTTTCCATTTTTAGCTACATTGTTGTCATGTAAGCAAAGCCTAATGGCTGGTAAACACCAGTCCGATGTCAAACAACTAGCAACAACAAAACCCAAGTGTGTTGTTGCCTTGCACTGGATTGCATCTGGACTAAAAAGCTGCATGTGAACACACCAAATGATTTAAAGCTGACTAAAATGAGAACTGCACTTTGCATCTGTGCAAATATCTGAGAAATGTAGCTAAATTACAGCCAGCCACTTTACTTTCTACTTCACTTCACAACGTCACACACACATTCTTTGATTTGTTGCTGAATAACCAGTCAAAACCACTCTTCATCTGACTACTGACATCAATTGTACACACTGAATTGAGCCAACCAGCTCCTACATTAATCCAACGAGAGCTAATGTGTGGAACACACCAAACCAACTAACTTTACCATCGAACCGACAAAGCCAAACAGCCAACCGTGGACTTGCTTGGTCCCGGGGCTAAAACCTTTAGCTCAATAAACTTAGATATTTGCTAATTATTAGTTAGTAAGTTAACCAACCCAGGCTCATTGTGAATATGTACTCAGGTCTACATTTCTGGTATCACAAAATATAAACCCAGAGCTACATCTACTTGCAGTTTCTGTTTTCACAAATGCACTAGAGGCCACCATTTTTGATGATCTCAAATTTCTCTCACATTTGCCATTTGCACATCCTCTTCTGGTGTAAAGAGGCTGTATTAGACATTTCAGCCAATCAGCTTGGTGAACACTCTTATCCTTCCCTAAACACAACTAATAGTGTTTTCAAAAGCAATCTAGAAAAGAAAATCTGTCGCAGACACATGCCTTTACCATGTTTTCAGATTTTACCAAGTTATTTATTTATTTTTGGTTTACCAGGTTTCTGGAACAGTTCTTCACCAGACTTCAACTCTGTTGTGGCCCACTCCGCTCTGCATCCCAAGTCCATCGGCATACATGGTGAGCTACTGAACAAACTGATAACATTGGAAAGGTCGTCCATGTGAACGTAAGCGGTCAATGGTAGCGCAAAAAGGAACAGAAGTTGTCGTCATTGTCATGTCACCTCATAGAGTTTGTTTTACATACAAAATGCAGCCAGACGTAGCCCCAGCAACATGTTTGTGGTTTCTCAGAAATGTATCCACAGATATAACAAGAGACATTGTAAGTATAATTACATTGTGAAAAGAATGTACACAATAAGGACAGTGCTTCTTGCACTGTGCGGACAAAAGCCCCATTTCACACTTTACTGAAAGATACTCAGTTAATGTCACACTCTACGACAATCAAGATACAGGTATGTAGGTCAAAACGGACACACACAAGAGGACTCATCCAGCGTTTCATGTCATCCATCAAAATTAAATTAAATTTAATAAAAAAAAAATCAATAAAAAATATTTAAATGAAAACTCCATCTAATATCATGCTTTTATCACCAGCAGGGTGGATTACTGTAATGGACTTCTTACTGGCCTTCCCAAAAATACAGTCAGACAGTTGCAGCTCATCCAGAACGCTGTTGCCAGGATTCTGACCAGAAGCAGAAAATCAGAGCACATCACACCTGTCCTCAGGTCTTTACACTGGCTCCCAGTTACATTCAGAATAGATTTTAAAGTATTACTACTTGTCTATAAATCACTAAACGGCCTAGGACCTCGATACATTACAGATATGCTGACTGAATACAAACTTAGTAGATCACTCAGATCTTTAGGATCATATAAACTAGAAATTCCAAGAGTTCAGTCAAAGCAGGGTGATTCGGCTTTCAGCTACTATGCCCCTTGCTGCTGGAATCAGCTTCCAGAAATGATCAGATGTGCTCCAACATTAGGCACATTCAAATCAAGACTGAAAACACATCTGTTTAGCTGTGCCTTTACTGAATGAGCACTACGTCCGACAGATTGCACTATTATGCCTTTCTTTACTTTTTCATTCATTTATAACCTGTTTTAACACATTTTAATCTGTTTTTACTCATTTTTTTATTATTTGTTTTTATTTTCTTATACTTGCCTTTTTTATTCCTGTTTATGTAAAGCACTTTGAATTGCCACTGTGTATGAAACGTGCTATATAAATAAACTTGCCTTGCATTGCCTTGCCTAATATACACCTATATTTTTATAACAAGGTATTTAAAACATGTATTTACAAAAACTCTTTTTTATCAGCCTCTTGATAAAGCTGTATGTCATACAAACACTCTTCTAAAGCTCAATAAGTTTTGTTCCTGCTGTTTTGTCCAGCTGACTACTTTCAGCATTTTCCCTAAGGTGCCTTGAAGTTGTCGTGTTAATTGTGTCTTTAGGTTCTGTGCTCCTATTGGTTTGCGGTTTGACAGTCATTGTATTTGAAATCACACTCCAAGAACGTGTCCTAAACCTTCTGACACTGTCAGAATTTATTAGAGGAAGAATTTGATTGCAACCACAATCAATCTCAAACTAACAAGCCAAGGCTAGATTTTATCTAAGGATTATATATTTTCAGTCACATTGTGACTGAAAATGTCCAGGTTTAAACCTAATCATATTATTAAACTTGTCTCTAACATTACTCATAGCTAGGCCCACACGGAATCTGCGCATGCAGAATTCCGCAGATTTTCTGCAGATTTTCCGCAGATTTCCTCAGATTTTTAGCCCATCATTAATTCTGTTTATTTACTTAAAGTTAACTATTTACAGTTAATCTAATTGGATTTGCATTTTAAACATTAAATACAAGTTAAAAAGATATTATTTTTTATTTAACATATTAAGGTTTTAGTTAAGATACTCCCAAAATAATTCCGCAGAAATCCGCAGATTTTTACCAAAATTCTCCGCAGAAATAGCAAAAAACATCCGCAGATTCCGTCTGGCCCTACTCATAGCGCATCTCAATAGAAGCAAAAGTGATTTGCAAGAGCACAGAAGCAAACTGTATGTAAAATATCAGTTTTGAAGACATCTAATTTAAAGAGGGACCAACATTTGTGTTTCACACAAGAGTGTGAGGATGTCGCCACCAATAGCAACAGCACTGTACTTTCGGCTTCATGAGTACAGGCTTCATTTTTAGTCTAGCTACAGTTTGTCCTGTCATCATAAAGGCAAAACAATTATAAGTACAATAAAAATATAAATAAATATGAAGCTAGTGTTTGAGGGCAAAACCTGACAAATGTCTTTCAATAAAAAATCTGGAAAAACATTTTTATTTTATTTATTTATTTATTTTTCAGATAAGGTGTGGTAACTATAAGCAAAATGTTTCTAATAATCCATTTCTATTTTCTAAACTTTAATTATAAGCTGAGAATCTTTTTGCAAAAAAAAAAAAAAAAAAAAAACATATAATGGAGATAAAATACCACCGTGATACCACAAGTTCCACTTTTGTTCACAGACTTCACAAACTTCTAACAGACTATTCAGCAGTACTGCTGCAACACCACTAATGACTTTTAAGTGCCAACCTTGTTGTCCAATTCCTGAACAAATACCACTTAATCCAGTAATTTTAGTGAACTTTCAGTGTAAACAATCTGGTCCACTTATAGAACAAACGACTCTTAATAACTTGTTCTTTTTTATCAAAAACATACACAAAAAAGTGCAGTACACCATCCAAACAAATGACTCGAAATAAGTTGCTTCTTTTTGGTAAATCAAACACAGATGCAGCAGAAGGCTTAAATCAGAGTAGTTACAGATTTTGTGTTAAAATGCACATTTTGACCACCTGCCTAGTATGCTGTTGGTCCTCTGCATGTTGCCAAAACAGAACTGGCCTGCCAAGAGTTTTCTAGCAGAACACTGTCCAGAGCATACACTTCCACTACAGACTTGCCATCATCCCACAGTGCCACCATGTCCCATTGCGTTTACAAATAAATGGTGCACACATACATGTGCATGCATATTCATGTAAAATGAAATAAAACTAAAATAATTTAGCCAAAATTTAGTAATGATGCTCGCTCATATGACTATTTTGTACATAATAGAAATTAAGGTACAAATGCTATCACTGAGGCGGTACCTTTTTTTATTTTTTATTAATTACCAGGGCTTAATTTGTGCCGGAACACGCCGGATCCGGATCCAGCACCTCTGAAATCTGATCTGGCACCATATTTTATTGATCTCCTTCCTCAACTGCCCTCTTCCCCCATCCGCTGTTCACTTTCACTTTCTTCCGCAACTCCCCAACCCTCTTCACTCTCGTCTGCGACACCCCTCCGCCATCTAATGCCTCGCCATATCACAACCAACATATACGCTGATGACTACATATTTAGTGACAACTAGTCAGTTTTTTATAGATTTGCTTGTCCAGTTTTGATATCTGGTTGCATTATGTACCCTGTTGAGCAGTCAGGTTGGATTCGACCCCTTCTAACCTGCACTTTCTCAAGCTGTGTGATCATTAGATAATGTACACGTGTGGCAAATCTGATCAAACACTTTAACGCAAATATGAAGTATTCTACAGCAGATTATTTCAAAAGACTGCAATGTGCCAGGACAGCGAGGACAGATCTTAATAGGAATGTGGGTAACACTTTATTTTGACTGTCCATTTGAGTATCAGTAGACTGTCTGCTTAATATCTGTTGATACTCCTGCTAAACAGACATTTAACTGACTATAAGAAACTTTGCAGATACATGTCAACTTACACTAACCCTAACCACAACCTAACAGTCTACTTATAATCTAATAATAATTAGCTGGCATGTAGATGCAATGTAACTTAAATTTAACAAAGGACCATCAAAATAAAGTGCGACCAAAATGTGTATCAGGTCTTCATAGTTTAGGATTTTCAGAGTGTGGTGCACGTATGCCAGGGGTGCTCCATGGTATTAGACAATGTAATATAGTATATAATTGTATATAATATCAAGCAATATAGATATTTTTAATAAAGCTCATCTGTAAATATATCCATGCAGCATAGCATTGATAATGCATGACAAAGCATGCTACAAAAGAGCTTCTAATATCACCTCCCTGGCAGGTTTGGCAAAAAGTTAGTTATAGGCCCTGTGTAATAATATTTTTTTTAAGCTACCACTATGGACCCTTTAGGTACAAACATGTACCTTTTGAAAAGTATAGTGCCACAATGACAGCTTTTGTACCTTTTTCCTGAGAGTGTATGCACTCACAATAGTGGACAGGGGTTTTATGCAGGTCCAAATGCAGTGGTGTGTGATACTCTGTGTCCCATAACTATCATTACCGTGTGACATTGTAAACCTTCTGATGGCTCTGACCACATGGGATACCCTTTTTTGCCCTTGTGCATCAGTGAGTCTTAAGTGCCAAACACCATGTCACTGTTTTGTGTTTTTTCCTTCCTCAGACCACTGTTAGTTTTTCAAGAGCTGCTGGGTTGCTTCTGGTCAGTAGTGGTGAGAATTTACTATTTAACCATTTCAGTGACACAACTTTTTACTTGAGAAAAAAAAAAACACACACACACACACGCAAATAAAAAATGCTGGATTGTTGCAACCCAATATGGATAAACACTGAAAAAGTGTAATTAAAATTCCCAGAGTTGTTTTTGTCCATACTCCCACTGGGTCAAATAATGAGAAAGAACCAGATCTCCTATCACAGCTATGCTTATGACACTCAGATCTACTCAGCCTTACTGCCCAATGACTTCAGCCCCATTAACACCCTCTGCCAATGCATATATGAAATTAGGCCAAAACTTTCTTTAGTAAACAAAGAGAAAACGGAAGTCATTGCATTTGGTAACAGAGATGAGGTTCTCAAGGTGAATGCGTAACTTGTCTCTAAGTGTCAAACAAAAAAAAAATAAGGTCAAGAATCTTGGTGTGATTCTGGAGTCAGATAAGAGTTTCAGTAGTCATGTCAAAGCAGTAAGTAAATCAGATCATATCATCTCAGGAACATTGCAATAATTAGATGCTTTGTTTCCAGTGAGGACAGAGAAACTCATTCATGCTTTTATCACCAGAAGGGTGGATTACTGTAATGGACTCCTCACTGGCCTTTCCAAAAAGACAGTCAGACAGTTGCAGCTCATTTAGAATGCTGCGGCCAAGATTCTGACCAGAACCAGAAAATCAGAACACATCACACCTGTCCTCAGGTCTTTACACTGGCTTCCAGTTACATCCAGAATAGATTTTAAAGTATTATTACTTGTTTATAAATCACTAAATGGCCTAGGACCTTGATACATTACAGATATGCTCACTGAATACAAACCTAACTGATCCCTCAGATCTTTAGGATCAAGTAAATTATAAATTCCAAGGGTTCAGTCAAAGCAGGGTAAATCGACCTTCAGCTACTATGCCCCCTGCTGCTGGATTCAGCTTTCAGCAATGATTAGATGTGCTCCAACATTAGGCACATTCAAATCAAGACATGAAAACACATCTGCTTAGCTGTGCCTTTACCGAATTAACATTTTGCTACGTCCGGCAGATCACACTATTATGTCTTTATTTTCTTTTTCATTCTTTTATAATCTGTTTTTAGACATTTTAATCTGTTTTTATCTGTTTTAATCATTTTTAGTTCTTAAAATTTTTATTTTCTTGTTTCTTTTATTCCTGTTTATGTAAAGCACTTTGAATTACCATTGTGTATGAAATGTGCTATATAAATAAACATGCCTTGCCTTGCCATATTTGACCCAACATATTTAAAACAACTCAGCAGCTTTTAGAGTGCAGTATTTTTTGCTTGCTCGACACAAAAGAAACTATAATAAAGAATGCAAACACACTTACATGTAGCTCAACACTACCAATAGTAGCATACGTAAGTGGACTAGTTTGCATTGCAGTCATTAACAAGGTTTTCGCCAGCATGGACCACGCCACACTTTGAGCTAGACTTTATTGTAGGGATGTAGGGATGAAAGGGGATGGTAAGTAAACAGTGGGATGAAGGGGAACAATAGTAAGAGGATAAACAGTTAACATGTAGGTAGGTTGATCGGGCATATTACGATGATGCCCAGAGATTCAGAGTGGGGGTATCGTCTTTGTAATATTTTGATTGAGTGATTGGATCCCCTGATTCAACCTAGGAGGGAGGAGAGGGTTATAGGATTGTTAATAGGAAGCAAGGAAATAGAGGGAGGGAGGGTGGGTTCGAGAGAACGAGAAGAACAGTGCTAGAGGGCTGGTCGGCCTTAAATAAGTTTTTAGGGAGTAGGTGATTGGCTAAAGAGACAAAGTGAAGTGTGGTTCCACTGCCAAACCTTTGTTAACAAGGTAACTCCATATCACTCATTCCATAATAATTATTTGGATTCAGATATCTTTGAAAGAAGTAACATTTGTTTGTCACACAGATAAACTCTTGCGCTTCATTTCAGAATGAATCTTACTTCGAACCAATCGTTTGAATTAATTATCAATCCAGTAAGTTACACATTTGGTCACACGTTTTTTTACAGATTCAATTATTGCTATTCACAAATCATTAACTATAATTTGCCTTAATAAACATCTAATTTGCTGCATATTAATAGTTAATTAAGTATACAGTAGTTAAGTTTAGATATTGGTTAGGGATGTTGAATATGATCATGCAGAATATGTACTTTATAAAGAATAATAAAAAGTCAATATATTAATAATAGGTATGCTAATACAAAGTAATACTAGTGGTCATGCTTTATTTTGATGCTCCGACTGTTAATGTAAGTTACATTGCATATACATGCCAACTAATTCTCATTAGATTATAAGAAGACTGTTAGGTTAGGGTTGGGGTAGGTATCGGGGTTAGTGTAAGTTGACATGTACTTGCAAAGTTTCTAATAGTCAATTAAATGTCTGTTGAAGGAGCAGTATCAACATATAATAAGTAGACAGTCTACTAATACTCAAATGTACCGTCAAAATGAAGTGTTACCTAACTAGTTAATAGTAAAATTTGGTCTCTATATACTATGAAAAGTGTGACCCTTTTTTATTTGCTCATCCATTCATTCATTTGCTGCCTTGTTGTAGTCCTGTCATAGCAATGTATCAAGCCCCTGTTTTATTAAGTAAAAAAGTAAACAAACAAATACTTTTTACTTTGCATTAGAGCTGCACGCTATTGGAAAAATCTAATATTGCAATATTTATTTTTTTTTATTTTGCGATATATATTGCGATATTAATAAAATTTCACTATATGAGTTAAATAACTATTTGGAAAGAATTTATAATTTTCGATTGATTGGGATCATTCTGTATGGGAGTACATGAAATACAATAAACAATCTACAATTATAGATAAATACAATAAAGAAAAGGTTACAAATTAAATAAACAGCATAGCATTGTTTTCGAGGAGTCAAACTGTATTCAGGTATACAGTAATTTAATAATCAAATGTAAAATAGTCTTTAATTCAACACAATTAATTACAAACGGTAAATAAAAGTTACAAACAGTCTAATTTCTTATGCCTGAATGCTTTAAAAGGCCCCACAAAACACTTGCAAAATGATACATTACAATACAGGCTCAACATTGCGTATACCGGCGATGTGACTATTGCGAATGATCACGTTGCGATATTGATGCTGAAATGATATATAGTGCAGCCCTACTTTGGATTTTACAGAAATAAAAGTCACCTACATCTTGGATAGCCTAAAGATGAGTAAAGCAGTAGTAAATTGTCATTCTTAAGTTAATTCTCCCTTTACAAAGAACATGGAATGCAAGAAAAACTTTTATTGAAGTGAAACTCAAATTGCAAACCTTCTCTAAACCCAATCCATGATGACATAACAAAACATATCAAGCATTTTTTAAGGGCTGAATGATATCAAAACAGAAATAACCAGGACATGCTCAGTGACATGGCAGGGATAACGCCTTCAGTTGGTTTGCTGTGTGTGAGACGATCTTCAAATCATCATTAGCTCAACTTCATCTCCAGGCTGTTGACGCAGTTAGCAAGGCGGACCATGCTGGATTGTGGAGCAAAAAAGCCATCTATTCTCTTCAGCACGACCCCCATCATTGCTACAAGGGTCAATTTGGAGAGTAAAATAAAAACAAAACACGTGGTTTGTTCTCTTGACAAGGCCCCATGCTGGTGACGAGTCTAATCATTGTCATCCCAGAGATTTAAATTAATCTACCTCGCCCTAGTTTAATTTCTTCTGTTTTAATTAAAAGCTTGTTATATTTACCCCTGACTGCACAGCGTTGAGTGTAGCGAAATGAATGGAGAGAAGCCCAAGGGTAAAAATCCTCCGAAGAAACTTAATAATAAGGAATAGAAAGGACAATGTTTTTTTTTTCTTTTTTTCATAGGAAATGTAGATTCAGTCTTTCTTGAACACTGCAATGCCCTCACAGTCTTGACATCTAAAGACAAAGTGAAATCTAATGTTACATACTATGAAGAGACCCCAGGGAAAAGCAACCTTAATAAAATTCCTTAATTAACAGTTGCATATAGCTCAAAATTCCCATTTGTTTATGGCATTGAACTGCAATATGGAATGTATATATTTTTTTTTTCTGTGACGATTTTTGAACATCAGTAAGTGTTATGCTCCCTCTAGGGTGATGATGCAACTTACGACCACACAATAAATGTTGTTTTAAGGCGACAAGTCAATGTTTTTTCAAAACAATGGTTTAAAAATGAACATGGTAGGAAACATTTAGCTTTAGAATCTAACAAGGCTAAAATAATAAACAAATTCATCTAAATTCAGTCACCCTTTGATTTCTCTACTTCCTAAAATAAAAATAAAGAGGAAAATATTTAAATAAACTGAAAAAATAAAACAAATATAAAATATAAATAAACAAAATAAATAAATGTAAACTTCAATCCCCAACTTCCTGTCCAAAAACAATCAATAAAGAATTCAAAAGATATATGTTCCTAAATCATTATATGTACTATTTGCAGTTGTGTACAAACTAATCTAAATAGGGACTATTTTAAAATTAAAGTCAGACAGGCAGTGGTCAGTATTTCAAAATAGTTAGCTAGAATGGTTAACATTACTGTAGTCAACTCTAAAAGGATACTCTTGGTAAAACACAAACAAAGGTTATCTCATTCGTACTAAAAATATATATAACACTTTAAGTTATAAATCAAGGTTAAAACTAGGTGAAAGAGACTTTGAACCCTATAATACACCCAGCGCAATAAGGCGCAAGACGTCTTTGGTGTGATTTGCCATTTTCAGACCAGCACAACAGTAATTTTGTTTTGTGCCACGTTGTTTAAATAGCAAATCCATTTGTGCCATTTTGTGGACTCATGCGCGTCCTGGTATATAATAGAGGTGTGTTAAGGCACATTGTTGGCACGTTGATATATTGAAAAATTGAAATAGACTGCGCCATTCACCAACTGAAACCGGTTTAAAGTCCAGCGTGTGTTAGTTATGCGCCTGTATGGGTCCAAACGTTTACACATTGATTAATACACACAGGCTGCACAGCAATACACAAATATCTTTACATATGGAAAAAATAAATGAATAAATGATTAAAATATTACAAAAAAAAATTTCTACATAAATATAAAAAGCACTGCTTCCATGCCTTGTTCACCCTGGGGTGCTTTTTCAGTTTATTCATGACAATTTGCATTTGTATAATGTTATTATTGTTATTATTATTATTATTATTATTATTATTATTATTATTATTATTATTATTATAAGTATTATTTATTATATGCATATTTATATTTGCTTTAATTAAAGCAAGTTTAGATTTGTCCACTTGTTTTGGAGACGTATGTGTCACTATATGGGGCATAAGAATAGGACGTGTGTAACTCAATTTTTTGACCTCACTTCGTTATTGTTGTTAATTTATTCGTTTGCTGGAAATTTAGAAATAGTTTTAAAACAAATCTTTGTGCTTAACAAACTAAATTAAATATGTAGGCTAATGGATGTCTTCAGTGGAGTACGTACAACATCGTTTCCTTATGCACAAAAGTAAAGGCGTAAAGTAAAGAGAAAGAGAAAGTAAAGAGGCCATATAGAGGAGGCTCGTTCTTCGTTCTTTTTCCTTGTGCTGCAGATGGTCTGTTTGACTGTTTTCTCAGTGAAGTGTTCAGTTTTTCCACTTACAAAGTATGCCACGTAAATAGCAAATGCACCATGTCACAATGCAACTGACTCTTAAAGAGAATGGAAGATGAGACTCTGATTGGTTTAATGCACGTTATACTCAAAACACACCCACAACTCATTAAGAGAATAAGCACAACCCTGTTAGACCATGCGCTATCTTTAAAATAGCAAAAGTGGATTCAGACACACTCTTAATGCTTTTGCACCATGCACTTTTGACTTTGCGCATAGATTGTTCAAATAGAGCCCTTAATATGTAGCAATTGACCAGGTGTCACAGTCACCAAGTATAGTACCCACCATACACACTAGAGGGTACTCTACACATCATATCTGCATTGAACTGGACTACACATCCCATAATCATCAGCACCTCACACCTAATATTCATGAACTTTGAATATTAACACACACACACACACACACACACACACACACACACACACACACACACACACACACACACACACACACACACACACACACACAGAGAGAGAGAACTAAAGTACATCATCACTGATTACATAGATTAATTATACAGTATATACAGTTGAAGTCAGAATTATTAGCCCCCTTTGATTTTTTTTTCTTTTTTAAATATTTCCCAAATTATGTTTAACAGAGCAAGGAAAATTTCACAGTATGTCTGATAATATTATTTTTCTTCTGGAGAAAGTCTTATTTGTTTTATTTCGGCTAGAATAAAAAAAGTTTTTAATTTTTTAAACACCATTTCAGGGACAATATTATTAGCCCCTTTAAGCTATTTTTTTTCCGATAGTCTACAGAACAAACCATCCTTATACAATAACTTGCCTAAGTTAACTTGCCTAGTTAACCTAATTAACCCTGTTACGCCTTTAAATGTCACTTTAAGCTGTATAGAAGTGTCTTGAAAAATATCTAGTAAAATAGTATTTACTGTCATCATGGCAAATATAAAAAAAATCAGTTATTAGAAATGAGTTATTAAAACTATTATGTTTAGAAATGTGTTAAAATCTTCTCTCTGTTAAACAGAAACTGGGGGAAAAAAATAAACAGGGGGGCTAATAATTCAGGGGGGCTAATAATTCTGACTTCAATTGTATATACACACACAGGGCTCTATTTTAACGATCTACTGTAAGTGCAAAGTCTAAAGTGCATGGTGCAAAAGCATTAAGGGCGTGTCCGAATGCACTTTTGCTATTTTAAGGACAGAAAAATATGATCTGTGCCCCAGTGCATGGTCTAAAAGGGTTGTGCTTATTCTCTTAATGAGTTATGTGTGTTTTGAGCATAACGTAATTGTAAATGCACTGGTAATTTATTACAAGGTTTTTGTACTGTAATTACAACACCAACCCGGACAATATATCACTTTAAACTATTAAAAATGTAAATAAAAGTAACTTTTCAAAGTTACAAGTTGTTGGAAGAAAGGTCCTGTAATGCAATTTAAAAGCATCAATACGAGGAACGAGAAAAACATAACGAATCACAAAATACGGAAAACTGCTAATTTCTGGATTTTTTTTACAGTGCACTGTATCATGTATATTATATCCTTTTTAAACTACTAGATGTCTTTTCATACTACTAGATGTTTAAATGTGTAAATAAATGTAAAACGTGTAGTTATACAGTGTATAATGAGTGAAATATATCATAATTACCATATAAGAACGGAAAAACCAAATCCATAGAATATATCATTTCACCAAAAAAGTCACTTTGTTAAACTTTTCAACACTGAAAGTTGTCTGAGAAGAGATAAAAGTCTTAAAAATAAATCTGAAGGTGATTAAATGAATCTTATGAATAAATTGAAAATATCATAAAATACAGCCAATTGTTAATTTAGTTGTTTTTCATGTGGTAGATTCTCACAAATCATTCAAAGTGACCCAAAGAGGTCATTACATACTTCAAATGTAAGCAGAATGTTGCAAACAAACGACAACATTTGCACCAAGAAAAATGCTTTGACGGGACAAAAGACATCCGTAGGCTCCAAAAATCCTTTCATCAGCAGCCTGACACAAGCAGACGAAACTTCTCCCATCTGCTGAGGGCTGGACGCAATGATCGTCCACTGAGGGTTGTTTACATTTCTTCAAAAGCCCCATTTAGTTTCCCCTGACAAGGTAGAGTAAGAGAGTGAGGCGAAGATGGATGGAGGCACCTGCCCTAATGGAGGCTCAAACTGTGCCCACTAGTGCACGTTACATTGATAAATTGACAACAGTTGGGACATGCTCCACTAGTAGGGAGAATGAGGCTACTAGGACACCGGCTTGTTCTCGCTCTTGGTCCTTCGCTTTCTCTCTTGCTTTTTCTGTACCTGAGAAATGTCCTTTCAGTTTTTATATGTGATCTGGAGTGTACTATAACACATTCGGTTGTAGGCATGCACTTGTTTCCCCAGTGTATACAATATTTTTATACAGTGTATTCCCATTCATATTGGTTTATTCTGGTAAATTATGTTCATGATGATATGTACTGAAATGCTTTCTTAGTAGGTAGCGGTGCTTTTTGCAAATCTTTTACAAATGTACAAAAAGTAAATAAAAATACAGAAATTAAAAGTTTATAAACAAGCAGAAAAGTAAATAAATAAAATGTAGTTGCTACCACAATTGCAGCTTTATTTCTTTTGTTTTTTAAATACCTCATTTGGCTTCATACTATGCACTTTGGACTTATTAGCTTCTACACACAAAGTTACTTTAAACATGTAACAATAACTTAAAGGTCCAGCATGTAAGTTTGACACCCAATGGTTGAACTAGGTATTGCACACTTGGTTCAAAACACACGCAAAGCGCAGGTTTCCAGGTTGACGACACCAACAGTAGCGAGCCTGACTATAGAGCCTAAAGACTCATTTAAGTTGTGTTCTAAATACAAGCAATGGCATGTGATAGAAAGAAAATTTGACATTTTAAAAGGATTTTTTTTGTCCTAACCAACACCTGATATTTATATTTTAGAAACGGCTTCTATTTATTGGAGCTGAACAACAAGAAAAACTGACAATGATCAGTTCAGGTACAGCTCATGTGCTTTATTCAGTGTTGAATGCTAATTATGTGAGTTTGAATGGCATTTTACATTACATTTATTGCCATACTACTGAAAGCAGCAGCAGATCTTCAGATGAGTTCACCTCAGATCTTGAAAATAAAATAAACCATTTGAAATTAAACTGTGACTCACAATCAGTGATTCAGCATCTACATTTAATAATGTTAAAGAGGTTTAATATGTAATAATTACACTGTAAAAAAAATCAGTTATTTTATGTTTTTTTTTTTTGTTTATTTATTTTTTTTTTTACGTAACTGTAAGCTGCTGAAAATTAAAATTTAAGGACATTTCTGTAATTTAACGTCCATTATTTTACTGTAAATTTCTGTAATTTAATGGTCATTATTTTACGTAGTTTTTTTTTTTTTTTTGGCACCCCAGCGGCCGGAAAAAACTTAAAATAATGGATTTTTTTTACAGTTTAGATTATAAACCATACCATTTTGTAGTAGTGCAGTAAGTGCACTATTCTGTACTTTTGAATGTCTTTATTTAAATTTCTGTTGTGTTTCATTTGCTGTAAACAGCCAAATTGCAATGCGTATCTCGTCACATAGCGTTCTGTTTGGACACAGGAGTTCCAATGTAACCTGCTCATCTAATGTTTACATTCATAATATTAATATTATTTGCTAATTAATTCATCATTAACCACATCATGTGGAACTCTGAATCTGCGTCTCATTTCAGATTTCGGAGGTTGCATTTCGGTCATGAACGCATGCTTTGAGAACCTTCGGCTGCGTCTGAAATCGCGTACTTCTATACTATATAGTACGCTACAAACAGTATGCACGCCGAATTGTATGTCCGAATTCATGGAATTCAAAAAAAGTATGCAAGAAGTACCCGGCTGACCTACTACTTCCGCCGATATTCTGAAGTGCGCATCCGATACAATACCTCATGATGCACCATGAGAGAATTCATAAATGGGAGTGAAGGTATGCGACTGACGTGGGTAGGTCACATGATGAGGCAGATGTAGTACATCCGAGTTCCTTTCATACTGTATAGAACGTACTTTTCTAACAATCGAGTAGTAAATTCAGATTCAAATGTAGCAACTACTGAGTGGTAGGCAATTTCTGACGCAGCCTTTCTGACAGAATAAATAAACTATGCTGTTTTCCACCAAGGCAACCAGGGATGCTGAAATATAATTGGCTAAACTGGCATTGGGTGGGTTAAATTACATTTTCAAAGCAGAATATCTGACTTTAGCATTGTTTTTCAGATAAATAAGAATGTTCACTTAGCATGTTTCTTAAATATCTGCAAACATATTATGGTATTTTTATGCTTTAGAAGAGTCAAAAATGTACATCTAGCACCTTTAATACAGTATGGTTTATTGTGTTTTGGTGATGATATGCTTGTTTACTCATCAGAATGAATGAATTAACCAGCAAAAACAAACGAATAGTATCCTATTATTATTTATTTCATATAGAACAATGCAACTCTCGCCTGTAATTTTGAGTGCACTTCTCAGTCACAAAGAGGTATTTTACTGCAACTGCAGTTCATTTGTCTTTATTGCAACATTATTGCTCATCATTTTCACTTGAAATGTGATTGTGAAATATATGCGAAAAGTTCCCACAATTACCGGTTTTGTGTTTTGACTCCAAGGCAAAACCAGATTTCCATTGGAATGACTGGAAGAATGACAAAGTAAAAGAAAGAAGAAGAAATAAACAAATAAAAATGCAACCTAACAGGGTTTCTGTAAGATGAGCAGTCTTCAAAATGAATCAACGTTCTGTCATTTGAGCGCCGCCTACAACGGCATCTGTGAGAAATTAGTGAGGGGAAATACGTTTAGTTAAAACAACACTGGAAATTTTCCTCACTCTGGCTGCAGCAGGCTGTGAATAATATGTGTGGTAATTTTAGAAATAAATGGAAACAGAGAAACCATCAATCACAGATGAGAGAGCAGGTTAGAGGTCAAGAAGCCATTAAAGCCTATAGGAGAAAATTGAGAATGGCAGGTAAACGCGGATATCATCAATTACTGTAATACTTGTCATAGTAGCTGTTATACAGTGCTTCTGCTGAATTTACTCAGACTGAATCTAAAAACAAGAGAGCAAGACAACAGCAGAGAGAAATCAAGGCTACGCAGGGCACATATGCACACATTAAAGAGTAACGTGTTCGGTTTTAAGTCTTGCCCAGCACATGTTGTAACAGCTCTTCGGGCCTTGCTGTGAATCCTTTTCTAAGTTCGTACCTAATAAGCAACATTTTGCTTCCCTCCCCAGCTGAGCTGCGGTAAGTCAGTTTCTGGCTCCGCTTTTCTCTCTGACGTCTGGTTTGCCTTAGTGTGCTCTGGGTTTCTAAACAATCAGCAATGGTCTAATTAGTTTTGGCACTCAAACTGCTCTCTGAAGGGAAGAGGACCAATTTAAGGACCTTAAAAATGCCTAGCCTGTTTTAAAGAGCCAATTAGTTAGAATATCCAACCATGTAGCCTGGTATTACTTGGCATCGGTGTCACTTCTCTGCAAAGCAACCAATTATTTACAATTATAGAAAATATTCGCGAACGCACATGGGTTGAATCCAACCGTCTTGCTTTCTCCTACTGGTTTTCTCACCGATCATATTGAATCTTCATCCCCTGCTGTCACATGCTGTCTGTTTTAACATGATCAGAGAAAATGCTCTAAACCTCTCTCACGCTGATAGGAAAAGGATATTCTAGGGAGAAATTGAAAGAAAAAGTGAAAAAGTGATTGCGAGACCGTAATTGGTGTATTGCAACACATTTCATCAAAATGGCCTTTATTTTTAAACACCTGTTTAGATGGAATTTTGCTCTTCTTTTCTAATTGCTTTGTGGAGGATATTCTGGTGAAATAATACGTTCACATAGACATTGCCAAGATATTCACAAGATGATTTTACTCTTGACTTCATAATGTAATGCAGTATTAGAATTGCAGAACCGGCAAGATGTGACTGCTTACTTTACCTGGCCTGACCCATGTTTAATCAGAACTGGAATGTTCTTGAACTGTTTGGTCTCATTGCTCAATGAACCTTCAAATTGTTCTTGAAATTACTATTATTTATCTTTTCTCTGAATTGAACTCATGCTGATAGCTGACATTGGTCTGGCAGAATAGGGTCTTCCCAAGTTCACCATAAGCAAGTCGCCAACTACCAAAATGAACAACTAAATAAACAACTTAATAATAATAATAATAATAATAATAATAATAATAATAATAATAATAATAATTCCAAGCATAATTTTGAAAACTGAAAAAGTTCTAATTTAAAACAGACTTACAGTATATATTAGATTTGATGGAGTTTTTTTCCTTTAGATTTGAATTAATTATTTTGATTACTTTAAATCTTTAAATTTAAATTCCGATTGACTCCATAGAAATGACACAATCTGGAAAGTATTCATAGCGCTTTACTTTTTCCACATTTTTATTTATGTTACTGCCTTATTCCAAAATGGATTAAATACATTTATTTCCTTAAAAGTCTACACAAAATACTCCATAATGACAATGTGAAAAAAGATTTTTTTGAAATTGTTGCAAATTTATTAAAAATAAAAAACCTGAAAAATCACATGTACAGAAGTATTTACAGCCTTTGGTGTCAAGCTCTAAATTGAGCTCAGGCACATTCTGTTTCCACTGATCATTCTTGAGATGTTTCAGCAGCTTAATTGTAGTTCACCAGGGTTGACAGTAAATGCCAAAGCACAAACCAAGCATGAAGACAAAGGAATTGTCTGTAGACCTCCGAGAAAGGATTGTCTTGAGGCACATGCTGTAGCTGGGGAAGGTTCCAATGAGCACAGTGACCTCCATCATCCATAAGTGGAAGATGTTTGGCACCACCAGGACTCTTTCTAGAGCTTTCCGGCCATCCAAGCTGAGTGATCGGGGAGAAGGGCCTTAGTCAGGGAGGTGATCAATAACCTGATGGTCACTATGTCTGAGCTCCAGCGTTCTTCTGTGGAGAGAGGAGAACCTTATAGAAGGACAACCATCTGTGCAAAGGCATCTGAAGTACTCTCAGACCATAAGAAACAAAATTCTCTGGTCTGATGAGACTAAAATTGAACTCTTTGGAGAAAACCAGGCACTGCTGATCACCAGGCTAATACCATCCCTACAGTGAAGCATGGTGGTGGCAGCATCATGCTGTGGGGATGTTTTTCAGCAGCAGGAACTGGAAGACTAGTCAGGATGGAGATAAAGGTGAATGCAGCAATGTACAGAGACATCCTGAATGAAAACCTGCTTCAGAGTGCTCTTGACCTCAGAGTGGGGCAACGGTTCATCTTCCAGCAGGACAATGACCCAAGGCACACCACCAAAATATCAATGGAGTGGCTTCACAACAACACGGAATGTCCTTGAGTGGCCCAGCCAGAGCCCAGACCTAAATCCTTTCGAACATCTTTGGAAAGATCTGAAAATGGCTGTACACCGTCACTTCCCATCCAACCTGATAGAGCTTGAGAGGTACTGCAAAGAGGAATGGGCAAAAATTCCCAAAGACAGGTGTGGCAAGCTTGTGGCATCATATTCAAAAAGACTTGAGGCTGTAATTGCTGCCAAAGGTGCATCAACAAAGTATTGAGCAAAGGCTGTGAATACTTAAGTACATGTGTTTTTTCAGGTTTTTTTATTTTTAATAAATTTGCAACAAGACCCCAGATTAATAAAGGGACTAAGCCGAAAAGAAAATGAATGAATAAATGAATGAATGAATTTGCAACAATTTCAAAAAAAAAATTTTATTCACATTGTCATTATGGGGTATTGTGTGTAGAATTTTAATCAAATAAATATATTTAATCCATTTTGGAATAAGCTGTAACATTAAAAAAATGTGGAAAAAGTGAAACGCTATTAATACTGTCCGCATGCACTGTACATAAGTGAGAGATGGACTGATGGATAAAAGGTGAATGTGTTTGCTTTGCAAGAGTCTGCGTGTCATTCACTGACAAAAACATGATTCATTCTCTTTGTGGGTGTAACTGGTCTTTACGATTTGTTGATTTAAGCATCTTATCCTTAAACGTATGAATTACATTAGCATTTTCCATGATTTCCTGTTGCACATTTAAATGTGCCATATACTGCATAGGTTCATTCATTCATTCATTCATTCATTCATTCATTTATTCATTCATTTTCTTTTCAACTTACTCCCTTTATTAATCCGGGGTCGCCACAGCGGAATGAACCGGCAACTTACCCAGCATTTTTATGCAGTTTTATGCAGCGGATGCCCTTCCAGCTGCAACCCATGACTGGGAAACATTCATACACACTCATTCACACACATACACTGCAGACAATTTTAGCTTACCAAATTCACCTGTACCGCATGTCTTTGGATTTGGGGGGGGGGAAGCGGAGCACCCGGAGGAAACCCACGCCAACATGGGGAGAACATGCAAACTCCACACAGAAATGCCAACTGACCCAGCCAAGGCTCGAACCAGCAACCTTCTTGCTGTGAGACGACTGCACTACATACTGCACCACCGCGTCGCCCCTGCATTGGTTCAATAAGGTAAATTGTTCTCTAATATCTACATAATAATTATATGACTTGCCCCATAATATACCCATAGAATCAAAAGGTCCCTTATTGACCATATATGGATCGGTTGTGAATAATACACAGCATGAATAACACAACATGATGCATGCTGAACACTGCCAATATAATCATATTTAATTTGTCAAACCAATATATATATATATATATATATATATATATATATATATATATATATATATATATATATATATATATATATATATTAGCAAAAAAAGTAGATGCCTAGTTAAATCTTTTTAGCTTAATTGATGTTTATTTTACCTACAGTTGAAGTCAGAATTATTAGCTCCCCTGAATTATTATCCCCCCTTTTTATGATTCCCCCAATTTCTGTTTAACGGAGAGAATATTTTTTCAACACATTTCTAAACATAATAGTTTTAATAACTCATTTCTAATAACTGATTTACTTTATCTTTGCCATGATGATAGTAAATAATATTTTACTAGATATTTTTCAAGACACTTCTATACAGCTTAAAGTGACATTTAAAGGCTTAACTAGGTTAGGTTAGGGTAATTAGGCAAGTTATTGTATACTGATGGTTTGTTCTGTAGACTATCTAAAAAAAGGGCTTAAAGGGGCTAATAATTTTGTCCCGAAAATGGTTATTAAAAAAATAAAAACTGCTTTTATTCTAGCCAAAATATAACAAATAAGATTTTCTCCAGAAGAAAAAAATATTATCAGACATACTGTGAAAATGTTCTTGCTCTGTTAAACATCATTTGGAAAATATAAAAAAAAAAGAAAAAAAAATCAAAGGGGGGCTAATAATTCTGACTTCAACTGTACATGGAGAGGGTGAGCTATTAAATTCAAACCCATTGTTAACCTATTTTGCTTATGTGGATAACGGCTAAATTATAATTAAACTTGAGAAAAGAGACCAATAAGGATGCATGTGATGCATTTTAAGCTATAATGTCAAATAAGACACAGCCAGGAACTAATATCAACCTTTGCATGAACACACATTATTTAATAAAGTGTATTTCTTTCATATCAAAAAATGACAGTAAGAGCTGACTGATACTACACAATTTAGCAGTTTACATGTGTTTGTTGAAACATACACTGTAAAAAATAATGTCTGTAAATTGACAGTTTTCCACATTTTTTTGTTTTTGAATTGCATTACGGGATCTTTATTTTCTCTACAAGCTTTTGATGTTGAAAAGTTTGAAAAATGTACTTTTATTGACATTTTAATAGTTTGAAGTAATGCATTGTCTGGGTTGGTGTATAAATTACGGTAAAAAACCTAATAGTAAGGTGCCAGTACATTTTCTGTTATTTTACTAACTTAGTTCTCTACTGTATATATTATTTCCTAAATACTATCCATATAATATTTCTTGAAATAATATCTCAAACTACTAAATTATCAATAAAAGTCACTTTGTTAAACTGTAGAGTGTGCATCAAATTTCACAATAAACAGGATTCATTACCAAATAATATAGTTAAACATCCTGGAAACGTTGTGGCTAATCAAACACAGCCTGGGGCATGCATACTAATGATCCCAGAGAACATTTCAGTCTGTGTTTTGGCTAGTGATCTGATGATGGCTGCTCATCAGGTCTGGATGATGCCAAACCTGACATAAAGTATATTCAAATGATGAGGGCATGACCCATGAGTTGTGCAACAGTCTGTTTTGTATTCTAATTGGCCTTTTGTCCACTGGGTTTTACACTTGTGGAATTTACACAAGAACAAATAAACAATGGTGTCTGAGGCTCATGGCATGGCCATTTCCATATACTGATCTCTTATTAATCGACTATGCCCAGGTATACCTAGCTTATGTACTGTATACATATATATATATATATATATATATATATATATATATATATATATATATATATATATATATATATATATATATATATATATATACGTATATGTGTGTGTGTGTGTGTGTGGTGTGTGTGTGTGTGTGTGTGTGTGTGTGTGTGTGTGTGTGCAATATACGATGAGCTTTCAAAACCATGTAGAATATATGTACAATCTATTGAGTTTAATGGCAGTTCAGAAGGCACTTGTCAGAAGCATTTTTGCTCAGATTCTTTAAAAAATACCTTTACAAATATATAATAGATGTCATATTCTTGCATGCCAGAGAGGAGGATGAATGAATGAATGAATGAATGAATGAATTAATTAATTAATTAATTAACTTACCGCTTTACAGTGTATGTGTATTGCCAAATAATGGGCTTAAAACAAAATAAAGCTAACAACAAAGAGTGTTGCTATTATGTATAAATACATAAAATAAAAAAGACATGAAACAGAGATCATCTTAAACTTTTCAGGACCAGCAGACCAGCACAGTCATGTTAATGATTTTTTATTTTTTTGTCCTGCAATGTATTTTATTTTAGAACTATACAATGGCCATAATCAGCAAGATATTGTGACCTAAAGACATTTTAATTTCCTTTAAAGCCTCTAAAAAAACTGCTATGAAAATGTGTTCCACTCTCACTTCCCTATAAGCCTCAACGCTGCAGAGGCTTGAAGGTTTGTGACTCCCCCAAATGATGTTGTTTTGAAAGCCCGCTCATTGAAATTATCCCACATCTGTGATAGTTTACCTGAGTTACTCTAGCGATTACTGAGAGTCCTGCAGCCTTATCCAGATCAAATCCAGATGGCCCGACTCACTCGCAGCTGAGGAAGCACAACCCTGTTTCAGCACCCGAGTCTCAGCTATCATCAGCACCTTTATTAGGTGTAATCCACTCCCTTTCCTGTGACAGATGAGCAAAACAACCCGAGTATATGGGTGTGTTGCTGACTGTGTGATGAAATGAGTTACTCAGAAGGTGCACAATGTCTTTGAGTTACGAAAGTCACTTAATCATATTCTCAATGGCTGATGTGGGACTATATTAGTACAGAGCAGATGTTGTAGCAAATAAGATGAGATAATTTAACCAATTAAATGACAAACTTCATCAAACCTAACCATCTTCAGTAGAGGGTGCTGATGAGGTGCTGTCTACAGGTGGACCACTTCTGTATTTTCCACAATATGCCTTATTTATTTATTTATTTATTTATTTATTTATTTATTTATTTATTTATTTATTTATTTATTTATTTATTTATTTATTTATTTATTTTATTTTATCTTATTAAATTTTATTTATTTATTAAATTGTATTTATTTATTTAATATTTATTTATTTATTTATTTATTTATTTATTTATTTATTTATCTATCTATCTATTATTATTATTATTATTATTATTATATTTTTTATTTATTTATTTATTTATTTGTTTGTTTGTTTGTTTGTTTGTTTGTTTGTTTGTTTGTTTGTTTATGCATTTGTTTTTACTGTGCAAATGCACCATACAAAAAAAATATTATTGTGGAAGACAAAACAAAAACATTGGATAAAAAAAAAATAGATTAATTAAAAATTATGTATATAATTAGGTATATACATATTTTTTATTAACTAATTATATATATATATATATATATATATATATATATATATATATATATATATATATATATATATATATATATATATATATATATATATATATATAATATTAATATATAACTAATTATATAATTTTATATATAATACAGGAAACAGGTTGCTATACATATAGCAGTTGATATTAATCAAAACATGCACGTATACACACATTCATATTTGTGACAATTGTTCTTGTTATTTTTTCCCCACACACCACAAGTTTCACTTTTGCTTTAAATAAAGGTTACATAAATAAATAAACAATGGATGCATGGACAGGTGAATGAATGAATGAATGAATGAATGAATGAATGAATGAATGAATGAATGAATGAATGAATGAATGAATGAAATAATGAATGAATAAATGAATGAAAGAAATAATGAATGAATGAATGAATGAATGAATGAATGAATGAATGAATGAATGAATGAATGAATGAATGAATGAATGAATGAAAGAAATAATGAATGAATGAATGAATGAATGAATGAATGAATGAATGAATGAATGAATGATTTTTAGATTAATTAAAAATGATGTATATAATTAGGTATATACATATTTTTTATTAACTAATTATATAATTTTATATATAATACAGGAAACAGGTTGCTATACATATAGCAGTTGATATTAATCAAAACATGCATTCACACATTCATATTTGTGACAATTGTTCATGTTATTTTTTCCCCACTCACCACAAGTTTAATTTTTGCTTTAAATAAAGGTTAAATAAATAAATACATAAATAAATAAACAATGGATGCATGGACAGGTGAATGAATGAATAAATGAAATAATGAATGAATGAATGAATGAATGAATGAATGAATAAATGAATGAATGAATGAATGAATGAATGAATGAATGAATGAATGAATGAATGAATGAATGAATGAATGATTGAATGAAGTGACTTATTGTAAATGACTTTAAATGTGGCATAGTTGTCAATGCCAGAATATTTTAGAAACTACTGATGAACAAGAAATTTCACACACAATCATATCTTGATATACAGAGAACAGTCTGAAAAAACCTAAATTTCCAGTGCAGTCCAACATATACATTATTGATTGCAGAGGTCAGAGGAGAACACCTAGACTGTTTCAAGCTGATAGAAAGACAACAGTAGCTCAAAAAACACTTGTTACAACAGTGGTCTGAATAAGCATAGGATATATCTACCACAGATCAAACTTTGAAGCAATTGAGCTACAACAACTGTAGGGGAGCGCGGGGCACAAAGTAACGTGGGGTTAAATGTAACACAGAGTTTTAAGGTATTTGCTCAGGGTTAACCATGGCATGCTTCCGAGGTTTTCACCACAGTGTCGGCAGATGTCTTCCTGCCAATTATTGAAAGATTTCGGTAAAATTTGGATGAGAAACACAGAAGAAACCATTTTTGCAGCATAAAAGTATTTTTTATTACAGTCGATAATTCTTAATTTAAAAAAATCGGTGAAAGTATGAGCGTAAAATCATATATTGTTGTGATCACTGTCTTGTAGGCTAAAAGATGAAACCATTTTGAAAGATGTATAAAACACACAGAGACTGCTAGCCAGTTTTGAGGAAAACATGACACAGCGGGGTTAGTTGTAACATGGTGTTACAATTAGGCCATACACTGTTTTTTTTTTTACATTTTGAGTGTAATGTTGAGAACTTTTTAAATAAAAATGTTTTTTAATAGAAAATATTGTTTTAATAGAAAAAAATATATATATTTTAATGCTAATAATGCAAAAAAATGCATTGCATAATAATGGATAAATGGATAATAATGCAAATAGATTCAAATGTATTTATCCAATAAACAAATAAATAAATAAACATACTGTGCTATGTGGAATAAAAAAGAAATGAGCCAATTACTGAGGAAATATAGCTACTATTTAAAGTAAACTGGATTTAAAACTGCCTTTATAAGCATGTGTTACAACTAACCCCCTGTCTGTTACAACTTGCCCCGCAGGTGTGGTAAATAGTAACATTTTTACTCCTGGCACTTTTGGCAATACTGCACAGAAACCATAGGTCCGGCGATCATAATTCCAGTGCTCATTTGTAGGAGAGGCTTGTGCGTTGTTGGTAAAAAAAATTATGGTTTGTCTAACCCTATATTTTGTTCATTATTTGACCAACACCAAAAAGTGTTACTTTGTGCCCCGCTCTCCCCTAGGCCACACCGTTTACACTCCTGTCAGCTATGAAGCGGAAACTGACATACCATTTACAAGGGCTCACCAAATTGGACCACATTAGACTGGAGAAGGTTGCTTGGTTTGATAAATCTTTATTTCTGGAGTAACATCCAGATGTCCATGTCAGAATTTTGTGTAATGAAACCTAAAATCATGCATTCATTCTGCCCTATGAATGGATGCTAATGGTGAAATGGTTTGGTGAAGTTTTCCTGGCACACTTTGGGCCCCCTAGTACCAATTGAGCATAGTGCCCCCAACCTGATATAACCATACATAATAACCATGTCCATCATTTTATGACCATCGTGTTCCCATCTGTGATAATATAATTTCCTCCCAGCAAGATACGCCATGTCACAAAGCTCAAAACATATTCATCTGGTTTATTGAACTTGTCAATGGGTTCACCATACAGCCACCCCAGACTAAATCCAACAGAGCACATGGTGGATGTGGTGCAATGGGAGATTCATGTCAAGGTAATAGTGATGGTATCATGTCAATATGGACCGATATAGTTTCAGCACTAAGTTGAGTCTGTGCTATGAAATTTTAAGGGAGTTCTAAAAGCAAAATATATACCTAATAAAGTGGTGGGTGAGTGTACATTACAAAGATTTCTATATTAGAAGTGAAACACTAAAGCAGTACTTCACAAAGTACACACTCAGATCTGGATCCAGACCCAGAGATGTAACACATATCTAATTGTGTGCAAGGGATTAAAAGTGTGGATTTGCTACTTTGATAAATTAATATTAAACTTGAAAATCTTTTTGATTGGGGTGGCATGGTGGTGCAGAGGGTAGCAATGTTGCCTCACAACAAGAAGGTTGCTGGTTTGAGCCCCGGCTGGGTCAGTTGGCATTTCTTTGTGGAGTTTGCATGTTCTCCCCATGTTCCTCCAGGTGCTTCAGTTTTTCCCAGAGACAAAATGCACTAGGTTAATTGGGTAAGCTCAATTGTCCGTAGTGTATGTGTGTATGTCATTGTCCTCCAGGTTGACCTATCTTGTAAAAATTAGGTGTTATGAAACACCAACATGGTCCGGCTAAATCTCAGCTTCAATATAAAAGGCCCTGGGAAGTAAGTAAGTCTTTCCGATGATGGTCCAAAATAAAAGCAAAACGTTTTCCTCTACCTTGAAACTTCTTTAAAGTTTTTATGATGTTGTTGTCGTGTCATCTAGTGAGTGTATGAAGTTTGTCGTAATCGTTTGTGGGATAATCAGACAACACGCTTCACTACAGTGATCGTTTGGATTGGTGAGGATATCATTTTCCAGAAAAGAAAAGTTGACGGAAAATACAGTTCTCAAAGATATTGGACAGAGCGGCATCTAGACATTATGCTTGCTCCTGCAAAAAATTGTTTAATGTGAAGTGAGATGTTTAGAATTCTGATGACTGGAAGTGTCAAATGAAAAAAAAAAAAAAAAAAAAAAAACAGATAACCATCCTTTTCTTTTTCAAATCAAGATTTTTTTGCAATTGTTTTCTTCAATACTCAAAACATTATTCAGAAAATTACTAAACATCTCCAGTTTTAGCAAGTCCCATAAATCATGTTTTTATTTTATTTTTTGCGCATGTACCTATCAACACACAACATAAATCCTTGATATATGAACATATGTAATTGTACAATTGTTCTAATAAACTTAAATGCTGAAACATACTTTTTGTTGTGTTTTGTTCTTAACAATTGCTGACAGTTGAATGTATTGTTTATGGAATGTTTGCTCTTGCTCTTAATGATTTTTTTTTATTCATAATGCACTATTTATTTATTTATTTATTTATTTATTTATTTATTTATTTATTTATTTATTATGCATATACTTGGCAGCACAGTGGCACAGTGGGTAGAGCGGTCTCCTCACAGCAAGAAGGTCACTGAGTAAGTTGGCACTTTTGTGCGGAGTTTGCATGTTTTCCTCATGTTCACCTTCAGGTGCTCTGGTTTCCCCCACAGTCCAAAGACATGCGATATAGGTGAATTGGGTAAGTTAAATTGTCTGTAGTATATGTGTGTGAATGAAAGTGCATGGGTGTTTCCCAGTGATGGGTTGCAGCTGAAAGTTCATCCGCTGCGTAAAACATATGCTGGATAAGTTGGTGGTTCATTCCGCTTTGGCGACCCCTAAATGCTAAAGAGACTAAGCCAAAAAGAAAATGAATGAATGAATATGCCTGTACTTAAGTTTTGTTGCAACCAGTTTGTCCAGACCTTTGACAATGATGAACATTTTAAATTTGAACTTTGAATTGAACCCTTGTTCTAAAGGATACAGGGGTGTACATAACACATGTTAGGAAGATGAAATAATTAAATGTATTAAATTTGAAATTTGATCAAATTTCAGTATCTTCAGAAGGTGGTGCAGATACAACCCTGCCTAGAAGTGGAGCAGTATGTGTTGACTAAATCATGGTTAAAGTGCTAATGATTAATCTCTATTTATAACAGTACAAGATGCCCAAGAACACTCTGCAGTTTAAATCAAGGTCATTAACCAAACCGTGGGGTCATAAAAATTAGGACATCAGTCCTCAGGGAACACCAGCTACCTGACTAGCAATACGCAGCTTGCACAGAAGAACTAACAGGGAGACTGCTAATTTTTCTCATTTTCCGTTTCCTCGCCTCACACTTCTGTACTTTCATACGGCCCAACGAAGAAATCTAAGAGCACTTTTGTCCTCTTCACTCTCTGTCTCTGCTGCCATGCAAATCCGCACCTTTTTAACCAAACAGATTAATCATGGCATGTTTGAGATTTAGACAGCTCAATTTGTGGCCAGCTTGTTCCAATTGCAGGGGCCATTTTTATCTTGGCTCAACACCTCTGGTATCTTGAAAAGCTCTCGCATTGGAAATAAATCACGGACATTATCTAGGTATTTGAAATGCAATCTAGGTCAGAGTAATGATAGTGAACTTAAATATGAGACAATCAAAATATACCACATTTTCAGCAATATATAAATCTCAAAAGAAGAAAGATATTAGCATATATTGTTGTATGATAGTATGTGTTAAACTACACAGGAAAATGTAAAAGTTACAGGAACAATGCTGGAGAATAGTTCACGTTTCATTTATTTAATATAAATATTTAGAGCTATACAGTTTCAAAGTGTTCCAGTGAGTTCTGTTATGTTAACTAAAGCAGTGATATATTTGATTTACAGAGCAGATAGTCATGCATTGAAATTGATTGATTGATTGATTGATTGATTGATTGATTGATTGATTGATTGATTGATTGATTGATTGATTGATTGATTGATTGATTGATTGATTGGCTGGCTGGCTGGCTGATTGATTGATTGATTGATTGATTGATTGATTGATTGATTGATTGATTGATTGATTGATTGATTGATTGATTGATACCAATATTAATTTTAGATTTTTTTTTTTTTTTTTTTGCCAATTTCAATGTTGAAACAGGATTAATTTTGTCCGTTTAAATAATACATTACATTTTGAATTATTAAAAATCACAGTGATGACAAAAACCTTAGAAAACCTGCACAGTCAGTACATTGTTTACAGTTTTGTAGAAAAATGATTTCCATGTTTCTTTTTTACATAAAGTTGTCAACAGTAAAACTGCAGAGGAAGTCATTCTGACAGATTAAAAAATTTGTAATTTAATATTTTTGTTAAAATAAAACCCATATAAGTACCCTGTTTTTTTTTTTTTTTTTTGGATATGCATGCCTCTGTTGCCTAGCATACTTCTACTAACAATAACTTTCTAATAGCACAAAACATAACTTTCCTTCAGACATGCCTTTCAAACTTTCAAAACCATTGCAGTCTAAACTTGTACACAACTATGTACTATATATCTATAATATTTTTAAGGATTAGCATTGTTGGCTCACAGCAAGAAGGCTGCTGGTTCGAGTCCTGGCTGGGCCAGTTGGTCTTTCTATGTGGAGTTTGCATGTTCTTGCCATGTTCGCATGGGTTTCCTCTGATTGCAATCCAAAGACATGCAGTATGGGTGAACTGAATAAACTAAATAGGCTGTTGTGCATCCACTGCGTAAAAACATATCGTCACCTTGGAATTATAAGGTTTTATCTGCATACTGCATGATTTTGAGATATTGAGCTTCAAAGTTTTTGCATTCCATATAGCAAACAGTATGTGTGTAACATTCGTTTTTTAAATAAAAAGTAAATTTAAAAAAGTAATTAAAATGTAAAAAACCTATACAAAAAACATCCTATGATGTAAATAAGTTGTCATTTATTATGTCAATAACTCAATTTTGACAAAAATGTCAGACAGAACCTCTAAAATTCTAAGGTGACAATATGCTGGAATAGTTGTCGGTTCATTCCACTGTGGCGACATCTAAAATAGAGACTAAGCCGAAGGAAAATGAATGAATAAAATACTTTTAAGGTTAAGACTTCATAAAATATGACCACATTTGAAACTTAATTCAAAAATCACAATACAAACTTTCAATGGAAATATGACATGACAGTCTTAAATGAATGAGCATAGTGATGGCAACTGCCATTCTAGTAGTTTGTAATGAATTTGGCCGATTAGACACATCATTATTTTGCTTTTATTCAACAAATGCGTCAGCAAACAAAGCGTCAGCTTCTCCCATCCAGAAAAGACTGGATGGTCAGTTGTAATCCCATGCCACGACATAGGAATGCTCACAACTGGACACACAGAGAACTTCTATTATCTCCTTGCTTAAGACTGATGTTTTTAATGTAAACTTGTATTCTCTGTTCATGTGTAATCAGGTGTTTTCCAACAAGTCTCTTGCTCATGTATTAATATTATGGTTTTAATACTTCTGCAATCAATGTTTAACTCTACCACAGCTAAACAAGATCATAGATAGTTCACGTTTGATGTCCCTGAAAAGCTAATTTGGTGTACTGAACGATTGTTTACATTTCATGTTAATACGTGTGCAACATATTAACATTTTAAAAAACCTGAACATTTCTGCATCAATTTACAACGAAAATTATGCAAATTACCCCACCTTGAAAGCAAGAGTTGAACTTCTCTTTGGAGGATGGGTACAAAACCATCCTCATAAAACTTGTGACCTAAGGCCACCGCCCAGGAGGCTGTAGGAGGCCCAGGCCAGGGAAAGACTTGAACATAGAACTATAACCCCAGGAGAACCCCAGAGGACTCCAGGGAGCAAGCAGGGACCCAGAAAAAATGGATTAATCGCACAGCTCAGACATTCCCATATCTGATACATTTCTTTCTTTCTTTTCCATTAAGAGTCTAGTTAAGTTTAGTGTGCCATGGAACCGAAAACAGCTTTGCCACCTCAACTTAAAATTCCAGACTCCATCCCACTTTAAGCCTAACGAGGACAATGACTGACCACCTACTAGCCACGTGCTCAACAGAGGAAGTTCTTCCCATCACAAAAGGAACGCAAGTAACACCTCCAGACTACCATTGAACTGGTGTAAACTAAATGTAACCTTAAAGAGACCGTAGTAGGTTTAAATTGATTATTTTTGGTTCGCTTGGTTTGGTCTTGCCAAATCCGAGGTTTTTCTTTACTCTTCTCTACAACTGTATGAATGTGTGTTTGTGTTAGGTGTTAGTTTCTGTTAGATTAGTCAATAAAGTTTCATTTTGTATAAAGAAAAGTGCCTGTGCATGTTTATGAATCTAATTTCTTAAACGTCGATCTTGCTACCGTGCTTAAACATAAATGGGTTTTTATTTTTGATAGGAATAGCCATAATTGAAGTCAACTGTCTGTTTGAACGATCGCTGGACGATTCGTTTGTTCAGATTTAAAGAGTCGATTCTTTTGTAGCCCCATTCAAATGAATCTTCAATTCCCTTTGAGCTAATTCACTACAAGTTATAGAATTCTGGTAGTTCCAAAATGATTACAAAACAATAGTATGTAAAATAGTATGACATTACATTACTATATTGCTTCTACGTCATATCTACTTCATCTACACAGCCCTAACATGTGATAAAGGCCTTCGTTAATCATTAATTTATGCATCAACAAGCTGTCTCCCAAACTGAACAACATCCCACTTCTACTCTAAACCCCTGCAGGGTCAGAAACATGTTGTCGAACTGTTCTTTTCCCAAGCAGTGAGCATGTTATTGGACAACAGAGACTAATCTGTGGTTGACAAGCCTGACCCAGCTTCATTGAAATAAATGCTGGGAGAAAGCTTGCGGCCATCGTCTCAGCTAATTCACTGCATTATTTAAAGAGAGTCTTCAGGCATCTCAATCACCCAGAATTCACACAAATGTGATTGGCCTGAGCTTTCTCTACAGCTTGTCTTGCTGGATTGCCCTGTTATCAGCTCACACTTACATATTGCTTTCTTTTGTCCTTCTTTCACTTGTAAGTGAAATTACTTTGGGTTTGTTTTTTTCCAAATTTGCACATGGCAAACTTGCCTTTTTTGAGCTTATTTCCAGTGGTGAAGGTTTGAGTGGTGCCTGCCAATCATTTCCATCAATCAGGCTGTTTAAAATGACGGAGAGCCGAGAGCCATAATCTGTGGATGAAAGAGGAACCCAGAGTTCTCATGGAGTGCAGGTTGTTAAGTGAAAGAAAAATATACCAAAGGACTATACTTTTCATTATAACTGTCCTTTACTTTCCAGCAGAAATAATGTATGACATGTGTTTGAGGTGTCTTGAATTTGAGATTCAATTTACCAAAGTGAAAACTTTCTTTAAAGTCATGAAAGAAGTTTTAAATTACAATATAACAGTGAAAGCTAAAAAAGCAATTATGAATATGCCAACCATGCCGGAACAATAATGCTTTTTCATTTTTACCAGCACATAGTTGATTAGTTGCCCAGAAAAATATTTAACTAATGTTGCAACAAGGTAACTTTAAATAGACAATTCAACTGTAATTAAATTCTGTCTGATCATAACATCATTGTTATTGTGTAAGCAAAGCAGACACGGAATATTACTCAAGACATATAACCTTTTTTTTTACTTTAATCTTTTTTTTTTGTCATTTCGGAGTAATATTATTTAGATATTTAGTCATGGAAACCAGTTTCTGCTGCTTAAAAATGTTATAGCGACTTTTTAATCTCAGAATTGTGAGATGTACATTCAAAATGGAGAGTTAAACAGTCAGAATTGTGAGATATAAACTTGTAATTGTGAAAAACATCAAAATTATGAGATTTAAATCTCACAATAACCAGTTATAAAGTCAGAATCGCTTAATGACCTGCAATTGCGAGGATATATTCTGAAATAAAAATTCACAATTGCAAGTTATATAATGAGAATTGCTAGTTGCATTTCACGGGTGGCACGGTGGCTCAGTGGTTAGCATTGTTGCCTCACAGCAAGAAGGTCACTGGTTCGAGTCCTAGCTGAACCAGATGGTGTTTCCGTGTGAAGTTTGCATGTTCTCCACGGTTGGGTTTTCCCCTGGTGCTCCGGTTTCCCCCACACTCCAAACACATGTGCTATAAGTGAACTAGGTAGTGTGTGTGTGTGTGTGTGTGTGTGTGTGTGTGTGTGTGTGTGTGCGTGTGCATGTGCGTGTGTATGTGTGAATGTGAGTGTGTATTGATGTTTTCCAGTACTGGGTTGTGGCTGGAAGGGCATCCGCTGCGTAAAACATTTGCCGAAAAACTTGGTGGCTCATTCCGCTAGGGTTGCGCGCTTTACCGGTACTTCGGTAGCATTGCGATGCTATGGCTCCAAAATAATGGCAGTGCCACTGTACTTTGTTAACAGTAGTATTATCATTACAGTTGTGCCAGAAAATAATCAATAGACCACTTTATTTTACTTTTATTTTTAACTGTCTGCATATGGGTCGTAGTTTACTGCTGTCAAGACAGATCATATGGCATGATCAATGATTTATTTATTTATTTATTTATTTATTTTACTATTATTATTGCAACAACAACAACAGTCACAGTATATACAAAAAAAAAAACAACGTCTGTACAAATAATACGTTTTCATTAATAAAGGAATTCTGAATTGAATTTAAGTATCATGACATATAAACTATAATATTTCTGATAATTTGCTTTATTTTGTAGATTTGAGTTATGAATTAATACAGTATCGCAATACTACTTGGTATCATGCTACTTCAGCTGGTCTAGTGTCGTGGCCTGAATTGATGATATTGTGACAACCATACATTTCGCTGTGATAAACCCCTGATAAATAAAGGATTAAGCGTAAGAAAAATTAATTAATGAATGAATACATTTAAGCTATTTAGTTAGAATGCAATTAACTACCTAAAAATGTTCACACGGGCAACGCAGTGGCACAGTAGGCAGTGCTGTCGCCTCACAGCAAGAAGGTCGCTGGTTCGAGCCTCGGCTGGGTCAGTTGGCAATTATGTGTGGAGTTTGCATGTTCTCCCTGTGTTCGTGTGGGTTTCCTCCAGGTGCTCCGGTTTCCCCCACAGTCCAAAGATACGCGGTACAGGTGAATTGGGTAAGCTAAATTGTCAGTAGTGTATGAGTGTGAATGAGTGTGTATGGATGTTTCCCAGAGATAGGTTGCAGCTGGAAGGGCATCCGCTGCGTAAAACATGTGCTGGATAAGTTGGCGGTTCATTCCGCTGTGGCGACCCCAGATTAATAAAGGGACTAAGCCGAAAAGAAAATGAATAAATGAAATGTTCACACTTAAATATATACAAAGCAAGGCACGTTTATTTATATATAACATTTTATACACAACGGTAATTCAAAGTGCTTTTTATAAACAAGAATAAAAAAACAAGCATAAAAAATAAAAACAACAAAGAATAAAAGTTATTAAAAACGGATTAAAATGTGTTAAATTGTTAAATGTTCTTTTAAAAGGTTATAAAAGAATGAAAAAGAAAAGAAAGAAATAATAGTGCGATCTGTCGGACATAGTACAGTGCTCATTAGGTAAAGGCACAGCTAAACACATATGTTTAAAGCCTTGATTTGAACGTGTCTAATGTTAGAGCACATCTGATTATTTCTGGAAGCTGATTCCAGCCGCGGGGGGGAGTAGTAGCTGAACGCAGATTCATGCAGTATACATCTTTTTTTATAAAACTTTAATTTCAGAAATGACACTGTTCTGAAATACTTCCAAGTAAAATGATGGCAATTTAGACTTAAGGAAATAAAATAATAATAATAAAAAATTACTCAACCACAGTGTCATAAATACTGAAGCACAATAGTTAAAAAATCAATAGATAATGCAATTTCTAAAGCAATTTTCCAATCTCAGCTTGAAAAATGTGTGATTTTTTTTGGGAAAGCACCCTGTTAGATTAACATGCTGAGTCTCCATCTAATAATAGAACGTTAAACAGTTCGGCTCATAAATGTACTTATCTCTAACGGTGGAATTCACCTCTTACAACACACAGATGGGATCATCAGGGATCAACTAATGCTTCCATGTATTTTGATTTCCCCCTTTTTTCTCCACATAAAATAGAGTTTAATAAAGTCTTAATTTCCGTAGTACATCATTATTATCTTTTGATATGAATGTGCCATCTGGCAAATGTTCAAGTGAAAGGAGATAAGAATGCGTAATGAGGATGTGGATGACATTCTCTCTCATAGATTCACAGGTGTATTGTGGTTAGTGGAATGAGGACACAGCCGAAAGAGATTCTCAAATGTTCAATAACAGTAAAATATGCACTTTGCTTACTAAAGTAAAATGGTTACGCAACCGTATGGTATTGTTTTGGGTGCAGAAATCCAAAACAACACCTACTGTGTGGTTTTAATAGCTGCTTTGAAAGAATGGGAGGTTTCTCTGGCAAACAATTGATTCTAAGAGCAAACAACAAAAATATTGTAGATAAAACGCAATGTTTGTAAATTATTACAAGCATGAAATAAAGGTCAATGTGGGAATTGGGTCAAAAATATACCAGTCTTATTGAAAGAAAGAAAGAAAGAAAGAAAGAAAGAAAGAAAGAAAGAAAGAAAGAAAGACTTCTTAAGTGATGAATGATCAGTGCCAAAACTATCATTGTTTACATGAATCAACAAAAAAAACTAAACTAAAATGCTGTTTTATGTATGCCAGTCCAGTGGATGGCAATGCCAATTTGTAAAGAAACTGTCTGTGCCTACGCATTACATTCCTTGCTTTGGTGAAGTGATTGCGCATGCTTACAGACTGAGCAACGCACCAGCAATGCACCTTAACACACACCCTTATTTAGACCAGAACGCCTATGGGCGCACATATGAGCGCAAATGCATTTGCTATTTAAACAGTGTGGTGAAAAAAGTCAAAACGACTCTTGCGTCAAGCTGAAACTAGCAAACAACATTTGCGTCGCTCCTTGCGCCGCATTGCACCGGGTGTATGGGCCCTTAGACTTTGCGTCTAGATCACACTACTCTTTCAAGAAATGCAAAATTAAGTAATTTGTAGAATGCTCATGCCTTAAAATCTACTGCTGCAGTGAATGCTCTAAAATTAAATACATGTTTATGGATTTGTGGACAACGGAGTAAAGTTCAAACACAGCTTTATTGAAATAAGGGATGGTCATACAGGCCAGGGTCAACAAGAGCAGACAGCAGCAAAGAAAGTAATCCAAAAAAGCGTACACCAACAAATGGGCACAGGTCAGAGCAGACAGAACACAAAGCAATACTTTGTAAGACTGTCCAAATTACACAAACACAACAGGCAGGGACAAGGGAAATACACACTTAACAAATATAGAAGACTGAGCAATGATCTGTATGTGAGTTTTGTTTATATAGTGTGTGGAATCAGTGATGATGACCTGCAGCTGTGTATCAGCAGAATGATTCCATTGGCATCAGCTGTAGTGTGTAATCAGTGTGAGGAGTGTGACAAACCATGATGGGGATTGTAGTCCTGGTAAATTGCTAATGAAGTGTGCATAGCTTTATAGTGAGTCCTGATATGATATACATAATGAAAATTATTAGCACTGTGCTTATTTATTTGAACGCTTTGTGAACATTTGCAGTATGTGTTTGTATTTAAATGAAAATTTTTTAATTTAATTTTTTAAATGTTTGTTAGTTATTTCTAGACTTGATTGCATTGTGAATGTTTGCAGCGTGATTCAGTATTTAGTTGTTTTGTGAATGTGTGCAGTGCGCTTCTGCATTTAATTGTTTATTTCAGTATTTGATTTCATTGTGAATGTTTGTAGTTGTGTTGCTAATTTATTAAAGGTATTTTATTTATCTTGTTGTTTTGTGAATGTTAGTTGTTCATTTCTGTACTTCTTTACTTATTACTGTATATTAATTTATTCATAAAAGGTTGACAAAAACTGAAACTTGACAGGTCTGCTAGGCCAGTAGATTCTGATCCACTCATCCAATGAATAAACAGTGCAATGCAGCAGATTATAACAAAAAATATCATTATAAATTGAATAATTTTGACAACATTACAGTCTTACCTTTTTTCATAAACAATGATGTACAGTTTATTTATTAAATCAGTGAATCAGAGCATGCACATTCATAACTTTCAGTCACCTTATATGGAATATACACTCTCCAGCCACTTTATTAGGTACACCTGTCCAACTGCTTGTTAACGCTTTCTAATTAGCCAATCACATGGCAGTAACTCAACACATTTAGGCAACGTCAACAACATGAAAGCATGGATCCATTCTGCCTTGTATCAACACTTCAGGCTGGTGGTGGTGGTGCAATGGTGTGGTGGATATTTTATTGGCACACTTTGGGCCCATTAGTACCAATTGATCATGGTGTCAACGCCACAGCCTACCCGAGTATTGTTGCTGACCATGTCCATTGCTTTATGACCACAGTGTACCCATCCTCTGATGGCTACTTCCAGCAGTATAACGCGCCATGTCATAAAGCGCGAATCGTCTCAGACTGGTTTTTTGAACATGACAATGAGTTCACTGTACTCAAATGGCCTCCACATTCACTCGGACACAATCTAATAGAGCACCTTTGGGATGTGGTGGAAGGGAAGAATTGCATCATGGATGTGCAGCTGACAAATCTGCAACAACTGCGTGATGCTTTCATGTCAATATGGACAAAATCTCTGAGTATGAGAGTATGAATATTTCCAGTACCTTTTTGAATCTATGCCATGAAGGATTAAGGCAGTTCTGAAGGCAAAAGTGGGTCCAACCCGATAATAGTAAGGTGTACCTAATAAAGTAGCCAGTGAGTGTACAGGCATTGAACATATTTCACTTTTTTTTAATTTTTTTTTTTAACAAAATTAAAACTTGAAGCACACTTCTGCATATAGTTGTGTTGTGAATTCCTTGAAGTGCATTCATGTATTTGTTGTTTTGTGAGTATTTGCAGCACATTTCTATATTTGACTGTGCTGCAATAAATTATTATTAGTTTGTCTAATTTGCTAGTGTTTTACTACTTGCATGTGTTTTCTTCATTTGCAGTGCACTAAGCTCTCCAGCCACAGCGCGATACAAATTTGCGAAAGACGAGAGAGCGCATAAACGACGACAGATTTTATATTTATAGATTAAGTATTCCTTTAATGTTACATAAACAGCATCGTCTTCCAAAAAATGATGTGTTTTACTTAAGAAGAAATAACACACAGCCTCAGGTCTGTGCAACGCCATGTTAAAAAATATTTACCCAAATGTATAGCGGAAAGAAAATGAATCTTATCGGTGTGTCTCTGTGACAGTTGTTACCCTGCTAGGCCTGTCTTTGGCAGGATATTCATAGTTTTATCAGAGGAAACACTTGCAAGACGGTGAGGGCTTTTGTTCTTTCATCAACCTCCTTTAATTAAATCTACCCATCTTCAGGCATTTCCGTGATCTTAGCAAATAAAACCGAAAGTGAGCACACCTAATTAAAGAAAGTCACTGTTAAAACAAGCCGTCAAGACTCTGCGAGCGTTTGCAGGCTCCTTCCCTGTCAAGCTGGAGAATTTTCCCCCTTTCTCCCTCTATCTCCCTCTCACACAGTCAGTTCATGCTAAAATTATGTGTCATTAGCGAATTACACAGGTGCCAGAATGAGTTTATCATCTTCAGTATGTAAATCTTGCCTGTAACCGGAGGTGCTGCTTATAAAAACGTCCTATCTCTTAAGCCAAATGAGAACGCCACACTGATAGGAGATTACCCAGCGCTGCTGCAGGCCCCGCGGGCTAGGAACTGAGTTATGACGTGCTCGTTTCCTTAATCTTTATGCAACCCTAACGAGGATGCACACAGGGCCAAACAAAGCGAGGTGGATGGGGGGTAAACAGTGCATCTGTAAGCCATGTTGCTCTTGTTGTTAAACTGACAAACTCGCCTTATTTTGCTGTCAGGAATGTGGGAATGATTCTGTTGACCAGTCTTTTTCGACAGTGTGTCTGTGTGTGTGTCATGGATATGTGAGCTTGACTGAAGAGTGTGAGTGTATGCACAGTAAATCTTAAAATTCAAAGTTAAACCCAGAAATTTTGACAATTTAGAAATGTAGTAATGCTGCCCATGCATTCTGAAAATTGATAGATAGCAAATTAATATTTATAATGTTATCTGCATTACACTATTTCATACCAATTTGTTATAATTAGAGTATATTTAAAGGGGTGGTCCAGAGTGTATTTTTAAAGCTTGGCTGTGTTTATATGATGCAAAATAATGTGTGCTTTTGCTTCATTTCTAAAAAAAAAAAAAATGACGTTATTTTTTCATATATCTTACTTTGACTGTATACTACTCAGCTAACATGAAAACGACTGTCATATTTCCTAGTTCCTCTGAAAGGCCCATCCTTAAGAGGCTCTGATTGGTCAACTAACATAATGTCCTGTGATTCGTTAATGAGAGAACTTATTAACTGCGTGTTCACATGGAACACTAAAGCACTAAACACAACACCAACAGAAGACTGAAGGCAAGACACGAATACACGATAAATAAAAGAGCGCGCATCCCAAGCATGCCAGACACTTGATGCAGGCACGCGCACGACTCAAGCGCGACCGAGACGTCGCTCATACAAAAGACACACAATGAAAGAAAATGAGTGCTCAACCCGAGAAAACTTGAGCCGAGCACAACATACAAGACATGATAGGACTAGTGTCTGGACTCTGCCACCAAAACAAGAATTAATTAATAACTAGACCATAGACAGAAATCTTTTGCGAGTTTGTTATTTGAGATGGAAACGCATGGAAAACAGCTGCATAAAGAGACAGTGCAGCACTAGTGAAGAGTGTGGGTGTTTACAGGCGTTTGACCGATAAATATTAAATTGTAGCTAAATTGTTAAAGATGGCAAACAGCATTTCCAGTTGTTTACATCCTTGATTACATCCTTGCTACAACATACCATTAACGCTAGACACTATACATGTAATAGATCAATTTTAACAAATAAAAATACTTACAGGTTGTGGCTCACAATCCACAGCTTCGTCTATGGTTGGAGGTGCTCCTTGCTTGAGGAGTTTTTAGCTGAATCCAGCACTGAACTGGGAGAGATTCTGGAAACTGCGCTTTGTCAAATGCTAGCTATATATATATATATATATATATATATATATATATATATATATATATATATATATATATATATATACTTTTTTTTAATAATAATTCTCTGCAACATAACTTAAAATAAATTGTAAGCACTTCTCTCTTTGTGTCATGTCCTTTGGAAGCCCACATACAGAAATAGAAGAAGCTCTGTGGAAATAGCAGCATTTGGACGGCATTTTAGCTTTCTCTACTATAACATTACAGCACCTCTTGCCACACCCCTTCGCTACCTGCGTCTAACCTGAAGCGTTTGTGATCTCACTAACCCAGATGTATTTTTTGTAGTCCCCAAACTTGTTCGCTGTAGGCTTTGCGAAGCTAACTCTGTAAAAGCCAATGTCTCCCTTCTCATTGAACTTTGAGCGTATTACATTCAGGTTGTTTATGTTCATTACTACATTACACATCAACTAAAGTTTACAATATGATATTGCAGTGGATCACCCCTTTAAAATGCTTACATTATTAAGAAAGCAGTAACTTTTTATAGGCACAATATGTAAGGTTGTGTCATTAAAGTAACCAAAAAATAAATAAAAAACACCAGAAATGTTACATATTTTGCTGACCTGTGCACTTACATTATCTCAAATGTTTCAAAGAATGTTATTGTAACCATTGAGTTTACTAGTATTTGTTTTTCCTGCTATGGAAGTCAATGGTTACAGGTTTTCAGCTTTCTTTAAAAAGTCTTATTTGGTGTTTAACAGAATAAAGAAACTCATAAAAGTTTAGAACCACTTGAGGGTGAGTAAATAGTGAGTACATGTTCATTGTTGGGTAAACTATGTCTTTCTTTTAATTTCTTTAATGGAGAGTTTAAAAAAGGTTATACACAAATAGTCACCTTGGAATTATAAGGTTCTATCTGCGTTCTGAATGATTTTGAGATAATGAGCTTTCATGTTTTTGCATTCCATAGCAAACAGTATGTGTGTAACATTTGATTTTTAAATAAAAAGTCTTAAAATGGAAACAACTTATAAAAAACATCCTATAATGTAAATAAGTTGTCATTTAATAAGAATGTCAATAACTCAATTTTGACAAAAATGTCAGATAGAACCTTATAATAGGTGACAAAATGTCATCTAAAAGTAATCCAAAAGTTGCCAGAATACATTGCATGAAATGATTAATATAGATTACAGTATAGACCGGTTTAACAAGTTTTCATCATGTAATCTGTAATCAGTGTTTGAAGAATATTTGTTAGCAGGCCTATATACAAGGAACTGATTCCATTGTACTATACATTGCTCTGTTATACAGTAGTTATCAGATTGATATCAATCAAAGGTTGAATCAAAGGTCTAATCAAACTTAAAAAAAGAAAATTAATTTATTAATTAAAAAGCATGCTTAATGATCATGTCAGCATGACCAGGTCATCGGGGTACAAACATTGTAATAAAGTCTATTGGCATTCAGAAAAATTCTCATAAAAATTTGCAGATAATCAGAAATGCACACACTATATAACAGTGTACATAATTTGGTAATGTGTGGGGTAATATTGAGCAAAACTTATAATGATGAATTGCAATTAAAAGTAAGTTAATGCCTAAACACGTTCAGTTTATAAAGTGTTAGTTTGGTTCACTCCTATCTGATATTTCATACTTGTGAAACTTTGATGATAATTAGATTCTGCTACACAAACTGCTAATGACTTTACTTTTGTTAAATGTCTCATCTGGATTTCATTTATTAATAAATTTGACAAGCAGGCACAGGTGTCTCATTAAGCGAGAACGAGAGGAAGCTACTAGACTTTTTTCACTCTTACATTAACTTTTATTTTAAAAGTAAATAATTATAATTGTTTTATCTGTAATTGTCTAATTACAAGCAACACATTACTGTTTTGGTGTTAATGAAGTCTTTAAACGCAAATAAGTATTAGATTTATATGGACATTAGAGTATACCAATTGGATTACTCATATTGGCAATAGGGAATTCATATAAAATAATTTTACAAGTAGTAGGTGATCAGAAATATGGTGGTATACCACACATTACACTCAAATGTAAATAATATATTGATTAAAAGTGTAATATTGTACAAACTTTAAAAACAACTAATTTTGGTCTTTCCCCAAAACATTGGCAGCAGATCCTTCAAGTCAAGTTGTGAGGTGGAACCTCTGTGGATGAAATTTGTTAGACCAGCACATATAACAGATGCTCAACTGAAAAGTTCCTATTCCTGGTTGCATCAATTCCCCTTAAACAATGCACACATTCATCCGCCCAGTGATGTAAAAGAAGCAAGAAACAAGACAATGAACCTTACTTTCACATCTCTATAGCATCCAGTGTCGATTTTTGGGTGCTTTTGATGATGAAACTGCAGAGGTTATGCTAACCATTCCAAAGATTCAGATTTAAATACCTTTACTGTCATGGTGATTTTTAATTTTTTTTTATACTGTGAATTTTAATGTGACCGGTCACTATAAGAAGCAAAAAAAAAAAAAAAAAGTGGCATAAATGTGTACATTACTGGAGCCAAACAGACAGAAAAATGCAAACTAAAGTATCTGACTTTATTTTGCTCCACAAAGGATGAGGTGTTGTTTCCTGCACAAATGTAGTCAAAATTGTTCATATTGTATAATTTAGACAAAATATATACTGTTTATGGATGTGCTTTTACTAAGAACAATTTGCGCACCCTGATGACCTGATGAGGAAAGATATACACTACGTGAAGTCTTGTTGTCAATCCCAGTTGTAAAAGCAACAAATAATAACTCGACTTCTAATTGATCATTTGGAAATTGGCAGAGAAACATCTGTTGAACTGCATCCCAATCATCACAAATACTGCACAAGACCTATTGGAACCCGCATGGTCTCAAGATTCTCCCAGAAATCAGTCAAGTTTGGTGAAGGAAAAAATCATGGTTTGGGTTTAAATTTAGAATGGGCCATGTGAGAGATCTGCAGAGTGGATGGCAACATCAACAGCCTGAGGTATCAAGACATGTGTGCTGTCCATTACATTACAAACCACAGGAGAGGGCAAATACTTCAGCAGGATAGCACTCTATCACATTAAAGTTCCTTCAAGCAAAGAAGGTCAAGGTCCTCTAGAATTGGCCAGCCCAGTCACCAGACATGACCATTATTGAGCATGTCTTGGGAAAAATGAAGGAGGAGGCATTGAAGATGAATCCAAAGAATCTTGATGTATTTTGGGAGTCCTAGAAGGCTTTTTTGCCATTCCAGATGACTTTATTAATTATCTGAGTCATTGCAGAGATGTATGGATGCAGTCCTCCAAGCTCATGGGGGTCATACACAATATTAATTCTTTTTCCACTGCACCATGACTTTATATTCTATACTGTACACTATCAAGTGACACGACTTTTGTCTCAGCAAAGTCAGACCATACTGCCCTAATTAATTAATTAAAAATCAAGGCATTTTTATTTAGTAAAATAAGCGTAATCTAGAGGCCTTTGCCTTTCATATAAGCCACATATAAGCCACTTCTGATACAAAGCGATCAACTGGAAGTCAAGTTATTACTTGTTGTTCCTAAAACTTGGATAGGCAACAAGACTTTTGTCAGGTAGTGTAGGTAAACATGTAACAGTATTCATGGAGCTACATATGTTTACATTGTAACCACTGAAGTCATTACCAATGTTTTTGGTTGCTTTTCTGGACTTTTAACACCTTGTAACTGTTGCTGTCCATGGAGGATGAGCAAGCTCTCTGATTTCATCTAAAATATCTTAATTTGTGTTCCAAAGATGGACAAAGATGTCAGGGCTGTGAAATGACATGATGGTGAGTAATAAATAACATAAATTCCATTTTTGGGTGAACTAATACTTTAATGTCCATCATATCCATCAACAACAAAAAAAAGGTCCTAAAACTTCTTGAAGCTTCAGACATGCAATACCGTCTGAAAGCAAATCTGTTTTTTACTGTCACTCAGTTAACAACAACAAAAAGCAGCACAAAGCTTCCGCCCCTAAACGAGACCATCAGCATCGACCTTGAGAGGGGACAGCAGTCGTAGCGATACTGTGCAGGGCTGCTGTCACGTTCACATGCTAATGGAGCAGTGAGTGTCTGCTGCCCCACTTCCCCTTGCTCCTGTAAACGCGCAGATTGTCATTACCCGTGTTTATATGCAGAGATAACACGCGCAGAGCTAGATATCAATACAGAGAGTGAAAGGAGATTATGAGCAGCATTTAAAAGGGCGTCACTCACAAAAGAATGCATTAGGTAAAGGTCCGGTTATAATGGATGTCTGCAGAGTGCCCTTGGTAGGGTGCGCTGAATAAAAGCATGCAGATCGCTGCCACTGCTGTCCCAGGCCGATCCCTGAGCCACGCCGTGAAGCGCACGCAGTAGCTATATGAATTTTAAAAGTAGATTTATACAAAATAATACAAGAGATAGACAAGCTATGGTGAAATTGCACTTTGCGTCCTGCAGATATTTGAGGGGATGATCAGAATCATTTTTCAACTTGACAGGTGCATGACCTCCTCTTTTCAGCTGTAAACATCAAATTGTCCTGTGTTTTGAAATTGATTATTTTAATTCCAAAATTCCATAGTTTCTACATTCATTCATTCATTCATTCATTCATTCATTCATTCCGTTTTAACATTAATAATTCAAAAAAGACCAATCAATAAAATTCACAAAAAAGGTTTGTTTAAATTAAAACATAGATGGTGTGTTTTGGACAATAAAACAAACAATAACAAACATCCTTTAAACAATGTTGTAATTCATAGAATTGTTATAGTTGTTGCATTGAGAAGTATAGTCTATGTGTACAATAATATAGCTTATAAACTTGAATTAAGCCAAAGTTGTCACATTTTTAGGTACTATGTTGAGACAGAATTAATAATAATAATACCTCATATTTAAATATCGCTTTTCTAGACACTCAAAGTGCTTTACACATTTTTTTGAGAGGAGGGGGGGGGTCTCATCCACCACGAGTGTGCACCATCCACCTGCATGATGTGATGGCAGCCATTTTGCGCCAGACTGCACACCACACCAGCTGATTGGTGGAGAGGAGACAGAGTGATGAAGCCAATTATGATATGGGGATGGTTAGGAGGCCATGATGGACAGATGCCAGTGGGCAAATTTGAGTAGGGTTAAACCCCTACTCTTTTTTTTGAAGAACATCCTGGGATTTGTTATGACCACAGAGAGTCAGGACCTTGGTTTAACGTCTCATCCAAAAGATGGCACTCACTGAGCAGTATAGAGTTCCCATCAATATACCGGGGTGTTAGGACCCACACAGACTCCAGGTGGAGCACCCCCTGCTGGTTTCACTAACACCACTTCAGCAGCAACCTAGAAAGAGCTAAAAATACTACAATTGTCACAAATGCTTGACTATTTGAAAAGTAAACGTCAAATTTATTCACAAAAAGACTGCAAAGTTCAGGTTTAAATATTTCAATGTATTTTTGCAGTTTACACAATACAATATATTTTTTTGAAAAACATAAAAACCAAAATTACAAAAAAATAAATAAAATACAGCCAGTAATCAAATAGTATTAAAAGCAAAAGAAAATAGATAGGTTATTAAAGCAGACTTAAAAACAAAAATGGTGAGGGATAATCTAATACAAAATGTTCCAAAAGTTTAGACCAGCAAACGCATTACAACTTTTTTTTTCCATGAATGCATTATAACAGATTTTTATTTTCTAGGCACGGTGAGTGAATTAAGATTTACCTGGACCTCAGTGATCAATAGGGGTGTACGAACAAATTTTGTAAGGTACTGGGGTGCTCCTTGATATCAATCTCACAGCAAGAAGGTCACGTCTTGCGCATTTCTGTGTGAAGTTTGCATGTTCTCCCTGTATTCACATGGGTTTCCTCCGGGTGCTTCGGTCTCCCCCACAAGTCCAAAGACAAGCGGTACAGTTGAATTAAATAAACTAAATTGGCCGTAGTGTATGTGTGTGAATGCGAGAGTGTATGGGTGTTTCCCCAGTGTTGAATTGTGGCTGGAAGGGTATCCGCTGCATAAAACATGTGTCGGAGAAGTTAGTGGTTCATTCTGCTGTGGTGACCCCTGATTAATAAAGGGACTTGTCACGCTGGTAGACAAGACAGATAGTATTCTTTTCAGTTTAATTCAAAACAAAGTCACTAATCAAAGTGGAGAATCAGAGGGATGATAGAAGTGCTGTGGCGATCTTCTTAAACAGCACAGCAAGTGTCAACATCAGATGTTATTGATCTCACATGTAGTTCGCTCGCTGGAACGTCAGCAGGTGAGTATATAGACAGTTCATCTAATAGATCCCCGATCTTCTGGTAAACACTACACAAGTGAGCATTCCTCTAGATCGGAGAGAAGGATCATAAAGCATGTAATGAACATCCGTTGAGGAGTATACAGGCACACAGTTCATCGGAGTGATAGCAGATCTTCTAGTGAACATCAGATAAGAATAATCACTTCCCTTGATCAGTATGAAGGATTTGAAGACTCATTAGGAACATCCATGGAAGAAGAGGAGAGGACGAGGGAGTGAAGATGAGGACAACCATCTGACTTCAATACCGGCAAACAACTGAGAGGAGAAGGTGGGTCTTTATAGTGTCCTTTGGTGATGGGAAACAGGTGCAAGTCATTAGAAGGCTGGTGAGAGTTCACGGGATTGGATGGAGGTGGTTTGTGAAGGAAATCGCTGATTGGGTGAGCAGGAACGAGCCGGGATGTGACAGGACTAAAGCCGCGGTCACACTGGACTTTTCCCTCCATAGACTTCCATTCATACGCACACGAATGCGTCAGACCGGAAACGCAGGGTCATGCGTCAGATTTCGCAGGTTGCTGCGGTGCAAAGATCAAACTTGGTGAACTCTGACCTGCGAAATCGCATCACTTGACTGCGTGAGACCAATCCAGGATCAAAACATGACCTCTGGACAGAAGTTTAAAACATGGAGCAATCTCTCGCTTTTTTTAATGTCTAATTATCTTGTTTAGTCCCGCCCCTTTTCGCAGCGCCGTGCGACAGAATTTTGCAAGCTCAAACTCTAGTGTGACCGCGGCTTAAGCCAAAAAGAAAATAAATGAATGACAACTCTAAAATCAATACTATGTTTGATGGGTAACCAATGAAGTGTGGATAAATTAGGTGCTATTGGCTCTCGCAGGTGTCAGAGAGTAGTCTAGCAGTATTTATTCACATACGCTAGTCTATGTCTCACTTTTATTAGATGTACAGATCTGTTTTATAAAAATACAAAAAAATTTTCAACAGTAAATTCTATTGAATTACAGAAATGATTGTGCCCTATATGTTTTTGTAAAGATTGGTGGTGAAATAATGAGTTTATCTGAAGGTGATTGAAGGCTGTTGGCTTTGGGCATAAGCAAGACCAGCAGTCATCATTACTGATGAGCAGGGCCAGACGGAATCTGCGGACATTTTTTGCTATTTCTGCGGAGAATTTTGGTAAAAATCTGCGGATTTCTGCGGAATAATTTTGGGAGTATCATAACTAAAAGCTTAATATGTTAAATAAAAAATAATATCTTTTTAACTTGTATTTAATGTTTAAAATGCAAATCCAATTAGATTAACTGTACATAGTTAACTTTAAGTAAATAAACAGACTTAATGATGGGCTAAAAATCTGCGGAAATCTGCGGAAAATCTGCAGAAAATCTGCGGAATTCTGCGCGCGCAGATTCCGTGTGGGCCTACTGATGAGGGACAACTAATACAGAGCGGCTCGGAGCCCTAGGGCCTGCTGGGAATTGGGTGGCCCATTAGCTAAAGCCCTAAGGCTAGCAACACCAGACCAAAAGTGCTCTCCATAACCTCCATGCACTAACACACTCTCACACATACTCTTCACCTCCACTTTCAGACCTCTGCCAGCTAAGCGGACGAGACCAGGGGGTTAAATGATGACCAGAGTTGATCTCACTTAGTGTCATGGTGTATTGTATTCTGTGCTCATTTGGATGATTGTGTCCTGTCCACACTGCTCTGCTTGATGTTGTCCATTCTGGATTGGGGACTGAAACCCCTCCAAGCAAACCTTTCCTTCTGACACTTTCACAGTAAGAAAAAGTTGAGCATTAAAGCATAGCAATCCCATAATTGATGTCAGATATGCGCTGGCCCTTTGAGAGGAGCAGAGCATCTCCTCGAGGGTTGAGAGATGATACTGAATGAAAGGTGGAAATGAAAGGAAACGGGGTTGAGCTGAAGCTGAGCTGTAACAGTATCCATTAGAAAGAGCATTGTGTCAGAAATTCGCTATACTACCTAGCTGACACAGACATCCTTAAGGCTATTAATGCTTCGAGCCGGTAGTCTCAGTAGAATATAGGACAAAACTGCTGCCTTGATAAAAATTTACACAGGACTTTTATCCAGCTTGGCCACAAGTCTACAGTGATATCTCAGTATGAGATTGGAGAAAATACCACCATGACATCATTGGACTGAGGACTAGGTTTTTTGAGGACTGATTTCACGTGTATGACATTATTTTAATTAATTAGTATGAATTGATTGTGCATACTTCCCAGAGATGGGTTGCGGCTGGAAGGGCATCCGCTGCGTAAAATCGTGCTGGATAAGTTGGCGGTTCATTTCGCTGTGGCGACCCCGCAAGGGACAAAGCCGACAAGAAAATGAATGAATGAATGATTGTGCATACTTTTCACAAAATAAAAAAAGAATAGTACTAAAGATTAATAAATAAATAAAGATAAGCATTGCTTTTCTGATCTACTGGGATTGTCATGCACAACTATCTCTATGGTTTACAGAGAATGGTCCGTAAAAAAAAAATCCAGTTCTGTGGGTGCAAATGCCTTGCTGATGCCAGAGGTCAGAGAAGAATGGCCAGACTGGTTTGAGCTGATAGAACGGTACCAGTAACTGAAATAACCACTTGTTACAACCAAGGTATGCAGAAGAGCATCTCTGAACGCACAACACGTTGAACCTTGAGGCAGATAGGCTACAGCAGCAGAAGACCACACTGGGTACTACTCCTACCAGCTAAGAACTGGAAACTGAAGCTACAATTTGCACAGGCTCACCAAAATTGGGCAATAGAAGATTGGAAAAACATTGGCTGGTCTGATGAGTCTTAATTTCTGCTGCGACATTCGGATGGTAGGGTCAGAATTTGGTGTCAACAACATGAAAGCATGGATCTATCCTGCCTTGTATCAACAGTTCAGGCTGCTGGTGGTGGTGTAATGGTGTAGGGGATATTTTCTTGGCACACTTTGGGCCCATTAGTACAAAATGAGCATTGTGTCAAAGCCATAGCCTACCTGAGTACTGTTGTTGACCATGTTCATCCCTTTATGACCACAGTGTACCCATCCTCTGATGGCTACTTCCAGCAGGATAACGCATAATACCATAAAGCATGAATCATGTCAGACTGGTTTCTTGAACATTACAATGAGTTCACTGTACTCAAATGGCTTCCACAGTCACCAGATCTCAATCCAATAGAACACTTTTGGGATGTGGTGGAACTGGAGATTCGCATAATGGATGTGCAGCTGACAAATCTGCAGCAACTGCGTGATGCTATCATGTCAATATGGACAAAATGTCTAAGGAATATTTCCAGTACCTTGCTGAATCTATGCCACAAAGGACTAAGGCAGTTCTGAAGGCAAAAGAGGGTCCAACCCGATACAAGTAAGGTGTACCTAATATATACAGTTATGTTATATATATAATATGTTATATATACAAACATAACTGTTCACTTACAAGAGTACAACACTGAGTTTTCATTTAAATTAAACTTGCCCTTAACAATAAAGCTTCTAAAAATAAAAACATCTAAATGTATGTCTACCAATATATCAGCTTTTCTGATAAATCATTCATCCACTACATCAGCATTGCTAAATATGTAAGCTCAAAGAATATTTAGGAGGATAAAAGTCAAATTATATACAGCATAACTCAAGTTTAATTTATTATATTTTTGTATGGTCAAACCCCATTATCTTTATGAAATATTTTAAAAAACACAAAGTATTTTTGAGGCACCAGCAACATTACAAAGCTACAAAACCATGTAAAACATCTCAAATATTTAGATGATTCATTGCTTTAATGGATAACTGTGACAGGAAAGTACAAGGGGAGATTGTCAGAAGATTATAGAGATGAAATGGTCTAATTCATTATCCTGACAGCTGGAGATTCAAGTTCCCTTTTACCACAGCAGATGTAAATTTTCCAGAATGCAAACACATTTTAAAGAGGTTCTTGAAATCCAATTAAATCAGATACAAGATTACCAAATTACCATTTTTATTAACCTGCAGGTTAGCAGTTTTGTGATTTAAAATTCCTATTAGGAAGACTATTAAAACGGGCTCACCATGAACGTGGAGACAAGGGTCATTTAAAGAGCAGGGGAGAGAGAGAAAAAAAAAAACATATGTAACTTCACATTTTCTTTTCAATTCATTATCAACCTCCCTCTTTTAGTTCCATGTCTCCTGGAAGCATAGCAAATGAGACGGATTAGAGTTTAATGAAAGCACTGAGACCAAGCAAAGAGCAGAAGTGAAGGAAATCAATGTTGGCCATCTTAGGTCCTGTGGTTAGAAATGAAACCTGAAATTCATTGCACCAGCTTACAACGGGGGACATTCCTTCCTTTCAAAAACTGAATTTGAACATTCTAGACTTGTATACCCCCAGGAATTCCCTCGCCTGTAAGTCTTTCTGAGGAGACGGAAAGAAAATATATATCAAAAGAACATTAACCTTTACCACCCATTCAAAGATGGGACCTCAATTAACAGAAGTAAATAATCCTTGTAATTACCCCATGGCCGTACTCAGCTGGCATAAAACCTGCTAAATGGACCGTTGCAACATAAAATGGGTATCTAATTAAAAAAAAAGAAAAAAAGAAAAAGAAGAGAGAGATCGCGATGAAGACCAACACATGCAATCCCTGTCTGTGACCAAAAGGACATGAAATCATATTTTGGTGTAATATATAGTCAATGCTGGGTAACTGGATACATATCACCTAGATTATGAATTCAAATTCCAAAAAATAAGTACTCATACTTTAATTATTGTATAAAATGTTCAAAATCAGATTGCTGTTACTCTTTTTACAGGTTACACGATTGCATATTATTCACATCATGGTATTATTTTTAACTTTTATTATTATTTTAATATCCTTTAAAACTGTCGAGATCATAGTCAAATAATTTAGCTTTGAATAGATTCAAAACATTGAAGAGGCATGTTAACATCATGTCAGTTATTTTGGGATAAGTTGTTCTATGGGGAATTTGGGGAGAAAAGCACCTCTCAATCAATTAGAATTAATAATTAAACAAGATAATAAACACTATTGCTAAACAGCTCTATGTGCTCTATTTTAATGATTTAAGGACATGATCTAAAGCGCATGGAGCAGCTGCACTTACGCCATGCCAAATCCATTTTGCTGTTTAAAGAACAGCAAAAATGGCTGCCATGCCCAACACATGGTCCACAAATGGTTGTCCTTGTTTTATTTATGCAGTGTTTTAGGTGTAGCATGTTTAACCAATCAAAGTCTCATCTTTCATTCCCTTTAAGAGTGAGTTGCAGTGGCTCCATGATGCATTTGCTATTTCCATGGCAGAAAACTGAGCGCTTCACTAACGAAGAAACGGATCTGCTTGTAAGGGAGGTTAAAGTCAAGGTTAAAGTGTGCGATTCCAGACCTTCAGATTCCGGACCCAACCAAAGCCATCTGAGGTTAAGAAGGCTTGGTATTGTATATAGCAATGTCTACTATAGTCATGTAGATGCGACTAGGATGGGCTGAGGATTGTCAGTTTGACAACAAATATGTGAGAAATTTACTGAAATGTGCAAGCCTAAGCTGAACAATCGTGATCTCTTATCTCTCAGGCAACACTGCATCAAGAATCGTCATTCGTCTATAAACCATATCACCCTATGGGCTGAGGACTGCTTTGGCAAACCTTTGTCAAGTACAATAATATATAGTTACATCCACAAATGCCAGTGAAAACTGTACTGTGCAAAAAGGAAGCCCTATGTTAACAGTGTCCAGAAGTGTCGTCAACTTCTCTGGGCTTGAAGGCATTTGGGATGGACCATCGCGCAATGGAAACTTGTACTGTTGTCAGATGAATTAGTATTTCAGATATTTTTGGGGAGAAATGGATGCTGTGTGCTCCAGACCAAAAAAGAAAAGGATCATCCAGAGTCCAAAAGCCAGGGTCTGTCATGGTCAAGTGCCCTTGGCAAAGATAACTTGCACTTCTGTGATGGCACCATTAATTCTAAAAAGTACATAGAGATTTTGGAGCACAAGGTGCTTTTCTATTCCAGGGATGACCATGCATATTTCAACAAGACAAAGCAAAACCACATTCTGCACACATTACAAAGTTCTGGTTGTGAAGGATAAGGAAAGTCCTGTCTGCAGTCCTGACCTGTCTCTAATAGAGAATGTGTAGTGCATTTGAGAACCGCAAAAAAGGGACAATGAAGACCCATACTATTAAGAGTTGTTTGCAGGAAGAATGGACAAAATTACACCTAAAACACTTCATGACTTGTTGTCTTTAGTCCCTAAACATCTTTTAAGTGTTGTCAAAAGGAATGGTAAAGATACAAAGTGTTAAATGCTTTAATGTTTCAACTTTTTAAAAAATGTGTTGTGAGAACCAAAAATGGAAAACATTTATTATTTTATTTTCAAATATAAACATGCCTTGAAAACACAATACAGTGTATATTTTAAAAATGTGATAACTAACTATATAAATATTTTGTCGCGTAACTTAAAAAAATGTAGTTCCTTTGGCAAGATCTAAATTAGCTTATGTGATCCACGTCCAAAGTATTGTTTAACATTTCTAAATCCACCTCACAATATTAAATTATACAGGAAAAGCATTTTTTAAAGGTCAGGTCAGATAGAAATATCTCAAGTTAACAATAGCACATTGACCTTAGTGTATTTCATGTAGCAGTCTAAAAACTTGGTTTTAGTTAAGATACTCATATACATCAGCAGAAGCACTTCACCATCATCACATAACGACAATAGAAAAAGACACAAAGAGAGGTTTTGACACAATTCTCAAAGCCTGAGGAGGACTCTAATTTCAAAGCTTATGCAAATATGTTTGCAGTATTCAATCGAAGACTATCTGCGCTGGGGCAATTCACATGTAGATTGAGGATAAATATGTTTTCATTGTGCTCACCCAGTAATACATTCATTTCCCTTCATTATTTGTAAGAATCAGTGGCAATATCCTTCTGAAATAAGCATGACATTAAAGGCCCAGTGGAAAATCAGGATGGAACAAGAAGTCTTTAATTTAGTTGGTGCCAGAAGGCAGAGAGCGAGGATAAACCAAATGAAGGGATCTTAAAGTTTAAACGTGCTTCCCAAAAATGTGGCTCTTTATTCTGGAAGGAGAACCTTTAGGGTCAGTTTATCTCAAAATGACAATTTTGTCATCATTTACTCGCTCTCATGCTGTTACAAGCCCATAGAAATGAAGTTCATCTTCAGAACACAAATGAAGATACAACTGATGAAATTATAAAATACACAGATAAAAGCCTAAATTAAACATATTAAAGTAATTTTGTCTTTTCAGAAGACTTAGATTAAGTTGCTCAATGCGTATGGGTATTTATTCAAACATTACTTTAAAGAACTAGAGTGCCAACGAGTTTATTTCATTCGAATATATTTTAATTTAGTCTTAGTATTGTGTCAAATGCATTATTAATTCTGTTCATACTTCTCAACCTTGTCCTGTTTTCTATTTGTAATTTGTATTTTAGTGTAGCTTAACTCAGTAAACAGTATACAGGTATTACTATATATTATTTACATGCCATATTTGTGAAATAGGACTATTTGCACTTTTTTATTTGCACAATACAGTTAAATCAATGTGCATATTTGCTTAACTTTAGGGAAAAACAATCAAAAGACACTTTGAAAAACACCAGCAAACTTGCAGTTTAGCGAACTTCAGTTCCATGTATTACTCACTGAAAAATGTAATAATGAATGAGTTCATAGACAGGCCTAAAATCAATTGTGTTTGTATCAATGATCTCGGCTTGTGCTGAGCTTTTTGTACAGGGTTACTCAAGTCACGCATGAAACACTTGCAAACACATCTATGACATATCCATACATACTAAACGCTCAAACAAATACAACAGATATATGCATGGACACAACTATATCGACTCACAAACGTTCACTTTATGCCACTTGAACATTATTGCTGAATGCTAAAAAGACGTTTGAAATGCATCACTCTACATTTAATTCTGGCTCCTCAGAGGTCGTCTTTTGAATGTTTACTTTTTATGTTACTTGGACATTAATAATACATTATAAAAAAAGCTTCTAAATAGCCAGATCATTCTGGCTCCTAAGTAGACATGTAAGACTTTAATTGATGTTGTTTGGTGTTTGGACATGTCTTTGCTCAGTGAGAACAATTTAGATTTTTAGATCCAGACCCTTAAGACCTCAATATTTTCGATTCTTCAATATTTTTATTTTTTATTTGAGGGCAAAATTAAGCTTTAAAAGGCTTAGTAGGTGGGGTTCTCCAGAGCGATGAAGCTCCAATGCTGTGTCGGATGACAGAGTTGGAGGTATTGCCAGATAACCAATCATTCAGAAGAGTAATGCCACAGATCACACTTAGAGTTTGTGCAAGCAAAATTGTGTTGTATGACACTGTAAAACGGAACGGGATTAAACAAGATGATTAGACATTTAAACAAATGAGCGATTGGTCCATATTTTACATTTCTGTCCAGAAAGGTCATGTTTTTATCTTTGATTGGTCTCATGCAGTCACGTGATGTGATTTCACAGGTCAGAGTTCAGCAAGCTTGAACTTTCCAATGCAGCGAACTGCTAAACTTGTTGCACAAGTTTGTGTTTCCTGTCTGCCGCGTTCTCAAGCATATGAATGGAAGTCTATGGGGCGAAAAGTGCAGTGTGACCGGGGCTTAAGAAAACAGGCCAATGAATGCCTGTAAGTTGGCACTGCACAGCTCTCTTAGGTGATGGCAATTGCAGTTAGTGAGTATAAAGCTAGCAGCCACAGAGAGCTGAGCACACTTCACTTCAGAAGCCTCACGTGCAAACTGAAGAGAGCAACAATTGCGAGAATAAGTTCTAGACAGAGACAGCTGATTTCCAGTATCCAGTGCGTGTGACCAGTCCGTGCGACCAGTGAGCAGCGGTGGTCGATCTGGGTCAATTCTATCATCCCTATAAAGAATAATTTTATAGTGCAAAGAACCATTTGAGGCTACAATGAACCTTTGTAGAGTTCTAATAGAGTTTTTGCTTAAAGAAAATGTGAAAATCATCTTATTTATTTGCTTACAGAAAACAAAATATTTATTTAAATTTTGTAAGACACTGAAACAGCTCTATGGCTCATATGCGAGGAGGCGTGAACTGTCATTATTATTGCAGTGATTCAAAGGCCCGTATAATGAGCTGCATAATGGGCCACACCGGTATGTGACTGTGGGGAAAGAAGGAGGAGGGCAAAGTATGCTTATACATTTTCTGTTTTTAGTTTGTTTAGAATATATTTAGCTATCACACAAAATAACTCAAGATTAACTTGCTAGTGCAGTTGAAGTTTCAAGACACCCAGGAGTAGGTTACTTTTTAAACATTTTAACAGATTTGTGTGTGTTGAGCATCTGTTAAAACAACGTTAGCACCTCGACACCTTAAAATTATAAGGTTCTATCTGACATTTTTGTCAAAATTTTGTTATTGACGTATTCTTATTAAATGACAACTTATTTACATTATGGGATGGTTTTTTTTTTATAAGTTTACATTTTAATACTTTTTATTTAAAAAACAAATGTTACACACATACTGTTTGCTATGGAATGCAAAAACTTTGAAGCTTTGAACTTTGATTTTGAAGCTGATATCTCAAAATCATTCAGAACGCAGATAGAACCTTATAATTAAAAGGTGACGACCTGTCAGCTTTAATTGTGGGGAAAACAGGATAATTTTGAGCTTTTTGTCAGCTAATTTCATCTTCTGGGTTTAAAATAACTTTTGGGACGGGATCAAAATCGGTGACGTAGCACGAACTTGCTAGTGGAGAAATGACGTGTCGGTTTCTCATTATTATTCATAGCTAAGTTTTCTATCCTTTGAGAAGACCCTGCTTCTTAATTATTCATGAGAGCATGTGCTTTCAGAAGGTAAGGCAGACCTGCTAAGCTGTGAGACCCAATGACTGGGTGAGACAGCGCATGGCACAGGTCATATTTGTTTATTTCCATAATTCACGAGTTTGGTTGGATGTTTTCCCTTGCACTGCTGTCAGGGCTGATACAGCAAAGCTGTTGTTTTGCAGCAAGCATTTTTGTCGGGTGAGCTGTACAAGAATTGAAGAATGGCAGACTTTGCCTTTTATCAGTTGAGTTTGTTACCATTCAGACACACCGCCTATATCTGTGCTGCTGTGTTTACCTATAAAAGGGTTAATGGTTGGAATAGACAGTACAAGGGACCTGCTGCACTGATATCCACTGTGTCCGCATTCAGAGCTGGGGATTAAGGAGGAGAGAAGTCCTCCTCGTTTATAGTGTTTATATAAACACGAGTATCTTTATAATGATATAACAAATCGTGGTTATGTGTATATGAAATTACAAATGACAAATGTAGCAGGGCATTAAATTACTTACTGTTTATTTATTTGCATTTTAACTTTGTAAACTATAAAATCATGGGTCTCCTCATGGTTTGTGTCTCATTTTGTGAGCCAACTGACAACAATTGTTTGCTCCCCTGTTTTTCCCCTGCTCTGCCGGCCTTGCCCACTCCTCCCTCTGCCTGAAGAGCTCAATGCCCATCTTGGAGCATTTTTTGAAAAAATTCTGAGATAGAATTGAACCGAAAGAGGGGGGTTTCACGGCCCTTTTAACAGTTTATTGTAAAACATGCTATATATACAGTTGAAGTCAGAATTATTAGCCCCCCTTTGATTTTTACTTTCTTTTTTAAGTATTTCCCAAATGATGTTTAACAGAGCAAGGAATTTTCACAGTATGTCTGATAATTATTTTTTTCTTCTGGAGAAAGTCTACAGCTACAGTGAAAGCAGTATTTAATTTATTTAAAAAAAAAAAAAAAAAATTTAAGGTCAAAATTATTAGCCCCGTTAAGCTATATATTTTTTCAAGAGTCTACAGAACAAACCATTGTTCTACCTGCCTACTTAACCTAATTAACCTAGTTAAGCCTTTAAATGCCACTTTAAGCTGAATAGAAGTGTCTTGAAATATCCAGTAACATATTATTTACTGTCATCATGACAAAGATAAAATAAATCAGTTATTAGAAATAAGTTATTAAAACTATTATGTTTAGAAATGTGTTAAAAAAATCTTCTCGCCATTAAACAGAAATTGGGGAAAAAATAAAAATGGGGGGCAAATAATTCAGGGGGGCTAATAATTCTGCCTTTAACTGTATATGGCCTGTTTTTACCCAAATTTTAAACTCACAGGATTTACATGAGAACAAGGAAACGATGATGTCTGAGGCTCAGGGTATGTCATTTCCATAAACGGAACCTTTATTATACAGCTATCCCTACGTATATCTAGATTTTCCTTCTACTCCAACTTTACATTTACTTCCAACAACCAGGAAAAAAGCTTCAGACAGCTTCAAAGTTGCCGCTCAAATTGGAAATGTGACTTTCATGAACAGCAAACTTTCTTTTCTCTCTCATGTTCAATCTCCATCTCTCTCCCTCTTTCACTTTTTGTTTTTTTTCCCTCTCTGATATTAACATTTTGCTTGTGGCAAGTGGAGCTAATGTGGATTGGTATTTTCATTATAAGTCAGCCCAAAGCCATGCTCAGCTGTATCTGTGGTTTCCAAATTGAGCTGTAAATTTTGAGAGCATCTGACACTCGTGCCCCGGGCTTACATCAGAATACTAACAAGATGACGACCACATTTCCGTCTCTGTAATTTGAGTCGCACCATATATCAGGTCAATCCAGAACAACGTCCGCTAGAACACAGCCGAGCGTGGGACAATCCAGACATAACACGCTTTAAGTATCCTGGCCCCACCGCAGAGAATAATGAATGAACCTATTTAGACTGGATTTACTGCCACTTTAAAACCTGATTGCTGCGAATTCAGAATAATTCATGACTTTTAGTGCTGTTCATCATGTAGCCTGGGCTGTTTCGGTGTGAATGGATGCTTTCTTTGTAGTTTATCAAATAAACTCCTCCTTATCTGCCAGTGTAATATGCAATCTCAATGCATATGTATCAGCTCTGCCTTTAATGAAGGGGCATGTTACCACAGTAGCAAAATGTAATTTTCACTTCACCACAATAAAGCCAGAAACCATGAGAGGGAAGACATACTTTTTTTTGTGATGAACAAAATGAAAGGAATGTTGAGAAAAACACACAGTTTAAATGTACAAATTTCCTGTCAAATTGATGGCTAGATTTCTAAGAAACACACATGTAAGCATGCTAGAAAAAAAGAGAAAAAAAACACATCTGCCGTGATTTCTTGTAGACAGGGGTGCAGAATGCTGACAGTTAATCCATCATTACAGTAAAAAAATTTTACTTGTAGTATTTTTCCGCAATATTTTTTACAGTATTTTGGTGAGCATACATGGCTTCTTTCAAAATCACTACAACAGTCTTTGAAAACTGACATCAGTCTTTAGAAAAACCTCACAATGACACTGAAAAAAAAACAACTTAAAGTAAGTGTTCATGCTGCTTTAAAATATTAATATTATTTAATTAGTGAAGTCATCTTAACTCAGCTTAAAGTTGACAGGACTTGACAATACAAGTGTAACGAACATGGTCTTAGCTTAGTTAACTTAAATAGATAAGTTGTTGTAATTATGAATGATGTTAATAGGATTTTATTATTCAATTGTAATGGACATGGTTTAAGTTAAGTGAACTAATATTGAAGTTGACTCTCTCATACACACACACTTTGGCCAATTTAGTTTATTCAAAAGCCAGGACTCGAACCAAGGACCTTTTTGCAGTGAGGCGACGACGTTAACCATTAATGACTAATGGTTCAACTAACAGATTCTATAAATAGGTTTTTGAAGTCTGCAAATACAAATTTTACCAAAGAAGCAGGAATATGAGAAGAACCTCAGACAAAGACATGCCACAACGTTACAATGAGAAAACGTCATTCAGTGTTTCCAGATACACTTGAATGTTTCCAGTCCAAACTTACCAAAACGAAATCTAAAAATGAAAACTGATTTTATATATATACTGTATATAAATATATATATATATATATATATATATATATATATATATATATATATATATATATATATATATATATATATATATATATATATATATATATATTACAACATGCTTACAAGTTCAGCTGACTCTTTTTTTATTATAATAAGTAAAACTTTGATATATAAGTTTTACACATTCAATTCATATAAGTTAACATAACTCAAAATATTAAGTTGTCTCAGATAATTGGTGCAATCATTTTTACAGTGTGGATAAACTAAGACTAGGGAAACTGGGGGGGGGGGATCTGTGAGCAACATAAATATAGTGCATCAATGCAGTGTACAGTGCAAAGTGGGTAATTAGTTTTTTATTAATAGTTTGAATTTTTCTTTGTTTTTTTACTTTTCTGATTTCATTTGCTAACTTTAGTATTTTTTATTAAATGACAAAAACAGAAAGAAAAGAAATCAGAAAGACAAAAGTAAAGATAAAAAGTTAGAGTTAATTGAACCAAGTAGTAGCACAATACCTTACAGTAATGTATTCATTTAGAAACATTTTTTCCAAAACACTTAAAATAAATAAATAAATAAATACTACTACTACTACTACTACTACTACTACTACTACTAATAATAATAATAATAATAATAATAAAAATAATAATTCGAAAATATGTTTTACAATCTTTAAACAGTGCATGTCATTGTTAAGAATGGCTGCATCAATTTTTTTTACAGTAAACAAATAAAAACACTTCATAGTACAGGCAAATACAATATTAGAACTGTTCTGTTGTTATCACAGAGCTTAAAGAGTACACAAAAATCTGCCTTTCATTTATTGAGATTCTAACTTGTGAACAGTGGTGAAGTGACACAATTGGTCAAGTGATAATGACAAATTCATATAGTAAATATAGCATGTATGGAATCAACAAATGTTTAAAAGCAGTTCTGTGGCCCTAAAAACCACAGACGTGCTGATCGGAAAGCAGCCTCCAACCAAACACCACAGTCATGCTTGTAGGCATGGTTTAGTCAATGTCTTATCTTAGCACATGAATGAATGCCGACCAATCATAGTACACGGTCTACATTTCAGCAAGCCGGGCGTTTATTTGCAGAGCCTCACACAGCTGCGACCATGAAGGACATTAAACCCCAGATTTATGACCAAACTAATTTGTGTGGTTTGTGCTGTTTTGTATTTTTAGAAGATGGTGGTTTATGCAAAAAAAAGAAAATAGAAAAAAAAAATCATGGAACACAAAAAAGTGCACAGAACAACAAATGAGTTTCCAATTGTAACGATGATGTGCATTTTTTACTTTTCGTTGTGCTGTGAATAAACACATAGACATTTTAATGTTTTAGAAAGAAAACAATAAAAAAAACTAATTTAAGTTGTAGATTATCACAATATGTAATATTCCCCTAAATTTATGGTTCATTTAAAATGTGTGAAAGCGCTTCATACTTTTAAATGTAATTACACAAACATTAAAAACAGACTTGTTTTAATTTGTTTTTACATCTGTGGGTCACAAAAAACACATTTAAGCTCAATGTATTGCATTCAACATAAATAAGTATACAAAACTTTTTAAAATAAAATTTCAATTAACATGCAATTAAATTAGGAAAACATTACGTTTACATACTTGCATTCACAATGCATATTTGCTCAAGAAGTATCAAGTACTCTAGTAAAAGTTTGCTTTTTATTCTCCTGTTTTTTTTCTCCCTCAAGGAATAATATTTCAAGGGATATAGACTTACATACAGAGGAGTCAAAAATATTACCATTAGCTGTGAAATACACACATGTACAAAATATAACCATACTGAAGGCTGAACAGCCGTCACGGTGTCACAGTGGGTAGCATGATCGCCTCACAGCAAGAAGGTCACTGGTTCAAGCCCCAGCTGGGTCAGTTGTCATTTCTGTGTTGAGTTTGCATGTTCTCCCCGTGTTGGCGTGGGTTTCCTCCACAGTCCAAAGACATGCGGTACAGGTGAACTGAATAAACTAAATTGGCTGTAGTGTATGTGTGTGTGAATGCAAGAGTGTATGGGTGTTTCCCAGATTTGGGTTGTGGCTGGAAGGGCATCCGCTGCGTAAAACATATGCTGGATACGTTGGCGGTTCATTCTGTTGTGGCAACCCTAGATTAATATAGGGACTAAGCCAAAAAGAAAATGAATGAATGAACACATGGTACCATCCACTCTGGTGCTCTTCTGTAAACGTTATTTTTAATATAGGTAATTTTACAACTGCATGTCAACTAACTTTCATTTTAGTATAGAGTAAGTAGACACTAGGGTTAGTAGAACAGGTTGACATGCATTTGTAAAGACACGGTTTGGGGGACCATTAAAATAAAGTATTGGCAATTATTAAGCATAAGTCTATCAATACTGTATTGCTAGATTACATACAGGGCAGCAGTTGCAAAGTTACTCATCGAAATGTACTGTCACCATTGCAGTATTATTTAAATATTATTATGGTCTTGTTCAGGATTAGTGATGAACTTGGCAAAAAAAACAGTAATGTTGTCAGATTTGATTTTGTTGGTCCCACACAGACAGCAGGCACAAGTTCAGGCTTAATCCTTCTCTTCCTAATTCTCTCACAGTAGGAGTTTGTGACCTTTATGGCCCTAACCATACCTGACAGATCAGAAGGAGGGACCTGAAGGAGATTTGCGTGTGTGTGTGTGTTCATAAAAGTTGTGTGAATATATGTGTCCAGCCATGTCTGTCACCTTGTGTTGTTGGCACAGATGCACTTTGGCACAGGTCCTCATACATTAGGGTCATTACAAAGGGTAAACAAAAATAAAAACATTTTCAAAACTATTTTAAATATACATTGCAGAAACTGGCCAATATATATATATATATATATATATATATATATATATATATATATATATATATATATATATATATTAAAATGTTTTGGCATTTTTGTATAAAGAAATAAAGAAATAAATAAACAATATTTTAGTCATGAAACTCTGTGCGCTGATTGGAGGGCTTGCGTCACATTTTAGACCTGCCCTTTATATACCGCTTGCCACATAGCATTTTAGACTGCATGTTCATATCAACCATCTGCACCACCTGTTTAGATCTGCTATGGATATTTTATTCACAGCTCTTGTCTATTGATTTCTATTGTGCTAATCATTCTTGCTTTATAGTATTTATAGCATTTTGTGGTAAAGAGCAAGTTGGACACTCACTCTCATCATCATCAGCAGCAATGTAGCAGTAAACCTTTAAACCAGCTATTGTCCCATGCCTAAGTGTGAATGCCACATTTTAGTAATGGTACGTCTTGGAATCTCACTCGAGTTGATACTGAAAAAAATTACCATGTGCTAGTTAATGCAGTGGAAAGGCCTTAAAAGTGAGCCATACCAAACCATGCACTGAAAAAGTGCCTCTATATAAGTCAATGGATTTTTTGTATATTTCATTGTCCAGTTTATGAAAGCTGAAGATCTATGGCTTAAAAAATTTACTCGACCTGAGCTGCATTACGAAAACCATCGTTAGCCAACTAAGGTTAAAAGTTCCGTCGTTACAGACCTAGTTTGTTGATTTGCCGTTTCCCATATCCCTTGTTCCAACGAGCATTCACAAACTGTGTCGCAAACTTGTACATTTGCAACTACACCTCTAGAGCTGTAGTTAGAAGCATAGTTCCTGGCTGTGTTCTATTCCGAGTTATCCCCCTATGCCCTATTCATTTAGAATATTCCAAAAAAAAGTGTCTTAGGTGTAATTTGCTTTCAAAGTATTTTTTACAGTTCAGTTTTAGCAATCTTCATATTGACAATTGCGCTCCCTTCGTAGTGCACTTTAAAAACATTTATGCCATTTTGAACACAGCAGTGGCTCATGACGAAAGCTATAGGTGACCTATTATTTAAAAGCAGAATTTACATTACGTCTTCAAAGCTTGTGAAAACAAAAATATAGCATCAATGGTTTTATTGTTTTTTATTAAAGGGTCACGAAACACCAAAACGCATTTTTTGAGCTGTTGACAGTCGTATATGTGTCCCACGCTGCTATAAACACTACTGTATTAGGCCACATATATTTCACTAAAAAGTGAAAATTGGTTGTTTTTGCGTTATTTTGAGCAAATTTGTACTTCCGGTTTAAAACGAATTTTTGAAGCTGTGTCACAGCCATGAGATGCGTGTAAATCCAGTGTGGAGAGTGGCTGTCTGTACCTGCGAGTACATCGTGACGTCTCTGAATGTGTGCCATTAATTCATGAGAAAGACTTTGTTCAAAACAATCAGCGACTCTATTGTGTATGCGGTGCAACTTCATTAATATGCATGATTGCTTCGGAGACTGTTTTACCTGTTACAGTGTTCAGACGGCAGAGAGACACCACGTTGTGTTGCCAAAACAAGTGAAAAAACGAGAATTTGGAGACACGGGTCAATAGTGTTGCATTTATTAGTGTGCTGCGTTTATTAATGTGCTGCAACAAAGGTTTTGTTTTCATTTCCCCACTATGAGAGCACAGCTGGACTCACGTGTGGATTACAGTGCAAGCGACACGCAACAGAATGCGTTTGTAAGGAACATTTTTACCAGAGAGCTTTTCGCATCTGGAAATGATAAAATCCGGATTTGCCGCTCGTCTCCTTTTAAAAAAAGACACAGTTCCAGTTTGATTGTCTTGTCACTACAGATTTGGTAAGTATGTGATCAGTGCCCTTTGTTTGTTCATTCAGATGGTAAAGTTACTTCGTATCATCAGCAGTACTCTTTCAGTTTTTAAACACATACCATAGTCAAAATGATTTAGTTACTAAGTTTACAGTATGTTAATATCGCTGCAATATTATAGACTGAAAGATCCGCTGTAAATGCTGCTCTCCGTGTGTAAAAATGTAAACACAATCAAACTTTTACTGTCGTGTAGTATTTTGTGCTGCCTTTTGTGACAGGATAGTCTATACACACGACTTTCTGACGCTACCTACCGAGTGCATCTAAGTTACCGAGAAATGCGGAGGATTTTTTTCTCCCATTCGCAGTGCTGTATCAAACATTCCATTAAAACTCCACTCTCCGGCAGTTCCTCGCTTTCAATATCTCGTTTGTCACGGGCAACATGCAGGATATGTTCCTGAATAAAAAGTGAAAGTGCCAAACTGCAGTTAAAGTCGACAAATTAATAATTTGCCAAATAATTCGATTACTGATGTCCATGTAAACAGTCACTGTCTTTCTCCCCTTCGTCTGCGTGGCCAAACGGAAACTCCCATATTTGCAAATCCATCCCTTTTTCCCTCCCCCGACACTCCCACCTAAACAGAGTTGGACACGCCCACTTTCCTGACTTTTTCTCAAACTAGAGGTGTGAAAACACCCTGCTGAGACAGGGGGTTTTCATGGCCCTTTAAGAAATGTATCTGTACTGTATATGCAGCCTGATCTCACGAGGAAACGTAAGTATTTTACGTTTTGTCAGTTTAGTGGCTAATTCGTACGAATTCGTACGAGTTCAGTCATACGCAAATGTACGATTTTAAAAAGGAGGCGTGGCACCTAACCCCACCCCTAACCCCAACCGTCATTGGGTGATGAGCAAATCGTACTAATTTGTACGAATTAGATCGTACGAATTCACACGAATTAGCCACTTATCAAAAAGTTACGAATTGGCCGTGAGATAGCGTTGGTATATGACTTGAGCCTGTTGGCTAGAACATTTCTGCAGTGCTTTGAATGTCAAATTGTAAAAGTAGAATAAAATAAATAAATAAATAAATAAATAAAATAAACAATATGCTACGTATTAATAACAACAATATTAATAATAATAATAATAATTATAATTATTATTATTATTATTTTACTTTATTTTACTTTATTTTATTTTATTATTTTTTTCATAATTATTCATTCATTCATTTTCTTTTCGGCTTAGTCCCTTTATCCCATCACTGGGAAACATCCATACACACTCATTCACACACATACACTATGGACAATTTAGCTTACCCAATTAACTTATGCCACATGTTTTTTTGGCAGAGCAGCCAGAGGAAACCCACGCCAACACGGGGAATATGAACATGAAAATAGTATATAGAACATTCTTAATAATTTGTAAAGCAAACATTGGCCCTATATGTGCTGTTTACATATATTTCAATTAATATGAAAAACGAGTGCATGTTTAAATCAAGATTAATGTTGTTGTTTTTTATTTTAAATGTGTGTGCATGTAAAACAATATAATTTACACAAAAAATTGTGGGGTTTTTTTCTCTAAAGAAGTTGGAACTCTACAACTGCTTGGAGCGTCATTATGGAGGTTTTACATTATAACTAACATGGTTCAAACGATGGATCTGCAACAGAGCAACTACTGTTTTGGGAAACACTCCTCACTACATCGTTCTTTTACCAAATGATGCATCACACTATGATTATGGTTATGCCGTTGTTTGGTAAATGCACCACAGAATGGCTGATGAAAAAAAAAACTTATTTGGCTTTTTCAAACAAAAATAATGGTCATTTAATGAAAATAAGTTTGACTGCAGCTTCAAATACTGACTTCAGCATGCTTCCTGTGAGCTCCACCATCTGCCGGTGCAGTTCTCCACACAGATCAACAGGTCACCACCAGCATTTAGTGTGAATGCTCTGCTTGAGAAGGCCTCATCTTCCTCCCACCATCATGCATGCGCCACCCTTTCATCCACAGTTGTCAAAACATGTACTGCAATAATGGCTGCGATGAACTCTAGGCTTTCTGATGAACTGCTCTTCAGTAAACATTAGCCGCAGCTTAGAGCGCGGGACGTGTCTCAACTGTCTGTTAAAACTGAGAGAAGGCCCCACCGAACACCTGTGTGTGTTCGTGACTGTGTGTTTTCATTTGTCTACATGACTGAGAGGTGGAAGGTGATGACATGCTGGAATGGACCGGAGGGCAACACACACGTGCACACACACACACTCATATGGCCACTAGAAATTCCAGTCACAGTCATGTTACAAAATCACTCTGAGGTCGTGGAAACAAAGAAAAGCCCTCAGGGTGAATCCGTGTGTGTGTGTGTGTGGGGGTGGGTGTGTGTTTAATGTTTCTCTCAACCAAGCCCACCAAAATCCTGCTTGCAATTAAAAAGTGCACTGCTCTGGCACCACAACTAACTTTCCCTGGCTTTCTACAGCTACAAACCAGTAGGGCAATTGTTATTAGTTCTCCATCGGTTTCAATTTGAATGCCTGAGAGCCAATTAAGGCTGCGGCTGATTGAATCCGCCCCAGGACCTTCCCATGCAGGAACCCAAATGAGTTCAGCCCGAGGTGGGGAGGAGCGGAGAGATGGAGGAAGAGGGGCACAGGGGTTAAATAAGAGGAGTTAAACTAGCAAATCCCAAACCCGCCCCAGCCGGAACAACGGTTGGCTGCTGTACTGATGTAAATTAAATCAACTATCCCAACTTATTCATTCAGTCTAGTAGCTTCGTTAGGCTTGAATTCCACCGGCAACCTCGTGACCTTCTCTAGTCAGACTGCATCACACCGACCGAAGGTTTCTGCCATACAAATTGCATCAGACTGCTTAATTAGCCAGTGTAATGCACTTAAACGGACATTCTTTTGCTTTCTTCTCGCACTTTAGTTCTCTTTCGAATTTGCAATCACACTGTTCTCAAAGATAAGCATATTTTAAGTACACTGCCTCTATTGTGGCACGTTTCATTACAGAAAAGGCAATTTCATAATGCACCAGGACAAAGCTAAATGTAGTCAATTTTCCAATAGTATGGTGAATTTTGTTTAATCTCATGCACTGATAATAAAAAAAATCAATAATAATAATAATAATTATTATTATTATTATTTAAGAAATATTGTTTATGCATTCAATTGGTCAAAAAGTGATTAGTAAAGGCATTTTAATGATTTATAATAATAGTTAAGCAATTAAATACTAACTATATTATGTGTTAAATAAATAGGACAGCATTTTTTTTTCTTTATTATTGTAAATGTATACATTTTTTATTCAGCTTGGCCAAAATTGACAATAAAGCCATTCATATTTTATTAAATATATATGTATTTGTATGAATACTGTTCTTTGAATTCTCTAAATCTATTCATCAAAAATATCACTAAAATGTTAATCGTTTAAATTAATGTATAGTATTTTGTCATTAATATTAATATTTGTATTATGAATATTAAATAATTTAGATTTTAATATATAATTTTAAACTCTTTTATAGCATAAATTAAATTATTTTAGAATTATGTTTAGTCTGATCTAGTCTGATTTAAAATGAACAGCACTGACAGAAAACACATTCATAATCATCATCATAATCATAATCATTATTATTATTATTATTATTATTATTATTATTATTATTATCATAATTATTATTATCACTCATTCATTCATTCATTTTCTTTTCGGCTTAGTCCCTTTATTAATCAGGGGTCACCACAGCGGAATGAACCACCAATTTATCCAGCATATGTTTTATGCAGCAGATGCCCTTCCAGCTGCAACCAATCACTGGAAAACACCTATACACTCTCATTCACACACTCATACACTGGAAAATTTAGCTTAACCAATTTACCTGTAGCACATGTTTTTGGACTTGTGCAATAACAACTGACAACTGCACATGACAACTGCGCATGACAACTGACCCAGCCAAAGCTCAAACCAGCGACCTTCTTGCTGTGAGGCGATCGTGCTACCCACTGCGCCACTATGATGCCCTATTTTAAATGTCTTTTAAATTATTTTATAATTTTCTTTATCTTGATCTTGATCTAGTCTGATTTAAAATAATCAACACTGGCAGAAAAGGCATTCATCATCAGCATCATTATTTATTAGAGACTGAGCACCTACGGTGCGTAGGCCCTATTGGAATTGCTAGGTTTCTTCTTACTCTTCTTCTTCTTCTTCTTCTTCTTCTCTAGAATGAATCATGATTTCGAGGGTCACAAAAACTTTGTACACATGCCAGAAGTGGCGAAAATGTATGTTTGTTAAAGGTTTCGGAAGTTGGTGTGGCAAAATGGCTCGACAGCGCAACCTATGCACTTTTGAAGGAGTGGCACCTGAGCTACGTTTCACGCACATGTACGAAAATTGGCACATGCATCAAACATGCCAATACCTACAAAAAAAGTCTAATTTTATAGATATTTTTAACTTCCACTGCCGAAAAAGTGCAGTTTTTGCCATTTCCAGGCGTTGTACTTTAACAAACTCCTCCTAGCAATTTTATCAGATCAACACCAAAATTGGATATTGTTATCTAAAGGCCTTGGTGATTTTAACTTTTCTTTCTTTATTTTAATATCTAGAGTTTTCGTTGAAGGGTGTGTCCGTGGCGGCCTCACAAACTTCGATGTTTCACCAAGCTTGTTATAACTCAGGCATGCATTGTCTGATCTGCTTCAAAATCCACACTTTTGATAACAGTCCTTACCTGAACACGTTTACATGCCAATTTCCACTTACAGCTATAGCACCACCTGCTGGCAACAGGGAATTACATGTTTTACAGTGTAGCAAACTCCTCCTAGAAATTTTATCAGACCACATCCAAGTTGTGTCAGTATAATTCAAAGGCCTTTGTGATGTTAAATTGTGAAGATTTAAATTTTTCACTGAAGGGCGTGTCCGTGGCGGACTGACAAAGTTTAGTGTATCACCATGGAGGAGGAAGTACTTATAACTCAGCCACACAATTTTCGATCTGCCTGAAAATTCACATTCCTCTCCTAAAGACATCTACATGCCAATATTAAGTCACAGTCATAGCGCCACCTTCTGACAGAAGATTTTCTCAGGTTTTCTTTATTTATCAGCTTAAAGTATTACTGTCCACTGTTCTCTGTCATCCTAAGGCCACCGGGAGGTGGTGAGCCTGGGTGCGAGGTCCCTTTCATCGCTGCTTGCAGCTTTAATTATTATTATTATTATTATTATTATTATTATTGATTCAAATAATGGAAATAGCATACTTTTTTTTAGATAGATACTGTCATAGATAATTCTTTCAAAACACAATAAATTAATAATATTGTGCTGTTTGTTGCAAATCAGACACAAGGTCCCGTCATGTGTGGAATCCTGCCTAATAAAGTGGCTGACTGCATGTATATAGGAAGTAGGCAGCTCACCTGCTATTAGAACACTACCAGTAAGCATAAACAGACAGCAGTAGCATAAAGTCTTCCTGCAACATCTGAATTTCAGACTTCAGAGCGTGAAATAACCTCTCTTAAGTCACCAAATGTGTCCATTAAGAGCAAGCAAAAGGAGAGAGGTGTATGAATGTATTGGACAGAATCATTATTCAAACATCACATACTGCTTTTAGCTCATCCACATCACAGGATAAGCTCCTTTCCATCTGAATTTGAGCAATGATTAACATTTTCTCCAAAAGTGGTGGAGAGATGAGAGAAAAGCGTGCTCACTTTTAAGGAGACACTTGAGAGACAGAGGGAGGGAAAAGTTTTAAAGGGTGTCAGTGGATAAAAACTGGAGGAATTAACCCTAAAGAGAGTTTTAGAGGAAGACCTGGAGATTTATGCTGTGAGTGGATGAGGATGAGTGTAGGTGTCAACCCTGTATTCAAAGACAGTCTGCAAAATGATGAAGACAAATGTCAAAAGCACGAGGACTGAGCTGACAGTGAATATTATTTTTCTAGCATAAAGTTGTTTAGTGATAATTAAGTGGCTGGCACTTGACTTAACAAATCACCATCTCTGGAAATTTTTGTCTTCAATTGTCTATATATATGGATACTTAATACTTATACTGATATATAATATAATATAATATAATGTAATATAGGGCAACCCAGTGGCACAGTGGGTAGTGCTGTTGCCTCACAGCAAGAACGTCGCTGGGTCGTAGGTTCGAACCTCGGCTGGGCTGGGTCAGTTGGCGTTTCTGTGTGGAGTTTGCATGTTCTCCCTGGGTTCGCGTGGGTTTCCTCCGGGTGCTCCGGTTTCCCCCACAGTCCAAAGACATGCGGTACAGGTGAATTGGGTAAGCTAAATTGTCCATAGTGTATGAGTGTGAATGTGTGTGTGGAAGTTCCCAGAGATGGGTTGCGGCTGGAAGGGCATCCGCTGCGTAAAATCGTGCTGGATAAGTTGGCGGTTCATTCCGCTGTGGCGACCCCGCAAGGGACAAAGCCGACAAGAAAATGAATGAATGAATAATGTAATATAATATAATATAGGCGACACAGTGGCGCAGTAGGTAGTGCTGTCACCTCACAGCAAGAAGGTCGCAGGTTCGAACCTCGGCTGGGTCAGTTGGCGTTTCTGTGTGGAGTTTGCATGTTCTCCCTGTGTTCGTGTGGGTTTCCTCCGGGTGCTCTGGTTTCCCCCACAAGACAATGGGTACAGGAGAATTGAGTAGACTAAATTGTCCATAGTGTATGAGTGTGGATGAGTGTATGGATGTTTCCCAGAGATGGGTTGTGGCTGGAAGGGCATCCGCTGCGTAAAAATGTGCTGGATAAGTTGGTGGTTCAGTCTGCTGTGGCGACCCCAGATTAATAAAGGGTCTAAGCCGACAAGAAAATGAATGAATAATATAATATATTATTCATTCATTCAATCATTTTCTTTTCGGTTTAATCTGGGGTCGCCACAGTGGAATGAACCGCCAACCTATCCAGCACAACCCATCTCTGGGAAACATCCATACACAATCACACTCATACACTACGGACAATTTAGCCTACCCAATTCACCTGTACTGCATGTCTTTGGACTGTGGGGGAAACCGGAGCACCCGGAGGAAACCAACGTGAACGTAGGGAGAACATGCAAACTTCACACAGAAACGCCAACTGACCCAAGCGACCTTTTTGCTGTGAGGTGACAGCACTACCTACTGCGCCATTGTGTCGCCTATAATATAATATAATATAATATAATATAATATAATATAATATAATATAATATAATATAATATAATATAATATAATATAATTTAGCGACACAGTGGCGCAGTAGGTAGTGTTGTCGCCTCACAGCAAAAAGTTCGCTGGTTCGATAACATGCTGGATAAGCTGGTCGTTCGTTTCGCTGTGGTGACCCCAGATTAATAAAGGGACTAAGAAAATAAAATAAAATAAATGAATGAATGAATGAATAATACATATATATATATATATATATATATATATATATATATATATATATATATATATATATATATATATATATATATATATATATATATCATGTTAATATATCATTATGTTTCATATATAAATGTATCATACATTAATATATCATGTTCTCCCCCTGTTTGCGTGGGTTTACTCCCGGTCCTCCGGTTTCCTCCAGTCCAAAGACATGCGCTGCAGGTGAATTGAATAGACTAAATTGTCTGTAGTGTATGAGTGTGTGTCTGTGAATGAGTGTGTACGGGTGTTTTTCAATACTGGATTGCAGCTGGAAGGGCATCCGCTGCGTAAACATATGCTGAAATAGTTGGCAGTTCATTCCGCTGTCGTGACCTCTGAAATAGAGATTAAGCCAAAGGAAAGTGAGAGACACTTAATAATAGTAATTAAAAATAGTAAACATTTTCCTAAACACTTCCCAAAAGTTTTCCCCCAGTCTCCATTGGCCGAAGCTCAAAGCAGTGACAGCTAAGGAGCAGCGTTTCCCCTCCTCCTCTTCAAGTGGACTCAATCAATGGGAGCAGAGAGCAGAGAGCGCTTCAGCAGCCCCTGCCCTCTTTTCTCTTATAATTATACCCCTCTGGATTCACTGAGTACCAGCAAGCCCCGTGCTATTTGCGGTAATTAGTCCAGAATGTAAGCTGTCAACATGCAAACCAACCCAACCTCAACCACCCTTCCTCCCTTCAACAAAACAACACGCACCTTACCTTCACTGCTGGAGAACATTAACTTTCTTTTCTTTGCCTCTCTCTCTCTCTCTCTCTCTCTCTCTTTCTCTCTCTCTCTTGCTCTGTCTCCATCGGCTACTCATGTCAAATCTAGGTCTCTCCGAACAAAATCTTAATAATTAACTGGCAAAATTTAACATGATTGCTTGTGACACACCTACTCTGGTAATTATTGCTTTGAGGCCATTTGCTAATGAAATTAATGCATTCGTTGCCCTAACAAATTAGCATAACTCATGCAAATGGCCCACATTTTAGACCCACTTGCTAAGATGGAAAAAGACAAGAGGGGAAAAATAAGAAAAAAAGCAGTGTCAACAAAATGCGGTGAAATTAAATTGCACATGCATGGAATGAAGAAATTGCATTAGCAGAATTGCAAGTGTTTTTTTTTTTTTTCTGTAGCCATAATGGCTAAAAGCTCTTCATTTTAACCACCGGTGAGCACCGTAATGCAATGCATTAAGATAGCAGCTTATGAGTGCATGATTATCATTATCATCATTACAGTCATTGCTGATCTACATGCGCATCTTTCCAAGAGCAAATATTAAATGACCGCCATAATACAGACATTAAAAGGTTATTAGACTGATGCATTAAGTGATGTGAGAGCAGGCGCCGCTGAAGCTCCATCATTGAGCGAGAAGGAAGCTGTTTCCTCTGCACAGACTCTGTCCCGCTGCCTGTCACAGCGCTACTGTGTGTCAAACCAACATGATTTTTAACACACTGACTGCCGGTATTAATATTTGATGACATTACCCCGAACTGGACACCAAATGAGGGATGTAGTGAGTGTATTTTTTTGTGTTTGAGTGTGCTGGTCATTTTTTCCCCCTGCAAGTAGAGAGTGCAGCATGAAATCACCTATAATGTGGAGTCCAGCTGGTCCCACTGTGCAAAAAGGATAGTTCAGCCAAAAATTTTAATTTGTCATTATTTTACTCATCTTCAGTCCATCAAAGAAGTACAGTTAAAATCAGAATTATTAAAATCCCCTTTGATTTTTATTTTTTTTTTATATTTTCCAAATGATGTTTAACAGAGCAAGGAAATTTTCACAGTATGTCTGATAATATTTTTTTTCTTCTGGAGAAAGTCATATTTGTTTTATTTCAGCTAGAATAAAAGCAGTTTTTAATTTTTTTAAAAACATTTTATGGTTAAAATTATTAGCCCCTTTTTCTTTTGATAGTTTACAGAACATACCATCATTATACAATAACTTGCCTAATTACCCTACCCTGTCTAGTTAAGTGTCTTAAAAATATCTAGAAAATATCATTTACTGTCATCATGGCAAAGATAAAATAAATCAGTTATTAGAAATGAGTTATTAAAACTATTATGTTTAGAAATATGTTGAAAAAATCTTCTCTCCGTTAAACAGAAATCGGGGACACAAATTCAAGTTAATAATTCAGGGGGTTTAATAATTCTGACTTCAACTGTAGGTGACTTTTTTTAGTGCCTCATTATAAAAAGTCAGTTAGAAGTGCTACTAGGTTAACTAGGCGAGTTAGGGTAATTAGGCAAATCATTTTGTAACAATGGTTTGTTCTGTAGACAATCTAAAACAAATGCTTAAGGGGGCTAATAATAACGACCTCAAAATGGTTTAAAAAAATAAAAAAAACTTTTTATTATAGCCAAAATAAAACAAATAAAACTTTCCCCAGAAGAAAAAAAAATATTATGCATAATTTGGGAATTATTAAAAAAGGGGCATTTTGTTCTGTTTTGTTTTTTAACAGAATCTTTGGCATTTTATTATGTCTTGTGAATACTGCCTTCTTATGCTGATTACTTATTTTATTAATTGGCTCAACCACCTATGAACAATAAGTTTTTGGTTGGGGTTTGGAAACGAGCCTTTAAAAAAAAAAAGAAAAAGAAAAATGATGAATGGAATTGTATAATACCATAATCAACTTTATTGTCACGCTTGCATCTGAAAATTTTCTTGCATAACAGCATGATACTGTAAATACTCCTTACAAAGAGACAAAAAAAAACCAAAAAAAAAAAAATAATTATAATTTTACACTGACCTTATTCAGCTCCAAGACAGCTTGATATCCAAATTACTTTTTTTATGTCACTTTATTAAAACTTGGAACTCTAAATCCACAGTCAGACTTTAATGAATCAACACATGACTATATATATATATATATATATATATATATATATATATATATATATATATATATATATATATATATATATATATATATATATATATATATACTGTATATGTTTGTTGTATTATATTGTATTGTATTTTTTTCTTGTTTGTTTATTTATTTATTGATTTATTTATTTTTTTGTAAAGCCTAACCAGGGACGAGGACTGCAAACTAGCTTTATGCTATATGCCCTATGTACATGACATTGGTTGTCTTTGTATAACAATGTCAAGTGTTTTTACCCTGTTAAATAAACAAGCAAAAAAAAAAAATGATGTTCGAAATGATGTTCCTTGCCAGCCTTGTGAGGTGCTCAAGAGGCTTTCCTTCTATCTTTGAACAGATTTGAATCTGGTTCATCAACTTTGTTTTTAGACTCACAGACAGACTCATACAGAATTACAATACTGCAGAACGCTCATCAATATGATCTTTCCATGACACTTTGTTGTCTATTATTATACCCAATTACTTGTACAAATTAGCCACTTTGACAATACATTAAATAGTTAAATTTCCTCATGAAATCGGGCTGCTGGAAACATGTCTTCTTTCTTGCTCACTCTTACTTTCAAGAGAGATTTTGTCATTATCACGTTTGAGATTTATACAATAAAAATACTAATTGCTATGGTTATGATTAGTTTGTTGCTCAATGTCCAAAACCTGCAGCACTGAAAAAAAGAAAACACTCCAAGCAATGCAACTCAATCATACACTGTAATACAATGCAGGGTTCCACACAATTCATTCATGTTGTCCAAACACAAATCACTTACTGTAAGTTAATTTAACACATTTAATCGGATTGAACATAAAACAATTAAGTTGTCCAAACATAAATATCAAGAATTGTGTTCTTTAAGCTCAGTTTAAATAAATAATTTGAACAAGCAGAAAAATATATATTTTTTGAGTGAACACTGTAAAAAATTCTGGGTTCCAATGAAATCCTTCATGTTGTCACATCACAAATCAATTAATTTAACTTAATTGTTTTTACAGATTTAAGTGGATTGAACATAAACCAGTTCTCAAGAACTGTATTGCTTCATCTCATTTTAAATAAGTAGTTTAAACAAGCAGCAAAAGTAAAAAAAAAATTAAGTGTAGCAAAGAAAAAAAGTAAAGGTAAACTAAAGATGAAAACATAGAAGTGCCAGTACTGTGTCCCAGTGTGCACCAACCCACTTCAAATACTAGGCTGAATAAACAATAACATGAACTGATTCTGAACATTTCTGTGCAGTGCAAATTACATTCAAAAGAAAGTCTCCACCAAAGAAAACTTTCTGTGTTTGTACATGCACACAGTCTTTTTTTTACAGCCCATAAAGCAACAGCAAATGCGTACAGCAGCACACATAGCGCCATAGTCATAAGAGCGTGTGTTGGTAAGGTGTGCTGCTGTTGCGTGGCAGGTGAGGAGTCTTAGGGATAAGTTGCAGTTTTAACAGGATTTTTAAACAGGCTGGCATGGATTGGCGGGGCGGGAGCTGTGCTCACTCAAGAGAGTCAGAAGCGCTACTACACTTCCCTCTAAATTGTTTTGCTCAGCGTCCTCAGCTTCCCTCGCTCGCCCTGAGGCTCACGGTGGTAACAAAAGCTGAAAATGACTCCCATTTAAACGGTATTGGGTTGCATTACCATGGTCAGGTGGGAGAGTCTGGAAACCATTATGAAGGTTTGCAGAGGCCACTCGGTGCTTCAAGGCGCAAAACTAGACCAAAATAGGAAAAGGCCAAGGAGAGAGTCTATATGATCACTGTGACTGCTTGTACTGCCCGGAAACCTACATCTACATCTGTTCTTTGAAAATGTGATAAAATATTTGGATGGATGAATGGGTCTTATATAAAAAGTGGCAAAGCAACCTTTTAATACACTCATCCTTTAATGCTGCAGAATCACAAACCTAAAGAGGTTTAACCAATAAATCATGATAATCAGATAATGCCCCCAATACTAAAGTTTGGCAGCTAATATATTCTGCCAGGGAATTTGGGAATAATCAATTTTAATATATACTTATTGCACAGTTTAGTCTGACTAGATGTTTTTTTTTTAATGCTATGATTGACATGTTATTCTACTGATTCTTGAGATTTCGTTTTACACATTAACTACTCTGAAATTATAACTAAAATGTTGCTAACACAAATGAATAGCTTCTTTTAATTTATTTCTTACAGTTGTGACTTTACATAACCTTAAATAAATTGTTCTCAGAGCATAATAATTTAAATCAATTAAAATATATAAGAAACATAAATAAAGACGAAATATAAATATGCATCTTTATGTAATTAACATTTTTACTATGACACAGTGAAAGGGCTAATTGAATTTCAGTCACAATAGTTTAAAAATATTCTTTTCATATTTACCTTTCCTACTTTTTGATTATATTGCCACATAAGAAAAAAAAACCTTCATCAAGAAGGCTACTTTTCTTATTTCGCCTGCATTGATGTTGACTTATCCATTATTTTATTTCATTTTTTTTATTATAATTTTTTTATTATTTTATTACTGAAAGATTTATTTTGTATTATTATTATTATTATTATTATTATTATTATTATTATTATTATTATTATTATTATTATTATTATTATTATATGTCTGTCTGTTTGTCTGCCTGTCTGTCTATCTTTTTTATTTATTTTTTGTTTAACTGATTAACTCTAGCTGTCAAGGATGGTGGGTGAGGAAAGGAGCGAAGACTCAAATGCAGAACTAAAATAGGTATTTATTAATTATGAAAATTAAACAAAAAGGCAACAAAAACAAACCTGAGGGGGAAAACATTAATAAAAAGACAAAAACAAACTAGACTAGACTGGACATGACAGGACAAGGCGATAATCGACGAACTTGCAGAGGACAGCAAACATGAGGAGATTATAATCAGTGTTGGGGAGTAACTAGTTACATGGAATGGCATTATGTAATTTAATTACAAAAAAAAAAAAAGTAACAGTGATTCGTTACAGTTACTGTGATAAATAATTGCAATTACTTATGAAAATGTTAAAGATTAAAAATAGGGTTGCATCTAAAGAATTTTTTTTTTAAAAATCTGGGATATGTTGAATAATATTAATCTGTTGCTTTGCCTGTTTTTGATATGCACAATGCCTTCTGCTAAGGCTATTTATTAAAGTAGTGTTATTCTGATGCTTTTGATTGGTTTTCTGGTTTGAATTGGTGGCGTCCACGTCTACCAATTACATTAATCCTCTTTGCTGCTGAAAGCATTAGGCTACTACAACCAGTCTGAGAGCTGCCCCCATGGCGAAATGAATTTCAATGCTGGAAATTTAAAAATAATTTCACCCTGAAATCCAAGAATGGCACACATATGTTCAGTGCGAAATGTGTAATTTCGACATCAAAGGCTTCAATGTTGAACCTGAGGAAGCATCTGCAGGTATGTAACCTAGTCTTTCTTTATTTTATAAAAGCAAATGGATTTTGTTGTTATCGTGAGTGTACAGAAATAAAAAGTGACCCTTTCATTTCTAATGATATATTATGACTTACAAAGTTATCGATTTGTGAAATTCAGGGCACCAACACACTACTCTAACCAAAGCAATTTTATCACATTAACAGTGTTGGGCAGTAGCGACGCTACTAGCTTAACTACATTTCGCTGTAGTGTGGCGATAGTGTTGCTACTTTCTAAATCAAATAGCTTTTCAGTGACGAAGCTATTTTATTAGTCAACTAGTGCAGTAGCATCACACAAGCTACATTTACCGATAGCGGATAAATAAGTGAGAGCACCGACATTCACAGAGCTGTGAGGCCAGTGTCTAGCCAATGAAAGTAAATCCATATGATGGCGAGAATGATGATTTCTTCTTCAACCTGTTTTTCAGTGGTCGACAACAAACATTTTGGTGCATTACTGCCACCTCTCGCTCTGGTCAGTGACGTTGGCAAACAATCAGGCTAATACGAGAAATTAGCTTGATGGAAAGATGACTGAAGTAGAGGTGGTCTATATATAGATATATTACTGTAGTAAAGGCTAAAGTATACTATGTTAATTACTATTGGTTCATGATAGTTACTAATGATACTACATTATATAGTGTAATTTATTAACAAATAGTTGTATATATATATATATATATATATATATATATATATATATATATATATATATACATACAATATAGCATATATATATACAATATGCTAAATTTTGGTTTTGTAACAACAGTAAACATTGTTTTTTGTTATAAGGTCTGGTTTTGTGGTGGCTGTACTTTAAAATTAAATGAATATAATGTTAATTTAAGTGATGAGAGATTTTGAAATTCTAACAGTAAACAGAGCTATTGTAAGGTCACACCTGCCTGGTATAAATGCTTGAAAATGATTTAGTTGAAAATATCCATTAGAAACTTAAAAGTAATCAAAAAGTAATCAGATGCAATCAGTTACATTACTTTTATAAAGTAATTGAAAAGGTACACTACTGACATTTTAAATAGAGTAATTTCATTCATTCATTCATTTTCTTTTCGGCTTAGTCCCATTATTAATCTGGGGTTGCCACAGCGGAATGAACCGCCAACTTATCCAGCACATGTTTTACGCAGAAGATGCACTTCCAGCTGCAACCCATCTCTGGGAAACATCCATACACACTCATTCACACTCATACACTACTGCATGTCTTTGGACTGTGGGGGAAACCGGAGCACCCGGAGGAAACCCACGCGAATGCATGGAGAACATGCAAACTCCACACAGAAACGCCAACTGACCCAGCCGAGGCTCGAACCAGCAACCTTCTTGCTATAAGGCGACAGCACTACCTACTGCGCCACCACGTCGCCATAGGGTAATTTGTCATAGGGTAATTTTCAACACAAACAGAATGCAGGACACGAGCAAATGAAAACACTTGCTGTGCACTCACACATGCATGTTCCATTCCAGCACCAACCAAAATTAAAACCAACTAGACTGAGATGCTGAAAATGAAGCAGCACACTGCAGACAGAATGAACACAGAACACCAGGACGAAAGCACGCATCCTGAGCACTCCCGTACCTCGTTCACCTGCGTCAAGCGGGACGGCGCATGGCCCAATAGCAGCCAAGATAGCGTTCATACAAAAGACAAAGACAGACAATGACGGGAAATATGAACTCGAGAAAACTCGAGCTGAGCACAACATACTAGACAAGACAGAACTAGTGGCTGGACTCTGCCACCAAAACAATAATTAACAAGACCGAAGTGGCAGAATCCTGACACTAGTGACAGAACCCAAAATGCATTTTCTTAGTTAATTTGTCCATTTGCATTTATCTATATTATATGTGGTCTACTTGTAATTAAAAAAAATATATTTAAATGTCTTTAAATGCACATAAAAAGATGAGAACTTGATCACAAACCACAGATTCAAAGAAGATTTCTTTCAAAAAGTAAAATGAAGTCTCACACACACACACACACACACACACACACACACACACACACACACACACACACACACACACACACACACACACACAAAAAAAAGACTAATCAGATTGTTTATTCCCCTCACGACCGTATGTAAAGTTTGTTCGAATACACAGCAAACACCTAAACGCAGGAGGACATTTGCAGCACACGTCTAAGCGCAGATCTGACCCCCTGTGTGATGCCACATCAACATCCACCATTTCACACAAATGAGCTCCCGCCGCGCCGGGCAAGATGGCCACACAGAATTAGCATTGGGAACACATCGGGGAGAAAGCGTGCTAAATTTCAGCTCGCAGTCTGAATATGGATTTGGATATTATGTTGTCCGTCTCCCATGCCAAATATTATGACCGTTTATTTTTCCCACAGTGGGTGTCTTGGCATATTATTAATGTAATAAAAACAGGCTTTTATATTCATCGACCAAACCAATGATATGGGGAGAGAGTGGGAGAGGGAGAGAGAGAGACTGAGAGGGAAATGATTGCTCATTAGTAGTATTTGTGTTCTGGATCCTTTGGGCTTCTATCTGTTCCAGGAGCTGATGTTCTTCTAATGAGTTAAATACTATCTGCTGCAAGAGGGCATCAACCTATTACATATGCACACACACTTACACAATTGCGGACATACACTAGACCAGAGCTTTAGGAGTTTATGGTAGTAGAGTTTGTTCAGTAATGAGGGATGAACCCCCAACAGTGAGAAGGAACAGTACAGCTGCCGTTCATTTACTATTAAAATATTGGGTAAACAAACAGCAAATAAACCTGCCTTTTAGGCTAGCAGCTACAAGAACTATTTTACATAACAGCGCTAAAGTTCTGCCCAAACTGTGCGATTTTAACACCAATTTGTCTAAGATTGATCTAACTAACCGATTCATGTAATCCTAAATTTGAAAAGTCTTTGATTGTTAGTTTGACATGTTCACACAGTTTAGTATCGGCTGTGATGATCGAATTTCCCTTCCAATTAAGTTTTGTCAGTGTCCGATGATTCTGACACTTTTGTTTAAATCATATCAGATCAGAATTGTTTAGATGAGTTGAATGAAAAACAACACCACAAAGTTGCTGAGTGGGAAAATGCAAAAAAAAAAAAAAAAACAACAACTCTAACTTTTATAATGTCAGTAAGTAACATGGAATCACTGATTTATAATAGAAAATTATATATACGTATATATATATATATATATATATATATATATATATATATATATATATATATATATATATATATATATATGAAGAGTTTCGTTGCAAAACGAGATATATCCATTTTGAGAAATTTTGGTTATTTGACATTATTATGTAAGACATCAACAGTCAAGTTCCTTCACAATTTTTGTACATTAAACTATTACTTGAGCTCAGTGAAGGCCAGGAACACAATATTCTTCAAATCCAGGATATTTTTTATTCAATTTTATGTCCATAAATAGTTTATAAATAAGTCAAAAACCATGCCAAAATGCAACATATTTATATTAACATTGTCAAACATCTTAAATTGGTTAAAAAACAATACATCATAAATATATGGAATAGTATATACAAAGATTGATTAATAATAATAATTAGATTCTGAGTTAGTTTTGGCCAGAACGTACACAACACAACATAACATAACTTTTTTTTTTTTTTTGCAAAACGCTATATATCCACCTTATATTCTACTGTAATACCATTAAGAAAAGCTAGTGAATCAATGTTTTGTTTGATAAGTAAGATTAAGTTAGTTGGATAAACGACTTGTAGCTTGTTACAGAAAGAGTGGAGGCTCCTTCCACACCGCTGCTGTAAACCAAACCTGTAAGATCAGAGCGGGCGGAGCCGCGGTGTCACAGTCCTTGTTTCTGTTGCACTGAGTCCGCAACACAAGCTCGCCTCAAAGAATGGTCAAAGCGAAAGCAACCAGTGCTGGAGCTCTTGAAAGCAGCAAGACTGTTGCGTACATGAGCATAACTTTTTGTCTAGTCTATTTGAAAGAGATCTGATCACACCAGTTGCGTTTCCAGGCACAGCTTCGTGCAAGGAAACGGCAGCGCTCACCTGCTCGCGCGAACACAGTTATTTTTGTCGTGCTGCTTCTCGATTCTAAGATCACATTTGCCATCCTTATTGTCGAACCCTGCTTTTAAGAAAACTACATTGAAATCCATGACGTTAGCTTGACTCTGAAGCTTTGATTCCCTGACTGACTGACAGCAGCTGATCAGTGACAGCCTACGTGACTGACAGCTCGCATACAGTATAAATAATTAAATAGAAAACATTTTTTAGTTAGCCTATTGAATCCTCTTTTTAAAAATATATGTATTTTGATATTATCATTAAATCAATGAGCAAACTCAGAGCACTTCACCAGCAGTGACTCTATTCCCAGGGGATGCTAAGCTCGCGCAGCATTCTGAACGTTCTATAACCGTTATATCGCACTTTGTAAAGAAACTGGTCTGGCGAATATCGCGTTTTGTGAAAAAATACATTTTGTAGTAGGCCTAAAATGTACATTCTTTAGTGTTATTAATGGCAGCAATTCACACATTGATTAAGGTACATCTGAACAGTGATTTCCAATAATAAAATCCAAATGTCAAAAAATGGCGTTTATCGCATATATAGAAAGTATTCAGACCCCCTTAAAATTTTCACTCATTGTTATATTGCAGTCATTTGGAGCAAATCGTACAACAAATGATTTAAGTACATTTCTTCCCTCATTAATGTAAACACAGCACCCCATATTGACAGAAAAAACAGAATTGTTGACATTTTTTGCTGATTTATTAAAGAAGAAAAACTGAAATATCACATGGTCTTAAGTATTCAGACCCTTTTCTGTGACACTTTCTGCCCATTTCTACTAATCATCCTTGAGATGGTTCTACGCCTTCATTTGTGTCCAGATGTGTGTGATTACACTGATTGATCTTAATTAGGACAGCCACACACCTGTCTATAAGACCTTACATCTCACATGCATGTCAAAGCAATAAGAATCATGAGGTCAAAAGAACTGCCTGACGAGCCCAGAGACAGAAGTTGGGCAACGGCACAGATCTGGCCAAGGTTACAAAAAGGAATCAGCTGCACTTAAGGGTCCTAAGAGCACAGTGGCCTTCATAGTCCTTAAATGGAAGATGTTTGAAACGACCAGAATGCTTCCTAGAGCTGGCTGTCCAGCCAAACTCAGCTATTGGGGGAGAAGAGCCTTGGTAAGAGAGGTAAAGAAGAACCCAAATATCACTGTGGCTGAGCTCCAGAGATGGAGTCGGGAGATGGGAGAAAGTTGTCGAAAGTCACTGCAGCCCTCCATCAGGCGAGGCTTTATGGCAGAGTGGCCTGACACATGGAACAACCCACATGGAGTTTGCTAAGAAACACCTGAAGGACTCCAAGGATGGTAAGAAAATATGATTCTCTGGTCTGATTGAGGACAAAGATATAACTTTTTGGCCTTAATTCTAAGCGGGTATGTGTGGGAGAAAACCAAGCACTGCTCATCACTTGTCCAATATAGTCCCAACAGTGAAGCATGGTGGTGGCAGCATCATATTGTGGGGGTGTTTTTCAGCTGCAGGGACAGGACAACAATTGAGGCAAAGATAAATGCGGACAAGTACAGGTATATCCTGGATGAAAACCTTGTCCAGAGTGCTCAGGACCTTAGACTGGGCCGAAGGTTTACCTTCCAACAAGACAATGACCCTAAGCACACAGCTAAAATAATGAAGGAGTGGCTATATACACAACTCCGTGACTGTCTTGAAAACCCAGCTAGAGCCCTGACTTAAACCCAATTGAGCATCACTGGAGAGACCTAAAAATGGTTGTCCGCCAACGTTTACCTTCCAACCTGAGAGAACTGGAGAGGATCTGCAAGGAGGAATGGCAGAGGATCCCCAAATCCAGGTGTAAAAAAACCTGTTGCAACTTTCCCAAAAGACTTATGACTGTATTAGATCAAAAGGGTGCTTCTACTAAATACTGAACAAAGGGTCTGTCAGGGTTCTACCACTCTGGTCTTGTAAATTCTTGTTTTGGTGGCAGAGTCCAGACACTAGTTCTGTCTTGTTCTGTATGTTGTGCTCGGCTCGAGTTATCTCAGGTAGAGCACTTTCTGTGTCTCTGTATGGGCGCCGTCGTGAGCATGCTCAGACCATGCGCACTCCCGCTTGATGCGGGTGTGTGAGTTCTGTGCATGCTTGGGACGCGCGCTCTTGTACTCGTGTTTGTGTTTTGTTCTGTCGACATCGTGCTGTTTCATTCTCAGCGTCTCAGTCTGGCTGGTTTTGGTTTCAATTGGCGCTGAGATGAAACATGCACATTGCATATGTGTGAGGGTGTTTTTTTTTATCTATCGTGTGCTTGTGTCTTGAGTCTGTTTATGTTGGTGTTGTCGAAGCACGTGGCTCAGTGTTTACATTGTGGCCCCGTGCTTTTGTGGTGTGTTTTGTGAACATGAGGTTAGTGAGTTCTCTCATTGGCTGCGTGTTCTTGTCTTGTTTTATGTGAGCACATGACTTGTGTTGTTTCTTTGCGTCATGTGCTCTCTATTGTCTAGTCCCACCCTCCTTGTTAACCTATTATTAGTTTATTATGTTCACCTGTCTGTTTGTTAGTTATTTCTGCTTATATTCTCCTCATGTCTGCTGTCCTGTGCCAGTTCGTCGTCTATACTCCCCTGTGTTCCTGCTCCAGTTCTGTCTTGCCAGTCCAGCCAAGTTTGTTTGCACATTTGTGTTATAGTTATGTTTTTCCCCCTTGGGGTGGTTTTTGTTGTCCTTTGTTTTATTTTATATGATAATAAATCATCTTATGTTGCATTTTAGTCCTCAGTCCCTCATCCTTCCTGATACGCGACAGGGTCTGAATACTTATGACCATGTGCTATTTCAGCATTTCTGTTATAATAAATCTGTAAAAATGTCAACAATTCTGAGTTTTTCTGTCAATATAGAATACCATGTGGACATTATTGACATATTTTTTTAAATAATTTTAGCAAATAGCTGCAATATAACGAAGTAAAAAAAAATAAGGGGGTCTGCATACTTTCCGTACCCACTGTACTGTATATAGATCAGTAGGCGGAATTCATGGACGGAAAGTCAGGTCTTGTAACCCAATGAACCCAGTGAAACACAGTGTTATAACAAACAAACAAACAAAAACAAACAAAAAAAATCTGTATTTTCTTGTAATTTATCACAAGTAGGTGCAACATCATGTTCTGCCAATGAAAGAGATTTGAACACACCTGACATTATTATTGTCGATTCATAAGTAGGAACATCGCAGGAAGATTTCTTGTTCACCAGATTGATCCACCATTGAATGACAGTGACACTTGACTGTGTGTAGTGAATGCTCTGCAATATTTGCTTTATAACTACTGTATAGTATTACAATAATTATCGTTGTGTATTAGACATTGGCACTTGAAGGATAAAGGTGAAATGCAGTAATACATTAATTCTTTTTGCAAAGTAAAAAAAAAAACATGCTAATACTATTCATATCTTGATCACTAATGACCCTATTGTATACACTTTTTCAAATAAATAAATGAATAAATAAATAAAATAAAACAACAGGCATTCTTTAACACTGCTACTTATGTAGGAAAGTGTGAAGCACATAAAAAAACAAAACTTGTAATTAATTAAAATGTAACTGTAAAATGTAAAAAAAAAACAAAAAAACTGAAAACATACAAGATAAATAAAAAATGTCAGTAAACACACACACACACACACACACACACACACACACACACACACACACACACACACACACACACACACACACACACACACTCTCTTTCGGTCTCTCTCTCTTACCTCAGATTTACAAATGCTGCACTTCAGTCTCTCTTCTTTTCCCAGACCCTAAATGAACATGGAAAATGTTTAGTATGTTTATTACATTTAGTACACTACAGTGCAGAAATCATTTGCATTTAATCATTAAACAGATGTTTCCATCCAAAGCTCATTGCCAAATTGCACTTTATCATAATTTATTCATAAACTACGAGTTTGCAAATTGTAATTGGATTTGCACTGTCACCCAATGACAATAAAGCTAAATCAAAAGTACTCTACTGTATTTGCAGCAACAAACAGTTATGGATGAATAGCAACGTATAACAATAAAAGAGTTAGTATTGTTTATGGAAACTGATATAGTAAGACAATATATATATATATATATATATATATCTAACTTAAAATCCATTCAAAAATAATTAATTTACTTCACCTTATGTAACAAAACAGTTTTTGTTACCATTGACTTCTATTATATAATAGTACTCAAAATATCTAGATTTAATATGATCATATTAGTAAGAACTTTGTTTAAAGAGAAAAATAATACTTTCCAGGTTTAGAAATGAAACCATTTTTTCATGTTTCCAGAGAAACATTTTTTTACAGCGCATAAAACAGATTCTGTGTTCCTTTAGCGGCTGTTAAAGATGTTTATTTAAAAAAAGATGAGGTCTAATGGAACAACAGATGTTCTCAACGGCAAACGGCCACTTTCCATAATCAACACTTTATGTATCTTGCATCTGATATCTTAGCTATTCCATATATGATAATTAAGAGCGCTTGGTTCATAAAATGGGGTACAACTAGAATTAATTATCTAAATAATTAAGGAGCCCATCGTACAAATATTACACATTAGCAATTAGCCTATTTTATCCCAGTGGATGCTGGCCTCCGTAATGGAAAGATGTAGAGAGAGGGGGAACACGGTTGCTAAATCCAGAGCTTATATGCATGACATGTGGGAGCTCATTTTGATAGATGTTAATGGCATATAATTATAGAACAGTGCTATTAAGCGATGTGATTTTACAAGAGGCCTGGTGCCCCTGGCGCTATGGCCTGATTGCTAAGAGTGTTTGGCTAATGAATGGAAATGCATGTCTGTTTGCAATGATGGGAATATCAAACCATGAGAGGAGAGAGAGAGAGAGAGAGAGAGAGAGGAGAGAGAGAGAGAGAGATGAGGAGGAGAGAGAGAGAGAGAGAGAGAGATCCCGAAGAAGAGAGAGAGAGAAATGGTTATCTAAACTCAAACCACCTTAAGATGACTTTCACACACACAGAACCCACTTAACTGCTCTCATATGTCACACACACGCACCAAGAATGAGGCAAGTCTGAATAGCGATGTTATACATCAGTTTGATTGCAACATGCATTTATGTAACACATTTTATAATATATTCCTCATGAATAAATAAATAAATAAATAAATAAATAAATAAATAAATAAATAAATAAATAAATAAATAAATAAATAAATAAATGCTAATTTATTCAATGATTTTAGAAAAAAAAACATGTACATATTATAGTTATACATTTTTAGGAAACAAAAAAGCCTTACTGATTACAAAAAAAATTACACAAAAAATATATATTTTTTTTTTTATATTTAAAGATTCCCTTCAAGTTAAGGTAAGAATATGTTTTACATGGTTAGTGTCACAATCACCAGCGCTCTAAGCCTGGCAGATCGATTATAGAACTACAAATCCGTCTGGATATGGACTACAAGTTCAGTCATGCACCTCTCACTCACACCTGTTCCGGTTTTCCTGCTTGTTGCTAACACACAGCTGAAGCTGTTCAGAATTGATTACATGGACTTTAAAAACAGCGTGCACACACAGACACATTAGTGCTGAGTCTTGTTTTACAGTATTGTGGACATTACGACGTGATTTCCTTGCCTTGACATGTTTGACCCTTGCTGTGATTTATTGTTCATTCTTGTCTACTGCCTGCCTTCTGACCACTCGCCTGTTATTTGACTAAGACTCTGGATTTCCTGTGTACATCTGTTTGCCCCTAAGTTGACCGTTGCCTGCCTGACCATTCTTATAATAAACCTGCGTTTGGATCCGCACTCTGTTGTCAGCGTCCACTTTACATTAGAGTTAGCAAGACTAATAGTAATAGAAATATTTCAACATAATACATCATCTTTATTGACAAATGTTTATCTTCACGTATATATTAGTTTTAACTGTATTGTACTGTAAAATAGAAAAAAATAATAGATTGGTTGAACTTTTGATTGAATTGGTTGGTTGAAAATTTGACATATTTACTAATATTTACAGAATGTGCTTGTTTTTTTACTATTATTTTTAATGTTTATTTTTAATTAATTATTAAATTACAAATACAAATGTAAACAGTAATATGAATATAAATACTGTAGTTTTTTTTTAAATTAGTAATCAATTATTTATTCAATCAATAAAGACAATTCATTAATCAAGAGTCTCTCTCTTTCACTATCTCTCTCTCTCTCTCACTCTCTCTCTCTCTCTCTCTCTCTCTCTCTCTCTCTCTCTCTCTCTCTCTCTTTACAGTATTGCAGCTTGCACTCTGAACAGTCTAAACGCAGCTAGTTGTTAGCATTTTAAAGACTCTCTGCACACCATAATCATCTCTACTTTCTCTTGTCATTTGCTCCACAAGCAACTCAGAGGGTTATTTCATATGGATTAGATTACATATTTGGAAAGCATATTATTTCTTCTTATTTTTTCACGTAAGATCATTCCCATTAACTGCAATAGACTGAAACCAGATGGCGGCCTTTCATAAAAAAAAAAAAAAAATGAAAAAAATGAAAAACATATTTATGTGGGTATATGGAGCGAGTGATTGCGGTGGTTTTGACATGAGCTCTGCGCAGAGCAGTAATAGATGACATTGTCCTTGATCTGTGGTAGATTTCAATCGCCACTTTCTTCCTTTTTTCCGTTTGCGCATGATTCTTTTCGTGGGGAAAGTACTGCGATTAATGGGCAGAACCTGATTTTACCAAGTGCAACATGTTCCTGAATCAATATATTTGTTGGTTCTGGAACAACATTCCATTAACCAATCAGGTTAAAAGATTTTGTTAATGTTAGGCTAATGGGGTTTGGTGCTTCCACACCAAGGTTTTCATTGTCCTACTATTTTCCTCTGCTTTTAGGAGTAACAGTAACACTTCGGATTATAATCCACAAAATATATTGCAATCAATCAACCAGTCAACCAATTCATAGCATAGCTTTAATTATACAGTGCATGTATAAGCTAAGGTAAAGTATAAGGGTTAAATTTGAAAGCTTTGTGAAAACAAGGGGGGAAAGATCCAACACTTTAATTTACAGCCATGATAATTTTACCCTAAAACTACAAGAAACAAGTTGTTAATAAGCAACAACTTTAATTTACCGTGGTTACCATGTATGGGACTTACCATTAAAGTGCATGCAGCTGTAAACAACCTATATCTTTTTTCAGCACATCTCACAAAACCAGTGGTGTAGAGTACTTGAGTAAATGGACTTCGTTACTTTACTTAAGTATTTTTTTGGCTACTTTGTACTTGTACTGAGTATCAAAAATATAAGCAACTTTTACTCTTTACTTGACTACATTTTTGATAGAATATATGTAGTTTTTACTCCACTACATTTGAACGGATGCTTACCGTTACTCATTACATTGTGATTGTGCACGACAAGTCGGCATCTTTATCTACCACAGCTAATTTGTTGGGCGGATGATGCGATATCGCCACCTGCAGGGTGCTGAAGGTACTGTATGCTATTTATGAGCTAAATCATGTGAACGTGAATTAGCAGCTTGCCTAATACCTGGTGTTTAATTAGCAACATGGCTGCAGCCAGTGATGAAGCCGAAGCTTGAATTTATATGTAGTTTACTAAGTTGAAAAATAACAGTGCTCCTCTTTGTTTAATTTTAATACAGAGAAAACATAATTAATCAATTGAAAAACTACTCAAAATAAAAATATTGCCCCCCTCTTATACTGAGAGATGAATCACATCAAAGTCAGCTCTGATTTTTTTTTACTACGTTTTACTACTTTTATATATATATATATATATATATATATATATATATATATATATATATATATATATATATATATATATATATATATATATATATATATATATATATATTGTTTGTGGCTTTTTTGAACATTTGAGTTTGACTGACTTTTTGTTCTATTTTTTAAATATATTTTGTTATGCCATTTTGAAACATTAAGGTGTTAAATTTTATTTATATATTAGGAAAATAAACCTTTCTTGGTGTTCTTTAAACCTACATTCAGCATGAGTAAAATACTTATCTTCTTTCAAAATCGGATACTTTAATACTTTTACTCAAGTCTTATTGGAATTGGTGACTTGTAACTTGGAATGGAGTAATTTTTACAGTAAGGTATCTGTACTTTTACTCAAGTATGATTTTCAGGTACTCTTTACACCTCTGCACAAAACACAAGACAGAACAGTACTTATAAACCTGCTGTACTGTATTTGGGATTTACAACAAGGTAGAGTATATTTGAGATGAGTTAAGCAAACTTAAAACAAGTCAAGGCAACTAAGAAAAGCAACATTTAAAGTTGAGGGAGGAGATATTTTTATCCCCCTTAATTGCACAAATGGCTCATGTTATTACTGTGTGAATATGTTTGTGGGTTGTAAATTAAACTTGTTTCTGCAAACCTTACATTTTATAGTTCATGCAGTTTAAGTTAATGCATTATACGTTATGTAACCAGATTACTTTTTTCAAGAAACTAGTCATATGTAAAATTTATTAAAAAAATATTTGAGTTAGTTAAAAACATAGTCAGTTATTTTGTTTTCCATTTATTAAATCCTACTGCCATTTAGAGAGAAAAAACAGGAGTTATGTGTTGCGTACGAGGTGTAAACATGATACTTACTGTAGTTTTGTCTTAAATGTGAACATGTCTTTACTTACAGTTGAAGTCAGAATTATTACACTGTATTTAATTATTTAATAATTAATACATTTTACTCCTAAATCATTCATAACTTCATTTGAGTGTTTCAAATAAATTCTTCTCTGAAATATTCAACAAAAGCAGGTAATCTTTTGTTTAGAATGCAATGCTATGGGTTTCTTTAAGTTACGAGTGTTCCGCACGAGAGGGCCTTCGGAGGAGATTTACTACTGAACACACAACTGTGCTTGCTTGACAAGATGTGCATGACAATCACATGTATGACCCATTAATCAATTTCATTTCAATCAATTGCCCATCCCTAATACAGTAATTAGAAATAATAATAATAATAATATAAACCCAACATATTGATGTGGCCTCGACGTAAAGCAGAATGCTGGGTAGTACACAAAGGTTCACCTTGGGTAGTGCAAATGCAATGTTCCAATAATTCAACAGACTTGAGTCAAATTTTCTGCTTATATTCCACTACTAAAGATACTGCTCAATTTAAATAGTTTATACAGTGTTCTTCAAAATATATGTCTTAAATGCAGTATTTTATCATTATTTATTTAATTTAAAAATTCTGATCTAGTAACCATGCCACATTCAGAGTCACTTAAATCATCTTTCTTCTTCGTTCTGATGCTCGGTTTGAACTGCAGCAGATCATCTTGACCATGTCTACATGATTATTATGAGTTGCTGCCATGTGATTGGCTGATTAGAAATTTGCGTTGACGAGCAGTTGGACAGGTGTACCTAATATAGTGGCCGGTGAGTGTATATATATGTATATTTTAATTACAATCACGTAAGCACAATCAAAAAAAGTGATGCAAACGAAAATGTAACATAATACGTTTTTTAAAATGAAGAAACAAGACTGCAAATCATCACTTTTACATGTACTCTATAAATATGCATGTACTATGCTGTAAAATCTGTTCACTTACTCTGTAAATCATGGACTGTAATCTAAAGCTTTACCAGAGTAATTTATAGGTAGGGTTAGTTTTAGGGATTATGTTTGGAACAAAACATATTGACCCAGGAATGTGTCTAACTGTGTAAAATCAGTGAGTCCGAGTAACTGCAGGCCTTGTGTACTGTGCAGAGTCGGTCGTTCAGATTCATCTTCCGCCCTTGCACAGCACCGAGGGCCTTATCCTAGCAAAAATGCCCTCTGCCTAATGAGGGTCAGAGGTCAGCGAGTGGTTCGCCTTCAGGGGCAGGATCTCCCAGACACACTCAGTCACTGACTCTGGCCCTATATTTAAATCAAGCCTCGGGCTCCCGGCTTCCACTCTCAAAGGCCATTCTCTTAACTAGTTCCCCGCTCGCTAATTAGTTTTTGTGTCGTGTTATTTGTCTCTCTGAGCTTGAACAGAAGAAGAGGGCAGTGTTAAAGATTGCTGGCCTGAAAAGACTCTGTCATGGACAATAAGCTCGGCTACGTTGTTACGAGCCAGAAGTATATATTAGGCAGGAAGAGAAAATGAATTATGAGCATTTTGTTTTCTTCGGCTGGCCACTGTAACCATTTTCTGAAATTAGATAAGGACATGGAATTTGCCTTTGTTCTCTTTTCTTTTTCCCCCTTTTTTTTACCTAAGCTGCTTTTAAGAGTAGTATCGTTCCCAGCCGCCAAGCGTAAAGCACTCACGAGTCAAACGGTTATTGGATTACATTTCTGGCTTCATAAAATGTGGTTAAGAGGCACTTTAGGCGTATGTGCCTGACCTTCTTTCAGGGAGATGGCAATCAGACAAGAAGTGACAGGTCGATCACTGATTTCAGCTCCACTGTCAGAGGCTCACCGTCTCGCCACGTCTCCGCTTTCCTTCTCTCCTCTCTTTCCATTTAAAACAAGCGTGAGTCATTGTGTATGTGTGTGTGTGTGTGTGTGTGTATTTTAAGAACATGGTCTACTGTCCCACCAATCTTGGTCAGAAAAAAAGGCTTGTGCAGCAGGATAAGTGCTCTTTTTAAGAGAGTAAAAATATCAGCAGAAAAGAATGCAGTATTTATCATGATACATCCATCTAACAATTATATTAGAGGTAAAAACAATGTTGGAGGCGGCTCCGTGGTGCAGTAGGTAGTGCTGTCGCCTCATAGCAAGAAGGTCGCTGGTCCGAGCCTCGGCTGGGTCAGTTGGCATTTCTGTGTGGTTTGCATGTTCTCCCGTGGGTTTCCTCCGGGTGCTCCGGTTTCCCTTACAAGTCCTAAGACATGCGGTACAGGTGAATTGGGTAAGCTAAATTATCTGTTGTGTATGTGTGTGAATGAGTGTGTGTGGTTGTTTCCCAGAGATGGGTTGCAGCTGGAAGAGCATCCGCTGCGTAAAACATATGCTGGATAAGTTGGCGGTTCATTCCATTGTGGCGACCCCAGATTAATAAAGGGATTAAGCCGAAAAGAAAATAAATGAATGAATAAAAACAATGTCTGTACAGCAGGGTCCAAATGCCTACACTGAATGAAATTTAAAATCTAATTTGCTGTAAGGAGATTTCTTTATTATGTCTTTCATTTTTCCAACAAAAGATAAATGTAAAAATACTGACAAACAAGTAAGTCAAGCCCCAATGGAAAAAAGTGATGCAAAAGTAATTTAAAACATTACTTTCCTTAAAATGTAACTAAGCAACATTTTTATAGAAGTATTGCTGAGATTCCTGAAAGACCCAGTAAAAGACGAGTCTTTGCATTATTCTCGAGGGCCAGCCTGAACACCTGCCGGTGACCTACAGTACTCACACCTGCAGCTTCTCCACGATGGACGTCCAGCATTCTCCAGCATCCGACGCCTAGACTGCAGCTCTGAACAAGAAGTTTGGCCAGAGAAGAAATGGTCGTGCCCAACTGAGCCTGGTTCTCTTAAGGTTTTTTCCTTCACTTTCGTCAATTCACAAATTTCGTCAATTTGTTCCTCGCCACTATTGCCACTGGCTTGCTTAGTTTGGGACTTGTGGAGCTGCGCATTGATGGATTTGCTCTTCAGTGTTTGGACTTTCAGCAGTGAAATTTAAACCACACTGAACTGAACTGAACTAAACGGAATCTCAACTCTGCTTTGACACAATCTACATTGTAAAAGTGCTATAAAAATAAACATGAATTGAATTGAACTGAACTGAAGTAACACAAGGCTATAATGGATTACTTTTAAAAATAATATTTCCAAACATTTACTGTATGTACTGCATAACTATAAGAATATACTTACTGTATATGGTAACCATCCGTGTATGTTAACCTTTTAATGTGCACTCTGGGAAATAAATTCTGGCTCATTTCTCTGGTTAAATTGTGTTCCTGACACCACTATGAGGAATTAAATTGTTATTTCATTTATTTTTTTGATAAGCTATGGATGAAAGGTCAACCAGGTGGTTGTAATAAATGTTAAAAGGCATCTTATTCAGAAAAAAAATAAGGCTTATGCTCTTTTTAAGAGAGTAAAAATATAATCAGAAAAGAATGCAGTATTTATGATGATACATCCATCTAACCATTATTTTAAAGGTAGAAACAATGTCTGTATAGCGGGGTCCAAATATTTAAGACTGCAATTAAATTTAAAATCTAATTTAGGGATGGCAGTAAATAAAGTTTTGGGATTTTGTTAAAATGTGGGAAGAAAAAGTAAGATTCAGTTTTTGGCAGAATCGTAAGACACTAAATTGCCTAAATTTGTGGGTAATGTGAAAATGTAGTGGAAATGTGAAGTCATGCAAGATGTACTTTACTTTAGACAGATAAGTTAATCATTTGGGTTGGCTACAATTGCTGATGTTTATGCAACTTGAGTGCTGCTGAAGAAACAACTAAACTAAATTCATGCTAATTTGTCTTTGGAATTTTAAAATATATGAGTAAAATGTTGTACACATATCAGTTGATTACATATTCAACAATATGACTCCAACATATTAATTGTCAGTTGAAATATTCATTCATTTAGCCACCCACTTGCCAGTAAGATGCTTTAACTATTAAACAATACAATTTAGTACAGTCACTGACCCATTTATATGTTTTATTAGGTACAGTTTAGAATAACTATGTTGTTTAATTATTTTATGAATGTCAATTTTTTGCAGAATAACAAGGGAACATTATGTCTCCCAGTACTCTATTTAAACTAGAAGTTAAGAAATCTTCTATATACATAAAGTCTTTTTAAAAAGTGGGCTGACATATGCTTGAAATATCTATATTCATGTGTTTGTTTATTTGTTTTGAAAGTATTCATAGCGCATCACTTTTTCCACATTTTTTTTTATGTTACAGCCTTATTCCAAAATAGATTAAATTAATTTATTTCCTTAAAATTCTACATAATTTCCCCATAATGACAATGGGAATATTTTGTTTTTGAAATTGTTGCATATTAATTAAAAATAAAAAACCTGAAAAATCACATGTACATAAGTATTCACAGCCTTTGCCGTGAAGCTCTAAATTGAGCTCAGGTACATTCTGTTTCCACTGATCATTCTTGAGATGTTTCAGCAGCTTAATTGGAGTTCACCTGTGGTAAATTCAGTTGATTGGACATGATTTGAAAAGGCATACACCTGTCTTTATAAGGTCCCAGGGTTGACAGTGCATGTCAAAGCACAAACCAAGCATGAAGACAAAGGAATTATCTGTAGACTTCCGAGACAGGATTGTCTCAAGGCACAAGGCTGGGGAAGGTTACAGAAAAAAGTCTGCTGCTCTGAAAGTTCCAAAGAGCACAGTGGTCTCCATTAATCATAAGTGGAAAATGTTTGGAACCACCAGGACTCTTCCTAGAGCTGGCCAGCCATCTAAGCTGAGTGATCGGGGGAGAAGGGCCTTAGTCAGGTAGGTGATCAATAACCCGATGGTCACTATGTCTGAGCTCCAGCGTTATATATATATATATATATATTCTAAATATACATATGTCTAAATATATAAATAAGCATTTTAGTGTGTCTATATTTGTTTTACAGATTATTATAAAATGCAGATTGCAGATTATAATAAAATACCCTCAAATAATTGTCACATGAAATGCAATTTTTCTTTTATTTAGTCCTAATCAAACTCAATCAAACTTCCAGTGCTCTTTTAGATGTATAGGAAAATGGAGAGCTAAAACAAACCACAATCAGACTTCCAGTGTGGAGTAAGTGAACTGTAAAAGGAAGACAAATCCTTCAGCAGTCTTTGTCACATTTGAAAAATGCGTCGTTTGATCACTATAATCTCACAGTGGATTTGGACTCTCTGTTTTGGAATACTTTGGGTATGACGGCAGGGGAAATCTGCTGGTTTCAATTTCGTTCTGGAAAACAATAAGCCTGACTTCTGTGTTTTCGCATGTGTGTATGTGTTTTCATGTGTATGCGCATATATCTGTGGGTGTCTTGGTACGGTGTGCTGTTTTGGAAAAGTGTGGTGGACTCAGATATCCAGTGTTTATGGAAAAGTTGCTGAATAAACAGGGTTTAGTGGGACTTGCAGTGAATCCAGCATGAGAAGGCAAAAACTGCATTAAATGTCGTTAACTCGGGGCAAGTGATCACACTGCTGGTAGATCACAGTCATAATCTAAACCGCACAAAACAGACAGAGAGAAAGAGACAAAATGAGTTTTGCTTTTGTATTGCTTGGTCATTTTTCTTATTACTACAGGGAGATCTGGCTGATTAGAATTTGCTCAGAAATACACTACAATTTGTTGTATTGTTAATCTGGTTATAATGCTTTAAAAGTTTAGACGTCAGAAATAATACAGAATTGACTGGATATTATTAGGAAATCTCACTTGAGGTCTATCATCATTTACTGTACTCAATGTCATGTCAATCCAATCCCATATGATTTACTTTCTTGATATTAAAAGATAGAAATATCAGTGCTTCTTACTTTTCTTTTCTGTAGAATGTAAGCGGAAACAATCAGATATTGTGAAACCCTCAAAATGACAGAAGCAGCATAAAAGTATCCTTATAGGTGTGATTTTGTCAAGTATGATGCAATCCTGCATTAACATCTACAGTATGTTGATCCTGGAACGTCATTTTTGTTGGAAAATGTAATCCATACCTATTCCCTACCCCTAAACCCAACCGTTAAATATTCCTAAAATCAGGGGGGATGCAAGTTGGATAACAATCATGTAGAAGTGCATAACTCTAACCATAAAACTAAACTTAACATAAACTGTAAACGTATCCCTTAATTATGATTGGCTGATTGAAATGTTGTTCCAGGATCAACATAGATGTTTATTAAGAAACATGTCAGACTTGGTGAAATCACACTAACAACTTACATAGAATGATTTTTGCATGATTTTCCAAATCAGTCATGTTTTGGCATTTTTAAAAATAGTCATTTTCACTGAATATCTTCTCTAACAACTCTCACTTCTCGAGTTCAATGATGTCAAGCAAAGATGCATTTATTTATTTTAAAATTTTTTATCAAGTCTCAAATAAATTGTTAAGATGATAAATCTTAATAATAAATATCATAAATATCATACATATCTGAAATATATATTTTCAATGATATATTTTTTTGCTTTTTTAAAAAAGCTTTATTTTAAACACTGATGATGATAATAAGAAGAAATGCTGGTTACACTTTACAATGAGGTTCCATTAGTTTATGTTAAAAAATGATCAAGCAAATAATCAACAATAAGTAATTCATTAACTCACAATGATGCAATCTTTGTATTTTAATAATCCATTAGTAAATGCTGAAATTAACATTGACTGTGATTAATAAATGCTGTGCAGATCATTTATTCAGAGTTTATGCTAGTAAATACATTAACTAGCATCAACCCATTGAATCTTTATTGTAAAGTGTATTTGTAAAGCATCAAATCAAATCATCAAATTCAAAGCACGTTCAAATTATTTCTGACATGCTGAAAATTCAACTTTGAAAATGAGAGGAATACATGATAATTCAACATATATTTGCATCGAAGATAGTCATTCTAATGGTTAATGCAATGTTACAATTTTATTGTTGTGTGTTGGTCAATTAAATGCATCCTTAGCGAGCAGAAGAAAAGTTGCAAAAAGTTTTTTTCAAAATTTTGACATATATACAGTGCTCAGTATATATGAGTACACAAATCACAAATCTATCTTTTAAATTCATATTTTTAATAAGAAGCTATACAATATTGTATTTGTGCATATAAAGAGTTCAAATGCAAAACCCTCTAAATCCATCTGACCTCTTTTCTTGTAAATGAGCATTTTCTATCTGGCTCCTCTTGTTAGGATCAGAAGTTTTATTTTATATGTAATGATAAGGTTATTAGCTAGTAAATAAAATATAATTATTTCAAAAATGTCACTTTAGACAATTCTTTGGTTTTTAACAAGGTAGATTTTCTTTTGCGTCAAAACCAGCTAAATTCACTTGTGCTTTATTTGCAAAAACCCCTAAATCCACTTATTGGGACAAGACATTGTAATTAGTTGAAAATTACAAAAGATGCATTTAGAAATTATTTTACCAAACATAAAACACATTACACAAACCACCTAAAGTTACAAATATATAAATCTGTCAAGTAAGTGGCAGTTCATTCCGCTGTGATAAACCAGGTGAAAAGCAGAAGGTAAATGAATTAACTGACATTAATAAAATCTTAACTATCTGTTGTCATTTCTGATATTTGGGATTTAGATTTAATGTAAGTAGAGCAATGTAAACATTGCAAACATTGTAAACTAAGCTTAGTAGATTCAAATAATGTAATGTAAAAAAATATGAAACATCAATATTTGTGCATTGTCCATTAATATAAAAAGCTTATCAGACGTAGGTATTCATTCATTCAATCATTCATTCATTCATTTTCTTTTCGGCTTAGTCCCTTTATTAATCCGGGGTCGCCACAGCGGAATGAACCGCCAACTTATCCAGCATATGTTTTACGCAGCGGATGCCCTTCCAGCCGCAACCCATCTCTGGGAAAGACGTAGGTATTATGAAGTACAAATAATGTAGAGTTTTATACATTATATTTATATTTTAAAAATAGCTTAAAATAGCAAATGAAAAACCAAGGTAGGGCTTCTGGGCAAAAAGGGGATGTCTCTCAGACAATTTTAGAAGCTGTCATTCATTTATTCTCACTAGTTTCTTGTTTATCCTTATAGCATCCACTTGGGGTAAAAGAACGGCATCTTAACTCTGTCTTTCGTGAAACGCATTTGCCGTTTAATGTGTAGTAAATCGGACTCAATCAAAGTGGCGACACTGCCCAAAAAAACGTTATGAATACATGCTACACTTCTGACTGTACAGTGTGCTTTTTTTTACTTATAAAAAAATTGCGCCTTCTGATTGGTTCTCGGGATATACTGTAGCGGCTTTTGCTGTCAAAGGTAAGAGGGTTTAGAGGCTTTTGCCAACAAACTGTTATTTTTGAATGCGCTGATGCTGAGATTTGGATGAGTAGAAGCAAAAATATTTGTTGGTGTTTGGTGTACTACATGCCTAACGCTTTCACTCAATGTCATTATCTCATTTTTGGCGGAAGTGGCATTTAGAGGCTTTTGCATCTGAACTCTTCATATACATTAGTCAGTTCTGAAGCCAAATCTGGAGCTTATCTAGCAATTTTATTTAAATTTACCCAAATGTATATGTAATAGAAAAATATTAAATACAAATTTAGAAAAGAGGAAAAATCAAGAAGCAAAAACAATGAAAAATGTAGTTGAAAATATCTGTTTAATAAATCTGTTTTGTTTAAATGCACCAAAATACTTTGCCTATATTCACTGAGAAATGGATAAATATATCCCAAAAAATGATATTCATTTTTAAAATGGGGTGTACTCAATTATGCTGAGCACTGTATATATGTGTGTATGCGTATATTTGCGTGTGTGGTTGCATATGTGTGTGCGTGTGAATGTGTGTATGCTCCGAAGACATCCATACAAGATTGGAATGTCATAAATCATGAATGACGTGAGTAAAATGTAGACATTTCAGTTTTGGGTGAACTGTTCTTTCCCTTTAAAGTTTGTGGTCAAAAACTCTAAGAATGTTTCCTTTCCTCTGCTGTAGAATCCATTTGTACTTGCACAAAGCATGGTTTAATTAAAACGAACTAACTACAGGAAGTATCGACTGTTATTAATCATTCCAGTGGGCTATTGATATGTAGAGTGCAGTGATGATGTACGAGGAGCCGTGTGTATTTATCACTTTGCCCACTCACACTGTGCCTGCCCTGGGAGACTGAGGTTAGGAAGGCCCCCTGCCACCTCCACCTCCAGGACTTAATGCAGCACAGAGCCAGAGGAGGCCACATGCACGACAAAAGACCAGCTACACCTCAACAAAAGACAGAACGCTCACCCAACCAGGCCTTGTGAAGCCTTAATTAACAAGAAAAATTGAACTGTACGGCTACATTTTTTGTCTGCATAGTGTTACATGACCAGCACAATGGAGGGTATGGAGAACGGCATGGGTGGGGATGAGATGATTTCAAGTTTTGGTAAATAATTTAACACTAGAACTATCATTGGGTCAAATTGACCCACGGCTGCTTTTAAAAAGTACATTTAAAGTTGTTAAAATGTTTTCAACTAAATATGCTAGTCTATATGTCATTGATTATAATTGTATGCCATTTTATTTATTTATTTATTTATTTATTTATTTATTTATTTATTTATTTAACAATCACCTGTTGTTGTGGATTAGATGAAACCAGATTTTAAAAAAAGCGTAATTATACCTATAAGCAGCAGCTGTCATGTGTCCAGTGTTTTGGTGTTTGTGTAGTTTCCATGTTTATGTCATGTGACTTTCCCATATGCTGTGATTCCTTTGATCCATTTTCCCGCCGTTTGTTAATGTTTCAGTTTTTCCACGTGTGTCTCACCTCTGTGTCTAATTAGTTCTATTATGTGCTGTGTATTTAAGTCCCTGTGTTTAGTTTGTTCCTTGTCTGGTATTGAAGTGTCATGATTTTGGCATCAACCCTTGATTCCTGTGTGTCGATGTTCCAGTGTCTCCAGTGTGTGTTTTGTAGATAAATACGTGTATGTTTTGATAACACCTGCCATCTAGTGCGTCTCTTTTATAGAGTGAAAACATGACCGAATACTGGACCTAAACAGAAAAGTTACGGCATTGTTTCCCCCATGTTTTTTTTTTTCATAGTCTTTTTTTTTTGCCCCAGTGTTTTCTTTCCCATCCTCTTGTGCTTCCCATGGACCCCATCTACTGCCCCAAATCTTTCTCCTCCTGCTGGAGCAGGGGGAACTGAGCCTTGGGGACCATACCCGACTGTATCTGTCCATAGCAAATAACACCAGCTATCCGGACGACGTTCTCTGTGTATTCTACAACACCAGCCTAAACATCACCTGTAGAGCATGTCCGAAGATGGTCCTCAAGGCCATTTCACCACCTAAGTGGATTGGACACTGGCGAAGAAATCTGTTCTAAGACAGCAAGAGTCCTGCTCCAAACCCGCTGTATCCAGACAGCAAGAGTCCTGCTTCAAGTCAGCTGTTCCATGACAGCAATAATCCTACTCCAAGCCCGCTGTTCCTAGACAGCAAGAGTCCTGCTCCAAGCCCACTGTTTCAAAAGAGCATTATCCTCGCTCCTTGTCCAAGGTACCCTAATGACGCTAACTCCAGGGACATGAGCAACTTTCCACACGTTTCACCCCCGCTGATGTCTATGCCTACAGCAAGTCAGCTTGCTCCAGTTCAGCTGCAGTCTGCCAGTCCCCCAGCTCATTCTCCAGCTCCTAAAGAGAAAGCACTCTGGTGGCCTGCTTGCCTGTTTCGCCATCCAGTGGTTATCGGCCGGCATCATTATCTCCAGCCTCCGAGCTGCGGATTTTATCTCGGCCCTCCGATTCTAAGGCTCTGCGTTGGCTCTCTCCTCCATGGCTGTCAGCCTACCACCTCCGCCAGGCTCCTTCGCCCCTCCGGCTCCGCCTTGGTCAGTCGTCACCCTGCCTACGCCTCTGGACTCCACTCCTCTGGGTGCGCCTCATCTTTTCGTCCTGCCAGCTAAGTTGAGCTCCTACTTCCCTCCAGCTCCACCTTGGTCCTCTGTTGCTCTGGCTCCACCATGGGCTTCCAGTCCCACGCCGTCGCATTGGTCAGGTGAGCCGTTCGCTCCACCACGGCCCTCCGGGACCTCGGCATCACCCTGGCCCTATGGCCCTCCGTCTCTTCCTTGGGCTCCACCTCCCTCAGCCAGGTCTCCCTCAGTCGGCCCCCTGGAGTTGGTGGCCACTCCTCCACTATGGCTCCTCCCTCCCTCGACTCCACCCTGGGCGTCCTTCTAGCTGTGTCCTGAGTCGTTTGGCTCCGGCTCTAGCTCTCTTCCTGGCTCCTCCCTCCTGTGACTTCTCCCTGACCACCTCCTCCTTTCCGCATTCTCCAGCTCCTCTCCTGGTTCCTCTCTCCTAAGACTTCCCTGACCATCATCTCTCACGCTCCTGTGTTTTTGTGTTTATTGAAGGCACGAGGTTGCGCCTTCAAAGACTGGGGTAATGTCATGTGTCCAGTGTTTTGGTGTGTTCATGTAGTTTCTGTGTTTGTCATGTGACTTCCCCATGTGCTGTGATTCCAAAGCATAATGCAAAAAGGCATTTCCCAGAGTAATGGAATTAATTGTCCAGCCAATCAGGGAGCCCCTCTTTTCAATGTGTCCACCTAGTCCTTGGGTTAATCAGGCCCTGTTTGCAAGTGTAACCCATAATTTGCAGTAGTCACATGCAGTACATGTGTGGAAAAGTGGATATAGTGGTAGCCACTCATGGAAAAGTAGATCTAATTTCTTGATTTTTACATTGTGCCATTTATATTTTTGCTTATTGTGTTTCAAAGCAATTAATTTCACCCACCGAGATAGCAGTATTCAGATTAAATCACAACTGATGAAAGAAGGTGATTTATAGATGTCAAACAGGCATTAGAGGCACTGCATGCCATGAGTGATGGTGAGTGTGATGAGAGGTTGATATCATGGGTTAGTGTTTTGTCCTGGGTCAGACTCACAAAAGATGACTCCAAATAATAATTGAATGACTCTACTTTGTGAAAACAGGGGCACAATACAGAGACACAATACATTTTTAGCCATCAAAACAGTAGTCATATTCATGGCTATATTCCACACACTGACATGCCTAAAGTTAAACATACAGTATTTAGCCACGTACACACTTCAAGTTGGCTATAGTTTGAGATTTAAAAAATGTCGATAAAAAGGGTGATGGGCCCTGTTTTTGTAGTGAATTGTTAGCAAAAATGCTGTACCTTTTTTATCCAGGTGAGCAGGCAGCTGTGGTGAGCCATGAGGGTCTTGCAGTCGCAGAAGGTTCTTAGTGGATCTTCAGCCATCAGGCCCACATCTTTGCAAATAAAACACTCAGGCTCATCTGCCAACAGAATCAGTAAGATAGATGTAAACCTGAGAGTTGAGCTAGGGGAAAGAGTCACACAAAACTTGTGACAAATATAATGTGTTTGCATAATTTAAATTCTTTTTTTTTTAAAAACCTTCAGTATTTGTCTCTGATTTAAAATAAATAAATAAATAAAAACATTGTCAAATGAATAATACTGTAGAAAAATATTTAAAAATATAAAAAATAATCAGTGGTTGAAAGAGTATTGAATAATCATACTCAAGTAAAAGTACCATTACTTGCCCCAAATATGTAGTGCAAGTACAGTAATTGTACCTGTTGTAAATATTACTCAAAGTATGAGTAAAAAGTAGCCCTTTTAAAAGTACTCAAGAGTAGTGAGTAGTGAGTATTATGTTGTGAACGGCTTATGTGCTTACATGCAATGTGTGCATGTGTGTGTGAAGATTCTGTAGTGCATTTAGTTCAATTGTTTAAGGCCATTTGGTGATATTAGTCATCATACAGTAAACATCCTTCATCTTCTCAGTGACATGAATCTTAACATTCTCTCGATCATTGCATGTAAAGATTTTGGACATCTTCTTGGACATTTTTAATGCTTTCAAGCGGTTTACTGCATTTATAAAGCGCCCATGTCTTAAGGTAGTTCAGTATGATGCGGTTTACTTTTCTATGTGCGATTCGATTGGACATGAATAGCAGGACGGATTTTTCTACTCAGACAATACCTATAGACAATAGAATAAAGTAGTGACTACATGCTGAAGGAAAATAGTGGAGTAAAAGCACAGATACAGCACAAAAAATGTACTCAACGGACAGTAAATGATGACAGAATTTTCCAGCCTGATCTCACGAGGAAACGTAAGTATTTTACGTTTGGTCAGATTAGTGGCTAATTCAGTCGTACGAAAATGTACGATTTTAAAAAGGAGGCGTGGCACCCAACCCCACCCCTAACCCCAACCGTCATTGGGGTGATGAGCAAATTGTACTAATTTGTACGAATTAGATCGTACAAATTCATATGAATTAGCCACTAAATCAAAAAGTTACGAATTGCCATAAGATTGTGATGGAATTTTCCTCTTTTGGTGAAGTTACATTTAAGATTACATGATGTTTGCATTTGCATACTGCATCATCCACACCACTAGGTGTCAGTATACATGCAATATGACCATCATATTAGCCAGCACAACATTTATAAAAGCATATGTGGTCACCACCTTGAAAAATGCTCCACAAGAACCTCCAGTGCTTAATGACGTGCTGCGAAACAATTTAGATACCGTGTGCATGCCTATTACTGAATTTCTGTGGGCGTAATAACAAATTTCCATAACATTAAGCATGCACTGGATAATTATTTGATGATGACAAGAGCGAAATCAAGGTGTTTGTCTTTAATGTCGCACCTAATGCTAGCTGCTTATTTACTTGTCACTTTGACATTTTGTCACACCTAACAGTGATTGACAGAATTAGTTTCTGCCAAGTCATTAATGTGCTCATGCTCTCAAAGTGCTGCCGCAGGTACAATCTGAACAGAAAATTACTCACAACTTCCATAAACAAGAGACAAAATGGAGGCAAAACAAGCAATCACGTCATGCAATAGTTAACTTGTAATGAAGACCTAATCAACCATTAACACCTAAGTGGTTATGGGAAAATAATTATCTCAGCCTAATTTGTTGTGCAAAGTATTTATTAATAAATTAATTATGAGCCACGAGAAGAATAATAAAGTCTCCATACTTCTAAAGAAATCACCTATCTGAGAATGCCTGTGAGCCTCTATCTAATCGAGATATCATCATACCTAGTTGTACTAAATATATATGTATCTCATAATGTTGTCCTGCATTTTTCTTCTATGCTTTGTCTGCAGGGTGTCTGTGGGTGAAGAGGAAAGTTCCTCCAGTATCTGCTGTGGAGGAGTGTGTGTCTGGACGTCTGCTTTTTGTCATGCTAACAGACACTTCTTCATCCAGTCCCCAGACTGCTTGGCTGCCCAATATTCGCCGCCATATACATCAAAGTTCTGCGAGACACTGGAGATTAACGTCTAAGAAAAATGCAATTAGAAGATATGTCTATAAGATCCAACATATGCTATGGAGTGTACTTCATTCAAGGGTACTACAAAAGCAAATGTTTCGTGATGAAAATGACATTATTTCATTTGTTGAAATCTTGGATGCCTGAACCATCTGTCAAATAGAATTTGAAGGAGGAAACGAAACATCCCGTGGCTTTGAGAGTCATTCATGTGGGGGAAAGTCATTCTGTCTATTTTTACGGTATAACAGTGATAGTCTTATCTTTGCAGGGCTTGTACAGGACAGGAGAACATATGGTTGTAATCATCCACCATTAGAAGCCAAATCTATGAGAAGGAGGAAAGTCAGATTACTTGGGCTTTAATCTTGGGTGAAGATATCAACAATTAGAGGGGAAGTTTGTGAGGTGAAAAAGTCAGAACTGTCTGTGAATCCACAGTGGACAATCCCAATGTACAATACAGTGTGTGTCACAGTTAAAATGACCTTGAAAAGTAACAGAGAAAGGAAAACAAGTCTATGAAGAATACTATTCCACATTCATTGGATCATACCAACTTATAGCATTTTTCATAGTACATATATATATATATATATATATATATATATATATATATATATATATATATATATATATATATATATATATATATATGTGTGTGTGTGTGTGTGTGTATATATATATATATATATATATATATATATATATATATATATATATATATATATATATATATATATATATATATATATATATATATATATATATAAATTATGCATGTTCAATAAAGCCTGGTGACCTCCAATACCATTCACAAGTATGAACTGGCAGAGTAAATTGATTTATCCTACTTCGTCAACAAAGTCAAGCTAGATTTATGATACTGGAAACATTCCTGAGAGAATTTGATCAACAAAGACATTATAGCATCACGCACTTGATGTGAATGTCCTGTTCCACCACTTCCCAAAGCTTCTCTACTGGATTGAGGTCCCTTTATTAATCTGGGGTTGCTACAGCGGAATGAACCACCAACATATCCAGCATATGTTTTACGCAGTGGATGCCCTTCCAGCTGCATTCCATCACTGGGAAACATCCATACACACTCATTAATACATTAATTTTCTTTCCGACTTAGTCCCTTTATTAATCTGAGGTCGCCACAGCGCAATAAACCACCAACTAATCCAGCATATGTTTTACGCAGCGGATGCCCTTCCAGCTGCAACCCATCACTGGGAAACATCTATACACTCTCATTCACACACATACACTACGGACAATTTAGCTAACCCAATTCACCTGTAGTGCATGTCTTTGCATTGTGGGGGAAAGCGGAGCACCCTGAGGAAACCCACGCGAAGACGGGAAGAACGTGCAAACTCCACACAGAAATGCCAACTGACCCAGCCGATTTTCGAACCAATGACCTTCTTGCTGTGAGGCGATTGTGCTACCCACTGCGCCACCATGACACCCCACTTAACCAAGTTTAGATTATTTGAGCCCTGTGATATGACACATTATCCTGCAGAAAGTAGTACAGTGTGTGCATTGTGTGGTCATATAAAAACAGATACGGTCAGCAGCAATATTCAGGTAGGTTGTAGTGTTTAAATATTGCTCAATTGGTACTGAGGGATCTAAAGCCTATCATGGATATAAAGCCTGACCTTCTTAATCCTAAACCATTAATAAGAGGCACAATGGATTTATTCTTTTGTGTCATTTATTTTATGTTCCGATGCTAACGTCGAATGTTGCATCAAAAGTGCAGACTCATCAATGACAACTTACCTCCAATTTTCTTTTCCAAGCTGACAGTACTCATTTGACATGAGTAGTTACTTTATTTGAATTACTGTTGCATTTCTATCAACTTAAACCTAAAGTTTCTTTAATAAGAAACTTTTTGAAACACCAATGGACATGCATGTGTAGCTCCTATCTCTTTAATGGGGAAACATTATCCAAAACAGTGTGTCAAGCTTAAGATTAAATTTCAGATTTGGAATCAGTAATGGAATCTAACAACAACTGTCTTTTAACTTTTGTTCCTAAAACTTTGAATAATAAAAATTGCATTTCCCAAGATTACCCAATCTATACTACATGCACACAATTTTGAGACATTATCCTGTCAATATGTAACTGCAGTAAGAACCAATAAATTATGTGTTGCACAATTTAGCGCCTTATCATGCTGGTCTTCTGATGTCATTTCTAACATTCCTGACGGCAGATTTTCTCCAAAAATGACAGTGACCTCTTTGTTCACAAGTTTGTGGTTTTTCAAGTGTTTGCTGTCATGTTATTTGCATTTGAATGGTGGAGGTGGGGATTCATTTAAAATAATGAGGTCAGAAAGGAAAGACTGTACCTTGCACTCATTTCAAAACCTGAAAACATTTGTTTTCGAGCTGATTTATTTAAATGTAGACATCTCATGCTTAATGTAGATATGTTTCTCATGTCTGTGAGGAAAGTATTCTCTGACATTCCAGTGCATTAGCCCACCGTAGAGAGTTAATAACAATGAAGCTGCAGAAACACACATCTGGACTGAGCCACTCCTTCAGTGAATCGTTAGCCTATAGCAATTTACGATTGGCTTCTTTAAGCTTAATTTAAACCCCTGTGTTGAGTGATCACCATATCCCACAGTGCATAACTTGCAAATACTGTAGCTAACAGCGTTGTGAGCATTTACACTTCTGCATTCTGTGTGTTGCTCTGCTAATAACACTTCTGAAACGCTAGTAGTCCCCTGCTCAAGTTTCAATACCAGTGTATTGGGTTTATGCCTGAAATGTGGAAGTGCTACTGCAGAAGTAATTCAAATTCATTTAGGAAGAAAGATTCAACAACTTCAATCATAAAGTAAACACAAAACAAAAGTATATCTGGATATCTATCAATATCTGGAGCTCCTGTAAGGAACTTGACACTTGTTAAACATTCATGCAACAAGCCCACACTCATCACCGAAACCAAGCTGAACAATCACAGACCTTTTGCTCCATGTCTTTGCAATGTGCAAGTCAGGGTCTGCGGCAGGGTATGGTGAAGGGTATGCGACTGTCTGAAGGCTTCAGAGTTGTGTATTTCATGCAGAAATATAAATATATAAAAGATATATAAAGAGCATTTCTGAATGCATAACACGCTGAACCTTGAGGCGGATGGGCTACAGCAGCAGAAGACCACACCAGGTGCCACTCCTGTCAGCTAAGAACAGGAAATTGAGGCTACAGTAAACGCAGGCTCACCAAAATTGGACAATAGAAGATTGGAAAAACATTGCCTGGTCTGATGAGTCTCGATTTCTGCTGCAACAGAATTTGGGGTCAGAATTTCGCATCAACAACATGAAAGCATGGATCCATCTTGCTTTGTATCAACGGTTCAGGCTGGTGGTGGTGGTGTAATGGTGTGTGGGATATTTTCTTGGCACACTTTGGGCCCATTAGTACCAATTGAGCATCGTGTAAAAGCCACAGCCTACCTACCTAGAGTATTGTTGCTGACCATGTCCATCCCTTTATGACCACAATGTACCCATCTTCCGATGGCTACTTCCAGCAGGATAATGTGCCATGTCATTTATTCATTCATTCGTTTTCTTTTCGGCTTAGTCCCATTATTAATCAGGGGTCACCACAGCGGAATGAACCACCAATGCACCATGTCATAAAATGCATATCATCTCAGTCTCAGAAGTTTCTAAAACACCCAGACCAGCCTATCTGGCACCAACAACCCTGCCATCTTCTAAATCACCTTCCTGCCCATTTTAATACTTGATTGACTTTATAAAGTAACAGTACATTTAAAGATCACTGTATCCATACTATATAGAAACTTAAAGTAGGGTCTTATTAAAATGTAGCTCCTACTGAGAGTCTAGCAAAGTTTGTTCACAGTTATTGCCCCTTCAGAGATCTTCATCATACATCTCTTGGCTTGCAACTTGTAGTCTACTAATGATTTCCTTTCCGCTCGCCAGTAGTGGCATGTATATTTAAGTTAAATTGGAGTTAAACCACTCCAGAACATGAACACTTAAAGCTCTTTCCTTTTTTTTCAGTAGCCACAGTGTTGTTTGCCAAGCAGGAAAGTTTAAGTCATGTCAAAAAAAGTTAATGCTCTACCTTGACAGTGCGAGTGAGTGTGTGAGTTTGTGTGTGTAGGCGTGTGCTCACATTGCAGTGAGAGAGAGGAAGTGTGTGCCACTCAAGCTGTGCAGTAATGAGAAGACTAACACGCACGTCTCATCCCATGACTGAGAAATGACCCTTCCCTCCCTCTCTCTTCCTCTTTCCCTCTCATCAGATCCTCCCTCGCTCAGTGAGGTGTTTATTTAATGCCACTGTGACTGAAGCTTTTCTTAATTATGTTAAATACTGTCAGCCTTGATCAGACTCCACACTTAGCAATCACAGGTCCTCCCCTTACCCCCATCAGAGAGGGGCCGCGCACACACGCTAATGAATACAGACACAGAAGTGCTAATGAAGGCACTCGTATGTTAATTGCGAAGACACACAAGCGCTGACAGATTCGCTTAGTCTAACTAACCCAAAAATATTATGAATGTATTACAAAATAAAGAAAATTTAAAGAAGCAATGGTATTGTTTTGATAAAGAAAGTGATAAGGAAACAAATACAAGGTCAGATAATGACCGGACTGAATTAGCAATATTGTTTCTGGGATGTTTTGTAAAGATTAATTAGAGATTGATCCACTATAAAAATGCTTTGCTGTTTCAAGTCCAGATTTCAACATACTCATCCTCTTGGTTAAAGTTTCATGTTTAGTTAATTGTTTAACCCATGTTTCCCCACATTGAAACAGTAAGAAACAAGAGTCAATTATTGTTTGATATTCTGCAATAACAGCATTCCCACAGCCTCTTCACCCTTGTGTATTACTCCACCCACATATAGTGACAGCAGATCAATAAACTTACTACAGTTTGGCAAATATTGCAGCTGTTGGACAACATAATGTACTTTTGAGGCTTATTTTAGGCAAGAATGTATTTGTTTAGATTGCAACTATGCAATTTATACTGCCTATTTTAAATATTTATAATTTCGGAGATACAGTGCGTCAGCATACATTAGCCTGTCATACTGAGCAGAGAAAAGACAGTTGACGTTCAGCCACAAAATGGTGACCGAGACTGCACAATAAGCCCTTAGAGGAGAAAAATTCAATGTAAACTCAAACTTCAGCTGATCAAACTAATATAAAAAAGGTAAATTGATCTCTCTCTTGTGTATGTTGCAGTGCTGTATTTGTACCATAATGATCTGGTAGTGTTTGCTTTGCTTTGGCTTTTTCGGGGTTAATTATTGTGATATCCCAACTGCAGCAGAGAAATACTGATAAATGTTCAGTCTTATAATCTTAAAATGTGAGCAAAATCACCTGTTTTGTCATCACTACATTACGCTAGACATTACGCTACAGAATCGTTCAAATACTAGCTCTAAAGGGACATTGGTGAAGTAGCAACGGTTTCTGCTGTTCGGACGTCAGCTGCAGATGTGAATGAATGGTGAAAGAAAGTAGTTCCTCATACAACAGTGTTTTGAGACTCCTTGTTTGATTTTTTTTTTTTTTCATATACACAATTATGCCATTAAACTATTGTATAAATGCAATATCACATTTGTAGCAGTGCGATAAAGCTGTATATTGTCACTGGTGGGACACTGAAGCACATATATATATATATATATATATATATATATATATATATATATATATATATATATATATATATATATATATATATATATATATATATAAAACCAAAGCACAAGTTGTAAAGGCAAAGACCTCATCTAGAAAATGGGCAGGAAGCAACAGCATATTTGCAATTAAAGAGACAATTTTTTGCTTACTATAATGAGGTATTTATAGCTTGCAATAATACGATTTGTTTGTTGTTTGTTTCCTTGCTTCCTTCCATTTTATTTTATTTTACAGTGCAATTTTGTGCTTTATAGCTATCTCATAATGGGTTTGAACACAGGTCAGATACTTGTACCATCAACAAATGTAGATACTGTTTAATCACCCAGCTTCAGGAGCCCACAAATCTGGAAGGATCAGAAGCTCCCAACTGTTGCTACTATTACGCAACCAGTGTTAAGCAAGTAAAATGGATTCATCCCACCTACTTCTGTCAGCCTTGGCTTGACATAAAAGAAAATGTGAACGCAAAGAAATCTCAATTCAAGACTTATCTTTCCTCAGTAAATTCGCCAAGAAACACAGTTGCTTCCAAAATATTATAATATCTACAACTCTGACAGACTGGTGGAATGATACAATCTCAGAATTCACCCTGGCACCCTCTGAATACACCCATCTGTTACACCACTGACTTTTTAATCAACAAATTTCAGATAAAAATGAAATAAATTGAAAGTAAAAATATCACTCAGTTGCACTACCTCGTTGAAATGGATCCATTTCTTGTACTATTTAAACCAAAGCTTCAGAGTCAGAGCAGTATATACAAGCCTTTCAAGCCTAAACCGGGCGACGCAGTGGCGCAGTACGTAGTGCTGTTGCCTCACAGCAAGAAGGTCGCTGGTTCGATTCTCGGCTGGGTCAGTTGGCGTTTCTGTGTGGAGTTTGCATGTTCTCCCTGCATTCGCGTGGGTTTCCTCCTGGTGCTCCGGTTTCCCCCACAGTCCAAACGCATGCGGTACATGTGAATTGGGTAGGCTAAATTGTCCTTAGTGTATGAGTGTGAATGAATGTGTATGGATGTTTCCCAGAGATGGGTTGCAGCTGGAAGGGCATCCGCTGCGTAAAACATGCTGGATAAGTTGGCGGTTCATTCTGCTGTGGAGACCCCGGATTAATAAAAGGGACTAAGCCAAAAAGAAAATGAATGAATGAATCAAGTCTAAACCAATATATCAAATAAAACTAAATTTGATAATAAATCTTAATATATTAGCAAATACCTTGTCGTTTAAAAGTACACAGGGACTTGATATCTTATAGTCCTTCAACATATATCAACCAGTCACAGCTTTTGGACACAAATAACAAAAAAAACATCCCTCATAGAATTACAGTTCATTCAATAAAAGGCAGAAATGGCAAAAGTCCACACATCCTTTATGCAAGTACAGATACAGATTTGCATGTTTAAAATGACTCTGATTGAAGTATTGAATTCACTTTTGTACTAAAGTAAAAGTAAAGAAGTATGGCTTCAAACATGTAAGTAAAACATATCAGTTACTACTAGCTGTTTCATGCTGGACAGGTATTCGTAACTGGATCTCACATAATATTTATACAAAAGAACTTGTATTTCTAAATGTTATGTACAAATTTAGTTCTCATCTGGAAAGCATAAGCAATATCATTGTCCAACAGCATTGTTCAAAATGTCGCCCCGTGTATCATCACCTTGACACAAACTCAAAGCTACTGTATCAGCATGTTGATTTGTGGCTGTTAGATCAAGAACAGATGTCATATGTTCATATACTCTAAACCAGTGGCGGCTGGTGTTAAAAAATGTGAGGGGGGCGCATTTTAAAAGCCATTAAAAGCCATTTTTCAGGTGATGTACCAAAAAACAAAAATGACTAAAGCATACAATAAATGCATCACAAATCAGTTCATTTTAATTTAAATTGGGTTTATCATGTAATGAAATAATCAAGAAAATCAGTAAACACACACACACACATAAATGTTGCCTAATCACTGGCAGCACTACTTAAAAAATAATTTTGCTCTCCTTTCTTTCTGGCTTGCAAGTTTCTTAATGAGCTTTTGGTTAAAGTCAGTCAACTCAGTCACCAGTCTCTTCTCTATTAACAGCATGGCCAATGCATTCAGCCTCTCTTGCGTCATGCTGTTTGAAACAGCAAACATGGAAAACAGTAAAAGGCATGACTTACATCAAAACTTACCAACCAACTCCGTTTGTCATGACAAGTGCTCGAAAAGCCCCGAATATACGCCCGCTCGCGATCACTTGACTACTGGTAAATTTGTTTTCATTAGTTTTGCAAGGAAGGTCGATCTGGTCCAAGCTCCTTGATTATTATTATTTTTTTCTTCATCCATACGCCTTGTGAACGGATATCTTTGCAAAGATACAACAGAATTTTCCTTCATCTTGCACTTGCTTTCACTATATGATTAAAGGTCAGCAGCACAGCTAACTGACGAGCTCCTGCTGAGTGAACGGTGTAAGTGAGAATGGTCCAATCACATGAGGCCAATAATATAAAAACAAATATGATTCGTTCTAACAACAAAAATAGGAGGGTTCGGGGCGCAGAGCGCTGCGCCCCAAAGACAATTTAAAACCGGCCAATTAGAGCTTATCGTCGTATCACATGCTTTGCAAAAGTTTGTGTACCCACATAGACACCCATTAGTCCGGCGCCCCGCACACATATGAAAAAATATTGTTCATACATTTTTTTTCAATAAATGTTAGTATGACTACAATAAATGTTAGAATGTTATAATTAAATCAGTTTATTTTGTTAATATTTGTGATAATAAATATTGACATATTAAAGGAGTCTAACTTGACGGGGGCGGCGCCCCAGCGCCCTCTATTGACCAGCCGCCACTGCTCTAAACAATACTTTGGTAAGCCTTTATCTTAATGTCTTACATTTAATACTTAATTTTGTCCAAAACATTCTTTATAGCTAAAATAAATACTTAATGTATTTGACTACAAATTAGATTTTTGCATTAGGCTACAGCTGCTTCATCCTCTTCAAAACAGCAGGTCTCATTCAACTCCTGTCTTTTTCACAGATAGCATACAAATGTGGGCCACTTTAGGCAGTTATGTGGCACTGGTGGTCTTCCTTCGGCCTAGACAAAATGAATGTGAGCCTTAAGTGGCCCACCTGTACAATGGTAAAAGGGGGCCTATGATTCAAATTCATATATGGGCCATTTAAGGCAAAGATTTGTCACTTACTGCAAAATGTAATCTGACGGTGAGCCTAATGTGGCCCATGTGGAAAATAGTAAATTTGGCCCAAATGATAGAGGACAAATGTGGACCATAGTTGGCAAAAATGTGGCATAGTCATTTAAGGGTAATCTGGGTCTAAACCTAAAGTGGCTTACATGTGTAGGTGCAAATGTGGCCAAGTTATCTTTAGACATATGAGGGCAATTTTTGGTGAATATTCAGCACAGTAAACTCTGGCTAATGTGGATTTGAGCTTATAGTGGCCCAGAGAAGATATGGCAAATGTGGCCCAGTTATTCTAAAACAAATGTGGGCCATTTTTGGCAAATATTTGGCACAGTAAGCTCTGGAGAAGCTCTATAGAGAAACATAGGCTACAGCTGACTTGTCAAAGCTTTGTAATGAAATCAACTGAAGCACAAAAAATTTTTAAAGCACGGAAAAAAAAAATGAGCAGGTAGTTAAAGCACTCCACAAACAGCATCACCAGCTACACTTATTACTATCCTGTTTAATTTTGTCTAACATCCACAAAAGTTCTTCTAGAGAAAAAAAAAACTGTACATTTAAAGTCACCATCATGGAGAAAAGTGTTTGCATTAGTTGGGCTCTTAGCCCTGAACCTCTTAATATACATTTATTTTGGGTTGCTGTAACTTTAAAGAACTTTGTTTGAAAAGTTTATTCATTACAGCAAACAAGCCAAGTAAAAAAATCTAATAAAATGTCAAGTGATGCTAATTTTGTTTTAAGTGAGGCACAACCTGTGATGAAATGATATAGTACACTGATGTTAACCAATGTTTAACACATTAAAGAGTAATGTATTAACATGCTTGCATGTGCCACATAATTATGAAGGTTTATAAGCAAAAAAATAAGCAAACAAGATACTAAAAGTGATCAAATCAACAACGTCAACATAAACAGCAGAATCAAAAGCAAATAAGTAAAACTGTAGCATCAATAAGCTATATAATGTATTTATTATTTGGATTTTTGTACTCTGCCACACCCAGCATGCATTGCAGCATGAAATATTTTAATTGTTACCATTGTTGAGGTACAAGGTCTAATTATTGAGGTCTGAATGTGTCTACCATAGCGTGAACATGTGAACTGGTTTTTCATTTTCCAATTCACTTTTAACTAGAACACGAATTGGAACGGACCACGCTAGAGCTATCATTCCATTCAGTATGTGGTCTGGACGTAAGTTTAGGCCAGATCTGGGCCCGAATGTTTTGGTTTATTTGGTTGAATTCTGGCTGATATGTGGTATTGCTTTGGCTATTTTATGGTTAAGACAAACAGGAGCAGACCGCCCTAGAGCCATTGATCCATTCAGGATGTGGTCCAGATGTAAGTGTTTGGTGTGGGCCGGTTCTGGGCCCGAATAAAAGCAAATTGTGGTCCAGAATAGGGTCAGTTCTGGTTCATTTGGTTGTATTCTGGCTGATATGTGGTATTGCTATGGCTTTATTGTGGTCCAGATCTGGCAAACAGGAGCGGACCGCCCAAGTGCCATCATTCCATGCGATATGTGGGACAGTGTCTGGTGTGGGCCAGATTTGAGCCACATGAATTTTGCTAGCTGAGGTGTATATTTTATTCCACGGTTCAAGTCATTAATGCTGCTAACATTTATTTTATACAAAAAGCAACATACGCAGCTGCAATTATAACATCAAATACATTTTGCATGATATCTTTTTTATGTGATAAATTCCTCATCCTTTGCATCATTTTATTCATAAAATAAGTGCATACAGCCTGATTTACACATTATTTACACATTACACTTATTTATTTGCACAATATACTTTACACGCCAATTTGCACACAGTCTCAGAAATAAAGGTACAAAACCTGTCACTGGGGTGGTACCTTTTCAAAAGGTACACTTGTGTACCTTACAGGGCCACATGTGTGCCTTAAAGGTACATATTAATTCCAAAAAAAGTACAAAAGTGCATGATAGCCTAGGTTGAAAAAGCACCAAAAAAGTATTGATTGCACAATTTGAAGGCCTTTTTAATTTAGTGACAAGAAATAATATAGATTATTCCACCAAACACAATAAATTAAAGAAATTAGCTTACTTAAAATGATATATTTGTGTAAACAGAAAAAAATTAAGTAAAAAAGAAAATAGCAGAAAAAATTGTGTGAAGTAAACTGATAGCAGAAAAATCTACGTACAGTAAATACAGTACAGTAACAAAGTATCTCTACTTCGTCATGTCACATGTCTGACAAAAGAAAGTCTCAGAAGTGAGTAGAAAGAGAAGAGGAAAGTAGAAAGAGTTCTAAAGTAATATATATTGTTGTTGTTATTATTATTATTTTCTAATATTTTTAGTTATATTATTTTTATTATCATCATCATCATCATTATTATTATTATCATTATTATTACAGTGTTTTGTTTGTATTATTTTTCTACATTTTTTCTGGATTAAAAAAAAGTTCTGTATGCATTACAAATTAATGTACTCGCAAATACCACCAACTACTTATATTTCTGAGTATGAAAGAGTGGGTATTCTGTATACATATATTTACATATACTTGCACAGATAGACGCATCATCTAATCGGCCCAGAGCAATTCATGTCCTTCCCTAAAACATCAATTAAAGATGGAGTCTTGAGTGATGACATTCCCTGTATTAATCTTATCATGTGTCATAACCTGCTCTCTTGGCTGCGGAGCGGCATCATTTGGACACATATTAAAGTTGACTGTTGTAAAAAATGTTAAATTACCTCATGGGCTAAATGAGTATGCAGCTGGAAAAAAATATCAAAGGCAATGTGCAAAAAGAGGATACTTATAAATTGTTATAGCTTTCAGATGTCACTTCTTCTGCTAATATTAAAGTGGCGAGGGTAGCAGCAGGGTTCAATTCACCACTGGCGGTTTCAGCCTGGGAAATCCTTGATTGTGAAATATCCCTTCAACCCCTCCTTCCTTCTCACACATACACACACATGTTTGTTTTTGTGAATTGTGGGTACAATACATAGGTTTTCATTGTTTTTTATACTGTACACACTGTATTATCCAACCAAACTGTATTACCCAACCATCACAGGAAACAGTTTTACTGTCTGAAAAAAAGTCATTCTGTGTGATTTATAAGCTTTTTGAGAAATAAGGACATCAGCAATATCCTCATATTTCACCATCTTCTTGTAATACCTGTCATACTTATGACATTATACATATTTGTGTCCTAATACGTCACAAAAACACACTTTATACTGTAAAAAAGCCTTATTATATGGCCCTTCCTCCTTAACCCAAAACTGGCCTCATCAAGTATGATTTTTTAAGTGTTTAAATTTACACGAACATTATGTGCTCTATTTTAACGATCTAGGCACAAAGTCTAAAGCGCATGGCGCAAAAGCATTAAGGGCTTGTCCAAATCAAAATTTTTGCTATTTTAAGGACGGAAAAATAAAGTTTGCGCTGCGGCGCATAGTCTAACAGGGTTGTGCTTACTGTATACTCTTAATGAGTTATGGGTGTGTTTTGAGAATAATGTCCATTAAACCAATCAGAGACTCATCTCCCATTCCCCTTCGGAAGGGGAACTTCAATGCTATGTGGAAACTTCCACTATGGGGATTTCATTCAGAAAGCCAATCATCTGAAAGAGTATGTAAAACGGGCCAATGAAATGCCAATGAGTTGGCAGCTTCAGCTTGCGCAACCTGATGCTCGTTGCAATTAACTTGCTATAAGAGTACATGTGCGAGCAAAGCCAAAGCATCATTTTCACTTCAGAGACTTCAACAGCCTTCTGAGAGAGTCGATGCATGTCTGTTGCGCAGTTAAGATCGCGGCTCGCTCTTGCAAAAGAGCCACCCACCCCAGTTGTCCCCCGCTCCGCGGTGGGCACTCGGGCAGATCTGAGGGTTACAGTGGGAGTAAATCTGCCGCCCTCGGGCTTGTGGACCTCTCACTCCTCCACGCGCTCCATCCAAGCTTTGAGTGAGATAAGCGCTCCATCCTCGGATGGCCGCCCTCCTCACTTGATGACACCCGAGGCTCAGATGTCCACCGCTGCATCGGAGGTTGGGCTGTCATGGTCTGATGAAGGATCCCCCCCCCCTCCGTTCCCTCCCATCGGGAGCGAGCGCGGCGGCGTCCGATCTTGAAACAGACATGATAACCGTGCTTTCCCGGGCTGTTTCGGTCGTGGGTCTGGAGATGGTTTATCCCCCAGCCCCGCGGCCGGACCGACTAGATGGGTGTATGTGGAGGATTAAAAGGCAATACCTTCTAGCCTCCCATCCCTCTCTTCCCGGAAGTGCACAGTGGGCTCACGCAGTCTTGAGGGCACCTTTCTCTGCCTGATCTGCGTGCGCCTCCACCTCACCACTCTTGATGGTGGAGCAGCCAGGGAGTACGAGTCGATTCCCCAGATTGAGAGTGCCATCACGGGCCCGCGTGGTGCCTCCTTCTGCTGGAATTAGCCTCATCTCCCGTCCAAGGCGTGTTGGTTTTCTGCCTCCCGAGCCAGAGCCCACACAGCCGCGGGCCAGACTGCTTCCACCCTGCATGCCAGGGTCCATGCGCGCGCGCTGGCCCAGCTGCACGAGGGTGGTTCTGACCCAGGCTTGTTACAAAGCCCCGCAACCGCACCCGACTGAGCTCCACGGACCTCAAGTCCGCTGCGTGTGCCCCGGGAAAGACGATGGCCACGTTAGTGGTCCAGGAGCGCCCCTCGGGCTAACCTGGCAAAAATATGCGCGGGAGTCGACAAAGTTCACTTTCTTGACTCCCCCATATACCAGTCTGGCCCGTTCGGCGACACCGTTGGTGAATTCACCCAGGAATTCACGGCGGTGCAGTCGGATACGATGGGCATCCTTCGGCGGGGATGTAAGACCGCTCCCCTCCCGCCGAACCATCCACATCCACTGCTTGTCGCCGAGAGCGCCCGTCTTCGAGTGCTGCTCCGCCCCCAGCCTGCGCCTCCGGCCAGCGGCAGCGCCGAGCACCTCGCAGGCAACCAGCGCTCCCCGTCCCAGGGCGCCGTTAAGTCCGGATAACGGACCGCGAATCGCTCTTGAGACGGCCATCTGGAGAAGAGGGAACTTGCTCTCTCCCCGGTGGGGGGGCCGGGCTCCCTCAGAGAGAGAGCATCTTTCCCTTCCCTGGATGTGACAGCCCGAATCTGCCAGTCTGGGACGCGATGAAAAGCCTTCCAGCTCGCAGGATCGGCGCACTTCGCCAGTGGCTCACGGGGTCTGGGAGGACGGTCTCCTTTCTCTCACACCTCCAGCCCTCTCCTCTGGAGTCTGAGTGCAAGGTGAGTAAATCTCTCACCTCCAGCTCTTCCGCGGGACCCCCAGCGCTCCCCGGATCAGCACTCCCACTCCGCGCTGCCCCACTGCTGGTACGTCAGTGATTGTAGCGATGCAGTCATTAGCGAGGGCTCTGCCTGCCTGGTTAGCGCAGCCCAGCCCTTTGCGGTGGCTCATACGCACGATCAGACTCTGCTACGCGATTCGATTCGCGAAACGGCCTCCCAAGTTCACGGGGTGTACGTCACCAGGGTCAGCCCTGTGCCCGCCCCTGTCTTGTGAGAGAAGGTTGCTGTCCTCCTGGCGAAGGATGCAATCTAACCGATCCCTCCAGCCGAGATGGAGAGCGGGTTTACGCCTGTACTTCATCGTACCCAAAAGAGCGGTGGGTTACGGCCAGTCCTAGATCTGCGCGTTTTGAACCGCTGTCTGCACAAGCTGCCGTTCAAAATGCTTATGCAGAAGCGCATCCTCCTGTGCGTTCGTCCTCGGGATTGGTCTGCAGCATAGACCTGAAGGACGCGTACTTCATGTCTCCATACTCCACGCCACCGTCACTTTTCTGCGGTCTGCGTCGAGCGAGCCTGACAGTACAAGTCCTCCCCTTCGGGCTCTCTCTGTATCCGCGGGTCTTCACCAAGCTCGCGGAGGGTGCCTTAGCGCCCCTTCGGCTCGCGGGCATCCGCATACTCAATTATCTCGGCGACTGGCTGTTTTAGCCCTCTCGCGGGAGTAATTGACTATGTACAGAGACAAGGTGCTCCAGCACCTCCACCTATTGGGGTTTCAGGTCAACCGAGAAAAGAGCAAACTCGCCCCCGTGCAGAGGATCTCTTTTCTCGGGTTGGAGCTGGACTCGGTCACCATGACAGCGCGCCTCTCCGGAGAGCACGCTCGGCTAATGCTGAACTGTCTGTGAGAGTTCGACAGCAAAATAGTGGTTCCACTGAAATCTTTCAGAGGCTCCTGGAGCATATGACATCCGCAGCCGCTGTATGCGCTCGGATAACTCCATATGAGACCACTTCGGCACTGGCTTCACGATCGAGTCCCCAGACGCGCATGGCACGCGAACACACACCGAGTGACTGTCACTGCGCTGTGTCGCCGCGCCCTCAGCCCCTGGAACGACCCCTCGTTCCTACAGGCCTGAGTGCCTCTAGGACAGGCGTCCAGACATATTGTCGTTTTGACAGATGCTTCCAGCACTGGCTGGGGCGCCGTGTGTTGCGGGCATGCAGCTGAAAAAAACCCAGTTGCATTGGCATATCAATCGCCTAGAGCTGTTGGCAGTGTTTCTCGCTCTCCGCCGTTTTTTTACCGGTGCTGGAGCGACAACACGTACTGGTCAGGACGAACAGTACGGCTGCGGGGGCGTATATCAACCGTGTGGGGGTATCCGCTCTCGCAGCATGTCTCAGCTCGCTCGCCGTCTGCTCCCCCGGAGTCATACGCGGCGCAATCGCTGCATTCCATTTTTTCCCCCACCGAGCTCAACCGTGCAGCCCATTCGCTCTCACGGCAGTTTCGCCTGGGAAAATGGAGACTCCACCCCCGACTATCCAGCTGTTCGGTGCTGCGCCTTTCTCTCTCTAACTCAGAGATTCGTGCGCTCTCGCTTGAGTTCCCCACTTGGCGAACCCTGCAAAGTCCACTGGCTACACAGCTGGCCTCGGGGCGTGCGTAATACGCATTTCTCCAGTGAGCCTACTCGCACAGATACTGTGTAAAGTCAGGGAGGTCGAGGAACAGCTCTCGTATTGCGCCTCTCTGGCCCAATCGGACCTGCTTTCAACTCTCTCCTCGTGATGGCCCCTCCCTGGCACATCCCCTGGGAACAGGGGACAGGCACCGTTTGGCACCCGCGCCCAGATCTATGCTTCACGTACGGTTCATAGATGGAGCGCGGAGGACTTAGATGACTTACCGATTAGGTGGTTAACACTGTAACTCAGGCTGAGCACCCTCTACGAGGCATGCCCACGCCTGAAGTGGAGTCTATTCGCTGTGTGGTTACCTTTTTCCCCGAGAAGGAACCCTGAACATGCCAGATCAGAGTGATGCTATCCTCCTTCAGTTGACTGGAGCTAAGGCTGTCCCCTCCGCTCTGAGGGGTTGGCGTTACGATCATCCCCGCTCTAAGGATGCGGCGATGGCGGCGCGCTGGGAAGTATCGTCTCATCATCCAGTTCCCAGAGGCGCGAGACATGAATATTAATTTTCCTGTTTCCCTCTCATACCCACTTGAAGATCTCTCTTAGGAGAGGTCTGCTCGATCACTCGACTCAGTATCTTTAAGATTTCTGTCCAGGTAGACAGCTCTGCTGGTCGCGTTTGCATCGGCCAAATGGGTGGGTATCTGGAGGCATTTTCGGTCAGCGAAATGTGCCAACGTTTTGGGTCGGCCCACTCTCACGTTTACCTGAGACACCGGCCCACCTAGGTGCCCTAGGTTCCTACAGCGTTCTTTCAGCCACGTAGTGAACCTGCAAGCGCTGCCCACGGAGGAGGCAGACCCAGCCCCTTTATTTGGTCCTTCGCACTTTGCTATTACACGGACCGTACTCAGCTCTTTATCTGTTATGGTGATCGGCAGACGGGAAGTGCCGTATCCAAACAGAGGTTGGAACATACCCACTGAACTCTGAATGCCATCTCCCTCGCTCATCTGAGCCAGGGCGAGCCGTGTCCCCCAAGAGTGAGAGCGCGCTCCTCGAAGCGCGCATCCTTTTGGGCGTTAGCACGCGGCGCCTCTCTAACAGACACTGTAGAGCTGCGGGCTGGGCGACACCTATTAGAAGATTTATTCATCTTGAGGGGAGCTGATTTTCTCACGCGGAGAATGAGAAATTCGGTTAGGTGTTGTAAAACGCTTGCTGCGCCATTCTCTCTAACCCAGAGATACGTGCGCTTTTTCGCTCTGTCAGAAAAGTTCCCCGCTGGCGAACCCTGCAGATATTCCTCCGAGGCCCCCAGCACCTGACTCAGCGGAGGAGTCAGGCACTGGCCCGTTACGTTGCTGGTCTGCCCGATGGTCAGCCCGCGTTCTGGGTATAGGTACCTGCTATGTGCGATCCCCACTAGGCGATCCCATATGCTTATACTGCCACGGTGCAGTCCCCCCTCACAGGCGGACCCGTGTCTTCCCTCACCGCTAACCATCTAATTTTCATATGCTTACTCCCCCTTCTCAGGGTTAGTTCATATGCTATTTGCCCCAGTCTCCCCACTTGGGTAGCAGGTGGCCTCCGCAGCGTCCTCCCTATCGGGACTGCACGCATTCCCAACGTACTGTCGTATTAAATTCCTAGAAATTATTCTAGACGCATTTGCGGCTCCCGAAAAATATATCTAAATCCATAAATCTTCTGTTGAAGTGGGATAAGTAAGGGCCAGGGAACACGTTGGAAGACCGCGCCTCTGGTGACGCAGGTGCGCTCACGCTCTTTGCCTGGCAAACCTCTCATCGGGGGCTAAGGTAAGGTTCAATCATTATGGCGTTTTCCAAACATTTCCCCATAGTGGAAGTTTCCACATAGCATTGAAGTTCCCCTTCCGAAGGGGAACGCTCTGGTTACTAAAGTAACCCTCGTTCCCCGAGGGGGGGAACGGAAATGCTATGTTCCTTCGCCATAATGATTGCCCCTTAGCTGTTGAGGTGAAAGTCTCTTCCGCTAAAAAAATGATGCTTTGGCTTTGCTCGCACATGTACTCTTATAGCAAGTTAATTGCAACGAGCATCAGGTGCGCAAGCTGAAGCTGCCAACTCATTGGCATTTCATTGGCCCGTTTACATACTCTTTCAGATGATTGGCTTTCTGAATGAAATCCCCATAGTGGAAGTTTCCACATAGCATTTCCGTTCCCCCCCTCGGGGAACGAGGGTTACTTTAGTAACCAGAGCGTTCTCTTTAAGAATCAGTTGCATCACGCCATTCGCTATTTACATGGCAGACTTTGTAGGTGAAAAAAACTGAACGCTTCACAGGCGAGAAAACAGTTAAACAGATCATCTGCAGCGCAAGGATAAAGAACGAGCCTCCTCCATTCGGCCTCTCTACTTTCTCTTTCTTTACTTTTTCCTCTTTCACTTTCATGGATAAGGAAACAGTGTGGTACGCACTCCACTGAAGACATCCATTAGCCTACATTAGGGGTGTGAACCTACACTGGTCTCACGGTTCGGTTACGATTATCATGCCATCGATTTGGTTCAATTTGATAACTCGGTGCATCAGGGTGCATTGACGATGCTTTTCATACATAATTAGATTTTTTTTCACAACACAACAAAAAAAATTTATTAAAATCTATAAATAGATTAACATTTATATATTATTTGTAAAACAATTTTGTCCTTTAATACAAGCAGTCAGATATGAACTGTACCTTTAATTTTACCTGCTCAAAGAAAACACTCTTTGTGAATGTTTTAGACAAAACTCCAATACATACACAGAACAACATGAGCATTTGTATCAAATAAACTAATGTAAACATTATCCCGCTTGATTTTTGAGCACTGTTCTTACACTCCTATGATTGGTCAATGTCTTCACCTGCAACGATGAATAACACACAATGTTGTTGCAAAGTTCACGCACACACAGACATTGCGTGAGTGTTATGATCACCAGCGATCTAGCAGCTGTAGATCACTTAAAAACACAGATCGTTAAAGAACTAAATCCACCCTTACATGGACTACAGATCCAGTCATGCACCACACACAAGCACACACACACACCTGTTCCGGATCACGATTAATTACCCTCACACAGATGGGAACTGCCCAAAGACTGATTACAAGGACTATTTAAACAGCACTCACACACGCATCATTGCTGAGTCTTTATCTGTCAAGTTAACATTACGACGCGTTTTCTTTGCCTTGTTTTGCCATGTTAGACCCTTGCCTTGTTTGTTTGTTTATGTTGTCTGATGCCTGTCTGTACTGACCATTTGCCTGAAGTTTGACCATGACTCTGGATTCCCTGTATACATCCGTTTGCTCCTGATTGTGATCATTGCCTGCCTGATCATTCTCTTTATAATAAATCCTGCATTTGGATCCACACTCTTTTGTCAGCGTCTACCATGTAACAGAGAGTTTAACTTTGCACTGTTTTTGCACGGCAAATGTGAAAGGGTACATGTTAATATACACTGCTGTATGGATATCTGTTATGTTAGTGTACAAAATAAACCGGATTAAAGTCCACAAACTGGGATTGAAGCGTCTACTTTTTTTTATTGTACTGACATGTGGTGATGAATTACAGCGATTTTATTGTCTGTACTTTACATTTTAAACTTGTAAAACTCATTCTTGATCACATTTGGTGATGATTAATGATCACAGTGAGCTCAACAGACTTTTAATCTCAGTTGCTTTGTGCACGCCCTGTCTTGTTCATACGCATTACTATGGAGACATGTTAACATGTGACTGTCGGTCAATTGAGTGGGTTGGGAAAACCAGACTCCTACACCACATTGTGGTGGGCCTCAAAATGGGAGGGATATGGATCCTATTTTAACATCAGGACATTAAAAAAAAAGAGACGTATTGACTTTATAACACCCTGATATGACTATGAATACACTATACCTACACACGGTTCTGTCCAAACAGCTTCCAAAAGATGATTTTTCATCATAGGTGTCCTTTAAATGCAAATAAGATGCAACTTTCCAGAAAAAGGTTGAGCCTTCACGTGCAATTCTGATACTCCAGAAACAACAAAACAAGTTAATCTCATGCAGCTACACCCTAAATCCTAACACAAACCCATACCAAAATAAAGTTACTGGGTTGTCCTTTTTCACATTTTGTGAGTTGGTAGACGCACCACGGACCTGATAATAGCACTCAAATGTGGAAAAAGTCAGATTTGTATGATATTTGCCCTTAAAAATATTGGTGTCTGGAATGCAGCAAATAACTGTACTGTACACTGTGATTTTGTAAAAGATCTGCTTGAATTTGTGATATGACTGAAAAAAAAGTCATAAACTGCTACTGAGAGTTTTACCATTTCAAATAAGTAGAGGCTTGGACCCGGAAACATCACAACTAAACAAACAGATTGGCTCTCGGTGACAATTCAGTAAACCGAATGTGTCCACACAACAGCAAGTACGGTCAAGGAAGAGCTATAGATTTCACAGGAATTTCATCAGCTTTTCAAGTAAACAAACACAAACACACACACAGCAAAAGAGAGGCCCTTGCAAAGCCCTGTCCATGTCTCACAAATTCCATGTGTGTTGTGACTCAGATTAAGTATCACAGAGATTGAGTGTGTGTGAGGGAGACAGAATGAGAGAGAAAATAACATAGTGAGTCCAGAGATGTAATAAAGGCAAAGATTGTCCCTCAGGGAATCATGGTTGTGTGCGACCAATATGCTCTATATTTCTTCTTCGCTGTCTTCTATCATCACTTTAATCCCCGAAATTACCAACAAAGCCTTTCTTGAAATTTGAGTGTATTTTCCATGGTATAATCATATGATATACGGCGAGGACAGAAATGAGCATGGCTGAGCTCAGAGTAAATATTTGAGGTTTGTTTTTCAGCTGTTTTATAACACTGAGTGTGACTGGAGATGGAACAGAATTTGGGTCGAAATGGAGGCCTGGTGGGTCCCTAGAAAATCCGAGATCACATTTGTGAAATTAAATTTCCTCACACAGTGATGGATTGGATTGAATATGACTTCCCTGAGACATATTAACCAGTTTTATTGAAATTAAAACCTTATGTTTATAGCATTTTTTATATTTCATATATATTTTTATATTTATTTATTTTTATTAAAAAAAATATTATTTAAAATATACAAATTATCTGTCTGGTAACACTTTAAAATAACTATGCACTATGAATCATTCATTAAGCATTAGCAAATAGTGAATTCATTATCGGTTAAGCATTAACTCTACATTAACAGATGTTAGTAAGCAGTTTACAACTGCGGATACAAATGCTGTATAAATTATTTTGTTTATTACTAAATTAAGTACTGAGTCTTTTACAAACCAGTTATTTAAGGGAAGTTGCTGGTTTTTAAGATCATTTAGAGTGAGTTAGTTAATAATTAATAAACTATTCAAATGATCATTTATACTGTATATCTTATTATTCAGGTATTCGGGTTAATTTGTATGTTAATAAATGCTTTATTAACTCAACTTCATCCAGTTGTGTGACCTAATCTAAAGTGAGGACTATTTATGCTTTATAAATCCCTTATAAATGACAATTAAATGCTCAGTTATATTCTAAACAAGAAAAAAAGAAAATAAATGACTTTATTCATTTCTATTCATTTGAAGATACACAGATGAAACTGTATCAAATAAAAAAAATAAATCCTTGCAATCTTAACTAAAATATAATTACTGTACAGTTTAAACATTGCTAAATAACATTGAAATGTTGTATCATATTATATTGTTAAATTGCTATATTTTTGTTTTTTATCCAATTTTATTTTACATTTTGATATTTGCTATTCAGCAATGTTTAAACTTTACAGTAATTTTACTTTTTAGATAAGATTGCAAAGATGTATTGTTCACTTAATACTGAGCCTTTAACTGTCATTTAAAAGGGATTTATGAAGCATAAATAGTCCTCACTTTAGATTGGGTCACAAAACTGGATGAAATTGAGTTATTAAAGCATTTATTAACGTACAGAGTAACTATTAATATATGCCTCAAAAATGAGATATATAAATGCTAATTGGAATAGTTTATTAATAATTTACAAACTCATTCTGAATGATCCTAAAAACCCCTAACTACTCTTAAACACAAATGGTTTGTAAATAATGCAATACTTAATTTAGTCATGAAAATTAATAATTAACAAAGAATGAAAGTAAAATTATTAAGCACATTTTAAATGTGCTTACTGTATAAGTCAAGATAGAACATTTACCTGCAGTTATAAATTGCTTACTAATGCCTATTAATGTAGAGTCAATGCTTAATAAATGATGAATTAACTATTTGCTAATGCTTAATTAATGATTTATAAAGTGTAGTTATTATAGTGTTACCAAATACTTTTATTAAAATAAAATTCACAATTTTATTATGTCATCAAATATCTTCATTATAATATATAATTTTGTTCAATTATTATAATAGATTATATTATACAATTGTATTACTATACTAAAAATAAAATTGCCGTTATCTATTCTCAAAATTGGATTGGGAGCTGGGTCTATTCTACGCAAGCTATGATGACTTTCACCTTGATATTTTAGTGCAGACGTACCTGGCCGGTGAGCTGTCTGACAAAAAAGTGCCCTTCTTAATCAAAACAGCAGGATGCCTCTCTGGATCTTTCACTTACTTCAAACACACTACTGACTACGCTTACATGGACATCTGTAATCTAGTTATTTGCCTTAATAGACAATAATGTAATTATAGTGTTTACGTGAAGTGCTATCATGTAAGAGTTTCCTGTAATTTTGGGTGACTAACTGAAGTTCGGCACTTTCACTTTCACTCATGAACATTTTATTCATGCCCCTATGACAAACTGGGGTATTAGAAGCAAATAAGGAGTAAGGACTGGTGAGAGTGTTATGGAATTTAATAACGCACGCCAAATGGAAAGAAAAACACTTCCGCATTTTGCAATGTGTGTGTGTGTGTGTGTGTGTGTGTGTGTGTGTGTGTGTGTGTGTGTGTGTGTGTGTGTGTGTGTGTGTGTGTGTGTGTGTGTGTGTGTGTGTGTGCAGTCCTTTCCTGACAGCCGCGTGTGTGGATCTTGTCAGAAAATATGGTGAAAAGTCTTACATAATGGTAATAGTTTGCTTGCGGTGTTTACTTCAATAATGTCACTAATATTTGCATACTCCACGTCTTAATTCCATTTCTGTTCAGTTCAGTTATGACTTTAGTCGGATTAAGGTAATCAAAAACTGCTGTTTGGAGCTTATGTAGGCCTACAGTTCAAAATTCATGTTTAACTGAATAAACAGTTAGTAAACACAAGTACATCTTATTGAACATCATTTATTTTCATCATCAATTATCATAGTAGAACAGTTTCTCAAGCAGTTTGTGATGCATTTTGGAAACATGAGATGAGCCCCTGGTCTAATGTCCCACCTGGCTTGAGAAACCCATTCTTGAGACTTGAGTAGCACACATATTCTGAATGCCTTCGGCAGAATTTAAATGAGCCATTTTAATCTAGATTAGTTCCAAGATTACAGTGCGATGAATCTAGATAAAAAAAAAATATCTATGCCGACCTATAATATATATATATATATATATATATATATATATATATATATATATATATATATATATATATATATATATATATATATATATATATATATATACACATGCAAACTCCACACAGAAATGCCAACTGCCCCAGCCAAGGCTCGAACCAGTGACCTTCTTGCTGTGAGGCAACAACACTACCTACTGTGCCACTGCATTGCCCCAATGTCAATTATAAAGACAATAAAAAAAATCTTTCATATTACGTGTTACATGATCTCTCAGAAATCACTCAAACTTCTCAAATCAGGGCTCAAACATTCCTTATTTCCATTGAAATTATTTTCAGGATTCTTTATGAATATAGAGTTTGAATGCACAGCATGTTATTCTATGAAAAAGAGAGTGTGTCTGTACTGAAGAGATTTATATATATATATATATATATATATATATATATATATATATATATATATATATATATATATATATATATATATATATATATATATATATATATACTATATTAAATACTGCATTTTAGTGACATTTTAAGCACTATTTTTAGCTGGATTAGCTTGTCGGATGGTCATTATAACCACACTTGTTGATGTACCAAAAAATTTAAATGATTTAGAATGAAGAAATATGGAAAATACTTATTTTTTAAAAAACAAGTATATACATATTATATTAGAAAAAAATAGAAATCTGTTAAAGATTTAAATTAAAAACTATAGCCTATTGTTATATATTAGGCAAATAACAAACTGGCCAGCACATTCGACTTTCCTCAGTCGAAATTTGGTCATTTAAATAAAAATAAAATATGAAAACATAAAAATATTAATAATAATAATAATGTAGAGCTTCACGATTTTTTTAGCCTTTCTTGTAAAAAAAAGTACATTTAAAAATTCATGGATAACAACAATAGCCAAAATAGTATTCAAATTAATTTTAATATGGTTCATTTTTGGCGCTTCACAACTTTTTATTGGTCATTTTTGCTTTAAGAATAAGGTCCAAAATTTAGAATAAAAGTCACTTGTAGAATGTTTTCTCTATTTAAAAACAATACAGTAGCAAAATATGACTTCACTTATGTCAGATTGTAAAATGAAAATATTTGGTATCATTGGCCAAAACTGATTAGCTGAAGTCCCGCTAAATCGACAGGCAACAGACGATTCCACTTGGTCTTAAAGCCTTTTTCGATGGGTTATTTTCACTATTTTTGATGGCATAGCAGTCAAAATAGGAATGAGCTTACTGTATGTATGGGACAATTTCTGAACCTTTGTCAGTGAGGAGTGGGTCTTTCGAACCACTTCGAATGCCTGTTATTTAAAATATATGATTCATATATTATAGCACATGCATAAATAGCATAGCATATGCATAAATATTCCAGAAGGTAAATGCATTATTAGTATATTATACATGATATAATGAAAATAATTTATTGAAATGACTTTATTTATATTTGATGAGTTCCTCCTATGCTTTCTTTTCTTCTCTCTCTCTCTTTCTTTTTTTTTTACCTTACCACACACACACACACACACACACACAATATCTGCACCAAATGGCACTGCCCTTTAGCCCTGACTCTGATGTAACCGAACATCTAATAGGCATAAAAGGTGTCAGAAAGCAAGCTACCATCATCTTCACCTCTAGCCCGAGGGCCCACTGCTACAATAGTAATCAAGTCTTTGATTCAGCCGTACATTTTCCAGCCCACATGCCTTTCGATTATCAGCTTAAACCTGGAGCTTTGAAGCCCAAACCCGAACCCATGGCTCATGGTTTCCTCAATACAAGAGAACCTGTCATCAGCGCGCTCGTCTCCATCTTTTATAAAGCGCTGTCTCAGGGCCTGCTGTCTCTCTCTCTCGCTTCGGCTCTCGATGAATAGTGTAGCCTCGGGTCCTACAGATACACCCTCGCTGGGCAACGAATCCTTTTAATTACATGTACAGGCTTTGATTGGGATCTTCTCGTGCCTTTGTAAGCAGTTATTGTTACTGACCAGGCAAACGTGGCTATCTGTGCTTCTTTAGATGTCTACAGTCATAAGACATATTACCGGTTTCTCACAATGCTTCCTTTCATCCTAATTCTGTCAAACCAGGGCTTGAACCAGACTTATAATAAGGCGAGAGTGCTTTGTCGCTACAGGCCAGAGACTGTGAAATTTAAGCTGTACAGAGAGATTTTAGACAGTTATTTCCCTTACAGGCATAGTTGGGGTCATCTGTGGTTGATTGTGTGTGTATGCGCGTGTTTTACAGTAAATGTGAGTTACCACAGCAGACTTTATAAAGGAATGATGGGATTTTAAGTGGCAAATCAACAAAGAGTACAACCATTACCAAAAAATATTTTAAAAATAAAATAAATTCCAGCAGACTATCACAGTTTGTCAAATTATATGTAAACAGTACTGAAATCACAGTCAGTGAATACAAAATACATCACCAGTTTTGATTTTTTACCCCTCCAAAAATGAAAGAACAGATGCTGACACAGCAGTTGGATATTTAAGGCCTGTACACACCAAGCATGATTACTATCATTATAAATATAACAATAAATATATTTGCGTCCACACTGACGAACAATAAAACTATTTTAGTTTGTATTTAGATTACGCTTGTCATTTGGCATTACCCCTTGTAACCAGCAGATGTCCTCACTGTGCTATGACTGCATCTTACCAGTGAATTAGAGGTCTGCATTCCCGACCAGATTTCTTGTGGCGCAGGAATCATTTTCAGAATAAAACGCGGTAGCAGTCGGTAACTCTCGTGTAATTTGAACGGCAGCATGTGGTATAACAATATAGCGCTCCCGGGAGATAGAGAGAGAGAGCACGAGTGAATGAGCGAGAGAGGAAGCGCGCGCATCCGTCGTGGTGCTGATTGTGGTTTGTTATAGGCTGTCTAGACTCTGTAGCATCCAGCTGGGTGTTTTTTGGGAGGCATATTTAATCACTATACATTTTACATTCTTCCTTGGCCCAATATGTAAATGCTATGTGTATAGAAATAATGCTGATATGATATACTGATATGGCGCAGTAGGTAGTGCTGTCGCCTCACAGCAAGAACGTCGCTGGGTTGCAGGTTCGAACCTTGGCTGGGTCAGGTTCGAACCTCGGCTGGGTCAGTTGGCGTTTCTGTGTGAAATTTGCATGTTCTCCCTGCGTTTGCGTGGGTTTCCTCCGGGTGCTCCGGTTTCCCCCACAGTCAAAAGACATGCGGTACAGGTAAATTGGGTAGGCTAAATTGTCCTTAGTGTATGAGTGTGAATGAGTGTGTGGATGTTTCCCAGAGATGGGTTGCGGCTGGAAGGGCATCCGCTGCATAAAAAATGTGCTGGATAAGTTGGTGGTTCATTTCGCTGTGGTGACCCCAGATTAATAAAGGGACTAAGCCGACAAGAAAATGAATGAATGAATGAATGAATGATATACTGTATGAAACACAATCGGTAGTTGTCAAATATATTGCGTGGATTTGTTTTTAAATCTGACTTTGAAAGAGTCAGTACCTCACCAGCCACAAACCTCATCGCACGTCACGCGGCACTCATGTCTTATCACAAAAGGGCAAACAAAACTGACATTCAGCCTAAAATCCTTGCACAACCTACACTTGTATCTGTTATCTCTCTTTTGGTACTCAATTGTTTTTGGAACCCGGATCTAAATTTAGCGGGAACAGTTGGGTCGGGTAGAAAATGGGGCAGGTCGGGCAGCGGATAAACAAAGGCTAAATTAAAAATTCAGTCCCCCCCAGATCTCTACAGTGAATCTTTATTAAAAAATGTACTCATCTAGCTAAATGAATTTAGCGACTGCAGTTAGTCTAGTAGAATAAAAAGAACACAAACTATTTGCCCAGTATTTTCAAAGGAGGCAGTATAAAAAAGGCTTTAAACTAGCATTGGATATCTGAGGTACTTTTGTTTTTATATTTCAATTTGTATTTTATCATTCTTCCACATGGTATAAAAAATTGTTTTCTAGTTGGTCATTATCTTTAACTAAAAAGTAAACTTAACATCAAGCATTGAGCAAGCCCTTTATATTTCAGTGGATTCTAACTGGCGGTCAATGTTTTATCGGTATTTACCTGAAAAAATTAATTCTTAGAATGATCCCAACAATATAATCTATCTACATCTTTATCGTTATAGTTGTTGTCTGAATGATTTTTGTGTCTTTAGTCTTGGATTAATTTCTCCACATCTGCTTGTTGGTATTAAAGAGTGGCAAGATATTTGCAAAACATAATATTGACATCATAGCATGGCTGTCAGCAAAGAGCACACTGTTGTACAATTTTTTTTTTTTTTTTTAATAAAAATGTCTTCTGAGATTTGTGAATCAATGATTTAAAGCCTGCACATCTGTCTGTTGTCGTGAGAATAACTTTGTTATTTAACTAAATACTAGATTCAAATTATGAAGCATAGGCTTCAACCCTTGATGTCGACATACACGCAGGTGTGTTTACTCACATTTTTTTCATAATGGGAGTGAAAAAATCCTTCAAATATTCTGTCATTTTGGTCATACAGAGAAGAGAGAGACATCGTTCACAACTGTAAAGATTCTTGTTCTATTTAGGTCTTTTTTACAACCATTTGATTCAGTCTGCATGATATTTTAGTACAAATGTGTTAAACTAAAATCTAGAAAAAAAAAATAAAAAATTGGTGAATGAATGAAGAAATGGTTGCATTTTGGGCTGCTATTGTGCATTTTCCAACACAATCTCATGGCAATCCATAAACCTTTTTGATTTAGTGGCTAATTCATGCAAATTCTTACAATCTCATTTATACAATTTAGTACGATTTGCTCATCCCCCAATGACGGTTGGGTTTAGGGTCAGGGTTGGGTGCCACACCTCCTTTTTAAAAATCGCACATTTTCTGAAATTGCCACTAAACTGACAAATTGTAAAATATGTTTACTTGTGAGACCAGGCTGCCGTTTCCACACCCCTAAACATGATGCTGGACAGATGAAATGTGATTGGTCGGTAAACCTGTCAGTCATATAGCACCATGAGTGGTCCTTGACCATTCAAAGTTGCCAAAGTTCCTAGAACTTCAGCTGTCAGTCTGAGGCTACACAAGTCTAGTCTAACCCTGAATCATTTTGGTATGCCTGTAAGTTTTTAGATTTTAGTGCACAGAAAATTGTGAACATTTGTCATTTGCATGTGCGAGACTGGGGCCAATAGTTATTAAATGCATTGCATGAAATATAAATGTGTCAATTTGACATAATAAGGTTATTTGGAATGATTTGTGTATACAATTTCTTTAATTATGGAAGGCTCAACCTGTCTTTCAACCTGCATGACAATAAACAGTATGGTGTGTCAGTTTCCTGAAATATGATCTATAGAAGTATTTAATTAAGTAAATTCCTTTAATCATGTAAAAAAACAAAAACTTGGGACTTATGTAATTCAATGTGTTAGAGTCAGAATTATGGGTTTCATTCCCAAGGATTAGTTAGTATGCATTTTAGCATTTTAAAAAAGTCAAAATATTTGTGCTGACATGATCAAAGATCATGAGTTTAATTTAAAATCCTGGTTTCCTATTGCATTCTATATCTGGCTATTCAGGTGTAGCATGAAGCTGAGAGAGCAGGATGTACATACAGTACTGACTGACTGTATGCAAAGCAACAATCTGCCACTTGTAGAACAAAGAAACTTCAAACAACATAATAAAAGCCCTTTTTTGTATTATTTTTTCATAGTTCCTGAAATATTTCATCATTTAAATCTAATTGAAGTTGTCTTCTTATTTATTAAATTGGAAAAATATTTTATTTACCAAGCTGTGTAGCACCCTGATGGGTAAGGTTCATAAGGTATATTAATGTATATGCCATTTAATTGTGTTGTAGTGGTACTGTGCTGCATTTTTATTTAAATGATTGGGCTTAAGGCGACGCGGTGGCACAGTGGGTAGCATCTTCGCCTCACAGCAAGAAGGTCGCTGGTTCGAGCCTCGGCTGGGTCAGTTGGCATTTCTGTGTGGAGTTTGCGTGTTCTCCCCGTGTTCACGTGGATTTCCTCTGGGTGCTTCGGTTTCCCCCACAAGTCCAAAAACATGTGGTACAGGTGAATTGGGTATGCTAAAATTGACCGCAGTGTATGAGTGTGAATGAGTGTACAGTATATGGATGTTTCCCAGTGATGGGTTGCAGCTGGAAGGGCATCCGCTGTGTAAAACATATGCTAGATATGCTGGCGGTTCATTCCGCTGTGGCGACCCCAGATTAATAAAGGGACTAAGCCGAAAAGAAAATGAATGAATGATTGTGCTAAAATACACTCTAAACTTAGTAATGACAAAGCAAAAGCACATGTTTGATAACATTTAAAATTAAATGAATGAATGAACATACAGTATATCTAAGAACAGATATATAAATAAATATTTGACTATAATATACTATAATGTACAATTTTAAATAACACAAAATACTTAAAACATAATTGTAAATTTTTAAAATAAATGTAAAAAAGTTAACAATTTCAATATACAGTTTCTTTATAAAAAATACATTTGAAATAAAAAATATAATAATAAATAACTCATGAATACATTTATGTGCAGCAATTACACTTATTAATTAATTAATAATTATAAACTGTAAAAAAAAAAAAAAATCATTCATTTTCTTTTTGGTTTAGTCCCTTTATGAATGCAGAATGAACTGCCAACTTATCCAGAATATGTTTTACGCAGTGGATGCCTTTTCAGCTGCAACCCATCACTGGGAAACACCCATATACTCTCATTAACAAACATTCACTACGGACAAATTAGCTTACCCAATTCACCTGTAGCACCCGGAGGAAACTCAAGCGAACACAGGGAGAACATGCAAACTCCACACAGAAATGCCAGCTTACTCAGCCGAGGCTCAAACCAGCGACCTTCTTGCTGTGAGGGGACAGTGCTACCCACTGCACCACCATGTCAGCCACAAAAAAAAAAAAAAAAAAAAAAAAATATATATATATATATATATATATATATACAGTATATTTTACTGTACAATGAAAAAATTGACCATTATGATTTCATTTATGGAGTTTCAGACTTCACACACTTTAAATGCATTAATTTAGTTGTTCACATGTCAGATTACTGATACTGTAGTAAGCACAGATATTGTCTTCAACAGCTGCAAACCCCAGAAGTTGGAGTACGTACAAGGTGTTTAAGAAAGTCTGCCTGATTTCCATCACAGCAGAGTTGACTGACACTCCTCCATCTTTCGCTGTCTGTCTCAGCATTTCCAACCGTCACACTCTGTCTCTTCCATTACCTCTATCTGCCTCTCAGTTTGTCTCCATCACTCTCTTTGAATTAAACACATTCTCTCCTCACTCTCTGTCTCTCAAAAATTGTCTGTGATGCTTGTATCCAGATTAGTTAAAATAATTAAATATGATTTTAGGGCCCTCAGTATTCAATTACAAATGAAAAATGCATTTCATGTGTGATGAGAGTTTAACATAAGCTTCTGGCTTCACCTACACTAAGGGCTCTATTTAACCATGTAAGAGCATGGTTTAAAGTGCATGGCGCAGGTGCACTTACGACATGTCCGAATCCACTTTTGCTATTTTATGGCTGGGAAAAACAGTCTGCACGCCTGTCACATGGTCTAAAAGGTTTGTCCTTATTCTTTATTATTATGGGTGTGTTTTCGGAGTAATGTGCATTAAACCAATCAGAGTCTTATCTTCCCTTTCCTTTAAGAGCGAGCTGTGGTCACTCTGTGGAAGATTCGTTATTTACATGGCTGACTTTTGTGCCAAAAAAAAAATATGATTCACTAGCGTAGATACAGATCTGCTTGTGTTTAAAGGTGCAGTAGGCGATTGTCTTAAGAAGCATTATTGTTGTTCTGGTTGAAAGTCTCTTCACATTCCAATAGTAATAATTAAAGTAAATGATCTAAAAGCATTTCTACTGTATGTATTTTTATATTCATACGTAAGACTAAAAAAAAATCATCCAATTAAAATGTGTCAGGCCGACAATTCCCATAATTCTGATAAGTAGCCTAAACTGTCTGTCAACAAATATAGATTTGTTCATCTGTGCATCCTTGTTTATGCAGATCCACCATTTGCATGTGCATGCATGCTGTATTCACCTGCACACGAGAGAGAAAGTGGCCAGTAAAACCAAATGCTTAATCAAAACGTATTAAAATCTTGAATCATTATTGGAGTTACTTTTGCATCCTGGAGGAAGGATGACACCATGGCTGAAGTATTTCTTTTAGACAGGTAATGATATGGTTTAAAACTCTTTAAGTCATGCAAAGCTTATGTAGATTTAGTTGTTTTACGAATGGGTTTTATGCAGTGCTTAATTTGTGAAGTGGGAGGTCCTGGAACAGATCGGGGTAACGGATTCGGCATGTTATCCGAGGATGTAGAGGTGTCGCGCGGCGGGTGTCGTGGACGAAAGTGAAGAGTAAAATATTGTTTACCATGTAACGTTGAATATTCAGTCTGAAATAGCATGTAAGTGTGGCTTAGTAATAAGTGTAATTCCTGCACCCCGCCAGCCAACCATTAAGCATACAGTAGTGGCTTTAAGACAAAGCGCATGAGAGAGTGAGACCAGCGATCATTGCATGCATGAAATATTGCACAATATGACAATTTGAGTTACAATATGAGTTTTTCTTGCTACACAACTGAAAATGTGCTAGATATAATAAAGTTTTCTCGTTCAGAATTGTAGTATTATAAAGTACTATAAAGTTTTCTAACTGGTGAATGACATGATCTAACGTAGTGGGTTATGTACTGTCATCTTTAAGGTGAGTGTTCATCAGAAGGTGTGGCTTTGAACGGTAGTGGTGGAACTGTGTTTCAAAAATATTATGCTAACCATTTAGCATTTTGGCAGATCACCTACTGCACCTTTAAGGTTAAAGAGTGTGAGCAGACCATCTATGGAATAAGCTGAATTCCACCAAAGCTTCCTAAGGTGAAGAAGAAGGTGAGGAAGGAGGTAGCATTGTTTTATACATACAGTTGTAATCTTACATTTATATATATATATATATATATATATATATATATATATATATATATATATATATATATATATATATATATATATATATATATATATATATATATATGTATATGTGCGTTGTGGAACTATCTACAGGTGCATATCACTAACGCACTCTTTAAAAAAAGTTTTAATCAATTAAAAATCACCATTGATTTGATACCTAATTTTTTTGTTGGTCAATGGTGTGGTCTTTTTCAGTTGCCTCGAAATAGCAACATGCCAACTATGTGCCTTAACACACCTATTTTTTAGACCAGCATGACCATGGGAGCATAAATGAGCACACATGAATTTACTATTTAAACAACATGGTGCAGGATGTGAAAATGATACCTGCACCAAACTAAAAAAAATAATTATAAAAAATACACTTGCGCAGCATCTAGTGCCATATTGCATGTATGATAGAGCCCTAAATGTGAATAAAACATTTGAAAACACCCAATAAAGTGTATTTCTGGGCCATTGCTGCATGTCAGAGTAAAACTGCAGAAACAGACTAGAATGAATTGAAGAGGTGGTACAACAGCACAGGTTAAATGAGAGGAGGAGTATGGGTAATTCACTCTTAAACATATCAGGTCACCTTCACCAATTATTTTCTCTCCCAAACAATGCAGTTCTCCTTCCCCTCTCTCTCTCTTTCTCTCTCTCTCTCTTTCACATACACACACTCTCTCTTTCTCTATCTGTCTCTCTCAGTTCAGGATGCATTCTCTTATTACCATCATTATGGCAAGCCCCGAGGCCCTTCTCACACGTTGCAAAATAGACTCATCTAAGCAGCTCCAGAAAACAATGGAGCAGCATTGAAAAATAAACAAGTCGCGAGTCAATCGGCATACAGCTGACAAACATGTCTACAGCGATCCATGGCTCCTATAATTAACTGTCAACTGTCTCAGTCTCTGTATGTGTAGCCTCATAATACAAGGTTAGCAATGAACTAACTGGATGAAGTCAGTCTCCAAACACCTTGTGACAGGGAACAAAACTTCCCGATGGATGTCAGTGCTGTTCCTCTGTTTGTATTACACGAGTAGAGAGGGAGAAAGAGATCTGCTAGCATGTTGAACACTCCGTTTTGATGTTCTTTTCCATACTTTATGGCGCCCAGCTGAAGGAACGTACGGCGATATGTTGTGTCAGAAGTGTAGAATATTCATGACTGCAAAGAGACTTAAAATAGAGCCTCTTTCAAGCATTTCTGTGTGTTTCTTTTAGGCCAGTGACAAGTTCTTACAAGTGGCAAGAAAAAAAACCAAAGAGTGTAAGTTCTCTGGGTAGATGCAGCTATAGCTTCCTGTGGTTTGAAGATTTTGGAAATCAAACTACCCAAGCAAACTGTCAGAAGATGTCAGGTTTGCAAATAAACAGATGTTTCACTTGCAGGGTTGGTATCATTTTGACAGTACAGCATTTTTTTTTTTTTTTTTGCATTTGTAGCTGAACTCTAAAATTTATTTCTGGAGAAAAAATAATGATAAATAATACTAATGATAAACAGTTACACAATGATAATTTATTTAAGAATGAGGGGAACATGCTTTACTTTTATTGATAGGTTCTAGTTCACAATGTTCCAAGGAAACTACAAAAAAATGATAAGCAATAAGAAGCAGACTAAAATGTCTTGCATTATTGTTTCGATTGTACCCTCACGTCTGAACACAAACATTTTTTTTAAGTTTACTGTAGTTTACAATAGGGGTTCCCAAACTTTTCAGCCCACAACCCTTCAAATAACAATGCCAGTGACTCGCGACCCCCAAATTCCTCTTAGGTGGTTATACATATGCAAATGTTGCTCATACAACAATAGGCCTACATAAACACGAGCATATTGACAACACAATAAAGTGTAACAGTCTAACAACCACATCATTTTTATAGTCATGTAATAATTTGTTTAATTTAATATTAACCTCAACTAAAGAGACTGGTGGCCACAATGTTTTCAGCAATGTTTTCTATTTTTGGTTTCATTTTGGAGATCGCTAATCAAAGATCATTCTCAATAGTAAGTTGTGGCCTGTATTTATTTTTAATGTATTTGATTGCCATAAAGGCGTCAGAAAGTATAACCTGGAGCTTAAAAATCAATCTGCTGCAGCTGACTCTATTGCTGTGTTGTTAATCTAACGTAAACACAAAATAATTTAAATAATTAAATAATAATTTAAAGGCTGATGGCTTTTCATTTGCATGTTGTTGTTTTTTACTATTAAAAACTATTATTTTTATCTTCTGTGGGTTATGGTTAAAATATTGTAATTCTTATAGTTTAATAAAATTTTTTGACTTTTTTAAATCACCAAGCGACTCCCTGCCATTGTTCCGTGACCCTCTAGGGAGTCCTGACCCCCACTTCGGGAACCACTGGTTTACAAAGAGATGAAAAGGGAGTCATTTTAAAAATGTACACTTCACAACAAAATGTTTTCAAATGTTTGAGGTATCAGGCCCCCTAAATGCCATTGTTGTGTAAATATTAATGTTTAAAAATGTGGTTATAGTTGGAAAAAGTACTTGAAATTAGCATTAATATAATCTGCAAATATTATGTTCATTAGTTCAGGTTAAGTAATGTTGCTAACTGTGGTGTTCATGGTTTGTTTATAGTTTCAAGAGCCTGGTTTCCATTACATATTTGCACAATGATTTGATGTGTTCATTTATCTTGTAATAAATAATATGTGACTCTTCTTCATGCTGTAAAAATCATGATGACCAATATTGGTACATACAGGGTGATTCAAAAAGAATAGCACAGCTTTGAAAATTGAGAAACAAGAAAAGGAGAGCTAAGCTCTTTCTGTTGTTGATTTAAGGAAGCTCTGAAGTTTCACATTGATGAACTAAAAGAAGGTATAACTGCAGCTATCCAACCTGTTATGCCCAAGATGCTACAGAGAGTGTGGAATGACTTTGAATATCGGGTTGATGTCACTCGAGTGTCTAGAGGGGTCATATTGAACATCTATGCATTTGTTTTCTACTGAAAAAAACTTTAAGTATTCTTCACATTGATTAATTACCCAAGGATCCATCATGTTTCTTTGATTAAATACAGGTTTTCAAAGTTGTGATATTTTTTTGAATCACCCTGTATATCACAGCCAACAAACTAGCTATTGTATTTAAGTGAAAGTAAAAGTTTTTCACCTTTAATGGAGAGGACAGTGAGAACAGATAAGCACTGGGAGCAGAAAGAGCGGAACAGGATCGCCGAACTTGTGTCGCAGTGAAAACCTCAGTTCCTTGTGTTAACACAGTAACCACTAGGCTATTGGCGCCAACAGTTTAATCAAAGGAGATGTAGGTCTGTTAACCAAGCATTAATGACAAAGAAAGCTGCTTATACTTAGAAAATGCAGCTACTGTATATACATTTCTAGGGACTGCCAAATATGTCCCAGGAGGTACGCTTTTTTGCAGTTTTTTGTTTCCGTCAATCCACCAGAGGCTGCTGTGTATGCTTTTTGAGATCTTAAATTTCTCTCACGAGTGCCTGACGACTGTCTCACGACTGATTGACTGACTGACTGACTGACTGACTGACTGACTGACTGACTGACTGACTGACTGACCGATCGACTGACCCACCCTCCTTCTTCCCCAATCCCAAACAATAGTATTTTCAAAAGCACAGATTGATCCATCTACCCCTTCCCTAAATACAACCAACATTGTTTTAAAAAGCAATTCAGTAAAAGAAAAAAAATAAATCGCCTGATTTTTACCACGCTTTCAGATTTTACCACATTCTCACCCTGTTATTTATTTTTTTGTCTTCTGTTTTTGTCTTACTCGCATTCTGGAACTGTTCTTCACCGGACTCAAACCCCATTGTTTGAGTCAATTCCTCTCTGCATCTCAAGTCTGCCGATGTACATGGTGAGCAACTGGACAAACTGGTAACAGCGGGAAAGCTGTCCATATCGAGGTAAGTGGTCAGCTGGTAAGCGCAAAAAGGAACGGCGTCATACACCCTTTAGTGTTTTAAAGGCCATGCATACATCAGGCTACATAATAACAATCTCCAGAAATGTATATAGGGTGACGTTTTCAGAATGATCCTATGTTGCACCAGGAGCAGCCATGTATGCAGTTGTTCTGGCAATGCAACAGGGCCTCTTACAGTGCCTGCTGCATCATGCCCAATGTAGCCAATTTCTACAAATAAATGCATAGTGTTTTTAAAGAACAATCATTTGACTTGGAGACTTAAGATATGACAGGTGCTCTTTAAACCATATAAAATACATAAACATGTTATAAAGTGCTGTCACAGGCATGCTAAACCAAGAGGTGACTATATAACCCTAACAATAAAACAAAAACTGCAGAGAAAAAGCTGCAGACCTGAAAATGCCCCTGCTCCTGCAGACAGGTCTTCAGTTTTTACAGTCATGTGTCTGTTGTCATCAACATACTAACCGTAACGTATTCTAGGATGTATTTTTGGCACTCATTAAAGTCTCCTTTGTATACCGTATTGTTCATTCTGCCACACATCTTATTTCTGACAAATGTAAACAAAATAAATCTTGTTATTTTTACTAAACAACTAACTAAACAAAACATGAGGTTTTAAAATGTTGTTAACATGTTTGAACAATCTCAAGTCTATTATAGTTAATCCATAACTAATTAAACAAACTGGCAGAATATAAATAAAGGCGTTTTTAAAACGATTAATATAGGTATAGACACGTAACAGGGATATCAAATTTCTTGATATTAAATTGACAGACATGCACAATTGGTTTCCCACAGTTATGTCACATTCAATCTGGTAATAGTTTTTCATTTTTTCAAATACTGTATGTATGAACTGACTAAAGACCAGTAGCTCAGTGATCTGCAATCATTTGTGTTATCGATTAGGACTAAATCGAAAAGAAGCAGCTTGACATTGGAACTTGCAGGAATGTCTCGAATGTGCCCTATTGCCATTAAAACCCCAAAACGACCCAGTCGAGGGAAACTTTCGATTCAATTATCAGTGATGTTGTTAATGGCCCCATTAGAGAAAGAATAATGGCAAATTAGGAGACTGTGGGTGAGGAATGGCTTGTGTGACAGCCATCTGGCGAGAACAGGAGGCAAAAAAAGCACAAAAAAGAAAAAAACGCCATGGCCAGCAGAACCACCCAAACATGGGTCCGGACCTCCGCCATATGGCTACATTCATCTTGTGTCTAAAAATGTAGCATCTCTGTCAAAATTTCCTCTCAGAAATCCGCCTCTGAATAAAATGTTCTTTGTTTCAAAGAGTTGCGGTTCTTTATTCTCAGTAGCGACAGCAGACAGTGATATTTAAGGTCAAACAGCACGTTCATATCACAAAAAAAATGGCTTAAAAGGTCAATTCATTGGGAAATATTTGAGCTTTTAATTTACAAGGCAAATTTTCCTCCTCTCTGCATGACTCCAGGCCACTCTGTTTGAGCAATTACGTTGATTTGTTTCAGATATTGCCAAATAAAACCACATAGTGATGGTTCAAGAATGTTTCAAATACATCAAGGAATTGCCTAAGAATGTGATTTCCAGTTTCTTATAAGAAACAACACAGGATACATATGCTAGCTAAAATGGTGGATCACTGAGTAAAAGTCGTAAAGGATATTATTTTAGGATGTTCAGCATATATTTGCAAACAATGTAATCTTTAACTCTATAGGGCAAAGAAAAAGTACAATCTCAAAAGGGAAATTGTTGCTCAAGTTTTGAGACTGATCTATGAAAAGAAATTCCCTTTAGAAATCCCAGCTAGCTTATTTCACCTTAAAATTATTTGAAGAACATTTGATTAAAAAATAAGCTCTCACATACAGAAAGTGATTAAATGAACAAAATGGTTCGGAATGTATCACTGAATGCATCTGTAATTCTCCTTAAAAGAGGCTCAATCCTCTTTAGATGTTTCTCTTAATTAAGATTTTCATTGCTATGTTTAGCAGTCAAGCTAATAATTAGAGAATTGATTTGATTTGTGATTGATATGGTTTTCACTAGCTATGGATTAGCAGGCGTAGATAAGCTAGCGCAATCAGCCTGCGCATTAACATTAATGATATTCATGATGTTCGAAATTCCCTCATATTTCACACCCCAAAGCTGTAATTTTTGAGCATGTGAGGATCTATTACACATAATAATTTAGTTGTGTAGTTATAGAAGCTGTCTTCTTCAGATTATATCCACCTTTTCTACTTCACCTGTTTATTTTTTTTATTTCTGTAGTATTTTATATATATTTTATAGTGTGTAAATATATATAATGTCTTTATCATCAGCAAATATTAATGCTAATAAGAGTGTTGAAAACATTTTTTGAAACAGAAATCAATCAGACTATTTGCTTAAGACTCTTAATAGCTGATGTTAATGTGAAGAAAAATAAATATATATATATATATATATATATATATATATATATATATATATATATATATATATATATATATATATATATATATATATATATATATATATATATATATATATATATATATATATATATACAGTTGAAGTCAGAATTATTAGCCCACCTGAATTATCCCCCCGCCCCTGTTTATTCTTTCCCCAATTTCTGTTTAATGGAGAGCAGATTTTTTCAACACATTTCTAAACATAATAGTTTTATTAACTCATTTCTAATAACAGATTTATTTGATCTTTGCTGCCATGATGAAAGTAAATAATAGTTGACTAGATATTTTTCAAGACACTTCTATACAGCTGAAAGTGACATTTAAAGGCGTAACTAGGTTAATTAGGTTAACTAGGCAGGTTAGGGTAAGTAGCAAGTTATTGTATAATGATGGTTTGTTCTGTAGACAGTTGAAAAAAAAATAGCTTAAAGGGGCTAATAATTTTGACCTTAAAATGGTTCATAAAAAATTAAATCTGCTTTTATTCTAGCCAAAATAAAACAAATAAGACTTTCTCCAGAAGAAAAAATATTATCAGACATACTGTAAAAATTTCCTTGCTCTGTTAAACATCATTTGGGAAATATTTAAAAAAGAAAAAAATATCAAAGGGGGCTAATAATTCTGACTTCAACTGTATGTGTATATATATTTCAGGGCATGACTATTTTTTACAAGTACATTTATTATAATTATAAATATTTTGAATTTAAAAATATAAAAATAGCTTTTATATTTTAAACTAATAATTTGTATTTAAATTTCAGTAATTATGTTGTGTGCTTTTGAAATTCTTTATATTTTTTATATTTTTGTATATTTGTATAAGTTATTTTTAATATTTTTAATATTTAATAGTTATTTTATTACATTCCATTTTTATTATTTATTTTAATATCAAATATGTTAATATGCATTCATAATTAACAAGTTTATGTGTGTTTGTGTGTGTTTCAAAATACAATGCGACTATTAAAATGTAAAATATTAATTTGTTTTTATAACAATATATTTTCAGTCTTGATGTTCAGTTTTAATGTTTTATTTTACTTTTTTAAATGTATTTATTTATTGCAGATACTTGCCAAAGTAACATTTCAGCTTTTTTGCCTGTCATATTTTAGTTTACATTCATTTCAATTGGTAAAACATATATATTTTGTTGTGCATATACACACATAAAAAACTATATATATAGTATATAGATAGTATAGTATATAGGTAACACTTTATAATAACTACACACTATGAATCATTTACTAAGCATTAGCATCTAGTGAAACCCTGATCTGTTAATCATTAACTCTACATTAATAAGCGTTAGTAAGCAGTTTATAACTGCAGCTACAAATGATCTATTCCTGACTTACAACCACGTTTATAATGTGCTTAATAATTGTACTTTCATACGTAGTTAATGATTTACTTTTCATTACTAAATTAAGTATTGCATTATTCACAAACCTTTTGTATTTAAGAGTAGTCTATGGTTTTTAAGAATATGGTGGATTCAGAATGAGTTAGTAAATGATTAATAAACTATTGAAATCAACGTTTATAATTCTTATTATTCAGGCATATATTAATAGTTAATTTGTATGTTTATAAATGCTTTATTAACTCTACTTCATGCAGTTTTGTGACCTAATCTAAAGTGAGGACTATTTATGCTTTATAAATCCCTTATAAATGACATATAAAGGCTCAGTATCAAATGAACAATAATCATAGCAATCTTATCTAAGAAATAAAATCCCTGTAAAGTTTAAACATTGCTGAATAACAGGAGAATCAAAAAATGACATGAAATTGGATAAAACAACAACAATATAACAATTTAACAATACAGTAAGATGCCATGTTTAAACTGTACAGTAATTTTATTTTAGATAAGGTTGCAAAGATTTATTTTTTATTTGAAATACAGTTTCATTTGTATCTTCAAACGTATAGGAATGAATAATGTTGTTTATGTTCTTTTTTCCTGTTTAGAATTTAACTGAGCCTTTAATTGTCACGTATAGGGGATTTATAAAGCATAAATAGTCCTCACTTTAGATTAGGTCACAAAACTGGATGAAGTTGAGTTAATAAAGCATTTATTAACATGCAAATTAATTATTAATATATGCCTGAACAATAAGATTTATAAATGTTAATTTCAATAGTTTATTAATCATTTACTAACTCATTCTGAATGATCTTTAAAAAACACCAACTATGCTTAAATAACTGGTTTGTAAATAATGCAATACTTAATTTAAGTAATGAAAAATAAATCATTAACAAAGTATGAAAGTACAATTATTAAGCACATTATAAATGTGATTGTAAGTCAAGAATACAGCATTTGTAGCTGCAGTTATAAACTGCTTACTAACGTCTATTAATGTAGAGTTAATGCTTAACAGATAATGAATTCACTATTTGCTAATGCTTAATAAATGATTCATAGTGTGTAGTTCTTATATATATATTATATATATCGTCACCTTGGAATTATAAGGTTCTATCTGCGTTCTGAATGATTTTGAGATATTGAGCTTCAAAGTTTTTGTATTCCATATATATATGTATATATATATATATATATATATATATATATATATATATATATATATATATATATATATATATATATATATATATATATATATATGAATAGATAGATAGATAGATAGATAGATAGATAGATAGATAGATAGATAGATAGATAGATAGATAGATAGATAGATAGATAGATAGATAGATAGATAGATAGATAGATAGATAGATAGATAGATAGATAGATAGCAAACACAACACTGGAGTGTTGATTTCATCACACCCTAGAAAATGGGAAGCATCACAAAGCACAGGTATGTGCTGAGTTTGCTGAATGACACTGAATGCTTGTTCACACACTTGTTCACATTTGTTTAGCAATGTTCACCGTTCACTGTATTTCCTGCACATCCCCCAGTGTTTTGGTTTTTTGCACATATATAAATAGACAATTCAAGTTAACAGGATGTTATATTTGTGTCTGCAGCCAGTTTCAAAATATACTCAATCTCATACCAATCTTTTTTTTCAGAAGAGTGAAAACAATCTTAAAAAGACTCTACATACCTGTGATATTAACACTGAAAGTATTTGCATATGTATCATTTGAGAGTATCTCATAGCCTTTTTCCATCATCCTTCTCTTTGTTGTTGTCTGTGTGTCTCCTACCAAGAACTTTAAAATCTTCCAACACTTTCACTTTCTGTCTTCTTTTCCTCCCTCACACGAAAGATTGCAGACGTTCTGTCCTGGGCACACACACACGCGCACACACAGAGACAGTGGAGGATGGTGAGACAGCAGGATTTTTAACAGCTTCTTCTACAGTTCTGCTCAGGGCCAAAATTTGCCCAGCTGTGCTCCTCTGTTTTTGTTTATTCAGGAAGTGGTGCCAACGGGATCCAATCACAGCTCTCCTCTCTCAAAATGATCCCACCTACTTGTACAGGAAGAAGCAGAAGTACTTCTCTTTCTGCATTTGTTTTGAAATCCCACCACATGGGGAACTGATTTCACTTTCTGCTATTATCATTGCATCCAAAAGGCATTGTTGTGGTTTGGAAAGATGCATAATTATATACATTTTGCCACCTTCTTTTTTTGGGAAATGAACATTTGTGATGAACTCCTCTGTGAATCATGACCTATGTGGTAGATATTGTTTATTATGAAAAAAAATTCTGGTTTCAATTTAGCCATTTGTTTTTTTTAAGTTTCAAGGAACCACCAATGCCAGTAAAAAAAAAAAAAACTTTATTTTTGAAGAACCTCAAATTGTAAGAGTTTATAAGCATTGAAAGACATCTTGGATAATAGAGAATATATTTATCGATACAGCTATGGGTAATTTTTCAAAAAAATTTCTCTTAAAACATAAGCTCTTGTTCAACACAGTTCAATGAGAAAAAGAAGTCCTTATGGTGATGTTTTTGCAAAAATTGTACTACATTAATTCTTGCATGTTTTTTGGCAGTCGTAAAGTTAAATGTCCAGCAATTGCTAAAGTTGTTATGATTACCAGCAATCTACCATTTGCAGATCGCTGGAGAACTACACATCTGCCACTTTACCGAACTACAAATCCCATCATGCTCAGCATTCACACACCAGTTCTAGATTACCCCTTGATTTCACAGACACGGCTGCAGATACTTGGACTATTTACTTGGACAATTTAAGCACCACAGACACACTTATTCTTTGCTCAGTATTGTTCCTTGTTCCCATGTTTTGCTCTGTCTGGCTTTGATTTTTGGAATTTTTTATTTTTTTATTTTTGGATTGTGATAGTTTTCTGCCTGCCCTGACCGTTGTCTGTCTTATGGATTACTCTTTTGGATTGGCTTTGTTATTAGTGTTTTGGTTTGGTTTTGACCCCTGCTTGCTGACCATTCTTTTAAAGTAAAGCTACACATGGATCTCTATCTCTGTTGCTACCTGACGTATCATTACATAAGTATACTCAAGTTATACCATTAGAAAATAAATGCAACAGGGACACATATAACACAATGATCAGGTTTCACAAACCAACAAGAAATAAACAAAGGAACAAAGGAACAAAGGAACAAATAAATAAATAAATAAATAAATAAATAAATAAATAAATAAATAAATAAATAAATAAATAAAGTTAAAAAAAAAAGAGTTTGCTTTATTGTCTTAAGAAGCAAATCTTAAAACAATGTTCGAACCTCAGCTGGGTCAGTTGGCATTTCTGTGTGAAGTTTGCATGTTCTCCCTGTGTTCGTGTGGGTTTCCTCCAGGTGCTTTGGTTTCCCCCCTACAAGTCCAAAGATGTGCTATAGGTCAATTGGGTAAGCTAAAATGTGCATAGTGTATGTGTGTGAATGAGTGTGAATGGATGTTTCCCAGTGATGGGTTGCATCTTTAAGGGCATCTGCTGTATAAAATATGTGCTGGATAAGTTGGTGGTTCATACTGCTGTGGTGACCCCAGATTAATAAAGGGACTAAGTTGAAAAGAAAATGAATGAATGAATGTATGAATGAATGAATGAATGAATGAATCTACCTAGCAAAACTTGTGATTATTGAAAGTTTTTTAAAAGTTTATTGAAAGTGAGTTGCACTGCTTGTGGCAGTGGTAGTGGCAGTTGGTCTGCGGTATCTGTCCCACCCATTCTTTACTGTGATTGGATGGCTGGCTCAAAAATGACATTAGCTGTATTTCCATTAAATGGTGCAAACTGAACTTTAGTCATTCATTTTCCTTCGGCTTAGCCCTTTATTCATCATGTTTGCCACAGTGGAATGAACCGCCAACTTATCCAGCATATGTTTTACACAGCGCATGCCCTTCCAGCTGCAACCCAGTACTAGGAAACATCCATATACACATTTACACACATACACTACAGCCAATTTAGTTTATTCAATTCACCTATAGCGCATGTCTTTGGACTGTGGGGGAAACCTGCAAACATGCAAACTCCACACAGAAATGCCAACTGACCCAGCCGGAACTTGATCTAGCGACCTTTGCTGTGAGGCGACAGTGCTAACCACTGAGCCACCGTGTCACCCCAGCAAACTGAACTTAAAAAATTTAAAACATGCATAAAAGAGATAATAGAAAAAAATTCCCATATACTTGTGAGGATATTTTTATTGCCTACTGAAATACAAGTCAAAGATTTAAATGTCAACTCAAACTGTGGTTGTACTCAGTCACGATAATGATTTAACAAGTAGCATCTTCTCTAAGTAAAGATGTAAAAATACATATTAAAAGACATACAAATTAAAATAAAATTAAAACGAACAAAGGGTCTGTTGGCGTTTCTGTGTGGAGTTTGCATGTTCTCCCTGCGTTCGCGTGGGGTGCTCCGGTTTCCCCCACAGTCCAAAGACATGCGGTACATGTGAATTGGGTAGGCTAAATTGCCCGTAGTATATGAGTGTGTATGGATGTTTCTCAGAGATGGGTTGCAGCTAGAAGGGCATCTGCTGCGTAAAACATGTGCTGGATAAGTTGGCGGTTCATTCCGCTGTGGCGACCCCTGATCAATAAAGAGACTAAGCCAAAAAAAAATGATTGAATGAATTATTAGACATTTATAGTATAACCGATTGCTGATTGCGTAGCTCTGTGGCTCCGTGGTTAGCACTGTCGCTTCACAGCAAGAAGGCCGTTGGTTCGAGTCCCAGCTGGGCCAGTTGGCATTTCTGTGTGAAGTTTGCATGTTTTCCTTGTTTTTGCGTGGATTTCTTCTGGGTGCTCCGGTTTCCCCCACAGTCCAAAGACATGCGCCATACTGTAGGTGAATTGAAAAAACTAAATTGACTGTAATCATTCCACTGTGGTGACCTCAAAGGGAGACTAAGCCAATGGAAAAATTAATGAATGAATGGATGATAGCTGATTAATTAGTATCATTCAAATGACAACTAAAAACCATCTTTTCCGCCATCACCTGAACCCCTGCAAAACCCCAAACTGAGTGTGCCTCACACAGGTGAGTGGATTGACAAACCACCTGTAGAAAACACACTCTTTTGTCTCTCTGACACTTTAACTGACACTTGAGCAGTTTTGCACATTTGCACCAGACAAGCTCTTGCAAAAACAAAAAGAAAATCCACTATGTATGTATAAGCTGTGATTTACACAGGTGAGTGAGCTTAACAAACCACCTGTGCAAACTCTTTTCACTCTTTTGTTGCTAATAAATAAATAAATAAATAATAAAAAAAACTCTCCTTACTCTAGCACATTATTCGTTGAGCACTAAGAGTTCCTTTGTATAATTAGCACGTCCTGTGTGTATTGCCTCTTCTTTCTGAATTGCTGAATGCCTTCTCAATTGTAAGTTGCTTTGGGCAGAAGTGTCTGCCAAATGACTAAATGTAGGATTATATAGCAATGCATTACTAAATTATTCTTGGCTATTGCTTGTGAAACACTGAACTGTTTCTAATACATTGTTTTATAGTCTACAGAGTGAATCATTGAATCCTAAAATACAATATTTATAATGCAATAATTATATATTAAAAAATAGCATACAAAGACCAAAAACAGTTTAATGTTGAGACATACCGAAGAGCCTCTAGATAAACATTAGGTTTTGACTGATGGTGTCTCTCTTCCAATTTCAAGGTTATGTGACAGATTACATCTCCCAAAACATGAGCTGAAATTTGATTTAGCTGGACAAGTGCAGGATGTGTACTCCGGTGTGGACATCCAAAACAGCAGTGCATATGGACACCGAGTTTATCAGACAGCATAAATAACAGTCAGGTATCTGCTTGAAACATTAAAAACAGGCTATTTGTTTTCATTTAACTCTGGAAATGCATTATAAATGATCTAAGGAAAATTAGTGATGAAATGGGAAAATGATTTATCTTCTGTTTCAAGCACAGCATTTTTTAAAACCCTTAAATGTATCATTTATGCATATATTTTTTTTCAGTTGCATTTAGAAAATAAAATGTTCATCATTTATTACAGTAAATGATGGCTTGAGCAAAAAATCCGTAAATGATGTGATACTTACGGAAATTGTTTGCTGCATTTTTCCAGTACTGTATTGGGAAGGGCATCCACTGCGTAAAATATATGCCGGAGTAGTTGGCAGTTCATTCCGCTGTGGCGACCCCTGATAAAATCAGAGACTAAGCCAAAGAAAAATTAATGAATGACTGAATGTTTGCTGAATATTGTTGTACTGTATAACATGCATTTCATTGTTTATGACATTATGTTCAGATTGAATGACTTTTTTTTTTTTTGTTGGTTTGTTTTTCACAATGAAATTACAATGATTCAGTTCTAATCATGTTTATTTATATAGCACTTTTACAAAGTAGATTGTGTCAAATCAGCTTAACATTACAAGTTCTAGCTAATTGAAAATGTGTCAATCCAGTTTTCAGCATTGAAGTTTAGTTTAGTTCAGTTCAGTGTGGTTTAATTTTCACTGCTGAAAGTCCAAACACTGAAGAGCAAATCCAAACCAAGCAAGCCAGTGGCGAAAGTGGCAAGGTACAAAACTTCACCAATTGACCAAAGTGAAAGAAAGAACCTTGAGAGAAACCAGGCTCAGTTGGACACAACCATTTCACTTCTGGCCAAACTACTTGTGCAGAGCTGCAGTCTAGGTGCCGGAGGCTGGAGAATGCTGGACATCTATCGTGGAGAACTGCAGGTGTGAGTAGGTCACTGGCAGGTGATCAGGCTGGCCCACAGTGGTCACTGTGGTCTTTCAGGAATCAGTCCCATGCTCTCTGCTCCTCCATGACCGCAACAGCTCAGGATATGGCCTGGTTCAGCACTATGGATACCTTGGCATAATTTCTTCACAGGTCTTGGATCGCATCAATAGTGATTTCTAGAGGTCTCGGGATGAGCATCCCCAGGTGAAAATAGAGAATAAAGAAAATAATTAGATGGGCGACGCGGTGGCGGAGTACAGTAGGTAGTGCTGTCGCCTCACAGCAAGAAGGTCACTGATTCGAGCCTCGGCTGGGTCAGTTTGCATTTCTGTGTGGAGTTTGCATGTTCCCCCCGTGTTCGCATGGGTTTCCTCCAGGTGCTCCGGCTTCCCCTACAAGTCCAAAGACATGTGGTACAGGTGAATTGGGTAAGCTAAATTGTCCGTAGTGTATGAGTGTGAATGGATGTTTCCCAGTGGTGGGTTGCGGCTGGAAGGGCATCCGCTGTGTAAAAATGTGCTGGATAAGTTGGCGGTTCATTCTGCTGTGGCTACCCCGGATTAATTAAGGGACAAAGCCGAAAAAAAAATGAATGAATGAATGAATGAGAAAATATTTAGCGTAGCTTCTGTTCATGGTGTATTTAAACGAGATGCAAAAATGAAGAGCTTCTGTATAAATTAAAATAGTAGTTATGTAAACAAACATAAAAACAAACATGTAAAGCATATGAGTGTTTCTAACAAAATGTTGGGTGCATTAAGACAGATGGAGTGTTTCCTACAGGTGGTTTGTCAAGCCCACTCCTGCATGGAGCACACTCATGTATCATACTGGTATGTGATGCATTGTGTGTATGCTTTACTAAAAAAATAAATGTCTTTAATCATGTTTTGAACTGAGAGAGTGTGTCTGAGTCTCGGACATTATTAAGAAGCCTATTCCATAGTTTAGGAGCCATAAATGAGAAGGTTCGACCTCCTTTAGTAAACTTTGCTATTCTGGGTACTATACCAGAAACCCAGCATTTTGAGATCTTAAAGAGTGGGTTGGATTGCAAGACAGAAGGTTGGTTAGATAAACAGGAGCTAGATTATTTAAAGCTCTATAGGTTAGAAGCAATATTTTATAATCAATATGGAACTTAACAGGCAGCCAGTATAAGGAGGATGATATGCATATTGTTTACTTATTTTGACTACTTTTTAAAATATTTTAGGACATTTCAAGCCAAAATTATTAGCTCTCCTGTGATTTTTTTATGCTTTTTTGAAAAATATTTTATGTTTATAAGTTATGTTTATAAGTTATGTTTAACAGAGCAATTACTTTTTTTATTGTAATTTCTATAATATTTATATTATATGTATTTATAAAGCATCTTATCTTACTGACCAAATGATTAATTGATTGATTGATTGATTGATTGATTGATTGATTAATTAATTGATTGATTGATTGATTGATTGATTGATTGATTGATTGATTGATTGATTGATTGAGTGTAAGAAAAAATAAAAACAGATAATAAAAAACAGATATAAACAGATAAAAATATGTTTCAAATGACTTGACTAGTTAACCTAATAACCAAGTTAAGTCTTTGAACGGAAATTTAAGCTAAATTTTAGTATTTTGCTAAATAAAAATAAATAAATAAATAAATAAATAAATGTGCTGTCATAGACTAAATAAATTGGTTATTATAATTAAGTTATTAAATCTCCATCAACCAACACATATTTATTTATTTATTTATTTATTTATTTATTTATTTATTTATTTATTTATTTATTTATTTATTATTCATTAATTTGTAATATTTGTATTCATTCATAATTCGCTAATAATCTTGACGCCAATTGTGTATGGTCATCACCCTGAGGCTATCAAAGATGTATATGAAGAGTTTAGATGCAAAAACCTCTAAAAGCCATTTAATATTTTCTTTTAAAATGATAATTTTCCTCAGGCTCAGTAATTTTACATTTATAGTCACAAATAAGTTGTTTTCATTGACTTTCAAGTGAAATAAGTGAACATAAACATAGGACATTTGAGACTGCTCATATAATATATCCCCTACTTTATTCAGCTGAACAGTATTATTTGACCAGTCATTATTGTGTGTGTGTGTGTGTGTGTGTGTGTGTGTGTGTGTGTGTGTGTGTGTGTGTGTGTGTGTGTGTGTGTGTGTGTGTGTGTGTGTGTGTGTGTGTGTGTGTGTGTGTGTGTGTGTGTGTGTGTGTGTGTGTGTGATGTGCGTGCGTGCGTGCGTGCGTGCGTGTGCGTGCGTGTGTGATATACAAGACAGAAACACTTTGTACTTCAAACATTGTTCAGGACAGTTTTACATTGAGAAGTGCTCTTGAGTGTCTTTACAAATCCCTCGTGTAAACATTGGATCAGTCCTCGTCGTTTTCATCAGGCGAGAGATTACATTACAGATCTAGATTAAGACAAGCATTTGTGAAAGTGTATAATTTTTTATTATTTTTATACATAAAATACTTATCATTTCTTTAAGGAAGGAATCTTTTCATTTGTTGGAAAGGGTCATGCATATTACTTTGAAGAGAGGTCACAGCAGTGCTTCAAATCTGATCTAAACACAGAAGAAACTACAACAACATGAAACTACGTTAGCTAATGCAATGGCTCAGTGGTCAATAAAATCCTCTGCATGTTTATGTTATGTGAATATGTGTATAAAGGAATAGCAGTTGTGATCTCCAAAACTTTCTTTTTACTCTTAAAATCAAGTCTGTGAAAGTGTTTTTCCTGCAAGTTTGAGAGAAGATTACTCTGTCATATGATAATTTGTCACTTTTATGTTTAAACGCAGTGATTTCTCTTCCCTAAATGTAACTCTGGTGCTTGAAGAAATAACTTCAGCATTGATCAAACAACAGGCAGAGAGAGAGAAAAATTGGAGGCAGTGTTTCTGTGCCCGTTACTTTTCTTTACCATCTGTGGAATGTCTGCAGGCTTGCAACACAAAGCCACTGCCAACGCCTAAACTGCTTCCCTTACATAATCATTCTCCAGTGATGTAAGAAGAACTAATCCAGCCCAATGTGAAGCTTTCGAAATGCAAAAAATATGTGAGGGACTGAAGCTGTAGGGGGTGGACTTCATCCAAGAAGAGATGGCACATGAAGTCTTCCAAAGAAGGTGAAGGAAACAGTGAGCTTGACTGAGATTGTTCGTGTTCGCGCAGCAATTTGCTTGATCGAGAGAACAGCCTTCCTTTAGGATAATTAAATGGCGAGTCTCCTTGGTTTTCACGAAGAGCACTCTTATTAAAACAAGCATCTTCAGTCATTCCACTAGATAAATGACTTAACGCCAAGTGCCATGAAGCCCATTAAATCGCTTCTTTGGAGATGGATCGCATCCAAACTCACAATCAAAGGATTTGACCAGGATTATCTCTGATTAGAAACACTCAGAGACAAATGAGGAGATGACAGGATATCATACATTGAGAGGATAAATTAGCAGTTACATACCAGCACCGGTTTTGTGATGGCTGTTAGGTAGGAGAATTGAAAGAGAGCAGGAGGAAAGGATTTAGCGATGTTGTGGTTTCTCTGGAGCACGCAAAATGAAATTCAGCATGTTTATACCTGGCTGAAAGCTTTTAGCCTCTTTCTCTTTGTACATAAAGAGCTCATTTCTTGCACAGCCCAAATGGACTGGGAAAAAGGGGACAAAACAAGACAACCCCCCTGAAGAGGTCAGCTAGCATTAGCCTTATTCCTTTTAGAGTGATGTATGTTTTAAACATTGTTTCCCAAGTCAACAAAGATGCCTGTGAAACCCTAAAAGAAGGCAAATGGTCGATAAGCAAATTGGCAGGTACCTTTCATAGAGTATATAAAGATTCATTATGTTATCTCTCCTTTGAAGTTCCGGTTTCAGCCGTAAGAGCTGATAAGTACAAACGTAAAAGGGTCTTCAGTAAGTGCAGATCATGAGAATATGGTGAGCACCCTCATTGCTGACCATTGTCAGTCCTCTGGTTTTACACATTTAGATTAATATAGTTAAAGTCATATACACAGTTGACGTCAAAATTATTAGCCCTACCATGATTTTTATTATTATTATTATTATCATTATTCAAATATTTCCCAAAGGGGCTGCACGGTGGCTGCATGGTTATGCTGGATAAGTTGGCGGTTCATTCCGCTGTAGCAAACCCAGGTTAATAAAAGGAACTAAGCCAAAAAGAAAATTAATGAATGAATATTTCCCAAGTGATGTTTAGCAGTTTTCTAATGTTTTCTATAGTATTTCATATAACTTTTTTTTCTTCTTCTGGGAAAGTCTTGTTTCATTAAGTGTGACTGGAATAAAATCTTATTTTAATTAGTTTAAAACATTTTTAAAGCCAACATTATTAGCCCCTTAATATTTAGTTTTATTAGCTACAGAAAAAAACACTGTTATTCAACAACTTGTCGAATCATCCTAACTTGCCTAGTTAACATAATAACCTAGATAATCAGAATCAGAAAGAGCTTTATTGCCAGGTATGTTCACACATACAAGGAATTTGTTTTTGTGACAGAGCTTCTACAGTGCAACAGAATTACGGACTAAAGGACTAAAAAATAAAACAGATAATAAATATATTTTAAAAAGTAGTACATGCAAATATACAAATTGGCAAGTGTATGTACAGGTATATTACTATATACAACATTATATGTGCAGCTTTTATGTGCAAATTGGCATGTAAAGTATGTTGAATAAGTGTATATGTGTATAAAGTTGTACAGCAAGTAGTGATGTTGGTTCCACAATTACTATCATCAAGTGTTCATGAGATGGATTGCCTGAGGGAAGAAACTGTTTCTGTGTCGGGCTGTTCTGGTGCGCAGTGCTCTGTAGCGTCGACCAAAAGGTAAAAGTTTAAAGAGGCAGTGTGCTGGGTGTGAGCGGTCCAGAGTGATTTTGGCAGCCTTTCTGCTTGCTCTGGATAAGTAGAGTTCTTGGAGAGTAGGGAGGGTTGTACCAATGATTCACTCAGCAGTCCGAACTATTTGACTATCTTCGGAGGTCGGATTTGGTAGCTGAGCTAAACCAGACAGTTACTGGTGTGCAGATGACTGATTCAATGATGGAGGTGTAGAACTGTTTCAGCAGCTCCTTTAGGAGGTTGAACTTCCTCAGCTGACGAAGAAAGTACAGCCTCTGTTGAGATTTTTTGACAATGGAGTCAAATTAAATGTCCCACTTCAGGTCCTAAAAGATGGTGATGCCCAGGAACCTGAATGACTCCACTGCTGCCACAATGCTGTCCATGATGCTCAGTGGGGGGAGAGCAGGGGGGTTTCTCCTGAAGTCCACTATCATCTCCACTGTTTTGAGCGTGTTGAGCTCCAGGTTGTTGCGACTGCACCAGACAGCCAACTCCTTAACCTCCTGTCTGTAAGCAGACTCGTCACCATCCTAAATGAGGCTGATAAATGTGGTGTCATCTGCAAATTTCAGGAGCTTGACAGAGGAGTTTTTTCAAGTGCAGTCATTCGTGTACAGGGAGGAGAGCAGTGGGGAGAGGACACACCCCTGGGGGGCGCCAGTGCTGATTGTGCGAGTACTGGATGAGAATTTTCCCAGCTTCACCTGCTGCTGCCTGTCCGTTAGGAAGCTGCTCACGGAGAGCTGAGTTAATTTGGGCATGATAGTGTTAAAAGTCAAGCTGAAGTCAACAAACAAGATCCTCACATAGGTCCCTGGTCGTCTAGGTGTATAAGTCTTTAAATTGCACTTTAAAGGGCACCTATGATAAAATCATCTTTTGGAAGCTTTTTGAACAGAACTGTGTGTAGGTTTAGTGTGTCCACAGTCATACTGGAATGATATAAACACAATAAGTCTTTTTTTTTCTTCTTTTTCTGATGTTAAAAATAGGATCCAAATCCCTCCCATTTTGAGGCCCACCAATGTAGGAGTGCGGTTTCCCCACCCACCGAATTGATTGACAGCCGCATATTAGCATGTATCCATAGTAACGCATATAATCCACAAGACAGGACGTGTGCAAAGCAACTGGGTTAAACAATCTCTTCAGCTCTTTGTGATCATCAGCACCTCAAGAATGACTTTTACAAGTTTAAAACATTTCTAAAACAGTGAATGTTTGTAATAAAGACAGTAAAATTGCTTTGTAATTCTTCACCACAGACGCATGTGGGTATAGTTATAAAAGAAGACACTTCAATCCCAGTTCATGGACTTAAATCAGGTTTAGCGCGTACACACGCATGAACTTCATAATGACATTGTGTGTGACTCATTGTTGCAGAGAGGCTTGAATGAACTCCACAACAAATACATCAAATAACTGTTGGGAAAGTCCGTACTGTAGGGAGATCTGCTTCATTCTTGTCTGTCTCTGTACTGCTTATGCTTGAGACGCAGCAAGGGAAGCTCTGACATGCACGTGGGAATGGTGGGCAGGGAGAACCAGCTCAATTGCATTAAAGAGAAAGGCAACAAAACAGCTACAAAGTCAAAACAGCTCAAATTTCAAATAAACACTGTAAAACCCAAAAAGTTAAGGTAACTCAAACCATTTGAGGAAACCGATTGCAACAAACCATTTAAGTTCAAAAACTAATCCTAATGAGTACTGTGAACTTAATCCATTTGAGTAAATGAAGCAATTTGAGCACAGTAAAGCCCAATAAATGAAGAGAACTCCACACTGTAAAAAAAAAAATCGTAAAAAAAAGGTAAATGACTGGCAGCTACGGCTGCCAAACAAAAACCATAAAATTACGGTAAAATTTCTTTTGTTGAAATAAAGTGCAAAAATAATAAATCTACAGATATTTTCATTAAAATGTTTACAGAAAAACACTGTTATTTTACAGACTTCTCCTAGATTATTATGATCAAATACGTTTAATAAAGTTACAAAATAAGAGTTTTACAGAGAAACACTGTTATTTTACAGACTCCTCCTAGATTATTACGATCAAATCCATTTAATAAAGTTACACAATAAGAGTTTTACAGAGAAACACTGTTATTTTACAGACTTTTCCTAGATTATTACGATCAAATCCATTTAATAAAGTTACACAATAAGAGTTTTACAGAGAAACACTGTTATTTTACAGACTTTTCCTAGATTATTATTATCAAATCCATTTAATAAAGTTACACAATAAGAGTTTTACAGAGAAACACTGTTATTTTACAGACTTTTCCTAGATTATTATTATCAAATCCATTTAATAAAGTTACACAATAAGAGTTTTACAGAGAAACACTGTTATTTTACAGACTTTTCCTAGATTATTATTATCAAATCCATTTAATAAAGTTACACAATAAGAGTTTTACAGAGAAACACTGTTATTTTACAGACTTTTTCTAGATTATTATTATCAAATCCATTTAATAAAGTTACACAATAAGAGTTTTACAGAGAAACACTGTTATTTTACAGACTTTTCCTAGATTATTATTATCAAATCCATTTAATAAAGTTACACAATAAGAGTTTTACAGAGAAACACTGTTATTTTACAGACTTTTTCTAGATTATTATTATCAAATCCATTTAATAAAGTTACACAATAAGAGTTTTACAGAGAAACACTGTTATTTTACAGACTTTTCCTAGATTATTATGATCGAACACCATCAATAAAGTGACTGCACTAAAAGTTTAAGAGAAAACAATGTTATTTAAAAGAATTTTCCCTAAATCATTACGATTAAACACCTTTAATAAAATGCCAAGACATGCTCAAGATCGTAATTTAACGGTTTTATTTTGGATCAAAAAAGTCTGGAAAAAACAAGATACAAGATACAACTGGTTAAAATTCTCACAACTTTAAAATTAAAGTGGTTACATTTTATTGAATAGTATTTATGTAAAACATGTTGAGGTTTAAGTTATATGGAATGACTCAGTTCCAAATCTTAAATGAAACTGTAATGTGAAGGGGACGCTGACAAAGGAGTGCAGATCCAAATGCAAGTTTATTACACAGAAATGGTCAGGCAAGCAACAGTCAACAGAGGAGCAAACAGATGTATGCAGGGAATCCAGAGTCATGGTCAAATAACAGGCAAATGGTCAGTCCCAGCAGCAAACAACAACAACATAAACAATTAACAAGCAAAGCAAGAGAAACGTGTCATAATGTTCACAGTAACAGCATAACAAGCCTTAGCAATTAGTGCGTGCGTCTGTGCTGCTTTTAAAGTCCATGTAATTAGTTCATAACGATCCTCCGACTGTGTGTGTGTGCGCAATCAGTGGAATCTGGAACAGGTGCATGTGAGCATTGCCTGACTGGATCTGTAGTCCATATAATGGCGGATTTGTAGTTCTATGACGATCTGCGTGTTTACCAGCGATCTACAAGGATTAAATTGCTGATGATTGTGACAGGAACATTTAAACTACTACAGTAAACAGCACAACAGTTTCATGAAATTCTCAGACTATAGGATTATGATAAACTTAAGATATACTGAAAACGTATACAGCTACTTGATTTTCACTGTTTCACACCCACTATTTGCACACACACACACACAGTCGGAGGATCGTTATGAACTGATTACATGGACTTTAAAAGCAGCACAGACGCACGCACTAATTGCTAAGGCTTGTTATACTGTTACTGTGAACATTATGACGCGTTTCTCTTGCTTTGCTTGTTAATTGTTTATGTTGTTGTTGTTGCTGCTGGGACTGACCATTTGCCTGTTATTTGACCATGACTCTGGATTCCCTGCATACATCTGTTTGCTCCTCTGTTGACTGTTGCTTGCCTGACCATCTCTGTGTAATAAACTTGCATTTGGATCTGCACTCCTTTGTCAGCGTCCCCTTCACATTACAGTTTCATTTAAGATTTGGAACTGAGTCATTCCATATAACTTAAATCTCAACATGTTTTACATAAATACTATTCAATAAAATGTAACCACTTTAATTTTAAAGTTGTGAGAATTTTAACCAGTTGTATCTTGTATCTTGTTTTTTCCAGACTTTTTTGATCCAAAATAAAACCGTTAAATTACGGCCTTGAGCATGTCTTGGCATTTTATTAAAGGTGTTTAATCGTAATGATTTAGGGAAAATTCTTTTAAATAACATTGTTTTCTCTTAAACTTTTAGTGCAGTCACTTTATTGATGGTGTTCGATCATAATAATCTAGGAAAAGTCTGTAAAATAACAGTGTTTCTCTGTAAAACTCTTATTGTGTAACTTTATTAAATGGATTTGATAATAATAATCTAGGAAAAGTCTGTAAAATAACAGTGTTTCTCTGTAAAACTCTTATTGTGTAACTTTATTAAATGGATTTGATCGTAATAATCTAGGAAAAGTCTGTAAAATAACAGTGTTTCTCTGTAAAACTCTTATTGTGTAACTTTATTAAATGGATTTGATAATAATAATCTAGGAAAAGTCTGTAAAATAACAGTGTTTCTCTGTAAAACTCTTATTGTGTAACTTTATTAAATGGATTTGATCCTAATAATCTAGGAAAAGTCTGTAAAATAACAGTGTTTCTCTGTAAAACTTTTATTGTGTAACTTTAATAAATGGATTTGATAATAATAATCTAGGAAAAGTCTGTAAAATAACAGTGTTTCTCTGTAAAACTTTTATTGTGTAACTTTATTAAATGGATTTGATAATAATAATCTAAGAAAAGTCTGTAAAATAACAGTGTTTCTCTGTAAAACTTTTATTGTGTAACTTTATTAAATGGATTTGATAATAATAATCTAGGAAAAGTCTGTAAAATAACAGTGTTTCTCTGTAAAACTTTTATTGTGTAACTTTATTAAATGGATTTGATAATAATAATCTAGGAAAAGTCTGTAAAATAACAGTGTTTCTCTGTAAAACTTTTATTGTGTAACTTTATTAAATGGATTTGATAATAATAATCTAGGAAAAGTCTGTAAAATAACAGTGTTTCTCTGTAAAACTTTTATTGTGTAACTTTATTAAATGGATTTGATAATAATAATCTAGGAGAAGTTTGTAAAATAACAGTGTTTTTCTGTAAACATTTTAATGAAAATATCTGTAGATTTATTATTTTTGCACTTTATTTCAACAAAAGAAATTTTACCGTAATTTTATGGTTTTTGTTTGGCAGCCGTAGCTGCCAGTCATTTACCTTTTTTTTACGATTTTTTTTTTTTACAATTACAATTTATTACTTTAATTTTACGTAATTTTAAATGTACTTCAAAAAAACAGGAAAAAACAGTGTGTAAATAATACGGCAATTTAATTGTATAAAACAGACAAATTGCTGTAATTTGTCATTAATTGTATAGTACATAAAATAACAGTCAAGCTGTTAATTTACAGATATTGTTTGTAATTTTTACGGACTTTTGAATATAATTTAAAATAACAGAAAAAATACTGTATAAATAATAGTGTAATTTCCCTGTATAAAAAACAAAAATGTCAGTAATTTGTCTTTAATGATAAAGTACCTAAAATGAAAGTCAAACTGTTAATTTAGAGAGATTGTTTGTCATTTTACTAAGTTTTGAATATAATTTAAAATGACAAAAAATTACTGTAAAAAATTTAGAGATATTTTCTGTAAAATTAGGTTTTTTTTTACAGTGCAACCAAGTACTGTAAAACCCAATAAGTTAAGGCAACTTAAACCGTTTGAGGAAACTGGTTGCAACAAACCATTTGAGTTAAAAACTAATCTATATGAGTACTGTGAACTTACTCCATTTAAGTTGAAGAAATGAGGTAGTTAATTACCTCATCACCTTCAACACTGAGTTCAAAACTCTTTTCAAATTAGTAGAATTAACTTGCAGTACATTTTGAGTTAACTACACTCATTTCATTTGATAAAGTGGACTGTTGGGTTTTACAATGTACACAATGGTATAATAAATAATCTGATGGGTATTTTGAGCTGAAACTTTACAGACACATTCTGGAGACAGAAAAGACTTATCTTAAATCTTGAAAAAGGTAAATTAAGCTGAATACTTTGTTACAAGATAAGTAGAAACATATTTTGAACAGTCACCATGACAAAGACAAAATAAATTAGTTATTAATTAGGTTAAAACTATTCAAACTATTATGTTTATAAATGTTGTATAAATGTTATTATAACTCCAATATTTCCCAAAAATGATCTTGTATTTGGCAGGTCTTAAAATTAGAGGAAAACCCTCACATTAACAACAACATATAATAGGTCTGGTCTAGTCTGGTCTAAACGCAGAGGTTATCCTGAATGAAATGCTGTGGCAAGAGCTGTCCCAAGAATGATCTGAGAGACCGATAAGGTCACACAGAATTAATCACTTTAAGTACTTACTGCTAAATGTAGATTTACAGACATATAATTCATAGAGTGTCCTAAGTTTGTCATTGGCTTTTCTATGTTGGCTTTAAATTTATTAAATAAATAATGGCACGCCGTGAGGTGCTACTAGATTTTGTTCATCTGAGGCATTATCTTCCAAATAATAAAACCTGCCAAGCACCATGTTACTTTTATTGACAGTGAAGGCATTTCTAATGTTATAATAATGTTATAATTTTGTTATTTTGAACTTATATTTCCTTAAATATTTCGAAGGTCGCAGGACCTTTATCAGGCATGTGATCCTTGATAAAATGTTACTATTAATACATACAGTACATAATAAATGATCAATTTGACTTTTAATGCATGCTTTTGTGCTATCCAATAGTTTGTGTTACAAAGGAAAATGCGTGTAAATTACTCACATTAAGAGGATGTTGGACTCCACAATAACTGTTAAAAGTAGCAGAGGCTCATTCTATTCAAAGTGAAGTGTGTCAGGAATGGAGGAGGGACTAAATAAAAAGCTTCTGAGAAGCGTAAATATCCCAGGCCTCTTCTGGCTTTCACGGATTGATAGTAGCTCACATTAAGTATGTACGTAATCATGTGCTTCTTTACATATTTTAAAGAGTATTATAGCTCTCTTTCCAGCATGCTAAAGCCAGGCTTTGAATTTCTACCCTACAGGGACAAAGGGAAGGCCTGCTTGTCCTGGGGTTTTGTGTGCTTAACAATTGACCCGTGTACTTGACAGAGTTTCCAGCTTAGTCGACACCTTTGATTCCCTCTCGAGAGACTTCATTCTCTCCCATTCATTCTTAAGACATTATGTTGCATTTGCGCTTTAATATATTCTTTACCTTCAAAAAACGGTAATGGAAGATTTTATTTTTATCCTGCCATCTTTTTTTCAAAATGACAGCTTCCTTCATGTGGGATTAATATTTTAAAGGAATAAACCACGCAGACAGGGATAAGCATTATAGATCTGTTCTGATTCATTTATCTTCTTAGCCAAAAACTTCAAAAGGAAATATGTGCCGTAGATAAAAGGTGAGAATAGACATTCAGGTGTTAAATCTTATAGTTTGAGGATGTGCACATTAATTCAGAAGTGAAGTGAAGTACAGAGAGTCTATATTGGTTCAGGTCAAAAATATGTTATTAGTATAATTTAATAGTTTGTTTTATTCATACAGGCCAACTGTCAGTAGTAAAGTATTCTCTGTGATAAAACAAAATGTATGTAAATTATACAAAAAAAGAAAATATTTGCTTCAGTCTATATTTTAGTGAAACTGCAAAAACATACTTAAACATGTTTGACTGCAATGCAAATGAACACTATGAGGCAGTATGATGCCAAGAACTTTTGTTCATTTTCAAACTAATGATATCTATAAGGACATTTTTAACAAGCAAAATGTTATTTTAATGAATTAATTTTTTTGCACAGCATCAAATAAATACCACACAAGAAATTAACACTAGCTATGTTTCTATTCAAAGATGTGAATTAAATTCATGTGCAAAACTGGAATATTGCATAAAAGACGTGCGAATAAAGCAGCGTTTCCATCCAATGAGTCAAAGAGAACAAAATTGTCACTTCTTAATTAACTGGCGCCACATTTCATAAGTAAAAATGGAAGTTAGAAGGAAGTTGGTCATTTTAGAATGACCAAAACAACATTTCAGATGTTTTACAATGTACTGCTGGTTTGTCTATTCACACACATTTTTATCTTCACATAATCCCTAACAACATCACATGACTTTTTTTAATGCACATACTAGAATTTGTTCAGTAAAAGTGTTTCCATCATAGTTTATGCGCATCTTTTCTTATCGAATAAAAAGTTTATCCTTCTCAGTTATGCGCATACCTGTACGTTTTTTTTATACGCATTTTCAAAATTGATACGCATCTTCCAACAACTGTTTATGTGCATATCTAAGATGCACATAAAAATAGATAGATGGAAACATAGCTACTGTCTGTAGTTTGCAATCAAATACGTTTGCCTTACCTATTTATTATCAGTTTTCTGGTAAGATATTTTTTTTTTTTTTATCAGTAGCTCACTTTTGTTGTATGGTGTTGACATGGACATAAACATGATCTCAACATGCTTTGGTGGCAAAATATATCAACCATTATGCTTACATAAAAATTGTGATTGTGGAGGCTCTGTAATCTCATCCATTCTCAAGGAACATCTTACTTGAAAGTAACTGACATTTAACTTTTACCTGAAAACTGCTGATGGTTTGGAAGAAGTTGTCTAAATGAGTGTTTCAAAGCTGCATTATCATTATGAAACTGTATAATCATTATATGAAAGTATTATCATACAGTACAGACAGTGGTATAAAAATGTCTTAAAATATTCTTAAAATTACAATAATATTATATATTGCAAAATAATGCACAACGAACAGTATTTATTGTGACAGGGCTAGACATGTATCTGAATGTACATGTAACAAAATGGACTCAAGTAGCATATTTCAAATCCATCTATTGGTTTTGAAATCTGAAATGTGCAACAAAAGGTACCCATAGCAACGTATTTTATGTTTTGCTGATATGTAGGCTAAGGCATGTATTTTTGTGTTGAATTTGGATTTTACTTCTTGCTACAGTATGTGACTTTAAATCTTGCAGTCTCATTTTGTTTATAAATGTGATTTTATTTCTTGTATTTCAAAATTATTTTTTCAACTTTATATTTTAAACAATAAAAGTATTTTTGCTACATTATTTCAGTTAAGTTTCACCTAAAAGTCAAAACACATTTTCATAGCAGACACATTTTCAATAAATCATACAATTTCTCACATAACAACTGTGACGGTGGAATAATAATCAGTGCTAGGATCCAATCGCAAGTAAAACAGTTTATTGACAGTGTCAAATAAACTATACAAGAAACAGGACAGTCACACATAAACTGATAAGGGAGGACGGGAAACAGATAGGCACAACGGGGTCCAGAAAACAGTCACTCCACACCGTCCTGAGAACAGACAGAAACACATTAAGATAGCAACGAACCGACAACGGAACCTAGCGGAATTGCCCAGATATAGACGCGGAAATGAGTCTCAGCTGTCTGGCTAATCAAACAGCTGAGTACCACACACACATGATCAACATAAACACACGTGGACGACAAAAACAAAACAAAACCCACGTGACCAAACAGACTCTCTGGATAGCGCACAAACCTGCAATCGTGACAGTACCCCCTCTCCTAGGAGCACCTCCTGGTGCTCCCTGAAGAACTTGCCTGGCGATTGTAATCATCGATAAGAGAGTGATCCAATATGTCCCTAGCAGGAACCCAACTTCTCTCCTCTGGACCGTAACCATACCAGTCCACCAAATACTGAAATCCTCGCCCCCTCCGTCTCGAGTCCAGAATGCGCTTAACCGAATAAACGGTCTCCCCATCAACGAGACGCGGCGGGGGGGGAACCGGCATGGGCGGATTAATGGCCGCATGAAAAACGGGCTTTAATTTGGAGACATGAAACACGGGATGTATTCTCCTGTACGCTGGAGGAAGTTTGAGGCGGACTGCCACCGGACTAATGATCTTGGTGACAGTGAATGGGCCAATAAATTTAGGTGCAAGTTTATTACATACGGAGCGCAAGGGAATATTCTTGGTAGAAAGCCACACCTTTTGACCGACAACGTAGACGGGAGGCTTAGACCGGTGGCGATCGGCTTTAGCCTTGGTGCGCGCACCCACTTGGAGGAGGGTCTGTCTGGCCCTTTTCCAAGTGCGACGGCACCTCTGGACAAAGGCGTGAGCGGAGGGAACCGCGATTTCGGATTCCAGGCTGGGAAACGCTGGTGGCTGGTAACCTAAACTACAGTGAAATGGCGAGAGACCCGTGGCTGACACTGGTAATGAATTGTGTGCGTACTCCACCCATGGGAGCTGCTGACTCCAAGAGGCGGGATTCTGAGAAACCAAACAACGTAACATACGCTCTAGATCCTGGTTGGCCCGCTCTGTTTGACCGTTACTCTGAGGATGAAAACCAGAAGAAAGACTTACAGTCGCCCCCAATAAATGACAGAATTCTCTCCAAAATTTAGAGACAAACTGAGGCCCCCTGTCAGAAACCACGTCTGTCGGGAGGCCATGAATGCGAAAGACGTGATTAATGACAGCATCCGCTGTCTCTCTGGCAGAAGGTAATTTGGGCAGAGGAATAAAGTGAGTAGCCTTCGAAAACCGGTCCACAACGGTCAAAATAGCCGTGTTGCCACCAGATGGCGGGAGACCTGTGACAAAATCTAGCGAAATGTGTGACCAGGGTCTCGAAGGCACTGACAGTGGCTGAAGGAGCCCAGCTGGAGGACGATTAGAAGTCTTAGAAACTGCACAAACAGAACAGGCCAAAACAAACCCACGTATATCCCGTGCCATAGCTGGCCACCAGAATCGCTGTTTAACCAGAAATAAAGTACGACTCACCCCCGGATGACAAGCCACTTTGGAAGAGTGTCCCCATCGAATGACGTCAGACCGAATCTCCTCCGGCACAAATAAACGGCTGGGTGGGCATCCGGGCGGGGGCGTTACCCCTTCCAAGGCAGTGCGAACCTTGCTCTCGATCTCCCATGTCACAGCAGAAATACAAATCCTCTGAGGAACAATAAGTTCAAGAGACGTATTGCGCTCGGAAAAATCGAAAAGGCGGGATAACACATCGGGTTTGATGTTTTTGGAACCCGGTCGGTAAGAGATGGTGAAGTCGAAACGTCCGAAAAATAATGCCCACCGAGCCTGCCTGGAGCTAAGTCGTTTGGCGGACTGGATGTATTCAAGGTTCTTATGATCGGTCCAAACGATAAAGGGAACCCCCGAACCCTCCAACCAATGACGCCACTCCTCCAAAGCGAGTTTGACCGCCAGCAATTCCCTATTACCAATGTCATAATTACGTTCTGCGGGAGATAATCGGTGTGAAAAAAACGCGCAAGGATGAATTCTGTCGTCCGAAGCTGCGCGCTGGGACAGGATAGCGCCCACCCCCACCTCTGACGCGTCAACCTCCACCACAAACTGCCGGGATGGATCAGGAGTCACCAGAATGGGGGCTGAAACAAAGCAGCCCTTTAGTTTAGTGAATGCTGCTTGGGCAGCACTCGACCACCTGAAAGGAGTCTTGGAGGAGGTTAAGGACGTCAGAGGAGCGGCGAGTTGGCTGAAATTGCGAATAAACCGCCGGTAAAAATTAGCGAAGCCCAGAAATCTCTGCAGGGCCTTACGAGACTCCGGAATTGGCCAATCTACCACAGCCTTAATCTTCTCTGAATCCATGCGCACCCCCTCGACCGACACAATGTGTCCTAGAAAGGGAACGGACTGTGCATGGAACACGCATTTCTCCGCCTTGACAAAAAGCCCATTCTCTAGCAGCCGCTGAAGCACTCGCCTGACGTGTTGCACATGTTCCTGGAGAGAACGGGAAAAAATCAGAATGTCATCCAGGTAAACATAAATAAACTGATCTATCATGTCTCGCAACACATCATTAACGAGTGCTTGGAAAACTGCGGGAGCGTTGGAAAGCCCAAAGGGAAGAACACAATATTCAAAATGCCCCCTGGGGGTATTAAAAGCCGTTTTCCACTCGTCCCCCCCCCTTATGCGGACCAAATGATAAGCGTTGCGGAGGTCTAATTTCGTGAAACAGGATGCCCCTTGCAGACGCTCGAACGCTGAAGACATCAACGGCAAGGGATACGTATTCTTCACCGTGATGTTGTTCAGCCCTCGATAATCTATGCAAGGTCTAAGAGAGCCATCCTTCTTTTTCACGAAAAAAAACCCCGCCCCCGCCGGTGAAGAAGAGGGGCGGATGATCTTGGCCGCTAGAGAATCAGAAATATATTTCTCCATGGCCTCCCTCTCAGGAATAGAAAGAGAGTATAACTTGCCTTTAGGCGGAGATGTCCCTGGCAGTAAATCTATAGCACAGTCATAGGGACGATGAGGAGGAAGAGAAGCAGCCCGAGACTTACTGAACACTCTCTTCAGGTCGAGGTACTCACTGGGCACGTTTGACAGGTCCATGCGCTCCTCCTGAAACACAGAACAAGACACAGCAGAACGAGCAGACACCAGACAAGACTCATGACATTTCTCACTCCACGAAAATATTGTGCTGTGGCCCCAATTAATATGAGGTTTATGGAGAACCAACCAAGGATGACCTAAAACCACAGGTGTGTTAGAACAGTCCGTTAGAAAAAATGATATATGTTCAACGTGATTTCCGGACGTAATAAGTTTTATGGGTTTAGTGGAGTGAGTGATAGTGGGAAGGGAAAGACCGCTAAGGGCGCGTACTGCAATGGGTTGTGAAAGAGCGATAACCGGAAGTTTAAAACTGAAAGCAAAACTTGAGTCAATGAAGTTCCCTTCTGCCCCGGAATCAATAAGGGCGTGGGTGTTCTGGCTTCCGGAACCCCATGATAATGTAACGGACAGTAAAGTAGCCGCCACAGAGGGTTTCTCTAGATTGATTTCACCCATCAGTAACCTCTTACCTACTGATGGGTGCCGTCTTTTACCGGGCAAGAAACCACACGATGTCCCGCGCCCCCGCAGTACAGCAAAGTCCCTCGTTTCTCCGTCTACGCTTTCTCCTGCACGGACAGACGGGATCTGCCCACCTGCATCGGTTCCGGGTCAACGACCTCCACTTCCGCCGCCATCGCCAAAGCCGGAAAATCAGGGGCTGGATCAGGATATCCTCTCTGTGTGCGGCTCGCTCTGCGCAGCAGTCTGGCGTCCACCCGAATTGCCAGATCCACCAGCTCGTCCAGACTCTTGGGAAGATCTAGAGTGTAGATCTCGTCCTGAAGACGATCCGACAGCCCATGTAGAAACATGTCCCACTGCGCCTCTGAGTTCCAGCCACATTCAGCTGCCAAGGTTCGGAACTCGATTGAGTAGTCTGCCACGCTCCGATTACCCTGACGGAGCTCAGCAAGTACTCGAGCGGCCTCTCTCCCCCAAAGCGGCCCGATCAAAAACCTTTTTGAGCTCTTTAGAAAAAAGTTCAAACGTGGAGCAGCAAGGCAGTTTCTGTTCCCAGGCAGTAGTCCCCACTGAGCCGCTCTTCCGGAAAGGAGAGTGATAACAAAAGCAACCTTAGACTGCTCGTGGAGAACAATGATGGTTGTAGCGTGATGTATAGGGAACATTTGGACAGGAAGGACCGACATAAGTGAGGTTCACCAGCATAACCAGTCGGTGGGGGAAGACGAGGCTCGACGGGGCAGTTAGCAAACACTGGAGCAGGCAACACTACTGGGGCTGGTGCTACCTCTCTTTGTACAGCTCCAGTAGCCAGCTGTTGAACCTGGGTGGTCAACAATGAAACTTGACCGACCAGAGTCTGAATGGCCTGAGCGGTGGTGGCCAGTGCCTCCTCCTGCTGGTCAATCCTTGCGTTGCTGAGTGTGACAAACTCAGAGACCTGTTGGGACACACTCGCTGGATCCATGTTTTGGTCGGTTCGTTCTGTGACGGTGGAATAATAATCAGTGCTAGGATCCAATCGCAAGTAAAACAGTTTATTGACAGTGTCAAATAAACTATACAAGAAACAGGACAGTCACACATAAACTGATAAGGGAGGACGGGAAACAGATAGGCACAACGGGGTCCAGAAACAGTCACTCCACACCGTCCTGAGAACAGACAGAAACACATTAAGATAGCAACGAACCGACAACGGAACCTAGCGGAATTGCCCAGATATAGACGCGGAAATGAGTCTCAGCTGTCTGGCTAATCAAACAGCTGAGTACCACACACACGTGATCAACATAAACACACGTGGACGACAAAAACAAAACAAAACCCACGTGACCAAACAGACTCTCTGGATAGCGCACAAACCTGCAATCGTGACAACAACATTATGTCTCCCAGTAGTGACTTTGTAAAATTATACCTCACAATGTGACTTTATTTCTCGTAAAAGCAACATGCTGTAGAATCTCTGTTATGATATGGACATGGCAACAGAGGATTGACATGCAAATATAATAAAACAGAATGGTCAAAACAGGCAGGGGTCAGTACAGAAGCAACATTAAGGTCTGAGGTAATCCAAAAAAGAGTAATCCATAAAACAGATGAGGGTCAGGGCAGGCATCAAAGCATCACAAAAACAAGGAACAGTCCAGAATAAAAATGTAAAAAAAAAAAAAAAAAACACTGACAGGCTAAACAAAGAACAAGGAATAGAGGGAACCAGAAACCCTTAGTAATGTAATGAAACAAGACACAAAAGTGGTTTGACAAACTGAATCAGGTGCGTTGGTGCAAAGCATAATGGTTAATGTAGTCCAGGTGAGGGTCAGAGGTGATGTGTGGAGTGCCATCTAGAGAGTCTAGATGGCACTCTAAAGCTGGTATTTGTAACACTGTCAGAGTAACATTATTGAATGTTTTTATTTCTTATGTGTTTTAAAACTAATTGATTGATTGATTGATTGATTGATTGATTGATTGATTGATTGATTGATTGATTGATTGATTGATTGATTGATTGATTGATTGATAAAATGTGAAAACAGGCTTCAGGAAACAAATTAAAAAAATCATGTCTTATAATCAGATCTTACTAAATACGATGAGACTTTTTTCCTGTTTTATATTACTAGGTCTTATTAGACCACATATTTTGTAGGACTATTTCTCATCAAGTGGAAATGAGAATACTGAGGTGTTGTGCCATATTAGGAATGCAATCCCACTCACACCATCTGAGGTGATGTTTTCCTGGTTATTTGCCCAGGATTCATATATAGTTTAGCTTATGTCACCAATGTGAATGTCAATCCAAGCAGTTCATTTGAGTGTTTTCAGCATTCAATTTCACCTACAAAAATGAATCAAAATCTTTTTTGAAATCTCTTTCTTTCTTTCTTTCTTTCTTTCTTTCTTTCTTTCTTTCTTTCTTTCTTTCTTTCTTTCTTTCTTGTCTTTATTTATTTTAAGGTCATGTCTCGCATTTCACTATTCACTTTCAAAATTACATTTTACATTGCTCAATAATTGATTATTACAGGAGTATAACAGCATAACCCACATGGAACTTCTTATTTTCAGAATACACTAAGATCAGTGTGGCGTGATGCTGTATTATTCAGAGGATGATACTGTACAACATGTTAAACAGGTACATTTTTAGAACAATTTTGACTGGCAACTATCAATAGACAACCATGAGACAAAGGGCAACCATTCAGAGAGGAGCAAATCTGTAAGTCATAGTATAAGTAAACATTCCTTCAATACCCTCCATCCCGGCTGGGTCAGTTGGCATTTCTGTGCATGTTAGGTCCACTGTGGCGACCCCTGATAAATCAGAGACTAAGCCAAAGGAAAGTGAGTGTATTTACACTCCTTTTCCACATTCTACTACAGCTGAACTACTGGCATCTTGCTTGAATTCCTCTGACAGCGCCAAGCCAGTCACATGATTCACTACTAGCATTCTGCTAGTAGTTTTGTTGCAAAAGTAGCTAAGTTACATTGATCAGCAACATTACTGGGCTCGAAAAGTTCTCCCATGTATGATCGCCTTCACAGTAATGTGAGTCAGTTATTGATAAATTTCATTGGTAGTTCAAAATAAGAAATTTCTTCATTCACTTGGCTCACAATTGATGGTTCCCCATTCTAAGAGACAGAAGATGTACTTGCATGTTCAAGAGGACTTTCAAAGATGACTGCCACGCACAATGACTTGCCTTAAAGGGGCTTTGTTGTACTAATCAAAAATTACATTACAGCAGTCCAATATTAATTTTTGATTAGGGCACGTGTATATACACACACCTCAGAAAAAAAGTTTCATCATACACTCGCCCTTACAGTATATCAAAGCATTACTACTTGCTTCCTTAAAGAGGTAAGAGATGAGGAAAAAAGGCCTCCCTTTTTATCAAATGAATGTCACAAGCCACGCCACTCAGTGTTAGCCTCATTAATGTCCCCACTGTTCCTTCAAAATTAATGCTGGCTGCAATGTCCTCTATTAAGAAATTAAATATTTAGACTTGAAGGGAAGACATTTAAATCCTTCTTCCTGGTTCAGAGCGGGTCGAAGTGGCGGCCGTGCGCTCTCAGCTGTCTCTTCTGCTTACTGAACACCAGCGCCGACCGTTATAAATCAAAAGAACTTTAGCACAGATCGCTCTCTCTTTACCCCTCTCTAAATAGTTTACAGTTCTCTCGACATATATTAGAAAGCACCTAATTAATTGGCACATAAAAACTCAAACATAAAGCTGCCTTAACGGTGAAACAAGTCTGTTGGCAGAGTGGCCAGATTCATGAGAGGACCTGCAGATGGAGGCCTTTGATCAGGCCGTCTAATGCAGTCCTGACATCTTCACTGCTCCTAAATTTCACCGCCTCGGTTAGCAAGCAGGCTTTCAAGAAATTAGTCCTTGCAGCGGCCTCACATATTCCAATCAAAGACCTGGAGAGCTTCACTCGAGCATCTTGGATTATTGAGAATTCAGCTGCGTGATGAGCATTTGGCGAGCTTTTGTCCTGTTTTTCAGCTAACGCCTTCTCACATCTAATAGAGTGTGAAAGTCCTGTTAGGATCTCTACTCTGCATGTTGGGATATTTCATCAGCTGCTGCCAACAGCCTGTCGTAGAATGACTAGTACACATAAGAAATAAACAGAGCGATAAAACTGCATAATGACTGGATAAGTAGTCCATTTCTGGTCCGGCGAAATACTTGTTACCGGTAAAATGCACACAAATTCCTTAATCAGAATGCACTTTGCTAGTGAATATCCGTCTAACAGACAAACCCAAACTCCCATAAATCATGCATCAACAGACACAATGAGAGACTCATTGGTCAAGGCGTATTTGCAAGAAAAGCACTTTATCTTCGTAAATCAGAGGGGACGCATCCCTTTTATTCCTGCGAAATCCAATCCGATCGATGCAATGAAGTATGTGAAACCAATATTCAATATCCAAAATGCTGAAGTTCAGCGGCGAGGGCAACGAGCCGTGCTCTCCGCGAGTGTGAGGACAACAGCAATTATGAAAATTGAAAAGAGAATAAATGAAAAAAGCTCTAGTGGGGAACGAGCTGCAGAACAGACCCATCGTGTGATTGATTCTGAGCGTGGACGGCCACTGCCTCGGGTTCATGTGGTAATGATAGCTTTATAATTAAGATTAAAGACCACCGAACACGGGGAAGACACAGCAGAAGGGCAGGGGGGCTTCTACTGTGACATTCTGAATAATTAGAGAAAAGAGGCTAAAATATGAGTTCATTTATAAATATGAACCTTGATCTTGCATATTATATGCACTATAGGAGTTAGATGATACAGAAAACTTTAAAGCATACTTCTCACCAGAAACTAATACCACTATTACTGCTAACAGTACAGCTGCCTATAATTTTTTAATGACAAATGACTTTAACCCAATGGTTTCATGCATGAAGCCTTGTTAATAGTGTCCTATAAGAACATGTTTTACATTCATTTTCACCAGGATTTGTATTTTTTTAAGAAAATTGTTTTTGAATATGCGGCAACTATAGTTATGTAACTATATCTATGTAAGAACCCTTCAATGTAAAATTTGAATAGGAGGAGAACATTTCGTCACCTTGGAATTATAAGGTTCTATCTGCGTTCTGAAGGATTTTGAGATATTGAGCTTCAAAGTTTTTGCATTCCATAGCAAACAGTGCGTGTGTAACATTTGTTTTTTTAAATAGAGCATCTTAAAATGTAAACAACTTCTAAGAAAACATCCCATAATGTAAATAAGTTGTCATTTAATAAGAATATGTCAATAACTCAATTTTGACAAAAATGTCAGATAGAACCTTATAATTCCAGGGTGACGATTTGTCATTAACTCAAAACAACTGCTTTCAAAAGATCAATTCATTTTCATAAACACATTTATTATGATTAAAATTAGAAACCATTTGATATAAACCCCTCGAAAACGATCTATCATAATTTAATGAGTATAAAAACAAACTAATCCATTTTTCTCAAAGTGATTAAACACACACTAGCAATCCCTTACATTTATAAAGCACTTTTCTGGACACTCAAAGCACTTTAGACAATTTTGGGGGAATCTCTTCATCCAACACCAGTGTGCAGCATCCACCTGGATGACGTGACGACAGCCGTATTGCGCCAGACTGCACATCACACACCCGCTGATTGGTGGAGGAGACAGAGTGATGCAGCCAGTTATAATATGGAGATGGTTTAGAAGGCCATGATAGACAGACGCCTAAAGCCATGTTCACAGGTACACAGGTATTTTTGTAAACAAAAAAGTTTTTTCTCAATTTTCTAGAAAACACAGACCCTGGTGCTTTTGAAAATCTTCACCCTGATAAGAGTTTTTAAAAAATGGGTTTCAGTGACCTGATACTGCATTTTTGTGTAGAAAAAAATAATCTGCAATTTAGACAATATCCATGTCTGTGTGGACAGCAGGTTGTGACTGAATTTGGTTGTAGTTTTGTTTTTTTCTTCAGTGATTCTGCTTTTTAACAGCAGGAGTTCATTATTCTCTGTTCACTCAGCACTTTAACTCTGCTCCAGTGTTAATTTAACTCTTTGTAGGAGTGGGACCAGTGGGAGAAGTTGATTTTGCTGTGTATCAAATTGTGTATCAAAAAAAGTCTACTTTAAAGTAAAGATATCAGTTAAATGGTTAAATTATGCTTAAATGGGATATTATGAAAGCAAAAAACATTAAACAAGACCAAAAGCCTTGATTTATTAACTTATTAACACATTATCCCCTAATTCCACATGATTTATGTACTTACAAGGTATTTGCCTCAATAGTTGCTGCTTGAACATTTGACAAAGTATACAAAAAACTATAGATCTCTTGTTAGATTTGTTTTATTTGGGTGAATCTAGACATTCATGATTGTGTTGATATGTATTTGTGAACAAAAAATTATTTTTAGTATCATGAAAATTGTCTTTATTTGGGAGGGTTTGCATCCATTTTGCATCCATGGGGAGGGATTCCATCCTAAAATTAGGGGTAGGGAGTTGAAGGCCTCATATGACAGGAAGCAAATCAATTTATTTTTTTTTCTTTCTTGAAATCTTTTATTTGGTTGTTTGTTTGCATGTCATTGAGAAATTAAACATGGATAACATGTAGAAAATTACTTACAAAAGGAAAATGGCAACTATGAACTTCACAATTATAGTTGCCGGTGGGCTTAAATGGGTTAATAATCAATAGTTTTTAATGGAAGTATTAAAAGTTTTAATATATTAAAATCTGTATACTGTACTATTAGAATGATTTAATCATAATTATGAATAATCCTGTAAATAATATATATAATATATATATATAATATTATTTGTTTTTTTTTATTATACTTAGACAATACAACTGGAAGCATAATACAACAACTGATAATAATAATAATAATAATAATAATAATAATAATAATAATAATAATAATAATAATAATAATAATAATAATAATAATACTGTATTATACTATTATAAATTCTATAAATAGAGTATTATTATTATTATTATTATTATTATTGTTGTTGTTGTTGTTGTTATGATTATTATGATTATTATTATTATTAATATTATTATTATTAATAATAATAATAATAATAATAATAATAATAATAATAATAATAATAATAATAATAATAATAATGCAATTGTTCTTTATAAACATTCTAATAACAATTTGTTTTGTTTTTTTAATTAAGTATGCATATTGTCCCGATAATGTTGTTTTTAGCGGCGCTGCTGTTGTTAAGTCATTTATAATTATCATCTGAAGTTAATATTAAATTAAAGCTATACATATCCACAATTAACAGTACATGTAAGCACCTGTAAATACAGAGTGATATTAATGAAGTTTATATAGATTATTCAATACACAAATTCTAATAACAACACCAATAACTATAAGCTAATTGCAAATAATAATGTGTGCAAAAATAAACATTATATTACCAACAGTAAGGTTACCGTGAAGGAAAATCTTCCCCAAACAGAGAAGGAAAAAAAAATCTGCAGTGTGTCAATTTCAAAAAGCGATGTTGAAAAGTGTGAATATCTCAGACATTCCTGTGGCACCTACTGGTGAACTCCAGTCAGTCAGATGACTAATAATCATATCAAAGGTGCCGTGTCACTCAGCAGATTTAAATAAGAGGGTTTTAGAGGGGCATTTGCATGCGTCGAGCTGCCTAGGCTAAGAGGCTAATGCCATAAAGTACTGCAACGATGTGATTTAATGTAATCTGTCATGTCATATGCTAATCTCCAGCCTCTTCAGGCCGACCATAAGAAAGGCAGAGCGAGGGTTTGTAAAGGAGAGAGAGAGAGAGAGAAAGCGTCCTTCACTTCCGCTGCGATCACGTCACCGCAAGTTCACTCAAACCAGTCCTGGGCAATAAGTACAAGATTCAAGTCGCTTTGATAAGGTCACATCTGTGCACGTCTCTCGTTCCCCGTCTTTCATTTTCCTTCCCCCACCTCCCTCATTCATTTCCCATCTGTATGTTGGAACAGCTGTTTCTTTCAGGATATTGCATTTCAGGCTGAAGCGGCCTCTCTGGAACTCAAACATACTTCTATAAAAGACAAGGGCGGTTTGATTGGCTGCAATTTATGGTTATAAATAGCTCTTACAAATTGCTAATCTACCTCTCAGCCTCCTAAGTGCCTTTTCCTTTCAAAATTGCGTTATTGCACAACACTTTCTCATCAAGAAGTCAAACAGAGAAGCTAGAGATTTATTTCTATGGCTTACTAGGGGAAGAGGAAGCTGTCACCCTCCACCCCTCCACTTCTGTACTTTTTTTTTTTCTTTTTTCTTCTTTTTTTTTTTTCCTCGTGTCTCACCAGTAAGTAGGCCGCACTTGGGTTTGGCTTCATTTAAAAGGACTAGACACTAATTAAAAGCCATAAAGAAGCTTTAAAGGTGAAGAATTTGTGATATGATTTTGTGCGCTCTGGTGTATTCTGAAGGCTGTTTTAAATAAATGAATCTTTCAGGGAGGTTAAATGTTTCCTTTTAACAAAAGGTTTTAGTAGAAGGATTTGAAATCTAATATCATATACTGAACACTATCTATCATACTTTCTGCATATGTTATTTTTTTATCTTTGACTTCCTTAAAATTTACTTCCCATTCTAGTTAGTAAATGGGACCTGCAACTTTTTGGTTATCCAATTCAGACATGTTTGTTCAGCATAGGCTTATTCTGAAAACGTAACTATACATTTCTGGAGATCACGAATTGTACAGCCAGAGGTACGTATGGCTGCATTTCGTCTCTATGGGGTGGTATGATGCCGTTCTATTTTTTTGCTTACCAGCTGACAGCTGTGGACGGCTTTTCCACTGTTACCATTTTGTCCGGTAGCTTGACACGTACGTCGGTGGACTTGAGATGCAGAGCGGAGTTGACCGCAACAACAGGGTTCGAGTAAGAACGGTTTCAGAAAGCTGGTAAGACAAAAACATAAGCCAAAAAATTAAATAAACAAGTAAATAACAGGGTGAGAATGTGGTAAAATCTGAAAAAGTGGTAAAAATCAGGGGGCTTTTCTTTTTCTGGATTGCTTTTCAAAACACTGCAGTTGGGTTTAAGGAAGGGGTGGGCGGGTCAATAGGTGCTTTTTAAAATACTATTGGTTGGATTTAGGGAAGGGGAAGGGTGGGGGGATCGTCGGTTGGTCAGTCACTCAGTCAGTCAATTGACAGCGCTCTCTGGTGTATTTACGTGGGAACAGCATGCACAAATGGCACTTGCGAGAGAAATTTGAGATCTGAAAAAGCGTACTTAACGGCCACTGGTGGATTCATGAAAACAAAAACTAAAAAAAAAAAACTTTCCGCAGTGATAAACCAGGGAAAAAGCAGAAGGAAAATGAATGAATGAAATCTGTAAAGTAAATGCATTAATCAATAGCATTAAAACTGACATTAATTAAATCTTAACCATCTGTTGTCATTTCTGATATTTGGGATTTAGATTTAATGTAAGTAGTGATGTAAACAATGTAAACATTGCAAATATTATAAACTAAGCTTGGTAGATTCAAATAATGTAGTGTAAAACATTGTGAAATATCAATATCTGTGTGTTGTCTATTAATATAAAAAGCTTATTAGACGTAGGTATTATGAAGTAATACAAATAATGCATTGTTTTATACATTATATTTATCTTTTAAAAAATAGCTTAAATTAGCAAATAAAACACAAGGCCACTGGGCAAAAAGGGGATGTTAACTCTGTCTTTCATGAAACGCAGTTGCCGTTTAATGTATAAAGTAGCGCCACTGCTCAAAAAAACATTATGAATGCATGTTACACTTCCGACTGTACATTGTGTTTTCTTTTTCTTATAATGCACAGAGTTTTGAGGTAAGGGACGCTTTCATTTGCCATTCACTGACAGTTGGGCAGCCTCATCCAGGTCATTAAACTCCGTCTTTTAAAATTGAAATCGAAAGCGGAATATGTCTCCTCATAAAAGCCGGCATATCAGAGGCTGCTACGTTAAAAACATATGATTCGGTTCGTGCCTTCTGATTGGTTCTCGGGATATAGTGGCTTTTGCTGTCAAAGGCAAGTGGCGTTTAGTGGCTTTTCCAACAAATTGTTATTTCTGAATGCGCTGACGCAGTGATTTGGATGATTAGAAGCAAATCTATTTGTTTACGGTGTACTACGTGCCTAAAGCATTCACTCAGTGTCATTAGCTCATTTTCAAGTGGCGTTTAGCGGCTTTTGCATCTGAACTCTTCACTTTAAAACAGATCTTGAAATAACAACATTGTTACGTACACAAATATTAGAATTAAACAAAAATATTATATCCGTAGTAATCATAATTATAATAAACAGAACTGAAAGTGTCTTTAAAGCTGAATTGTACGGGTAAACAATTTCACGTTGTGCTAGCTAATAAAATCTCATTACATTGACTCAATTAATTAAATACACTTTAATGAATATTTCCATGATATATAATTAGCATCTTAAGCCTAGTACTCATTGTGTTTTACCACAGTATACCACATTTTCCTATGATATAGGAAAATGCCAGCAAATTATTCATTAGCAGTCACTTTGAAAAGTATTTTAAGTTACATATGTGTGACGTCAATTTTTTTATGTGAATGCCAGAATATCCAATAAACGTTGTTGTCTCTTTAAAAGATTAGTTCACCCAAAAACAGAAATTACGTTATTAATTAATGTAACAAAGCCCTCTATTTATCTTCAGAAAACAAATTAAGATATTTTTGATGAAACCTGAGAGTTTTCTCATCCTCCATATACAGTATAGCAGCCAAAATGTTCAAAGTCCAGAAAGTCAACCTATCAAAACCTTCCATGTGACTCGGGTCAACTGTAATCATGCAAAGCTCCAAGAAAACCTTAAAAAATGTTTTTGTTCCTCATTGTTTTCTCTTCCTTGTCAGGTCATCAACGTGTGCTTTTTACTTCTAAGCATTGTATTGCACATTATATATATGCACCAGGACTGACGAGACGACATATGTGAAGAAATTTGTTTTTTACAGTTGTTTTTTGCACACAAAAGTGTCCTTGGAGCATTGTACTATTACAAAAAGCACTAAAGTTACGTGAGATATTTTGATTTTGATTGTTTTTGATTCATTTTCTAGATTCATTAACTATGAACATTTCACAACTCTTCCTTACTATGGAGGATAGGGGAGCTCTCATATCAAACAAATTCATAATCAAATTATAATAGGTTGCATTTCAGAGAAGCGGTGCTCTATACGGAATCCTGAGATCACTTTTTAGGATATTTTGCCAACATTGTGAACTGAAGAACTGAAGTAGGCTACATGAAAGCAGTTAAACCTGTTTTTTTGAAGCTTACTCACTGAACCAATGTAAGTTAATACAAACTGACATATATGAATAGCATTTCATCTGAGGAGCAACGGCTTCTCTTCAATGCTTCTGTGCTCTTTCTAATTAGTATGACTCTCCTAATTGTGAAATATGTTTCTGCATCTAATGCTTCCACATTTCAGTTTAAATAAAAGAATAAAAGACCAAAAATTGTAAGTGAACGAAATAGACTGAACTGCAGATTCTGACAGAATGTGTGGGGGAAAAAAGAATTATTAAAGAAAAAAAACTGGCAACATCAGCTGGGGTTACCAAATATTCTGTGAATGAAAGACAACATTTTAGATTGATATTATGAATATGGGTTGATGTTATGTTCTGAATACAATTTTATGTAAATAACTGATATATTGCAAACATCCAAGGGATTTATGACTACATCTGCACTTTTTTTTTTAAATTCTATCCTTATAATACCATGAAAAACATTTTGCTGTTGCTGTTGTTGTTTTCTTGTTGTTGTTGCAATCTTAAACAATATCATATTATTATATAAGTCAGAATTATTAACCCCCCTGAATTATTAGCCCCCCTGTTTACTACTTTCTCCAATTTCTGTTTAACAGAGAGATTTTTTTCAACACATTTCTAAACACAATAGTTTTCTAACTCATTTCTAATAACTGATTTATTTTATCTTTGCCATGATGACAGTAAATTATATTTTACTAGATATGTTTCAAGATGCTTTTATACAGCTTAAAGTGACATTTAAAGGCTTAACTGGGTTAATTATGTATAGGCAGGTTAGGCTAATATAATATATATATATATATATATATATATATATATATATATATATATATATATATATATATATATATATATATATATATATATAGCTTAAAATGGCTCATAATTTTGACCTTAAAATGGTTTTTAAAAATTTTTAAACTGCTTTTATTTTAGCCGAAATAAAACAAATAAGACCTTCTCCAGAAGAAAAAAAAATATTATCAGACATACTGTGAATATTTTCTTTATCTGCATCATTTCAGAAATATTTAAAAAAGAAAAAAAAATTCAATATGGGTTTAATAATTCTGATTTCAACTGTGTATATGTATATATACATATATATATATATATGTATAACCTTTAATTTGTCAGGAAGATAGCACAGTAAAGTAAATATTATTAAAGATTGTCTACATAACATAACACAACAAGACTTATTTGTTTTTATTTGTTTTCCCTAAATTAATTATTAATTATATTAATTCATTTATTCATTTATTTTAGTTCAGCTTAGTCTCTATTTTAGAGGTTGCAGCGGAATAAACTGCCAACTATTCCAGCATATGTTTTTTGTAGCGGATGCCCTTTCAGCTGCAACCCAGTATTGGGAAACACCCATACACACTCATTCACACACAGACACACTAATACACTACAGACAGTTTAGTTTATTCAATTAACCTATACTGCATGTGTTTGGATTGTGGAGGAAACCGGAGCAACCGGAGGAAACCCATGCGAAAACGCTTAGAACATGCAAATTCCACACAGAAAAGCCAACTAGCTCAGCTGGGACTTGAACCCAGTGAGCTAACCACTGAGACACTGTGATGTCCTTTCTATTCATTTTATATGATCAATGCAATCCAGGCTCATTCTGATTATGTACCCCTACATACATTTCTGGAGAGAGCAAAATATGTCACAGGAGCTATGTTTTTTGCAGTTTTTGTTTTTTCGAATCCACCAGTCGTCGCTGTGTACACTTTTTCAGATCTCAAATTTCTCTCCCGACTGCCACGGTCGACTGACTGATTTACTGACTGACCAACCGACCAATGCCTCCACCCTCCCATTTCCCTAAACCCAAGTGCAGTGTTTTAAAAAGCAATCCAGAAAAAGAAAAGCCCCATGATTTTTACCACATTTTCAAATTTTACCACATTCTCACTGTGTTATTTACTTGTTTATATTATTTTTTTGGCTTTTGTTTTTGTCTTACACACTTTCTGGAATCGTTCTTTACTGTTGTCATGGTCAACTTCGCTCTGCGTCTCAAGTCGGCCGATGTACATGTCGAGCTACCCAACAAACTGGTAACAGCGGGAAAGCCATCCATACAGAGGTAAGCGGTCAGCTGGTAAGCAAGAAAAGGAACGGCATCATACCGCCCCATAGCGCTTGTTTTAAAGATGAAATGCAGCCATACGTACTTCTGGCTACATAATTCGCAATCTCCAGAAATGTATATTGGGCTACGTTTTCAGAATGAGCCTGTGTTGCAACTATATATAATACAGTCCTATGTAAAAACGCTAGTATTTGACAATGCTATTATCTTTGTTATTAATCTTACTTAATCTTAAATGGTAAGGCCATTAAATTAATCTTGATGTACAATGTCATGTACTTTACTCACTAAGACAATTGTACACATTTTTAAACTTTAGTTTATAAAATGTTTTTATTCATCTTTAATCTAATGCATAGTTTGCATTACAATATGAGTTTCAGGTCAGAGTAGATACAGAGTCCTGCTATATATTGTCTTAGTTTATATAGACTGTTGAACAAAAGTGAATAAAGACAAAAACACAAGAAACACACAAGACTGAAAGTTTACTTTGCTTTTCACAAATCTCCCCCTTTAGCTAAACACAGTGGCTGTTTCGCTGCTAGAGGTTTTTCTTGCACTTTCATCAAAGTCATGCTGTACAAATGGTTAGAGAGACGAGGTAAAATCTATCTGGAGTGGCCTTGTCGCCCAAATACCAGCAAATGAAAAATCCATTGAGAGAAGCAGGGCCAAAGCTGTGCCATGCACTTTCAGGGTATGAAAAGGCACAATTACATTCCACCTCCTGTCGGGGCAGTGGAAGTGCTCTTTCATATTGGTGCAAACCCACAGTTACAACACCGGACCCCCCAAAGTGTCCTGCAGACTGTCACTGGTACAGACAGCCTGCTACTGTATGTAATGTAACAGGTAACGGGTTCGTTTGTTTGCATGTGTTTGTTGGAGAGGTTACACTGAAGTATCTGTGTGTGTGTGTTTGTGTGTGTGTGTGGGGGGGGGAGCTTTATCATGTATGAAATAGTCTAAGATCACCCTGCAGTGAGTTCACTAATGGACTGCAGTGATCAGAAACCTGGAAAGTATTTTTGTGATTTGGCAAGCTCTAATCTGATTGGCTAACCTCTCCCAACTTTTAGGATTAAGGGCACACAGGGATTTTTTTTCTTCCCATACATACAAAGAGCACTTAAATAATCACTGGATTTCCCAATAATGTTTAAGTATTTTTATAATAACATTGTTATATTTTATTTCTAATAATAATAATAATAATAATAATAATAATAATAATAATAATAAATAGGTTATTTTGTGTGTATGTATATATATATATATATATATATATATATATATATATATATATATATATATATATATATATATATATATAATATGTTATATTTACTACATTTACAAATACTTGATGATATGATTTTAATAACTTATGACTTGTTACATTTACTAAATAATAATAATAATAATAATAATAATAATAATAATTATTATTATTATTATTATTATTATTATTATTATTATTATTATTATTACTATTATTATTATTATTATTGTAATAATAATAATTATTATAATAATAATTCATGCTATTATTATTATTATTATTTTTTTATTATTATTATTTATTTTTATTATTATTATTATTATTATTATAAATACTGATTACACTAATGTTCTTTTTGTTAACTAAGAAATGTTAATGGTAAACCAATAATCAGCAGTCCCAAATCATGTATCAATCCTAACATGTTATATCTTAAATTACATACTTTAATATACCTGAGCAAGTTTATATTATATTATATTATATTATATTATATTATATTATATTATATTATATTATATTATATTATATTATATTATATTATATTACAACCTCAAATCAGAAAAAGTTAGGACAGTGTGGAAAACGCAAAAAAAAATAAAAATATTTTGACTTCTTACTATTTCATTGTAGACATTATGAACACGGGCAACCCAGTGGCGCAGTAGGTAGTGCTGTTGCCTCACAGCAAGAACGTCGCTGGGTCGCAGGTTCGAACCTCGGCTGGGCTGGGTCAGTTGGCGTTTCTGTGTGGAGTTTGCATGTTCTCCCTGGGTTCGCGTGGGTTTCCTCCGGGTGCTCTGGTTTCCCCCACAGTCCAAAGACATGCAGTACAGGTGAATTGGGTAAGCTAAATTGTCCATAGTGTATGAGTGTGAATGTGTGTGTGGAAGTTCCCAGAGATGGGTTGCGGCTGGAAGGGCATCCGCTGCGTAAAATCGTGCTGGATAAGTTGGCGGTTCATTCCGCTGTGGCGACCCCGCAAGGGACAAAGCCGACAAGAAAATGAATGAATGAATGAACATTATGAACACAAACTATTTCATTTGTTGTCTGGTCAACTTCATTTCAATTGTAAATATACATCCTTTCTCGTCATTTAGACTTGCAACACAATCCAAAAAGTTGAGATAGGAGCAATTTAGGGCTAGTAATCAGGTAAATAGGTTAAATAATGATGTGATTTGAAACAGGTGATGTCAACAGGTGATTGTAATTATGATTTGGTACAAAAGCAGCATCCAAGAAGGGTCTAATCCTTTAGGAGCAAAGATGGGCTGAGGATCACCAAGGACTGTTACCAGCAACAAAAAAATCAGTCCAAAAAAGTCCAAAATTCAGGGTCTGTCATGGTATGGGGTTTTGTCAGTGCCCTTCTCAAAGGTAACTTGCACTTCTGTGATAGCACAAATAATGCTGAAAAGTACACAGAGATTTTGGAGTACAATATGCTGCCTTCTTTTCCAGGGATGCCCATGCATATTTTTAACAAGACAATGCAAAACCTGAGCAAAAAAAGTCCTGGCTGTGGAGGAAGAGGATACAGGTACTTGACTGGCCTGTCTGCATTCCCTACCTGTCTCCAATAGGGAATGTGTGACACATTTTGAAGCGCAAAATGTGACAACGAAGACCCCATACTGTTGCCCACCTTAAGACTTGCTTGCAGGAAGAATGAGGCAACATTACACCTGAAACACTTCATCACTTGGTGTCTCCAGTCCCTACATGCCTTTTAGGTGTTGTGAAAAGGAATGGCAACATTACAGTAAATGCTTTACTGTTCCAAATTTTTTTTTTTAAATGTGTTGCAAAAAAAAAAAAGAAACAGGAGGAAAACATTAAATCATGTTTGTTGTATTGTCTGCAATAAAATACAAGTCGAAGTAAATTTAGAAATCACTTCATTCTTTTTATTTGCGTTTTCCATACTGTCCCAACTTTTGCTGATTTGGGGTCATATATTACATTATATTATATATAAAGTAATATTTTCATTATTACTATAATAATAACATTATTTTTATTGTTTGTTATTAGTTAATGTGTAAAATAATGTAACTAATGGAACCTGTACATACATGTGCATACATACATACAGTATTGGGTATCATTATTTACAAAGTAATTAGTTACTATAATCAAATGACTTGTCTGCTGATAAAATAAAACAAGGGATTACTTTCCAGTTTTAGGTAATTTAACAATTTATACAGTTGTATATAATATACAATTCAAACTTAGTTTTTCAACTAACCAAGGTTACATTTATCAAGATTATTGAATATGCTTAAGAAACCATAAACTGAACCAGAAATCAATGATTATATTTGGTATGTATAAAACATGCTGTCATGCTGTGATTCACATGATGTTTCATTTTTCTTAAATATGAAATTTTTAACAAAGCTAATAGGCCCTTGACTCACATTTAAATAATTAAAAAAGATTCATGTCTATTGGTTGTGTGTTGCTATTTTTATACATTTATGTATTTTTTACATACATTAATTACCATCTGAATAACTGTGAATCTAAGGAAGTGATAAAAAACTGGGACATTCAGTTAATATTCAGTACATGTGTATCACAAAATACAAATACCTATACACATCTGCCAATTTATTAATATATTGTGATCTTATTAGAGGATGTGATCTTATTAGAGTCTCAACACACTTGAGTTTAAGTGGACACACTGAAAGTATGCTAAACAAGACCTACACATGAAAATTCCACAAAAAAAACGATGACATCTCTGCGCTTCCCATTTCAAATCACTCTTAGCGAGCCTGTCAAGACCAGCTCTGGCCTCAGCTGCACCGTTTTCCATTGGATTTACTCTTTATTTCCTTCTAACGCACAAATTTAAGGTCATTATAGCATAAATACGAGGGAATAGGGATTGGGTTCCATTAGCATATGTTTCCCCCACATGAGCATTAGGGATATGATGTTTGGCATGGAAAGGAGATCTGTCTCCTATTAGTAGCATGAGAGAATTGTATTACGCTTCTCATCCTGGATTGCCCTGCTCTTCAATCCATATGCATTAAATGCCAAGCCTGGCACCTGTCAGATAAAACTGCCCTCAGCAACACACGTTCTTTATTTAGAGCCTTGTTTTTTATGTATTTACACAGCTCTATGAGCAATTTCTTTTTCAGATAAATTTGATTACAACACTATTCTCTTACCTCATGTTTTCAAATGAGCAATTCCACACTGACAGCCAGCACATTAAACCATGTATTTGCTTTCACGTGATCATTTTATGTTATCAACAGTGCAATAATAAGACATTTGAACATGCTAAAAAAGATGTTGGCACCTGAGCCCAACACGTTCGAGTCAGGGTTGGAAATAAATGGTGGATTGTGCCAAAATGGCATCAAAAATTAACCAAATAATTGGATCAAAAAATGCCCCTCTGAAGATGCACTCACCTTGATCAGCACCTCAAGGGGCAGATTTTGTTTGTTTCAGGTGTGAATCACATTAATATTCATTGTTACTCACTCATATGCGGCCCAACATAAAAGTGAAATCAATACAACCCAGGATCATTCTGAATACGTACCTCTATATACAATTCTGGAGAGAGCAAAATACATCCCAGGATCTTAGTTTTTTTTTTTTTTTTTGAGGTTTTTGTTTTCACAAATCTGTCAGAGGCTGCTGTGTAGCCTTTTTGATATCTCATATTTTCTCACGAGTGCCATTTGCGCCTGCTGCTCTCGCATAAATCCACCAGAGGCCGCTGTCGACTGACTGACTGACCAACTGACGATTCCCCCACTCTATCCCTTCAATAAACCTAACCAATAGTATTTTAAAAAGCACCGATTGACCCGCCCACCCACTTTCCTATACTAAACCGCATTGTTTTAAAAAAGCAATCCAGTAAAAAAAGTACCCTGATTTTTTTTACCATGTTTTCAGATTTTACCACATTCTTACACTGTTATTTAATTGTTTACTTTATTTTTTGACTTTTGTCTTACCTGCTTTCTGGAACTGTTCTTCACCGGACTCAAACCCCGTCAACGCGGTCAACTCCGCTCTGCATTTTAAGTCCACCGACATATGTGTCGAGCTAGCAGACAAACTGGCAACAGTGGAAAAGCTCTCCACATGCAGGTAAGCGGTCAGCTGGTAAGCAAGAAAAGGAACGGCGTCATACCGCACCATAGCGTTTGTTTTAAAGACAAAATGCAGCCATACGTAGCTCTGGCTACATCATTCGCAATCTCCAGAAATGTATATTCGCTTGTTAAGCATGATGTCACACAAAGCGGCTTCCGGCTCCAAGCGCTATACCAAACTGTATGAGGAGACTCATCAAATGTTAATAATAAATGTTTACAAAGCGATGTAATACTTTCGAAAATCCAGATCGCAATATATAAATATCCATGCCTAATATCCAATGGCCAGAAAGTGATTTTTTTTTTTTTTAGAAATTGTTAAAATGTTGGTATTTGTGATGCAGCAAGTCCAGAGACTGTTGTGTACACCATGATTTTTATATAAAATTCACTTTAATGTGTTAAAACGTGGCCATAAACAAATATTTTCTCAATTCAAATGAGTAGCGGCTTGGACCCGAAAACAGTATTCCATACATCACCGATACTTCACGATTTAACAAGCGGATAGGGCTATGTTTACGTTTTTTTTGGGGGGGAATGAATGAGTGAGGGGGTAATAAATCATTTGGGGGGTTACTTTGGCATAATGGTTAGAGATTCAGACTTGCACTCAAAGTTGCTGGTTTGATTCTCAACACTGACATGAGTTGTTCTCTTTGGAGAGCAAAGTGAATCAACAGTGCATTCTACACCTTACCAAGAATGGGATTTTTAAAATAAAATAAATAAATTATAATAGCCCTTCTCTAAGACTGTGTGCAGGTTCAGTAGTTTTACTCTTTTGGGCATGAATAGGATTTTTTTGTCATTGCCTTTCAAGTAAAATAACTGAACATAAACATAGGAGCCTGATAAAAGATAATCATTGTAGAAAAACATTATAGATGGCACATAGAGGCTTTTGCATTTAAACTTCCCATATATGGGGTGTCATGGTATATAGAAGTCACGGTTTGGTCTTGGGGTCACAGTTCATAAGGGCACGTTACAACAGAAAAAATAACAAATCTCCAGTGCTTGCTTTTCCTGTTTATTTTGAGCAGGTAGAAGTGTTTTGTCCCAATCAGCTACAGAGCTGAAAAGCAACTTGTGATGCAAAAGTACAAAATAAACAGCTGAAAAATAAAACTTTATAATTAGACTGCATATTAAACTATCATAGGTTCAGCCCAACTCTCTCCTAATAACAGAAAAACAGTAATTGTGCATGGATTCAGTGAGCTTCAAAACTAAAATCTCTTATAATGAAAATGCTACAGTAGCACTGACTGGAGGTCTATTGATAACAGAGGGTGAAGTGGACAACACTTGTTCAATCTTGTGCATTCATACCTGCTAACATTTGTCCCTGAAAATCCGGGAGACCGGGGGGGTTAGGTTCGGCGGTGAGGTGTCTGAATAACACTGTTGAGAACCGGGTATTGTGTAGTGTGGTGTTAGTAACTGCACTATGAAGCGTGTTTCGGGTGGCCGCTGCGATCGGATCCTACACCAAAATTGGTGACCCGGGGGTTTCACAGACTGTACCAAAATGCTGAGGATCGGGAGTTTTCTGAGAGAAATACCAAAAACGGGAGGGTGGCGGGAGATGGGTCTGAAATACAGGAGACTCCCGGGAAAAACAAGAGTGTTGGCAGGTATGTGTGCATGTGTGTAGAGAAAGAAATCAGACTTACACGATCATAAGATGAGACAGAATCTTATATCTTCATTGTCTGACGGACATGCGTGACCACTCACATCTTCTAAAGATGCGCTCACATTGCACATGAGTACCATGTTTTTACACAGTGTGTCAAGATAAAACAGTTTCACGGGCATAAAATAATTGGCTACATTTAGGTATTTGGCAGAAAGCACAAGACAGACACAGTTCATAAAGTAATTTTGAAAAATGCCGTAATAAATAAAATAATAAAATCAATAGCAAGGGACAAATAATGAAAAAGTGATTTTCTGACCCTGGTGTAAGCATAAACCTTTCATTGTCTCGAAAACCACAAGTCATTTGCATCTAACATTGTTGAATATAGCTTAACGTAAAGTAACATTTCTTTTTTTAATCTTTAAATCCTTAAATGTTTATCTTCTTCTGCCATCCACCCTGCCTGCCAAGTCCATTTGTAATCAATCAGAGCAGTGTGGTAATGAAAAGCTCTCTGTCTCGCTCTTCCCTCGTCCCCTTCTCCTGCCCTGTCCCATGTTTGACATGCCATCCGTACCTCAAACAGCCAAGATGTCACTGGCAATCGGCAGACCTTGCAGAAAGTCAAACCTAATGTTTCCTAACATGCCCGATGTGTGCGCAAGCCACTCAAACGTTCAATCGCATTCAACGAGACGCTACACTTGGGAGCGTATCTCATCCAAATGTGATTTGAGATGATTGAAAGCTTTTTGATTTGGAAGTGTATTCTCTTAAGCTAAGTGCTCCCTGAGACCATCAAGGAAATTCAATTGCTTCATTTAGAGAAGGGTAAAAAAAAAGCAGGTTTTCAGCTCAAAATCATATCAGATCTTAATGTCTCAAAAGAAACACATGGGATTGGATGGGCCGGCTGGATGCCTAATTTCATTGGGAAATGCAATTTCTTGATGGCATTTCCTTACTGTGCGGCACAGTGAAACATAAGATTGATCAAAATCTTAATGAGTCATTTTCAGAAGTGGACTCTGGCTTTCACGGCGGATAATGGAGCCATCGGGGTCTTTCTTCCTCAGGACCCTACACTATAAGATGTTTCACCGTGATTCACGATTCTCAAAACCACAAGCCAGCTTTGTAAAGTCTGTTGATTTTTTACAGCACCTCTGAAAGCTTGCATGTGGCGCTTTTTTATTTCTGTCACTTTGTTGGAGTATTTGCTTTGAATAATAGCACATATTAAATGAAGACATGTAAATCTCGGAGACAGGACTCGGCACTCCTTCCAGAAGATGCAATGTAACTCCTCTATGGATTTGTCAGGAATGATAAATCAATGACCAGGATGATTCTCTATTTTGACATCCTCCTCAATGGCTATAGTTGCTCATCCCCTATAACAATCATTTGAGCATGTTAACAGGTCAAAGGTGAAAGCTGGTGGAGGCTTGATAAGGCGCATGCTGTTGATTAAGTGACATTTGGTATGATATCAATCTCGCTCTCACACACAGCTACAATGATGAATAAAATGTATTTAATAAAATAATATAAAATAAAAATAAATGATGATGATTATAATTTTACAAATGATACAAATAATTGTTTCAAAATTAAAAGAAGTAAAAATAGTATGAACTTAAGATATCTATTTTTAAAATTAAAATGCTTAAAGAGAAAAACTGAAGAAACTATACTTTTATTTATGCCTTTTTTCCACAGTAACCCACAATTAGGAAATATACATTTTCTGATGCTGACCTAATTAAAATACATGCCTGTGTGTTGTTTTCAATCCTTCTATACTGTTTATACATTTTAAATTTAAGTTGATGTATTAGTTAATTTAGTTAATGTATTAAAAAAAAGTCTTGAGTTTGTGTCCACATGTTATGCATCAACCGTCACCATCATATTTCCCCCTTTTAAAGTAATGAACTACTCCACAAATCAGATTCTAATAAAGTATTTCATAATGTCACAATGACATCATCATAATCCTTTTAAGAAGCTCAAGGACAAGTTAAAGTCTCCTTTTTTGTTCGATTTGTTTGCCAGAAGAAGACTATCTTATTAAGTCAGTAATATTATCATGGTTTTGCATCGTACACTGATGATTTGTAGAAATGTGAGCACTATATATTCATTAGGAAATCAGTATGATTATATTGTTTTATATAGTAAAATCAAGCAGGAAAAGATTGTACACATTTGTGGAAATTTTACTAAAAGCGTATGCAAGCCCAAAAGTCCTTAGCTGTACCCTGGTTTTTCATCTACTTTATTTTGCTATCTCGTCCACTCTTAGTACCATATAGCCTGGTACTCTCGTCTACAATCCGCCCTTACACTCCGGAAAAAAAGGTTCCCTCCTTAATTACTGGACATCATGTACAGCCTTTCTTTAGTTTTTGGAAAAAAAAATGCATTTTGATTAAGCGTGGCATTTCATCTGCTTTGCTGGGCTAAATACATTACAGAACGCCTGGACTGTAAATTAAGAAAATGGACATTGCAGTCAAATTTGGTAACTTGAGAGAATCCACTTTACCTCCTGCTCCACCCTGGTCCTCAGTCACTCTAATGTCGCCTCAGACCTTCAGCACCTTACCTCAAGTGCTCATCACTGGGGCTCTGCCTATAGGGCTAGGTTTACATGACAGCAATGTGAAATGTAAACATTTTGGTCACACTTTATTTTGATGGTCCGTTTGTTGAATTTAAGTTACATTGCATCTACATGCCAACTAATTCTCATTAGATTATAAGTAGACTGTTAGGTTGGGGTTAGGGTTGGAATTAGGGTTAGTGTAAGTTCACATGTACAGTACTTGCAAAGCTTCTTATAGTCAGTTAAATGTCTGTTGAAAGAGCAGTATCAACAGATATTAAACAGACAGTCTACTAATACTCAAATAGACCATCAAAATAAAGTGTTACCTACACATACATAAAAATGAGGAAAAAACACTGTACTTCATTTGCCAGGCCAGTATTTGGTGCTGGGCGTCATGGTGGCGCAGTGGGTAGCACGATCGCTTCACGGCAAGAAGGTCGCTGTCCCTCGGCTGGGTCAGTTGGCATTTCTGTGTGGAGTTTGCACTGGTGCTGTTGTCCTGTGGCTGCCATCGCATTATCCAAATGGATGCTACACACTGGTGGTGGTGTGGAGAGACCCCCTTCATGATTGTGAAGTGCTGTGGATGTATGGCCATACCTGATAAATGTGCTATATAAATACACATTACAGCATTTCCAGGTTTTGTTGTAATAGTGATAATTAACTTAGCAATGTTTTTGCTCATTTTATTATAACTATTACAGAGCTGTGATTGTGCTATAATGTTTTTTCTAAGTTTATTATCTCTATTACAATAAAACTTCCACTTTTTAATCGTCGTCTACTTGATACAGCATTAGGTTTTGTTGTAATAGTGATAATAAACTTAGCAAATAATGTACAGTATAGAATATAAAGTCATGGTGCAGTGAAAAAAGGATTAACATTGTGTACGACTCCCATAAGCTTGGACGACTGTATCCATACATCTCTGCAACGACTCAAATCTGGAATGGCAAAGAAAGCGTTCTTGCAGGACACCCAGAGTTCATCAAGATTCTTCAGTGCCTCTTTCTTTATCTTACCACAGACATGCTCAATAATTTTCATGTCTGGTGACTGGGCTGGTCAATCTTGGAGCACTTGGAAATCTTTTTGCTTTCAGGAACATTGATGTGAAGGCTGGAGTATGAGAAGGAGCGACTATCCTGCTGAAGATTTTACCCTCTCCTGTGGTTTGTAATGTAATGGGCAGCACAAATGTCTTGACATCTCAGGCTGTTGATGTTGCCATCCACTCTGCAGATCTTTTGCACACCCTCATACTGAATGTAACCCCAAACCATGATTTTTCCTTCACCAAACTTGACTGATTTCTATGAGAATCTTGGGTCCATGCGGGTTCCAATAGGTCTTCTGCGGTATTTGTGATGACTGGGATGCAGTTCAACAGATGATTCATCTGAGAAATCTACCTTTTGCCACTTTTTCCAAATCAGTGACAAGACTTTTGTCAGGTAGTGTATAACCTGTGATATCACTGTAAATAAAACAAGGGAAATTATTTGTTAATGTAAATCTTTGACACATACATCACATCAGTGTGATCAGTCTAGGTTGGTCCCTGGAGCTTGCAATCAGAAGGTTCAGGACATCATTCATCAGCTGCTAAATTCAAATCTGCCTTTCCACAATGACTGAGCCCAAGCCAGAGAAAGAAGAGCCTGGAATTTGTCAAAAATTAAAACTTATCAGTGTTCTTAATAAAATAACATTTGCTTAGGTTGCAGACCGTTTGTTATTGACAACAGATGTTGTTTAGGCCACTAGAATGTTTTCTCTTTTTTTTCTCTAAACAGCCAATTTTATGTAGTTTGGTAGAGGTTGCTGAATTGACTTGTTCCAGCAGTTCTAATCTCCACTGCAGTGCATCGGGCTGTGACATGTCATGTCATAAACCAGTCGCGTCACCATGGGCATTTTTCTTTTGGACTCATTACCAGCCAAATCCTGTTTAGCACTGTTGTGGGTGATTACTACGCTGTAAAACCCAAAAAGTTAAGGTAACTCAAACCATTTAAGTTCAAAAACTAATCCTAATGAGTACTGTGAACTTAATCTATTTAAGTAAATGAAGCAATTTGAGCACAGTAAAACCCAGTTAATAAAGAGAACTCAAACCAACTGAGTACTGTAAAACCCTATAAGTTAAGCAACTCAAACCGTGTGAGGAAACCAATTGCAACAAACCATTTGAGTTAAAAAACAAAATCTATGTGAGTACTGTGAACTTACTCCATTTAAGTTGAAGTAATGAGGTATTTCAAGAGTTCACCCTTATCTGATGATTGATTATAGAGCATGTATGGCATGCTGTCCCGAGAGAGAGCCCTGAGCTCATGAGATCCTCAAGCTCTGGGCTACCTTCTGTTGTAGGGCGAGAGGAGAGTTTGAGCTCAGGTAGGTCTCGAGAACTACCCTGCTTGTTATGGCGAATGGAATAAGGAATTACTGTGGATGATATACTACTGATTAAGTGCTCTTCTATGGTGTCGATTTGGTTTGGTCAATTTACTTATGTCACATGTCTTGCCTGTGGTAGAAAACCGGGGAGCCTGGGGGAAACCCACGCGAGCACGGGGAGAAGATGTAAACTCCACACAGAAATGTCAACTCGGCCAGGCAAAGACTTGACCCAGTGGCATTCTTGCTGTGAGGCAACAGTGCTAATCACTGGGCCGCCGTGTCGCCCTGTCAAGGGAAAGGAGGAGGAGTAGGGGTGAAATGGGGGATTCTTCAACACGAAGATGGCTAAGGTAAGATGCTCTGGTTATTTATAGTGAGTTAGGCTTCGTCTGATTGGTGAATCATACATTAGCTAATGCGCGACAGGCTGCATTCAATCATAAGCACGAGCTCCTCTCAAAATTAGTTTATAAATAAACTTATTTTATTTAAATCAACCTTCAACACTGAGTCAAAAACTCTTTTCAAATGAGTAGAATTAACTTTCAGTAAATTTTGAGTTTACTACACTCATTTCATTTGATAAAGTTGACTGTTGGGTTTTACAGTGTGGTCATTATTAAGGTACTTTGTAAACTAAGATTTTAGTAAATATCTTTAAATATTTCATCTGAAGTTTGGGTTCTTTAAATTCCAAATTACAAGAAAGACGTCACAATTCGGAGGGAAAAAAAGTTACAATTTTGTGATTAAAAAGGTCAAAAATATCTTTTTTTACTCTTGTGGCCTGATACTTCAGAAGAACATGTTGAACTCTCTCTGTCATTCAGAGCTGGCCCTGTGGTACACGTTTAATCTCTCAATCCATGTTGCCTGTTCCCTTTTACTTCATTACACTTCAGAGTACTCCTCGCCCATTAATTTCCCCATGGACTCCTGCGCCTCACTACCAAACCTGGCAACCCGTGGCAGGAAGTGGATAAATGGAGAGACTCCCCTGCCCTTACAGCCCGAGGCGTTTAATAAAAATAGGGAAGTCTAACAAAAACTCACACATAGGTGCTGTTCTGTATGCAAAGGTATTATGTATCACACAAGAGATGGCTGCAAGGAAAAACCTCCTACCTGTGAAATGCTCTCCGAAGTTGCTCCTCCTGAATTATCAATCAAACACTTATACGTCAACATATGCAATAAGTCAAGTGCTCTTCTCACCCATGAGCACTATAAAGCTTGGTAAATATAAGCATGGCCTTTCTGAAGAAAAGAGCTTTCGCAAGGTATCGCTGCTCCATATATATCAGTCCCTGTAGTGTGTGCTCCATTGTGTTACATGCCTGCTTGCGTAACGCTACGTCTCTGAGCTGAATAACAAACTGTGACCCACTCCAAGGAGGTGACCCTAGCAAATGGGAAAAATCACAGTGCTCAGGTGTATTTATATGATTGCATTTTTCCATACCCAAGGTTATGAACAAGGGATAAAGTGCTCATATCATGTTACGGAGAGGCAGATAAAAGTTTGAATAACCGTGTCTACATAAATTGTTATGTTGGGCTTTGACAAGAAAATCAGCAGCATGAAGTGGATCGTGAGATTTATTTGTTACATTATACTTTTCATATAGTGTTCTCATAATTCATATAAAAGCATGAAACGCTAAAACATTAACCACTAATGTTTAATTCAAGTGGATGGTTTTTAACACATTTAAACTATTAAAATTCAACAACAAAACAAAATAGCATTATAAATTTATAGTGCTCAGCATAAATAACTAAACCCCTTTTGAAAATGAATATTGTATCCATTTCTCAGTAAATTTTACCATTTATTTGTAGTGCATTTAAACAAAATCGTTTTATTTAACAGTTAAATCCATTAAAATAACACTTTGATCACCTAAAATCTTTAGGAATAGAAAGATAATCAATTTAAATTAAAATTAGTTATTGTAATGTAATGTGTATTTATATACCGCATTTCTTGTGTATGGCCATACACCCAAAGTGCTTTACAATCATGAGGGGGTCTCGCCACACCACCACCAAAAACATAATAATTAATTATTTATTAAATGTATATTTAATATTTTTTTTGTTTATTAAAATTCTATTTAATATTGTTCCACTTATGTTGGAGTCTGGGTCTCTTATGTTGGACTGGGTCCTATATATATATACAGTTGAAGTCAGAATTATTAGCCCCTCCTTGAATTTTTTTTCTTCTTTAAATATTTCCCAAATGATGTTTAACAGAGCAAGGCACAGTATGTCTGGTAATATTTTTTCTTCTGGAGAAAGTTTTGTTTGTTTTATTTTGGCTAGAATAAAATTAGTTTTTAATTTTTTAAACACCATTTTAAGGTCAAAATGATTAGCCCCTTTAAGCTATATATTTTTTCGATAGTTTACAGAACAAACCATCGTAACACAATAACTTGCCTAACTACCCTAACCTGCCTAGTTAACCTAATTATCCTAGTTAAGCCTTTAAATGTCACTTTAAGCTTTATAGAAGTGTCTTGAAAAATATATAGTAAAATAGTATTTACTGTCATCATGGCAAAGATAAAATAAATCAGTTATTAGAAATGAGTTAATAAAACTATTATGTTTAGAAATGTGTTGAAAAAATCTTCTCTCTGTTAAACAGAAATTGGGGAAAAAATAAACAGGGGGGCTAATAATTCAGGGGGGCTAATAATTCTGACTTCAACTGTATATATATATATATATATATATATATATATATATATATATATATATATATATATTAGTATTGTTATTTTTTTGAACATGTCATAAAGATATTGTAATATGTATTTGTCTTCGCTCTCTGGAATTCTCTATTCAGTGTTAAGGTTTAATTTTGCTAGCTTTGGTAAAGGGGATTCATTTAGATAGAGCCCACAGTGAAAGAATCCAGCCCATAACACTGAAGAAAAAAAAGCTTTTAGATAATGATCCACTTAAAGCGACCCTATTAACATAATTTGATGCATATTGCTGATTGTAATTTAATTTAGTAGATAGGAAACCCAATTATGCATAGGCAAACTTTGGCGCACAGTGACTAAAATGTCAGGGGGGGGAAATTGACAAATTTATGATGATATTTGCCAGTTGCTTTTCTAAAACAGTGCAATGACAAAATAAAGAGCTTTTATTAAGATAAGAATGCTTGACATTAATGTCACAGAATACTGTCCATGTATTGTATATTTAAATAGATGTCTGGCATGCATTTTTTTATATTCTATTGTGTGTACAGTGTGCTGATGTCTATTTAAAATGCATTTTAGTGATGGACTGCTGAATTTCCACTCTGTATAAATAATTTACCTACAGGTCTTAATAGAGACACCTTGAAATTGGCAAATTTTAACATTTAAGTTGTTTATTATTATTATTATTATTATTATTAGTAGTAGTAGTAGTAGTAGTAGTAGTAGTAGTAGTAGTAGTAGTAGTAGTAGTAGTATTGTAATGTATTGTTATTGTAAGCGACGCGGTGGTGCAGTGGGCAGTGCTATCGCCTCACAGCAAGAAGGTCGCTGGTTCAAGCCTTGGCTGGGTCAGTTGGCATTTCTGTGCGGAGTTTGCATGTTCTCCCCGTGTTTGCGTAGGTTTCCTCTGGGTGCTCTGGTTTCCCCCACAACCAAAGACATGCACTATAGGTGAATTGGGTAAACTAAAATTGTCCGTAGTGTATGTGTGTGAATGGGAATGAACGGGTGTTTCCCAGTGATGGGTAAAACATATGCTGGATAACTTGGTGGTTCATTCCGCTGTGGCAACCCCTGATTAATAAAGGGACTAAGCCAAAATGAATGAATGAATGAATGAATGAACGAATTGTTATTGTAAGTCAGAGTTTGTATGTAAATATATATATATATATATATATATATATATATATATATATATATATATATATATATATATATATATATATATATATATATATATATATAAAGCTAAACTAAATTAAAATGTGGCATAATTCCTAAGTGATTAACTGTATATATACATGTGTGTGTATATATATATATATATATATATATATATATATATATTTCAGAAATGTATTTATTTATTTATTTATTAACTTATATAGTATTCATTAATTATATTATTTTACTTCTTAAGACATCATTCTAATTATTTTTTTAATATATATTTTATTTATGAGTATAACAATATATTTTTTTAGGATTTAGTTTATAATGCTTCCCTAGTACACTTTTAAAGATGCTTCAAAACATTCCCACAGAAAGACTAGTATGCTTACCTTTGTTCCATCTTCTCTGTGACGTACAAAAAAAATCTCATGTAGTCTAAACTCACTATAAGTGTAAACACACTGGAATGGTCACACCACTTAAGCTCGGAGCCCTCAATGAAGGAAACTGACATGAGACTTTGCAACATGATCAGTTCACAACATCCCTCTACAGGTCTCTTATTTCAACCACTGCTATGAGAAACAACACTGCAGGCTAAGTCATAAAATCCATGCCATACCATGTGACAAATAATATCTAACTTTTATTAAGAAAAGGAAGCCAAGGCCTCTCGCCCTTTATTGATTTTCTACAGACTTCAGTGTGCACCCACAGCTAAGCAATCAAGCCACAGAGGAGAGCATCTCACCGAGTGGGACAGACACTATTAGACTGCCCTCCAACCATCAATATAAGGAGCAGGACTTCCACTCGGAGGTGAGCAGGTGTCAAGACCCAGACAAGACAAATTTGAGGATACATCTGTAACAAGTTTCCAGAGGGAGTTAGAGCTGCGATCGCAGGAGCGAGTGTGGGGATATCACACTTTGCAAACGCAATAACACACATCTTATGTTAACACACTTGCGTGAAAAAAAATACTTTCAAATGGATTGTTTTTTAATGGTGGATACCTCTGACCTGTTAAAACATTTCTTTAACACTATATTTTTGTGATTTGTTATAGTATTATATTACCATTCAATTACAAAAAAAAGTAGTTTTTATTAATCATACATATACATTGCTCAGCATAAATGAGTGCATCCACTTTTGAAAATTAATATTTTTGAGAATCCATTTCTCTGTGATTATAACCAATAACTTGAATGCGTTAGATGATCTCAAATGAAGCAGATTTACTTCATTACAAAAACAAAGATGCTAGTCACGAAGACAATGGCTGTTTCTCAATATCCATTCTTCAGCGATATTGCGTCCTTGTTTTCTTGTCAAAATTCTGAAAGCGTAGACCTATATACATTTCTGGTGATCGTGAATTATGAAGCCAGAAGTACATATGGCTGCATTTAATTTTTAAAACAAAAGCTACGGGGTGGTATGACGCCATTCCTTTTCCGTTTACCTCCGTATGGACGGCTTTCTCACTGTTAATAGTTTGTCCAGTTAGTTAGCCATGTCTGTCGGTGGACCTGAGACGCAGTAAGGATTTGACCATGATGACGGGGTTCAAGTCAGGTGAAGAACAGTTCCAGAAAGCAGGTAAGACAAAAACAAAATCCAAAAATAAAATAAACAAATTAAAAACAGGGTGAGAATGTGTTAAAATCTGAAAATGTGGTAAAAATCAGGCGAGGGCTTTTCTTTTTCTGGATTGCTTTTTAAAATTGTTGGTTGGGTTTAGGGAAGTGGGTGGGCGGGTCAGTCAATCGGTCAGTCAGTAAGTCATTCAGTTAGTCAAACAGTCAGACAACAGTGGCCTCTGGTGGATTTACGTGAGAACAGGAGGCGCGAATGACACTCGCTAGAGAAAATGGAGGAAAAAAAAAAGTGTACACATCAGCCTCTGGTGGATTCGTGAAAACAAAACTGCAAAAAAACATAGCTCCTGGGACGTATTTGGCGCTCTCCAGAAACGTATATAGACAGGGGCGGACTGGCCATAGGGAGCACCGAGACATTTCCTGGTGGCCTAACGGTCATCTGGCCAGCCACCGTGATTCCGGACACCCCCCCGCGCTTTTCATAAACATCGCGCCACCCCGCTCTTCACTTTGGCCTGATCTTCAATAACTCTTCCCAAGAGAAAATGCTGCCCCAGGCCGGCCCTGTATATAGAGGTACGTTTTTAGAATGAGCCTGGGTTGGTTCTCGTGTAATGTCCTCATCAAACCCCAATGTTCAGTACACATGAAAGTTCCTCGATGTGTTCTAGATATTGAGGATGCATTGATGCAGAATTGAGCACAAAACGAAAAGGAGGTGGGAGGCGTAGCATTTTATATATATATATATATATATATATATATATATATATATATATATATATATATATATATATATATATTATATTATATTATTAAAGATCAGATATATAACTTATCTCTGGATAATGAAAATCTTAATAAAGGCCTAAACATTTTCTGAAATTTGTATTTAAATCTGTTTTATTTGTATAGTGCAAAGTATATTTGTAAGTTTTTTTGTTGATGTTATATATACTGCAAAGGTAAAAAAAAATAATAGCTGTATAATTGCTGTATTGTTTAAATAATTTTCTGTTAAAAGCACGGTCAACCAAGCCTTCAACACCAAGGTAACCTGGCAAGAACACGAGTCTCCAGAAGAACACGAGTCCATTCTCTGCGTTCTTGGAATCGAGAACCAGCCAAAGTTTTACACATGCAAACTAAACTATAAGCATTTAAATACATGGCTAAATGAGGAATCAACCCAGACACAGGTAAACATAGTTTACCAATAAGTAACCATAGTAACAATCTACAAATTGGAACAAAGGAACGGGCACTAAACAGGAACCAAAGTAAATAAGTCCACAAACAACATCTAACTGTTACAATAATGTAATATCTAGCAATAGAATGTAATATTTAGGTCACAACACACATGTGGCCTTGGTGGTTTGCTCGCTTGTGTCTGTACGAAAAAAAAAAATAAATAAAAATGACTGTGGCTTAGGATGACAGAGACAAAACAGACATCTCAGCATGTTATATAGACAACATATTGCTGGACAACCCAGCAGTGTAATAAGAACTCTATTACTATGAGCTGCCTGGCAGAGTGGAGAGAGAGAGAAGCGTTTCTCTGGCCACCAGATGACAGCCTGAAAGATATATACCTCCACTCATCAATAAAGACCCAGAACAGACAACTACTTACTCTCAGCCTAAGTAACTCACAGAAAAGTTGAAGCAATCAAATACCAACTGACCATCTCTCATCGCTTCATTCATATGATTTGCAATTCAATCTTGTCATTTTAAAGTCATGTGGTTGACTTACATATACTTTTAATGTTGACATCAGTTTTGGTTATATCATCACTGCCAGGCATACTAAGCTACAATATTGTTTAGTCTTGATTTACATGTACTTTAGTCTTTGGTTTAAATGCATGGCTAAATGAGAAATCGAACCAGACATGGGTGAACATAACTTACCAATAAGTAACCATAGAAACAGTTTACAAATGGGGAAAAAGGAACAGTCAGGCACTAAACAGGGACCAAACTAAATACATCATAAGTGTCTACAAAGAACATATAACATTCACAATAACATAATATCTAGTAATAGAATGTAACATTGAGGTCACAAAACATATGTGGACTCAGCACAGATGACTATTCTTAGTCCAAGTAACTCACAGAAAAGTTCAACCCAGGCTCATTCTGAAAACGTACACCTATATACATTTCAGAGAAAATGCCATGTATGTCCCTGGAGATAAGTTTTTTGCAGTTTTTGTTTTCGCAAATCCATCAGAGGCCGCTCTGTACGCTTTTTGAAATCTCAAACTTCTTTCGCGATTGCCATTTGCACCTGCTGTTCTCGCGTAAATCCACCAAATTGGATGACTGACTGACTGACTGACTGACTGACTGACTGACTGACCGACCGACTGGGCCCTATCATACACCCGGCGCAATGCGACGCAAATGTTGTTTGCTAGTTTCAGCTGGACGCAAGTGTCGTTTTGACGTTTTTCACCACGCTGTTTAAATAGCAAATGCATTTGCGCTCATACTGTATGTGCGCCCATTGACGTTCTGGTCTAAAGATGTGCACCTCGCTTAAACATTGCTTAATACACGCAGGATGTAAAGCAATACACAAACATCTTTACAAATGAAAAAGAATTAAAGAAATAAAATATTACAAAAATTATTACTTTCTACATAAATATAAAAACCACTGCTTTCATGCCTTCTTCATCTTGGGGGGCTTTTTCAGTTTATTCATGACAATTTGCTTTTGTATAATGTTATTATTAACGTAGTATTACTTATTATATGCATATTTATATTTGTTTTATTAAAACACACTTAGATTTGCCCACCTGTCAGGTTTTAGACCATATGGGGCATAGCATGTGTATTTGGATATAACTCAGTTTTTTTGACCACACTTTATTATTATTGTTCATTTACTCATTTGCTGGAAATTAAAACTGAATTTAGAAATAGTTTTGAAACAAATCTTTGCGCTTAACAAATCAATTGAATTATGTAGGCTAATGGATATCTGTGCGTACAACACCTTTCCTTATCCGCGGAAGAGAGTGAAATTGAAAGTAAAGAATGACTTTCCTTAAAATAGCAAAAGTGGATTCTGACATGCCCTTAATGCTTTTGCGCCCTGCACTTTGGACTTTGCACCTAGATCATTAAAATAGGGCCCACTGATCGACTGACCCATCCACCTTCTTAAACCCAACCAATAGTATTTTCAAAAGCGCAAATTGACAAGCGCCTACCAACTTCCCTAAACCCTACCAACAGTGTTTCAGAAGCAATCCAGAAAAATAAAAACCTTTACAGCAGCCTGATTTAACCACATTCTCACCCTGTTATTTACTTGTTTATTTCATTTTTTGGCTTTTATTTATCTTACCTGTTTTTGTCAATCCTTACCTGGATCGCGGTCGTGCTCCATGTGATGAAATGCAGCCATACATACCCCTGGCTACATAATTCGCAATCTGCAGAAATGTATATAGGCCTACGTTTTCACAATGAGTCTTTGTTGAAAAAGTGGAAACAATCAAATGTCAACTAACTATTTCTCATTGATTTATTCAAACAATTTGCAAGATTTAATCTTGTCATTTTCATGTCATATCATAGACCTACAGTACAAGTAATTTTAATGTTGACATCAGTTTTTGTTATATAGTCACAGCCAGGCATACACAACTTCAAGATTGTTTAATCTCACTTTCTATACATATTCTCCAGTGTCTGGTTTAAATACATGGCTAATTGGGAAATCAAATCAGACACAGGTGAACATAATTTACCAATAAGTATCCATAGAAACAAGCTACAAAGGAAAAGTCAGGCACTAAACAGGATCTGAAGTCACACTAGACTTTTCTACCCATAGACCTCCAATCATACGCACGCTAATGCGTCAGACCGAAAATGCAAGGCCATGCGGCAAGTTTCACAGAATTTCACAAGCTCAAATTCTAATATGATCGCGGCTTAAAGGTGCAGTAGGTGATTGTCTTCAGAAACATGTTTTGTTGAGCTGGTTGAAAGTCTCTTCACAGTCCAATAGTAATGATTAAAGTAAATGATCTAAATGTATTTATATGTATTTTTATATTCTGGGTAAGGCATAAAACAAAAAAATGTTCATTCAATTAAATAGTGTCGGGCTGACATCTCATAATTCCGATAAGTAGCTCAAACTGTCTGTCAGCAAATGTAGATTTGAACAAGTGCGCAGGCGTTTGTACGCAGATCCGCCGTTTGTGCATAGACGCGCTGCGCGTTTATGAGAAAGAGAGAGAGAGAGTTATCAATACTGGAGTTACCTTTGCAAGCTGGAGGAAGGATGACATCATGGCTGTAGGCCTTTTAGACAGGTAATGTTATGTTTTAAAATGTATAAAGATTGTGTTGTTATGAATGGGTTATATGCACAGAAGTGTTGTTCAGACACTGAAATCCTCCGGTGAAAGATTGATGTGACTATTTTCAGTTTCATAAGGAACCTTTTACAGCACATGTGTCAAAGCCAGTTCCTGAAGGGCCGGAGCTCTGCACAGTTTAGTTCCAACCCCAATTAAACACACCTGATCAAACTAATTGAGTGCTTTAGGCTTGTTTGAGACCTACAGATAGGTGTGTTGAAGCAGGGCTGGAACTAAACTCTGCAGGGCTCCGGCCCTCCAGGAATTGACTTTGACACCCCTGTTTTACAGCATCGATAATGTAGATTTTATTTAGTTTAACAACAAAACAGAAGTAATTAGCGTTATTCCGCCTAGCTTGCTTTACTGAGGTGAAGTTAGTTTTATATTCACATCACATTGGTTAATTTTTGAACAATGACGACCTGTGACGCGCTCTCTTTATTGTTCAGGAGGGGCCAGCCACTCTTCCTGGGCTTGCAGTTTGGGCCCCAGAGGGGTCCTTTGTGCGTGCAAAATTCTGTTGTACGGCGCTGCGAAAAGGGGCGGGATTAAGCAAGATGATTAGACTTTAAAAAGGCATGCGATTGGTCCATGTTTTAAATTTTCATGTGATGCGATTTCGCAGGTCAGAGTTCACCAAGCTTGAACTTTCCAACGCAGCGAACTGTAAAACTTGCGTTTCCAGTCTGACGCATTCGCGTGGGTATGAATGGAAGTCTATGGGGAAAAAGGGCAGTGTGACCGTGCTTTTCTCTGAACCTAAGTAGCTTGCAGAAAAGTTGAAACAATCGAATATAAGACAGCTAATTGCTTTATTCATACAATTTGCAATTCAAACTTGTCATTTTCATGTCATACAGTAGACCTATACAACGTTGACTACAGTTTTAGTTATATCCTCACAATCAGGCATACAAAACTACAAGATTGTTTAGTCTCACTTTCTATACATATACTCCAGTTTCTGATTTACAGCACACTTCACACATTGTTTCATTTGCTAGGTGTCAGTGCTTAAATGAACAAAAGGTAGCATTACTGCCAGCTGCTGATGTGCGGATTGAAATGGACAGCGCTGAACTGAAATCTGTTCATTAAACACGAACAGGCTGCCACCACTTTACTTGAGCCCTTCAATTAAGATAATGCATTGAGTGGCTTAAATAAGTTCCTCATTGGACTGTGCGGAATGTATATATCTCAACCTCATTACAAAGCTCTTTGTGACGGACAAGGTACATGTTTTTGATGGAATTTCTTGAGTATAATGTAATATCAGGGTCATTTTGTGAAAGCATCAGTGACATTCAATCAGTGAGTGTACGACTCCATGACTCTCTGGTAAAAGGACTGATGATTTTATTTTTTTTTTTTTTTTTTAAACTGTTCTCTTTTAGCTTAAAATGGAGACAGTAAACATGCTCATTAGGAGATTTGGAGAGACAGCAAGCTGTGGTTTTGAGATAATTACATGGGAGAGAGTGAAAACAAAATCACACTTTACACACTTAGTTTGTTAATTTCCATTACATAAAATGTACTTTACTTAATTGCTTTCTGTGGTGGAAATGATGTGTAAAAGAGTCCTTATAGTCTTGCTAGGGCCAATTTCATTATTAGCATGTTATGTATCCTAAATACATCAAATTAATTAATACTACCACACATTTAATTATGTAAAATATGAATTAGAAATATTATATATATATATATATATATATATATATATATATATATATAATATATATATATATATATATATATATATATATATTATATATAACATTTTCACACTAATGTGAACTGATTATTAACAAACTAGAGTTTAAGTTCAAGCTAAACATTAAAATGTGTCAAATTTTCAACAGAGAAAATCATTATAGTTATAATTATTGATTGATTGATTGATTGATTGATTGATTGATTGATTGATTGATTGATTAAATACATCAAATAACCGTCAGCTCTCTGCAACTCATGGTTGCTCACTGAAGCTAAGCAGGGTTGTGCCTAGTCAGTACCTGGATGGGAGACCATATGGGCAAGCTAGGTTGCTGCTGGAAGTAGTGTTAGTGTGACCAGCAAGAGGTGCTCAACCTGCGGTCTGTGTGGGTATTGATGGAGACTCTATTCTGCTCAGTGAGTGCTCTCTTTTGGATGAGAAGGACAAGTAGAGGTTTAACCCCAGCATCCTAGCCAAATTTTCCCACTGGTCTCTGTCCATCATGGCCTCCTAACCATCCTCATATCATAATTGGCTTCAGCACTAGCTATGTTTCCATCCAAAAATGCGAATGAACTTTTTGCGCAAAACTGGATTATTGCATAAAAGACGTGCAAATAAAGCTGTGTTTCCATCCAACGAGTCAAAGAGAACAAAATCATCACTTCCTGATTAACTGGTACCAAATATCAACAGTAAAAACTGAATTTGCTGCTGTAGGAGAAGCTGCGTCAATCTTTTCTTCATTTAATAAATGACCTGCACCTCAGAAGGCAATCCTGACATGCAGTGAAGGCGGGGTGGCGTTTGAAGGTGTCAGACGCGGAGCACAGACGCTCTTGATTCTGGATCTCATTAATAATATAATAACACTAATACTGAAACGGTTAAGGCTTTTTAGAACGACAAAAACAACATTTCAGATGGTTTATAATGTGCTCAGCCTGCTGGTTTGTCCATTTACAAACATTTTTATCATCACATGATCTCTTGTAACAAAATCACATTACTTTTTTTGAATGCGCACACTGGACTTTGTGCGGTAAAAGTGTTTCCATCGTAGTTTATGCGCATTTTTTCTTATTGAATAAAAAGTTTATCCTACTCAGTTATGCGCATTTCAAAATGCGCATAAAAATAGGTGGATGGAAACGTAACTACTGTCTCTTCTCCACCAATCAGCTGATGTGTGGTGTGCAGTCTGGTGCATTATGGCTGCCGTCGCTTCATCCAGGTGGATGCTGCACACTGGTGGTGGATGAGGAGATTTCCCCCAAAAATGTGTAAAGTGCTTTGATTGTCCAGAAAAGTGCCATATAAATGTAGGAATTATTATTATTATTGCTATTAAATATTATTCATTATTATTGATTGATTGATTGATTGAACAGTGAATCAGCACATTCCAATGAATTTGGGTCATGTGACCCATCATTTGAACATTATTCTTTCAACAGAAAAAAAAGTAGTTGTAAACTGTAAGAATATCATAAACTATTTTAAAACTATCAATCCATCCTGCCTTGCTGAGCTCTTCTAAAACATTTGACCCCAAACTTCAAACGTTAGTGTACATTCATTTTGCTTGTTTTCTACATTAGGTATTAAATGTATCTAGTGTTTCGTTCAGGTCTGAAGGCACTTTAGCATTGCCTAACTCTGCAATGTAAAGACGCCTTTGGAGTGTTATTTTCTTTAATTACAGCTGGGCTCAGATTTAATTAATCTCCCATCCGTGAAACCATGACGATGTTATTAAGTTAGTAGAGATCTGCCTTCTGTGTTTGTCTAGCAGTAATGAGTTTGATGATGCCAACAAAATGGCCTCTCATCACATGCTGTGACAAAGACCCTCCACTACCACTGAAATATAAAAAAGAGGTGGAATATGTAAAATCAGACCACACATGGGTGCATTTCCCAGAAATATAGTTGGCCAACCAAGGTTGCTGATTCTATAAAAATATTATAGTACTAATAAAAAAAAATTAAAAATCGAAAATCTTTTTCACATTCTGTTGGCATTTGGTTTCATTTTAACTGATTTTTAATTTATTTATTTATTTTTATGGTTCCTGCTACCTTTGTTCTTTTCATGCCACACGTTTAGTTGCCATGGTCATTCATTAGCTCACAATTTGTATTGTCTTTTAACAATTTTATTGTTTTTTAATTAGCCATGTGTATTTAGGTCACTCACTGTGTGTTATTCCTTTGTCAGTTATTATTGTGTTGTTGTGTAAAGTTTTTTTTTCATTTATGGATTACCTTGTTTTGTTTCAATAAATACCTTAATGTTACTTTCTGGACTTTCATTGTCATCTTAAGCATAACACCTTCTTAGCGTTACATCATTAATACTAGATAAAACATTCATTCATGCATTCATTCATTCATTTTCTTTTCGGCTTAGTCCCTTAATAATCAGAGGTTATACGTAGCGGATGCCCTTCCAGCTGCAACCCAAGTGTGAGAAACACCCACACACTCTTATTTACACACATACACTACGGAAAATTTTGCCTAGCCAATTCACCTTTCAAGAGTTCACACTTAAATAATGCTCAACTATGATAGCAGGTTTGGCATGCGGTCCCGGGAAAGAACCCTGAGCTCGGAGATAGAAGAGCCCAAGGTTCCCGCCTGGTCAATGAACGTTATTATACTCTAATAATATCTAATTGATTATGTAAGTATGCGTTAAGTGCTTATGACTGTATTACAATACATGTTTTTTAGACTGTGGGAGGAAACCAAAGCACCCGGAGGGAAACCCATGCAAACACGGGGAGAACATACAACCAGAAATGCCAACTGACCCAGCCAAGGCTCAAACCAGTGACCGTATTGCTGTGAGGTGACAGCGCTGCCCACTGCACCACCGTGCCGCTAGATAAAACATAATAATATAAAATAATGTATGGTTTGTAATCATTTTTGTAAAAAGTGTATAGGGTCACCAGCGACTCAAATATGTAATAGTGTAAACACATCATTCATTCATTCATTCATTCATTCATTTTCTTTTTGGCTTAGTCCCTTTATTAATCAGGGGTTGCCACAGCGGAATGAACCGCCAACTTATCCAGCATATTTTTTTTTCGCAGTGGATGCCCTTCCAGCCGCAACCCAACACTGGGAAACTTAACACACATTCTGTGCGCAAATATAATTCGAATTTTAGAAAATGATCGAGGTCACAAATATGAGTCAGATGCTGAATGTACTGGGGAAATGAGCTTTTACAATAAAAGTGATGGTAAAATCCAACTTTTAAAGTTTTTAATTATTTTTTATTATTAAATAAAATTTTATTTATTTATGTATTTATTTATTTTTTTTTTTTTATTATTTTTTTTTTTTTTTTTTTTTAATCAGCAGAATGTTGTGCCATTGCAGCAATAGGACCTCCATGCATATTCAATGTATACAGTTCAGGCTTATTATACGGGACTCATAATTGCTAGATCACCAAGCGCAGTGGTTCCCAATTCTGGTCCTTGAGGCCGCCTGCACTGCACATTTTGTATGTCATTTTTGTTTGAAGCTTTAAAAAGTTTTGTGTTTTCTTATCACTGGGTTGAAGCAAGCAGCAAACAATCATAAAATATAAAAATGTCCATGTCCAAAATCAAAAAAGGCAAAAACAGAGAACAAGGAAATGCTAAGTAAAATTTACAACAGTGAGACAAGATAGTCTGAATCATGAGTTTCAGGTGTGCGTGTGTAATGAAATCAAGGGATTGTGGGAGGTGTAGTCCAGGTGTATGTGAGGTGAACGGATGGAGTGCACTTTAGTGGGTCTCATGTGCACTTTAGGTGATAATTATGACGGTACAACACACTAAACAAAATTTACATCATTACCTAAATCCACAGCCCACAATCCAAAACATGAACTTTTAAACAAAAGTTTTGCAACTGACCAAGCTTTGCAAGTAGGTAAGCGGTTTTGGATGATCCTCATGCATAAGGAAATAAGACCAAAAAAATGAATGAATTATTCTTCCACAATGCATCATACTAAGGTAGTTAGTCATCGAGCACCTCAGATCAGATATTTTAATAAACCAAAATTAAGAACTTGCTTTCTCCGCCACATCTCACAGGAAGTACAAGACATGAGTCACCCTCACATCAGTCACTCCACACAATCAAAGCTCCCATTACAATGTGTGCCAAAGTAGCTAAATGAATCTTCTCCTTCGACTAATAGCGTCAATAAACACCATCATCCCTTCCATCCAGGATGAGTAAGATGGCAGAGAATTCGGATTTGGGATTCAGCCTCCCCCATCATTTTAATAATATTACCAGCAACCCAAAATTATTTAATGCATTCATGAGCATGGAGGTGATATTTGGAACTGGCTTGACCACGCATGTCCTAATACGAGAAAGTGAGACTCTCCGGATGAGGAAAACATTGCCTGGTAGGAGATAATTAGCTCTCATGGCTTGACAAATGGGCTGATACCTATGTGCATACATGGCTAAGATTGCCGTATATGGTGTCTTCATTAATAGGCTTGGTGTGGCGTCTCCCTTTGTAATATATATAAATATTTATCGGTCCACCTCCTGAGCGGAGACAAGCTATCATAGCCGACAGAACACACATATACTAATTACACTCCAAGCAGAAAGAAATAGTGGAGCATAGGTTTCATATGAGCATGAAGGGAAACTGGGTCACCTGAAGGGAAATCTAAAGAGAAATGTTATTTATGTGTGTTTTGCTTTTATTTCTGGAGTGAAGAGCTTTGCCTTTTGTTTGTGTGCAATGGAGGAAAGGACAACATTTGTATTTGTATGTGTGTCAATAAGCCATGCTTTGAGATTAGCAGTTAGGCCTACTTTTATTGATTAAATATATATAAAATATATTGTGTTTTGCTGATTGCCGTTTGTCTTGGTATGATACTGGTCTCCTGACATATATTATTATCAAATAAATATTAATTATATATTATATTAATAATATTAATAAAAATTAATTAATTATTTCATTCATTCATTTTCTTTTCGACTTAGTCCCTTTATTAATCTGGGGTTGCCACAGCGGAATGATCCCCCAACTTATCCATATGTTTTACGCTGCGGATGCCCTTCCAGCTGCAACCCATCACTTGGAAACATCCATAAACAATCATTCACACACACAATTTAGCTTACCCAATTCACTTCCACACAGAAATGCCAACTGACCCAGCCGGGGCTCGAACTAGCGACCTTCTTGCTGTGAGGCGATTTTGCTACCCACTGTGCCACCACGCTGCCCAATATGTAAAATATATCATATAAAATATAGAATTATATATTTATAATCTGCATATGGTTTTCTATACTTATTAATCTTATTTGTATTGGCATTGGTAGTATTTATTATGTTTATTATTAATAATAATAATAACAATAATAATAATAATTGTATTTATTATTGTTATTTCTTCTCCTATGTATTTATTCATTCATTCATTCATTTTCCTTTGGCTTAGTCTCCATTTCAGAGGCCGCCACAGCGAAATGAACCACCGACTATTCCAGCACTTGTTCTATGCAGTGGATGCCCTTCCAGCCACAACCCAATACTGGGAAACATCCATACACACTCATTCACACACATAAACTACAGACAATTTAGTTTATTCAATTCACATATATTGCATGTCTTTTGACCGAGGGGGAAACCGGAGCACCTGGAGGAAACCCACGCCAACACGGGGAGAACATGCAAACTCCACACAGAAGTGCCAACTCGAACCAGCCTTTTTTTTTCTTTTCTTTGCTGTAGTTTCCATAGAGTTTTAATATTAACAATGTTTTTGTTCAGAGAAAAGGATTATTTGATGATAAACATTCTTTAATATTTACAAAATAACATCAAAACTGACTGTAAAGTCAATGAAAATGTTTTTATGAGTTACTCATAAGTGTAAGAAATATACATTTACACAGGTTGTGCAGAAAGAGTGGCTACTATTGAGACAGCAACAAAATAAGGCAGGGAATTAGGCATAGATGATTTAGATGGTTTAAAATATTGTGGTTTAAACAGGATTGTTTTGCTTAAGCAGTATAATCACTTGCTGTTGGCACTTTATGTGTCTGTACCATAAGAACTATAGAACTCATTAGGATGACTATAATGCATAAATATTATTATATTTACTCTAATTCCGTTGTAACTGGTTAAGTCTCTTTAGTGTGCTGCATGGATTATCATTGGCACTGCTTATAATCAGGCTGATTCAGAGTAAAGTCCTCTTAGGAATAGATTTGTTTGGTTTTAATGTAATAATATTTTGTCAGAATGCATATGCACATTGGATAGGGTTTTAGAGGTTTTAATTTATTTTTGGGTCAAATATATATTTGATAATCTATTCTTAATTTAGGCAACACTTTATTTTGATGGTCCATTTGAATATTAGTAGAATGTCTGCTTCCTTCAACAGACATTTAACTGAATATAAGAAACTTTGCAAGTGCATGTCAACTTATTCTAACCCTAACCCCAAACTAACAGTCTACTTACAATCTAATGAGAATTAGTTGGCATGTAGATGCAATGTAACTTAATTCAATATGCTGAAATACAAAAATGCATTATGAATGCATTATGAATACTTTATCATGAGATTATTTTTCTTTAAGATCTTGACAAAATGCTCACTGAAGACTGAACTTTCTGAAAAGAAAACCTTATCAAATAGCTTTGCATAATGGTCATTTGTATCAATAAAATAAAGTAACATATCGCTAATTAATCATTTAAAATAATTTTTTAAGCAAATGATATTTCAACAAACATGCAAATCATAACCAAAACCCTTGCAAATTGTGTTCATGCTGTCATATTTGTGTGTCATATTTGCTGTCATATTTCAACTATTGTTGAAAAATGTTTGGACAGAAATATTTAATCTTGAAAGAAATGTGTGAAATACGTGCCAAGCTTTTAAAGTAGATTTCTGAAACATTTATTTATCACTGACCTATTACAAACCTAACCGAAATGAATAAATAAACTTCAATTAAATCGTGCGATTTACTGTGATTTTATTTTTTAAACAAAAACATGTGTAGCTTAAAACAGTACATCCATTAAATCGAGGAGGTTGAGTTTGAAGGTTATGCCTTCACAATTAAAGCTTACTTCTGTGGAGAAACATCCAGTCGAAGATCAAATTAAAGCTGTTGAAAGAAATAAAAGTAGATCATGCTTAAATTGCTTTCAATTATCTTTGATCGCCCACAAATGAAAGGCAAGAAAAATTACCTTGAATTCATTACCTTAGCTTTTCCATTAATTACTCACACTCTTTAAACTCAGAACTCATTAAAAGGAGAATGTGTGTTTGTGTGTGTGTAAGAGAGAGAGAGAGAAAGAAAGAGAGAGAGCGATTTCGTAAGCCTAAATTAATTTAGATATTTCAAATTACATTTCTGCTTGTAATCTCATATACTGAAAAGAAACATTAAGAGAATGCCGCAAAGTCAAATCCATCAGCTCTGATGAGGGTTATTAATTGCAGATGACGGAGATGCTGCTAAACCTGCTTCTTTCTCCACATCACTTCCCCTCATTCATTTTGCAGTCAGTAATTCTATTTATAAATGAACATCTTATTAAAAGGAGACAAGAAAAATTAGCCACTGTTCCCTGGATTGGTCACAAAGAAACAAAATGAGCCGTCTAACCCATAGTGACATTTACAAATTACCTGTTAATTTCAACTGAGGTGAGGGATGACAGCGCTGAGCTGCTGTGACAGAACAGGAACTCGAGGAGTGACAATCAGGCCTGTCGCATCCAAGAATCCCAGTCATCTTCGTTAAACGCGTCCATGCTCATCTCCCGTTTTACCTGCATACTACTGTCTTTCCATCCCCTCTTGGAGACAGGACTGCATTGTTTTCAAGAGGAAGCCTGGCAATCAAAATTCAGCGGGCCTTGGCGTCTGCTGCTTGTGGCTACGCATGTGTGACAGCGTGTGATACTATATGACAGAGCCAAGTTCAGGCTTTGGCGTACATTCTCATATTCACTCCTCCGGCCGGCTTAGAGTAGCGCTGAGGTGAAATGATGAATAGTTACAATCAGTCTTGTTTTAGCAGCTGGAGCTCCAGAGGATAGCAGCCTCTCAGCGAAAGACAGAGAGAAAGAGAACGTTCGGTGGTGGTTTCGCCCAAATCCAAGGTGAGGTTGTCGACTTAATGCAGTGTCACCTTGCCTCTTCCTGTCCCCATTGATAAATAGCCCCCTACCCACCCATGGGCACCCTGTGGGCAGCCTTAGACAAACCTATTTCAAATTAAGCATTTAAAAAAGAAACTGCATACTTAAGAGACTAAACATGTAATATCCCAGCATGCCCCTCCCATTCTTTTCTCTCCCCATTCTGGAACACACGCATTAGGGAATAGGAAAAGCGTGCCAGCCAGGTGACATTTGAATTGAATGCTTCCGTAATGGATGCCATCTTTTACTGACCTCCATTTAGCTAGAGGAGCTGTACTAGAAAGGATTTTTTTCAGAACCCCTGCAAGTAAAGGACGCCACGTCATGATGCCTATTTGTGCATTTATGCTGCTTAGAAGAAGGACATGGGACATGCTGAAAAATAAAATTGAAATCTCCCTATTTGTATAATTAAAGAAGCTACAGTATACACAGTTGAAGTCAGAATTATTAGCCCCCCTTTGAATTTTCTTTTTTTTTATCAAATATTTCCCAAATGATGTTTAACAGAACAAGGAAATTTTCACAGTATGTCTGATGATATTTTTTCTTCTGGAGAAAGTCTTATTTGTTTTATTTCGGCTAGAATAAAAGCAGTTCTTTTAATTTTTTAAAAACCATTTTAGGGTCAAACTTATTAGCCCCTTTAAGCTATATTTTTTATAGTCTACAGAACAAACCATCATTATACAATAACTTGCCTAATTACTCTAACCAGCCTAGGTAACCTAATTAACCTAGTTAAGCCTTTAAATGTCACTTTAAGCTGAATATAGTGTCTTGAAAAATATTTAGTAAAACAATATTTACTTTTATCATGGCAAAGATAAAATAAATCAGTTATTAGAAATGAGTTATTAAAACTATTGTTTTTAGAAATGTGTTGAAAAAATCTTCTCTCTGTTAAACAGAAATTGGGGGAAAAATAAGCAGGGGGGCTAATAATTCTGACTTCAACTGTATATGTAGAATTTGGAAGTCCTTGTTATTAGCGACATTGATGGCAAAAATTATGAAAATAAAAATAAAAATTAATGACTCACCTTGATATTTTCAAAACCCATGAGGGCTTTGTTTATCTTTGAAACACAAATGAAAACATTGTAAGTGAAATCTGATCTCCTTGATCCTAAGGCTGCCAGGTTCATTGAAAGGCTCGTTGAAAGTCCTGAAAATACCAACAACAAAAAAATCCTCAAAAAAGACCATATGTTTTCAGTGGTTCAGTCTAAATATTATCAACAGTGTTGGGGGTAACACATTACAAGTTACATGAGTTACATAATAATTACTTTTCTAAGTAACGAGTAAAGTAACGCATCACTTAAAAAAAAAAAGTAATAATATGTGAGTTACTTTTTTGAAAATGTAACACAAGTTACTTTTTAGTTTCATTAATAAGCTTTTAAAAAATAAAATTGCTGAATTAAAATTAAAGTAGTCACAATGAATCAGGCAGTCAATGAGAGAATGTGTTCATTATTTTGAACGCATCGAAGAAAAGAAAAGGGTATTGTCTCAATGATTTTACTCAAGTCAAATAGTACAAAAGTAGCCAACACATTCGTTTTAAACTTGCAAAAATCTGTATATACAGCATGTATATCTCTGGGGTCAGGAAGTTCTCCGATAAAATTATTCTAAAAAAAATGTTATGTGTTTTTTTGGTAACACTTTATTTTGATGGTCCATTTGAGTATTAGTAGACTGTCTGCTTAATATCTGTTGATACTGACATTTAACAGTCTTTCAACAGACATTTAACTGACTATAAGAAACTTTGCAAGTACATGTCAACTTACACTAAACCCAACCCTAACCCCAACCTAACAGTCTACTTATAATCTAATGAGAATTAATTGACATGTAGATGTAATGTACCTTATATTCAACAAACGGACCATCGAAATAAAGTGTGACCGTTTTTTTTAAGGTAAATGCAGTTGTAAGTTATACAGTGTGTTGCAGAACTCCTCTGTTGAAAAAAGAAAGAAAAAAAAACAACTTCTGAAAGAGATGAAGCCTCAGCCAACTCAAAAGTAACGCATTACTTATAAAAAGCAAGCAATGCAACTAGTTACTTTTTGGGGGAGTAACTCAATATTGTAATGCATTAATTTATAAAGTAACTAAAGTATCTCCAACATTGATTATCAAGCTATGATCTTTTTTTTTTTCACACAAAGTGTGCTGCAAACTGACACTGAACAGAAGATGTTGTTTATTTTGTTTATGTGTCTGCAAAAGTATTCTCGTTGTTTTACAATATTCCAATTGAACCACTGAAAGCAAATGGTCTGTTTTGAGGTATTTCTTGTACCTTTCTGGATTTTGAATGAGTCAGGAGCCTTGGTGGATTTGGAGGATGAGGGAGCTCTCAGATTCCACCTAAAATATCTTAATTTGTGTTCTGAAAATGAATGAAAGTTTCAGAGAATTGGAACATGAGGGTGAGTAGTTAATAACATACAGTAACTTATTTTTTTGGACAACCATTTAATTCTGGCAATGTTGGCCAGTTGGCATTTCTGTGTGGAGTTTGCATGTTCTCCCCGTGTTGCCGTAGGTTTCCTCCGGGTGCTCCGGTTTCCCCCAAAGTCCAAAGACATGCAGTGCAGGTGAATTGGGTATGTGTATGTGTGAATGGAAGTGTATGGGTGTTTCCCAGAAATGGGTTGCAGCTGGAAGGGCATCCGCTGCGTAAAACATATACTGGATAAATTGGCGGTTCATTCCGCTGTGGTGACCCCTGATTAATATAGGGACTAAGCCGAAAAGAAAATGAATGAATGAATGAATAATACAATAATTAAATCATTTTGAGTGGACTTGTAAGTTTGCTCAAGTGCCTTGCTAGGCCCCAGCCCCCTGGAAGAAAAACCACTGAATTAGAGCGATTCCCTTCTATAGCCCAACATGAAAGAATATGATAAATTGGCTTCTGAGATAGTCTTGTCATCATGGCTGGTTTCACTGGTTTTTGGGTCTCTATGATGTTTATTGCCACGTGAATTGTTTAGAGGATCGTGCAGTCAGGCGGGCTCAGAGAGAGAAGAGGGAGGCCTGGCCCGGTCATTAAGAGCTTTGTGCTATGTTGGCCCTGAAGGTCACCCTGCTCTCTAATGATGTGTCCTTGGTGCCAGTGCATGGATGGGACGCCGTGGGGTCAGCAACTCCTCTGCAATCTAACCACTCATGTCTGCGGTGTCCTGTTTCCACAGCTCCACGCTGACCTCCTTCCAGAGCACTGGTCTCAGGCTCTTCTCCCAAACGCCATTCGTCGGGGGAAAACTAATGAGAGAGAGGCTGGAGCATGGGCCCTAATGGGCCTCTGTGTTCTAGCTTGAGGCAGGGCAACTGAAAATGAGCATTTAACCACAGCCAGAGTAATTGAAAAAATGACAAGCCGCACAAACACGGCACAGTGCACCGCCACACAATCACGCGCTTGTACAGTGCTAGCTCCAAATTATTCTGATTATTGCCATCTCCTGATTGCCGTCGATCCACTCTCTCAATCCCTTTCTTTCATCTTCTTCTATTGCAGAGGATAAAAAACGAAAAGGGCCTGTTAGATCTGAATCAAGCAAATTGAATCAGAATGTGGTGCACTGGGAGCTTATAGAGAGAATTTAGATTGTGGTCAGTGCCTCAAAGTGGCACGTGTGGCAGAAAAGCACCAATCCTGACCAGTGCCACCTATTCCACCAGGTACTCTCAGAGCAACACATTCCCGATCCTGTTTTTTATGTGCCTTTCATCTTCACTGTACAGTATATCAAAGTGGACCCGAGCTGTTGTGCTGTTTTCCACAGGTTTAACTTTGCTCACAGCTCCACCTGCTTGTCGTTTATTGATACTGACTCACTTTATGAGCACAAGCCAGAATATGCTCTGAAGTTATTAGGGCAGACCGGACAGGCAATGCTGCCCTTAAATAAATGAACTGAACTTTAGGATTTTCTACAAAGTGCATTTAACAAAATATAGTCAGCTGACCACAAATCCAGATTACTTTTTTTTTGTATGGGAAACCACTTTTGGAGTTGTTTTACTTGATGCTGGAGCTAATATTATCCCAACATGAGCACAAGAGATTCATACGCTTATTAAAATCATCATCATCTGATTGGATGAGCCACTTCTGAAATGCCTAATGAGGTTGTGATCATTTCATGTTCAGGCTGAAGGATAATGGACGCATAACTCTAATAAAACGTAATCTCTTGAGTGCTAAGGGCACCGGCTCAAATCCCTGCGCGCAAGGGAAAACAATAATGCTCATGATACCGAAATGAAATTGACATGACCCTGCTTGACCCTAAAATTAACAATCCTTGGACAGCGGCCTGCCCTTCAAGCGCATGGCTTCATCTCTCAAATGAGTTCTTTCCTGACCAAAGTATCAAACCCAGGGCTGAAACTTCTCATGCCCATTTAGAATCTAATGCTGGTCATTTGCAAGAACACAATCCCGCTTCTCATTCCACTGCTGGGTTCTGTAATTGAGAGGACTTAGTTCCACTTGATGATGTGAGTCCCTCTCCTGGTTTTTAATCAGGAAAATGACTTTCCAAAGCCATCAATGACTTTTCGAAGATGGCTGTTTATGCAAAAGAAGGAAAATAATTACCTCAGCAGTTAATGTGGGACCCTTACATTTCACACCTAGCTGCAAATCCCACCTTTCAGCAGTCAACTTTTTTCCCCTTCTCTCGGCAGTTTAAAACAAAGAGCTCTTGTTTCGCTGCCAGACAGAAAACTGAGTTCTGTAAGCCGCTCTGTGGTGAAACAGGTGTAGTTTGGATCTCTTACGGTTCCCATTCATTGCGTATGAGCCTTCATTAGCAGGATGGGAAGGACCCTGGCATGCTGACTGGTCTGTCTAATTTGAGCGTCCGAAACAGAATACTTGAAATTATAATTTCGCCGGAGCGTGAGAGGGCGTCTGCGGCTCTCTTAATTTGAAGCAGTCTGCGAATATGAATTTGAATTAATAATCCAGAAAATTGATACTACCTCTCACTGCACGAGCTCTAGTATTGACTTTGCCTTTCTCTGCCCTCTGCCTTCTGCTTTCCCCTCTCCCTTTCTCTTTATTTCTCTCTCGCTTCCTTCTCGGCCTCTGCAGGGTCTTCATTACCACAAGATATAGACGTAGCTCTGTTAAGCCCGCCGAGGCTGGGCGCTCTAATGAGGGGTAGACTCATCACGCCGGGCACCAGTTCACTGCTCTCAGGCAAACTTACTGCCACCAAAATTCTTTTAATATTCTGAAGAATGCAGAGTACTACAGTTGCCAGGGAAACCAGAGGTCACATGGTCACAAAGGTCCGGGGCTTCCAGTTGAGTAGCCAGAATGCCTCTGATGATGATTTATTCAAACTTAGTTCAAAATCTGCAGTCTCTTCTACTCCCCCCAACTCCGCTCTCCTCCCATTCCCACTTCATTGCCTTAATGTAGCCAGACCCTCATTCATAACTGTCAAGAACCTATCCATCTGGACCGTGGCTTATTTAGTCCAAGAATTATACATAAAATGCATTTTCTACAGTATAAGGGGGCAAGCGAAAGAGGAAAAGGTGGCAATTTAACTTTGTTTGACTCGCAGATAATGATTCTCGGGGAAGACTGCTGATAATCTGTAGGTGATCCACCCCTACTGGGGGCTTCTGCAGATCTCTGGCAGGATTGAGGCAGTTGTAGAAGCCTAACCCTGTGTTTGAGTCCTAACCCTGGAGCTGAGAGCGCAGGGTGATGAGACAATAGAGACAGAGGAACAGAGCCAAAGTCGTGCAGTATTAATAAAGTGTTGAAACACAGAGTGTGTGCAGCAAATCATCCCCTGTAGATCCCAGTGCAGCTAATAACTTATATATGAGGATCAGGAGCTGAATGAATAGTTCGCTGAAAAATTATGTGATCATGTACATTATTATATGATGTACTGTTTTCTACGCTCCGAATATGAACAAGGGTAGTAGACAGTAGATAAAACAACCTTTAAACAACATTCACAGAGCTATGACTGTTGAACTTCTAACAAAACAATCTACACATTTACACACATAAAACATGCAATCACAAAAAAAGCTGCCCATAAGACTTGACTATGTATTTTAAAGCAATTCAAAAATATTCATTGCCACCAATGGAATGTTTTGTGTGTGCATTAATCAATACTGCATTGCTTTTTAGCTTTGGTCATCAAGTCTTTAGTCAGAATCCAAAGCCATATTTTCATTTTTTTTTCTTTTTCTTTTTTCTATTAGTTTTAAATCCTTCAGTCAGAATCCAAGATCATATCTTCCTGCTTTTGGTCAGGGGTATCAATCCTTGGACATTCATTTGGTGGCCAAATCTTAAACTCTGCAAGAACCTTTTGTAGTTTTGTATCAGACGAAGATGTGTTAGTCTTGATTTTAATGATTTGGTCAACATTACACCACAGTGGGCCTATAGTGCTAAAGCTTAGGCAAAGAATTAGAATTTTTTAAAATATCGAATTTAATAATTTTCTTGGACAAACATGTATAATGTATCATAAAGCTTAAGACTTCGGCCATGTCTACATAGGTATTTAAAAAAAATAAAATAAAATCCCCACTTTCAGTTTTCTCTGCCCTGGTGCAGGTTTAAGTGCAAGGCTACGATGAGCTCTGTCCAAATTGGTCGGCAAGGTTAACATCTGGGAACTAAGGACATCCACCAGAAGTTGAGAAAAAAAAGCCAAAATTCGAATGCAACTCTCAAGATCGGAAACTTTAGCTTTTAGCTACACTTTGTCCTTCTGGAGCCTCAAACACAGAGCATTGAGTTATCGAGCTGCTGACTAATCTAATCTAAGCAACGGACTTGAGGTTACCTATGCGAAGATCATGATCAGCCACCGTGGATTAAATGTTATCTAGTTTGGCTGCCAAAGTTTCGAAAGATGTTTTGCAGTCTTCTGCGATCGAGGCTCTAAGGTCGTCATGTAACACACGAGCCTCTGCGTTAGTGTAACCCCGCCGGTCCTATGCCACCCAACCCGCTCCGAGCTGGTATCGAACCGCGACCTTCCGCATGGGAGTCGGTTGCTCTAACAAGGAGGCTAAAGACGATGGCCTTTAGTGTCTGTCGCTAGAGCACCTTTAGAGGTCAGAGGAGTGAGATTTACCTGCATAGCACTTACAAGCTGGCCTCCGTTACACTAGCACGTTAGCACTCAGCGAAAAAGAGCCTACTCTTTCTCTATCGACCTGTCTACCCCTTCCATTTGACATTTCAAAAGCAAATTTAAGTCACAGAACAGTAGATAAACAAATACTGTCAGATACCAACAAAGCACTGAGGTTAAAAGACAAAACTGAAGGGTGAATGACTACTCCTCAGGCACCATAACCGGAACTCCCCACTTTTTTATTTTTTTTAAATCTCCATTCATATAAAAATGCCAAAATGCACTGTGATGCATGTTGAGGGCACACCAAACCAACAGACGGCAATAATGACACTTTTAAAATTGCATAAGTAATGGAAGTTTTGGGACAAATTAGCAATCCAAGCCGATGGTTGGCCAATGGGCATCATCAGGCAATCTGTGAGCATCCATCAGGCTAGTTTGTGTGATTTTTCCACACGATACCTCTTGTTGACTCACGTTGGAGGGAGTTTGCCTAATTCATCATGTAGATGAAAGCAGATTAATTCGTCACATTCTCATTTTAGTCTGCTGTCATCCATTTGGTGTGTTCATGAGCATCTTTTTTTTTTCCAGGTGGGACCAGTTGGTAGGTGAGGCTACTACCCAGCCGGTTTTCATAGCTTCTAATTCTTTAGACATTAGCTGGATGTATCCCAGGTTTACATGTAAAAAAAGGTTGAGGGCGAAATGGAGAATACGAAGGTAATGCTTCAATTTAGTTTTCAATATGTCATTCATATCTAATACATGGTTATCTACCAGCATGTGCAGTGACTGAATGTGTGTGTGTGTTTTTTTTTTTTTTTTTTTTGGGTGGGAGTGGGGGAGGGGTGACACTCCTGGTGGGTAAAATGAGAGCATCTGCCCCTCTGTGGGAGGCTGTCCCGGGGAAGGAGGATGTCTTTGAGCTGAGACAGCGGAAGAGAGAGCCAGTGTAACTGTCCTGTGGAGCAACCATAATGCGAGGAAAAGTGGTGTTAATGCACATACACACAAGCACATGAACGCACACACACCCACATACACACACACACTCCCATATACACAGACATAGAGACGTTCATCAGTGTTTCTTAACAACCCAAAAAGTAACTTAAGGTCAGTTTTCTTAGGTTTGTGGAGTCTTTAATAATGAATCAGGTGTGTTTGATCAGGAATGAATCCACAATTTTATTTCAGAAATGAGATACAGACTTGAGATCCAAAGATTTTTTACAGTCAAGAAATGTAATTCACTACATGGCCCTTGTTCACAACAATACCACACTTTGGAAAAAGCTGGAATTGAAAGAGTGCTAAAATATATACACCTATAATGTTTGACTATAAATACTAAAAAGCTTAAGCATAAAAGGCATACAGAAGCTTGCCTTAAAAGTGCTCATGAGTAATGAACACTGAGCTATCGACTGTAACTGTAAACTTTTGTAATAAAGATTCTAAGTTAAACGTGGAAAAACTTTCATTCATTTATTTTATTTATTTTCCTTCGGCTTAGTCCCTTTATTCATCAGGGTTCGCCACAGCGGAATGAACTTTTCCAGCTCATGTTTTACACTGCGGATGCCCTCCCAGCTGCAACCCAGTACTGGAAACATCCATACACTCTCACATTCACACAATCCCAATTGTTACCCAATTCACCTATAGCGCATGTCTTTGGACTGTGGGGGAGAACCGGAGCACCCTGAAGAAACCCACACAAACACAGGGAGAACCACATGCTAACCACTGAGCCACTGTGAAAAAGTAAACATACTGTAATTATATTCTCTTCAGTTTGTCAGAAGAAATGGAAAAATAATTATGTAATTGAACTGTTTTCATTTTGAAAATGTTTATCAGTGATTAAAAACCTGTACTTCCAAAAAAACAGACAATTAAAGTGAGGAACATAAGGATATCTATTTTGAGTACACTCATCAACATTTTAAATCATAATGTAGAAAAAACAAATATATTTTAAAAGTTGTCCTTAACAAATACAGAGCAAGTTATTATTTCACAAAAAAACATCATTTAAAACCTTAAACACTTTATTTTAGGGTATCCTTGTTACAATGTAACTATTCATTTAACTACTGAGTAATATTAATTATTTGCATACTACAGTTAAAGTCAGAATGATAGTCAGAAAGTCAGAATAAAGTCAGAAAGATTTTTTCAACACATTTCTAAACATAATAGTTTTAATAACTCATTTGTAATAACTGATTTATTTTATCTTTGCCATGATGACAGTAAATAATATTTTAATACATATTTTTCAAGACACTTATATACAGCTTAAAGTGACATTTAAAGGCTGAACTAGGTTAATTAGGTTAACTAGGCAGGTTAGGGTTATTAGGCAAGTTATTGTATAAAGATGGTTTGTTCTGTAGACTATTGAAAAAAAAATTAGCTATTATAATAATTTTGTCCTTAAAATGGCTTTTAAAAAATTTAAAACTGCTTCTATTCTAGCCGAAACAAAACAAATAAGACTTTCTTCAGAAGAAGAAAACATTATCAGACACACTGTGAAAATTTCTTTGCTCTGTGAAACATAATTTGGGAAATATTTAAAAAAGAAAAAAAAAATCAAAAGGGGGCTAATAATTCTGACTTCAACTGTATATGGTTAATTGTACTAAATAGATTCTTGGAACAGGTGTAACATGGACACCATAAAATAAAGTGTTACCCATAATTATGTTCAGAACAATAAATAAAATGCAGTATTTTTAATTGTGCATTTTTTTTATTCAGTTCAGTATATATATAAAAAAAATTATTTGTTATTAAATAATATTTACAAATATTTTATTATCAAATATCACATTTTTGCTCAATTTAGTTACTTTTTATACCTACATGTATTTTTTAAAATAAGTACTTGACAATACTGCAACTAGATTATAAAAAAACTTATTTATTAACATACATGACATATATTTAATAAAAAGATTATATCTGTATATAGAAACATCTGTATGCATCTATGTATGTACACTACCTGACAAAAGTCTTCTCGTTAATCTCAGTCGTAAGAGCAACAAATAATAACTTGACTTGTGGTTGATCATTTGAAAAAGTGGCAGAAGGTAGATTTTTTTAATGAATCATCTGTTAAACTGCATCCCAATCATCACAAATCCTGCAGAAGACCTGTTGGAACCTGCATGGACCCAAGATTCTCATAGAAATCAGTCAAGTTTGAACAAGAAATGAACATTATTGAGCATGTCTGGGGTAAGATGAAGGAGGAGGCATTGAAGATGAATCCAAAGAATCTTGATGAACTCTGGAAGTCCTGCAAGAATACTTTCTTTGCCATCCCAGATGACTTTATTAATAAGTTATTTGAGTCATTGCAGAGATGGATGCGGTTGTCCAAGCTCATAGGAGTCGTACACAATATTAATTATTTTTCCACTGCACCATGACTTTATATTGTACATTATTTCTGTTAAGTGACAAGATGTCTGTCTAGGCAAAGTCAGACCATACAGTCCTAATTAAAAAATTCAAAATCAAGGCATAATCATATATTATTTTGGTAAAATAAGCATAATCTAGAAGACTTTACCTTTCATATAAGCCACTTCTGATAACAATTGATCAACTGGAAGTCAAGTTATTATTTGATGTTCCTAAAACTTGGATAGGTGACAAGACGTTACACTGTTAGATATTTCTGTAATTTGCACAGTTATTTACTGTATTTCACCCAGTATAATACTGCAAACTGTTTTTACAGTAAATAACTGGATTTACAGTTGCATTATGGGAATTTTTGTGACATCAAACAACATATACAGCGATTTACTGTATTTTTAAAAATGTGTGTATTATACTGTATTTTCCACAACGGCTTCGACTTCACCTTGTGGCGATTCGACTATCTGCACCACAGGATTTGCCAATTTTGTCTAAGGACCCTGGAGCAATTCTGGAGGACAATTTATCAATGTGCCTGATGAACATGCTGGATTTAACAAACTTTACTATGGTAAGCTTAGTTAGTGTTTCATTTTACAGAATGTTTTGTGGACGAGTATAGAAAAGGAATGTATAAAGTTGGCGAAAATTATCTGTTTCTGGTTTGGAGTTATTGCCCATTTGAGAAATTTAACATCTATTTATTGTTATATTTATTTAGTTTATTACATTAACACTGCTATTACTTTAAATAAGACTGTTTATGACTATTAGCAATTGTTCTCATCTTATCTTTTTTATTTATTATAGGAATCGGTGTTGCAGCGGGTTTTGGTTTAGGAGGGAACCAAGAGTGATGCAGACAGTTTCGGAGAACACATTAGCACAAACAACGGTCCGACGGGGAGTGTTTTCCCCCAGAAGAATATGAATGATAGACCAGCAAATGATTCAGGTAAAAGCGCTGTTGATTTGAGCACCTTTATTACTTGGTTAGCATTTGTTTGCTCTGCAACATTGGCTGAAGTGATCTTTTAAACGGTAACGTTAGCTAAACTTAGACAAATTAACACCGACTTGAACTCAAAATCATTTTAACGAGCAGCGTTTAACTTCTATTGATATTTTATTATATAGATTAGCTGTTGTGAAGTCATTTTTCTCTGGTTTGGAGTAGCTAACGTTAGCTTGAGAAAATAACATTGCGACGTAATGTATAACCATAGATATTTATGATGTATAATCATATATCTATGATGTATAATAACATTACTCACACTAACGTATATCTGTACAATATGTTGATAACCACGTTTTTGCTAATTATTGTTTTGGATTTTGTTTGTTGGGTTCCAGCCAGCCAGATTTATTTTGTAAATTAATTTATTTCGTAAATTAATATTGACTGTAAAGGCTTCTTGGTGCAAATGTAGTCTTTATTTTATGAAGACGTTTTTATTTTCTTTATCACAACTGACATTTGGTTTAACATAATTTTTACCATTATAATTTTTTTTTATATGAGCCAGTACAGCAGCACTTACAGGTTTTGTCTGAAGAAGGAAACAGCATTTTGGAAGAACATCTTGATCAGCACAACCTAATGCTTAAAAATAAGCAAGAGCAGTAAACAATCAAGGTAAACATATTTAAAAAAGTTGTGTGGAAGTTGTGGATTGTAGCAGTGCATTTTTATCTGTATTTTTTGCTTTTTCTATGGTTTCAATATAAAATACTGGGAGCCTGCCTGTGCAAACTGGAACTCATACAACAGTAAGTACTGTACATTTATTTGTTTCTCAATATAGTTGTAACAAGTGGTGTGACACTGACAACAGGGGTGAGGATCCAAATGCAGGTTTATTAGAATGGTCAGGCAAGCAATGTTCAACACAGGAGCAAACAGATGTATAAGGGCAATCCAGAGTCATACTCAGATAACAGGCAGATGATCAGACGACAGGCAGCAGACAGGAATATACAGATAAACGAGGATCAAAACACAGGAAACCAAACCAGGAAACATGTTGTAGTGTCACTAACAGTAGACAAGACTCAGCAACTTCTTTGTGTTAGTGTGCTGACTTTATAGTCCATGTAATCAGTACTAGAGCAGCTTCAGCTGTAAAAGTCTAATCAAAGGAGACTTGGAGCAGGTGAGTGTGTGTGTGTGGCATGACTGGGTTTTGTAGTCCATATGAGGCAGGATTTGTAGTTCATGTGAATGTGAGTGTATTTACCAGCGATCTATGGTGTATTAGATTGCTGGTGATCATAACAATAATACTTTAAATACAAAATGTGTCACGTGTTTAGTTGCTAGCTAAATTAAAGATTTTTTTCCCTTTTTATCAAGCACTGTAGTAGTTTTTTTTATCTTTGTTTAATAAACTTTTGAGCAGATTGAGGTCTGTCATGGGTCAGACATTTCGTAAAACAATAATTAGTATTGGGATATATGCATGTCTAAGTATTAAATGTGTTTTTTCCTCATTTCATGTTGCCTGAATTTTTATTTGTAGAAATAAATCTAGAGGATGAAATAAAATGCACAGCAACAACCAGAGTGAGCCAGCAGAAGACAAGTAAAGTATTGAAGAGAAGAATGACAGCCATCAACAACAGAGTGTTATCCTTCTTTCACCAGCTAACTGAGAACTTGGATTAGGTGAGACACTCTTAAGTAGCTGTATCAGCATTCAGTCTGCTTTAGTTTATTAGGAATACCTAAAACAAATGGTCTAATCTGTCCTGCAGTGAATCACCCCATCACAAATGCTACAATGTTTTTGTAAAGCCTTGTTGGGAAAAAAATTAACAGGACATTCTGGTTGGTCATCTTTTAAACATGGTAGTAAGCTGGTCATGAGCAGGAGCCAGTTGCTCAGTACCAGCTGAAAATAGTTTTTTAAAACAAGCTTGCTCTATGCTTATGATAGTCTGTTTCTCCATATCCAGAGGTCTCCATAATCCTGGACCAGGCTGAATCCTGACCAGATGCTGTGGTGGTCATGGAGGAGTGGAGAGCATGAGACTGATTCCCAGTGACAGACGAGTCTCTGCATTGATCTCGTGGGCCAGCCTGAGCACCCGCTGGTGACCTACTCACAGTTGCAGATTCTCCATGACAGACGTCCAGCTTTCTCCAGCCTCCGGTGACTAAACTGCGGCTTTGCACAGGAAGTTTGGCCCGAGGAGAACCGGTCATGCCCAATTGAGCCTGGTTTTTCTCAAGGGCTTTTTTTCTACACTTTCGTCAATTGGTGAAGTTTGTTCCTCTCTACTGTCGCCACTGGCTTCGTTTGTTGGATCGGTGGATTTGCTCTTCAGTGTTTGAACTTTCAGCAGTGACATTTACATTACACTGAACTTCAACTCTGAAAACCTGAGTGAAGCAGTTTCAACTTTAATGTTAAGCTGCTTTGATATCTTTGATCTACATTGTAAATGTGCAAAGAAATAAAGAGGAATTGCATTTGCACATGTGAATTCGGACATTGTTAAACATTTGACATCAGAATTAGTAATATTTTAAAGTTGGGATCTTTCCGAGTCGGCTAATAGTTACAAATATGTATTTTTTCAACAATATGCAGTTCAGACAATACAATTATTATTGTACATGTATGTTCTTGTGCTTTGTGTAATTTATTTATTTTAAACCTGTTGATTTAAATGCTTAATGTAATTTTCACACCTTTTCCTTAAGTGCTTAAAGCATTGTCAATGTTTTAAAGAATGGAATATTTTGTAATTGTGTCTGGTTTAATATCAGTAGTACTAAGTACATTTTTTTTCCTCAACAATATGCAGTTCAGACACATGTATTGTACATGTATGTTCATGTGCTTTGTTGTTTTAAAAGTTCTTTTTCTTAAAATATAATAATTTGGATGATTGAAATGTATTTTTTTTTACACATTTTTTAAAAATGTTTTAAGCATCTCCAATGTTTTAAATAAAGAGTGTTTATTTTGTTAATATTTTGTAATTGTGTCTTTTTTAAGATAATATTAATAAAATTATATTATATAATCTTTAGAACAAATGAAAAGGTTTACAGTAGCTAACTGTTTACTTATTTTTTACAGTAATTAACCGTTTTCAGACATTATATAATTACGGTAACATGCTGTAAACTGATTCACGGTTGTATACTGTAAATCTCAAATACAGTAACTTACTGGCAACAGTGTTTGCATGTGAGCACTATCTCTCTCAGCATTAGGGGTGTGTGTATGTTTGTGTGTGTGTGTGTGTGTGTGTGTGTGTGTGTGTGTGTGTGTGTGTGTGTGTGTGTGTGTGTGTGTGTGTGTGTTTGGGGCAGGACACATAACCAACCAGTGATGATGATTGGTGTGCCTGTGAACGTGGTGTAACTGAGAATGTGACGATTGGCTAAGATAAAGTGCATTTCCATCATTTGCCAATCAGAGGCAGAGTAGTGCAGGTGTTCACACACAAGCTCACACACAGTCAGTCGCACACATCAACGATCAGAGTCAGAACAATGGCTAATCCAACGAGTTCAAAGGTAGCTTTGCAAACTGGAAATATAAGCACTACTTTTCCCTCGTGAGGTGAAAGGCAAGAATGTTTATGTATCGTGCAACTTATGGCCATGAAAGAAAAGCCTCTCTGCATCAATGACAAGTAATTCAAATCTAATAAAGCACCTCACATCACAAAATTAGTGGCTACGCAGGTGATAACGTGAGCTCTGCTGCTAAATGAGATGAAGCCACGACGTCAAAGCAAATAAAACTTATATTTTCTCCACCACAAACACTTATCACTCAGACAGAATTAAACTAAATAATATCTAGACATATAGTGGGGGGGGGGGTCACGGTGGCTTAGTAGTTAACACTGTCGCCACACAGCAAAAAGGTCACTGGTTCGAGTCCCGACTGGGCCAGTTGGCGTTTCCGTGTGGAGTTTGCATGTTCTCCCTATGTTTAAGTGGGTTTTCTCTGGGTGCTCCGGTTTCCCCCACAGTCCAAAGACATGCGCTATAGGTGAATTGAATAAACTAAAATGGCCATAGTGTATGTGTGTGAATGAGTGTGTATAGGTGTTTCCCAGTACTGGGTTGCAGCTGGAAGGGCATCTGCTGTTTAAAACATATTCTGGATAAGTTGGCGGTTCATTGCACTGTAGTGACCCCTAATAAATAAAGGGACTAAGCTGAAAGAAAATGAATGAATGATATATAGTTGAACACATGCTGCCATTGTCTCTCACATTATCCCACAACAACATTAAACACGTGTAGATTAGTGTGCAATGTTTTATATTTATTTTATTGTCATTTTGACAAATTAGATTTTTTTAAAGTAATGCTATAGTTACTTTCCTTGAAAATTAGTTACGTTTATAATTATGTAACTCAGTCAATAACTCAGTTACTATTTATGCGAAGTAACTAGTAACTATAACTAATTACTATTTTAAAGGAACATGCCCAACACTGATTAAAATTACGGCGGCTGAAAGAGCTTAACACACTGCAGTTTAAGAAAACACATGCATTAACAAAAACACCAGCAAATTAAGCCACTATCTTCATCAGTTTTACAGCACACATGTTGCAAATTCTCACAACACAAACATCTGAAGAAACATGCTGCATTTTGTCACAACACAAACAACTTTAATAACGCAACATTTCAGTTAATCATCAATTAGGCTAATAATTTACAAAAGACAATGGAATCTTGTAATTGGTATATTAAAATAAACAAAAAAAAACTCACCTTTCAAAGATCACCAACTTCACTGAGCAACAGTCACGGCATAATAACACATCCATATTTCAGCAGGGTTCGTCATGTTTTCGGGTCCCCTTGAATTATTTCCATTGTGTTACGTGGATATTTGATATTATGTGGATCGTTTCTTAATTTGCTGGTGTTTTTTGCAATTGCATGTGATTTCTTAAATTGCAGCGTGTTAAGCTCTTTCCGCTACCGTGAAAACTGCTTTTATTCTAGCCAAAATAAAACAACTTCTCCAGAAGAAAAAAATGATATAGCAAATATTGTTAAATATTATTGCTAAACATAATTTGGAAAATATTTGAAAAAATAAAAATAAGTCACAGGAGGGCGAATAATTGTGACTTCAACTATATTTATATATATATATATATATATATATATATATATATATATATATATATATATATATATATATATTTTTTTTTTTTTTTTTTTTTTTTTTTTTTTTTTTACTACACATTTTTTACAGCCTTAAAAGGCAAAAAAAAAATAAAAATACAAAAATCCCCTTTACAAATACAAAAAAGACCCTTTAGGTCATGACAAACATTTCATCACAAACATTTATTTCTTTTTTTTTTTTACAAAAAAAAAAAAAGAAACATATTATCCATAATCACTACTGAAGTATAATATCTGCAAAAAGCAACCACACCAACACACAACTATGTCCTATAAGATGCCTGAAGCACAATTTCACCTGCTCTTAGGCAGTTCCTCTCGTCTCTCCCTTAAACGACGGATAAACATTAGGCCAGTCGCCACTCCAACAAAGAGCACATTGACTTTTATCTGCTAGCTTTGAGTTTCTGCCTCCGTCTCTCTTCCTCTCTATCAGTTCTATGTGCTCTATCTACTGGACAAATCTCTAACAGGCCTGAGAACAGTCCAAACCCTGTAAATTACTCATGCTTGATATTGCTTCTGCCAGGACTCTAGCCTCTTATTTCCTCTCAACACACACACAGACACACACACACACACACACACACACACACACACACACACACACACACACACACACACACACACACACACACACACACACACACACACACACACACAGAGTCAATGGAAAGCGTTTTCATTAACTGTGTGTGTGTGTAAATGTTATCGTCTATGCTCAGGAGAGTGGTGAGCCTCTAGGAGTCTTAATGTACCTCAACTAATGAAGCGCCCTTTAATGCGCTGCGGCCATTTTCCCCCAGCATTTCTTACCAAATGGTCTCAAAGCCACATTGCCGCTGAAGATCACACTTTCCTCCATGAAAAAACACACTGCCTCTCCCACTATATAATTGAGTCGTCTGGCTGAGAAACTGACAGCTGAACTGGCAGCTGTAGGGAAGCCAGAAAGAAACAGAAAGATAGACAGAGAGAAGAAGAAGAAAGACAGTAATCAGCGCAAGAAAATAATGTAAGAGTTCATGAAATATTCTGGCAAAAAGAAAGTTCTGGTTATGTATCAAATGTCATAAGGATGGTAGATTAAAGGCACAGCCGAGACAAAGACTTGTAGGCCATAAACAATTTAAAAATGATTAAAATTATACAGTGCATTTCAAAAACATACTTTTTCCATCCTTGTTTTTTTGAAGATGTATTATTATTATTATTAGTAGTAGTAGTAGTAGTAGTAGTAGTAGCAGTAGTAGTAGCAGTAGTATTGTTGTTGTTGTTGTTATTAATATTCCAGTGCATTGTTTGTTCATTTTGATCTAAAAAATTTACCATCTCTAAAAATAATAGTTTCAAACAACTTTTGATAAATAAATAAATAAATAAATAAATAAACAAACAAATAAATACATAAATAAATAAATAAATAAATAAATAAATAAATAAATAAATAAATAAATAAATAAATAAATAAATAAATATTTTAAACAACATTTTCTGGAGTTCCAGTTAAATTTATTTATTTTACAATAATTTTATGAATAAATAAATAAATAAATAAATAAATAAATAATATATATATATATATATATATATATATATATATATATATATATATATATATATATATATATATATATATATATAAATAAATAAGCAAACGTGTTAAACAACATTTTCTGAAGTTCCAATTTAAACAAAGACTATATGAGTATTTTACAAGAATTTTATAAATAAATAAATAAATAAATAAGGGCGAAGCAGTGGCGCAGTAAATAAATAAATAAATAAGGGCGAAGCAGTGGCGCAGTACGTAGTGCTGTCGCCTCACAGCAAGAAGGTCGCTGCTTCGAGCCTTGGCTGGGTCAGTTGGTGTTTTTGTGTGGAGTTTGCGTGTTTTCCCTGCGTTCGCAAGGGTTTACTCTGGGTGCTCCGGTTTCCCCCACAGTCCAAAGACATGTGGTACAGCTGAATTGGGTAGGCTAAATTGTAAGTAGTGTATGAGTGTGGATGTTTCCCAGAAATGGGTTGCAGCTGGAAGTGCATCTGCTGCATAAAACATGGGCTGGATAAGTTGGCGGTTCATTCCACTGTGGTGACCCCAGATTAATAAAGGGACTAAGCCAAAAAGAAAATGAATGAATGAATGAATGAATAAATACATAAATACATAAATAAACAAACATATGTTAAACAACATTTTCTGAAGTTCCAAACAAAACAAAGACTATACTGTATGAGTATTTTACAAGAATTTTATAAATAAAAAAATTAATAAATATATGTTAAACATAATTTTCTGAAGTTCCAATTGACAAAAAATATTATATGAGTATTTTACAAGAATTTTATAGATAAATAAATAAATATGCATTTGTTAAACAACATTTTCTGAAGTTCTCAGAGATTATATGAGTATTTTACGTGGAAATAAATAAATAAATAAATAAATAAATAAACAAACATTTGTTAAATGACATTTTCTGAACTTCCAATTAAAACAAAGATAATATATTTGTAAAATAAGAGTATTTTACAAAAAAACTTAACTATTTACAATATTTCAGTTTTTTTATACATTAAACTGTGTGTTATTTTTAAATAAATTGATATCGTAAAAACATTACCAGCATAATGATTGATGATGAAATAAATAATTTAAAAAAATCTTATTTAATTTCAGCAAATATTTAATTAATTTAAGTGCAAATACTGTATGTGAGGCTTCACGCTGCAAAATAAGAGTAATATATAACTGTATATAATGTATATATTTTATAACACAAAATACTGGCTGAAACCAAAGTATTTTAGAAAGCAGATGTGATGGAAATAGATAAAAAGGATACTGCATACATTTACAATTAACAAAAACAGTTGGTTCAGATAATTAATGTTAATCTAATTTGACACTACACTAAATGTTTAGTTTACTATAATCATGCACTTATCAATTCTAGTATAGTATATACAGTATAAATAATATACAAATTTGACTCATTTTATATATTGTTGCTTTTTAACACAGTTCATCTTTATTAAAGCAGCTATTTCATTATTTTCCCTGATATCCGTTTGATAACATAGTTAGAAATAAGGTGTTAAACTTTATCTGACCTCCCCTGATTTGATATCTTCAGATAATCTTCAATTTTGGAACAAAAGAAAAGGAAGCAAAAATGCTGAAAGGACGTGGGGTAGAAAAGGTTAAGCGCATGTAAGAATACTTCAAAAACGTACAAATTTATCATCAGGTTGTGCTATCAGTGCTAAAAGGCATATTAATTAGATTTAGATTTGATCAGTGTTAATTTAAGAACATCTGAGAACTTTTCCTCCAAACACATCCTTTTCACCCAGACTCTGCTGATGCTTGCCGTTACCCGTGTTAAAAGAGCTTCATCTCAGAATGATAATTATGTAAATTGGTGGCTGGAGGTAATGGAGAATGAACACACCCCTGCGCAAATGAGACAATAACGATTCCTGAGGAAAAAAAGAGGAAAGAAAATTAACATCTTATTTTAAAGCTGATCTAATGATGTTCAGGTACGCCTTGATCAAAGCCAAAACACACACTTCTGCAAGGGGCTGATTTTAGCTTCAGTACTTTATCAGACTCCCTTCATCTCAGTCAAGCGCAGGTTCAAAAATGAGTGTATTCTTAAAAGTGTATTTTTAACACTGTGAAGTCATCATTTCAGAAAACAAATTGTGTGTCTAAATAACGATGCTGGATATATTGTTTATTAGTCAACTTTCCCTATGAGAACAGGCTGTCGGTAACTTTTGCATATATGTGCCATGGTTTTACTATGTAATTAAAACAATATTGGATAACACTTTAGTTTAAGTCACAATTCACGCTTAACTATTTAAGTCACAATTAACTTGTTTATTACCTGCCTATTATTAAGATATTAACTGTACATTAGTAGCTATAAAGCAGAGACACCTAAACTAATGCTATGCTAAGCTTTGATTTGACCCACCATCCCATTTGAGAAGAGAGGGATAATGATAAATAGATATTAAAGTATTATTACTTGTCTATAAATCACTAAATGGCCTAGGACCTCAATACATTACAGATATGCTCACTGACTACAAACCTAATAGATCACTCAGATCTTTAGGCTCATATAAACTAGAAATTCCAAGAGTTCAGTCAAAGCAGGGTGAATCGGCTTTCAGCTACTACGCCACTCGCTGCTGGAATCAACTCCCAGAAATGATCAGATGTGCTCCAACATTAGACACATTCAAATCAAGACTGAAAACACATCTGTTTAGCTGTGCCTTTACTGAATGAGCACTGTGCTACGTTCGACAGATCACACAATTGTGCCTTTCTATTCTTTTTCATTCTTTTATAACCTGTTTTAACACATTTGAATCTGTTTTGTTTGTTTTTAATCATTTTTATTATGTGTTTTCTTATTTTCTTACACTTGTCTTTTTTATTCTTGTTTATGTAAAGCACTTTGAATTGCCACTGTGTATGAAATGGGCTATATAAAAAAACTTGCCTTGCCTTGCATTGCCTTGGGAAGGTGGTTGGAGTAAATATATTTGACAGAGATTGTCATTTTGAATTTAATGTAACATTTTGATTGTTTGTTTGCAATTTATTTTGTTTTGTAAATTAATCTGATTTGTAGAATTGTAAATACTCTCACTCTATGGATAGAGGGAAATGCACAAGACATTGGCGTGAAATTAGAGTATTCAGTATTCAGTATTAAACTCCATTGTGTTATTAATGGGATTGTATGTTTTTACTGTAATAAGTAAGGTAACACTTTATTTTGATGGTCCATTTGAGTATTAGTAGACTGTCTACTTAATATCTGTTGACACTGACATTTAACAGTCCTTCAACAGACATTTAACTGACTATAAGAAACTTTGCAATTACATGTCAACTTACACTAACCCTAACCCCAACCTAACAGTCTACTTATAATCTAATGATAATTAGTTGCAATGTAACTTAAATTCAACAAACGGACCGTCAAAATAAAGTGTGACCTAAGTTTATTATAATATAATTAAATAATATAAGTTTATTATTATATAATATAACAATCTTTTCGGCTTAGTCCCTTTATTAATCCGGGGTCGCCACAGCGGATTGAACTGCCAACATATCTAGCACGTTTTTATGCAGTGGATCCCCTTCCAGCCGCAACCCATCTCTGGAAAACATCCACACACTCATTCACACTCATACACTACGGACAATTTAGCCTACCCAATTCACCTGTACTGCATGTCTTTGGACTGTGGGGGAAACCGGAACACCCGAAGGAAACGCACGCGAACACAGGGAGAACATGCAAACTCCACACAGAAACGTTTGCCTGTTATTGTGACTACAATTCTGGATTGCCTTCATACATCTGTTTGCACCCGTGATGACCATTGCTCGCCTGACCTCCTCAATAAACCTGCATGTGGATCCGAACTCTGTTGTCAGTGTCACACCCCTGGTTACACTCATTCTGAAAATGTACCGCTATGTACATTTCACCATACATTTCAGAACACCAAATACGTCCCAGGAGCTACGTTTCTTTGCAGTTTTTGTTTTCACGAATCCACCAGAGACTGCTGTGTACATTTTTTCAGATCTCAAAGTTCATCTGACTAACTGACATACTAAATGACTGACTAACTGACCAATCGACTGACCCATCCTCCTCCTTCCCTAAACCCAACCAATAGTGTTTTCAAAAGCACCAATTGACCCGCCAACCCACTTCCCTAAACCCAAGCAACAGTTTTCAAAAGGAATCCAAGAAAAAATAAGCCCTCAACGGATTCCTACCACATTTTCAGATTTTACCACATTCTCAGCCTGTTATTTACTTGTTTATTTATTTTCTGGCTTTTGTTTTTGTCTTACCTGCCTTGTGGAAGCGTTCTTCACCAGACTTGAACCTTATCATCATGGTCAACTTTTCTCTGTGTCTCAAGTCCACCGTCGTACATGGCGAGCTACTGTACTGGACAAACTGGTAACAGCGGGAAAGCCGTCCATATGGAGGTAAGTGGTCAGCTGGTAAGTGCAAAAAGGAACGGTGTCATACCACCCTATAGCATACGTTCTAAAAACGAAATGCAGCCATACGTATTTCTGGTTACATAATTTGCAATCTCCAAAAAAGTATATAGGGCTACGTTTTAAGAATAAGCCTATGTTCTATACATGTGTAGTTAGGTTACTAGAGCACCTGTGAAGGTCAAACACTATGTTAAACAATGTCAGATTTGTCTGCTAATTAAGCAATTTACAATCAGATGCCAAATTAATATCAGTAACTGGTAATTTCTAAAATTATTCTCAGATTTTAGTCAGTGCTCTTTTTTTAAAAATCTCATTCAAGTTTCATACTGTTATTCAGAATATATTAAGTCACGGAATATGCTTAATAACTGCTCATCCACTCCAGTTTTGATAACTTCAAATAATGCAAATCAGCGACCTCTGTAGGAAATTGTAGACGGCTCTCAAATGTTGATCTTCAGTCTATAAATCGACATTGTGTACACGCAACAGAAATCGACATTGTTGCCGATTCTTCACCTGTTCTCTGCCTAAGCCCTTTAAAAAACTTCCGCACATGGATTCTAACATTGTCTCAGCCTCCACGTTACACATTAAAGGCTTCACATAGTAAATCAACAAAGAAAAAACAAATTAAATGTTTTATTTAGAAACAGATTTTTGCACATTCTTACCAAAATATATATAAAAATAACAAAAAATATTCCATGGAGTACATTTAATGAATAATTGAAATCCTTGTTTCATTTAGCCACTGCTGTGGAGTAACAGAGTAGAGGACAGAGGCTTCACATAGACAGGCAGTGAAAGAGGGGGTGCAGGTGTATGTATGTGTGTATGTGTGTATCTGTCCCATACAGCAGCTCCCGGCACTGACTAATTGGTGCAGTACTCATGCCTCAGCAAGATGAGCACCCTGAAGCGAACAGCTCTCAACACACGGACACACACACACACACACACATACACACATGCAGTGGACTATATCCACTATGATCACCCCTTCACTAAATCACATGACTCAAGATGTCACCAATTACTTGGCAATAGGTCGGTCCTCTGACACAAATCCCAGAGTTAGTGCTGGCTGAAATGATCTGTTTATAATGATACTTTGTGGTACTTATAGGTATTTCTTTAAAAAAAAAAAAAGTGTAAAATGTAAAATTCATGATGTGGCTGGAGAAAGCTAAATTTACAAAACTGAATAAAGGCTATGTGACTGAATATCAAGGATGTCCAGTCCTGCTTCTGGAGGGTCAGTGTATTGAGTTTAATTCTAGCACACTTGCCTGGAGGTTTCCAGTTGTGTTTATCGAACAGTTTAAGTGTGTTTAATTAGCTAAACTCTGAAGGTGACTAGCCCACAAGGATAGTCTTAATTTTGCAGCCATATTTAATTTATTCTTAGTCTAGATTTTGTCCTGTGTCACTTTTTGTTTTTGTTTTTATTACATTTAGCTAAGTCTGTCTTGTTTTTGTTTGATCAAGTTTTATTCGACTGAATGTGTTAGCATTATAGTGTTGTTGTATTTGTTTGTTTGTTTGTTTTGGGGTTTTTGTTTAGTTTTTTTTTAATTAGATTAATGTCAGAAATATTTCATTTGCTTTCATAAAAATATCCAAAAACCAAAGAACAATATATATATATATATATATATTGCTGACTTACAGTTGAAGTCAGAATTATTAGCCCCCTTGAATTATTAGACCCCTGATTATTTTTTCCCCAGTTTCTGTTTAACAGAGAGAAGATTTCTTCAACACATTTCTAAACATAATAGCTTTAATAACGCATTTCTAATAACTGATTTATTTTATCTTTGCCATGATGACAGTAAATTATATTTTTCAAGACACTTCTATACAGCACAAAGTAACATTTAAAAGCTTAACTAGGTTAATCAGGTTAGCTAGGCAGGTTAGTGTAGATAGCCAAGTTATTGTATAACGATGGTTTGTTCTGTAGACTATCGAAAAAATATATACATAGCTTAAAGGGGTTAATGATTTTGACCTTAAAATGTTTTTTAAAAAAATAAAAACTGCTTTTATTCTTGCCGAAATAAAACAAATAAGACTTTCTCCAGAAGAAAAAATATTATCAGACATACTGTGAAAATTTCCTTGCTCTGTTAAACATCATTTAGGAAATATTTAAAAAAGAAACTAAAAAATCAAAATGGGTTTAATAATTCTGATTTCAACTGTATGTACACACATTATCCCAAATGCTTAAAGAACAGGGAGACACCAAAGAGGGTTTAATATGTTGTGTGTTTTTTTTATTTGTCTGCACAGAGCAACATTATAACAGAAACTTAAAATGTATTTTGTATAATAAAAAAGATCTGCTTCTTTCCCACATGATCACCACCAGAAGAACCAGAAGCTAAAGTGGCATTGCAATTGTATCTCATCAACAATTTCTTCAAAGCTGTCATTTAATTTCTCGGCTTCATTCTACCATGATAATAAGTTTTGAATACTTTAAGCTCATCCATAAACATGATTTCTGCAATAGTCCTATAGGATGTAATGACAACAACTACCCTGATTTTAAACTTATTAATGGAATCATCAAACTTTGTTTGTGCCCTCTACTGCCAAAAATTACATACTGTGCCTATAATAATGAATGATTTTTCAAATTATAACTGCAGTGATTGTTGTCATTTGAGAACATGTGCACATTTCAGAACAAGATTGCAAAGATTAAGCAAAATACCAGGAAAAAGGCTGATTCGCCAACCGCAAATATGACTGCTTATAACAGAGGCTTGTCGAGTAGTCTGTAATGGTCTTTTCATTAATTCATTCATTTTCCTTCAGCTTAGTCCGTTTATTCATCAGGGGTCACCACAGTGGAATGAACCGCCAACTTATCCAGCATGATGCCCTTCCAGCCGCAACCAAGCACTGGGAAACATCCATACACACTCATTCACACACATACACTATGGCCAATTTAGTATATTTAATGCACCTGTACCGCATGTCTTTGGATTGGAATCCGGAGCACTCGGAGGAAACCCACGCAAACACTGGGAGAACATGCAAACTTCACACAGAAATGGCAACTGGCCTAGCCGAAGCTCGAACCAGCGACCTTCTTGCTAACCAGTGTTAACTACTGAGCCACCGTGTCGCCTCTAACGCTCTTTTCTTCAAACAAAATAGAAACAGGGAATTTGATTTATTTATTATTAAGTAGAGGATGCTGAAATGCTGTTAATTTGACCACTTAGGCCATAGAAGGTAGAAATACTCTGAAATATATATATAACATTAGAATGAAATATACACAGCTTTCTGAAAAGTCAGGATACTATAGTTATATGGGTTTTATTTTTTATTTTTTTAAACTTATTAATTTACAAAATGTAAAAATGGTCAAAATGACTGCTTTGTTAAGTCTAGTGTTAAATTGTCTCATTTTTTCTTAATACAGTTTACTCTTTTTCCAAAAAAAAGTGAAAGAAAAAAAAAAACTTGCAACAACTGACTCCAACCAATGATAGGCCTAACTCTACTGTAGACCAGTGTAGGATTACACCAGTTGTTTGTAAGTTCTTGCTTAACCTGGAACTTAAAGTTCACACTACAGGCTTCAGAAGTGTATTGAAACAAGTCTAATTGCGCAATGCAAAAATATGCAGTAGAGCACAAGTTAGCATTTCTTCACTTTGCAAATGGGCTTCATTGTAACTTGTGCTCTGCTGATGCAAACAGCCCCAGAAGCAGATACAAAAATAGCAAAAATGTTTCTGAGGGTTAGGTTTACAGGTTAGTCTTCATGTCAATAGCTAAAATCATAAAATACTCCTGATTATGGATTAGCATTGTCATGATCACCAGCGATCTAACCTACATAGATCGCTGGAGAACATTCACATTTACATGGACTACAATCCTGTCTCATATGAACTACAAGTCCTGTCATGCAACACACACACACACACACACACACACACTCCAAGTCTCCATTGAATACTCACACAGCTGATGCTTCTCCAAGATTACAAGGAATATAAAAACAGCACAAACACACACATCTTGTTGTACTGAACTGTGAACATTATGATGCGTTTTCCTTGCTCTTCGTGTTTGAACCTTGCTTTGTTTTGTTTACGTTGCTTGCTGCCTCCCTTTTAACAATCTGCCTGTGTTTTCGACCACATTTCCTGAATACATCTGTTTGTCCCTGTGTTGACCATTGCTTGTCTGACCATCTCTGTTTAATAAACCTGCGTTTGGATCCGCACCTCACTTGTCCAGCGTCACTTCACTCCCTTGTTGCAGGCATCAACTTTAAAGTAAATTACTATATTCTAATGTCAATTCTGAAACTAAGAAGAACATGAGAGGAATGACTTTATTTTCTGCACTCTGTTGGTTTTAACTGGATCACAAAGCTCTCAAATTCATGCCATTTTCATTCTGTATGAAGGCAAAATTTAAATGACAAGACTGTCCAGTTTGCCTGTTATGGTAGGAATATGTGAATATGTAAAATGGGGGGGAAATACTATATCAAATACATTTCATTCATTCATTTTCTTGTCGGCTTTGTCCCTTGCGGGGTCGCCACAGTGGAATGAACCACCAACTTATCCAGCACAATTTTACGCAGCGGATACCCTTCCAGCCGCAACCCATCTCTGGGAATTTCCACACACACACATTCACACTCATACACTATGGACAATTTAGCTTACCCAATTCACCTGTACTGCATGTCTTTGGACTGTGGGGGAAACCGGAGCACCCGGAGGAAACCCACGCGAACATATATCAAATACAATACAATTAAAAATATATAAATGTCAGTCACTACAGAAATTCCTATGTGAACAAGATGTGGCTCAAAATGTAGTCTTTTACAACCCATTAATGAACATAGCTTTTCTGGCTATTTACACTGTAAACTCATCCTTTAAGAATCCCAATACATTTCCAAAGCTATATACAGTAGCACCCGCACAATCACCATCAAAAGCACCACCCGAGCAATCTCACCCTACATCGATAAACTGCAGCTGAATGTGAAGAATTCATTCTAATCAAAATCTCTTGATACACCTCAAAAACAGCAGCCCAAATTCTTCCCATGGAGTCCTATAAAACAGCTCGACACCATGAAAGAAAAAAGGATTTTGTAAATGAGGAAGAACATGTCATTCTTTTGCCGAGGGATGATGAAAGGGGGTATTTCTTCTAAAAAAAAAAATGAGTGGAACAGAGGAACAGGACAATCAGAAGAGGTGTGTGTGTGTGTGTGAGAGAGAGAGAGCAGCAGAGAGTGGGACATGTTAATGCAGTGTAATTTTTTCTCTTTCCCTCCCTCAGCTTGATCGATAGGCAGGGGTAAAGTGCTTACAAATTACCAAAGGCGAATGCAACTCTATTAGCACGCAAGTGGATTTCACAACATTCGTCTGTCTTTTCATTTCTCTTGCACCACTCACTCTCTCTTTTTGCACTCTCTTTCACACTCTTTCTTCTCCATGGAAATCCATTTGCTAAAAGGCTCTTTTTTTCCCTACCTGTCATAACCTCGGACCATTTCAAAAGGCTGTGTTTGATCATAATTAGCCTCAGGAAATCTAATTCTAATATGATGCCTTTTAAAAATCTCACCCCTCCCTACGGCACTTTCAGCCAATCGTGCAGAAACGCACAGCTTTCAGATATACAGTATGTATTTGCATCATCCATTGTCTTTATTGTATTGTAACATTATAAGCATGGATGTGCTTTATTAAATGGAAACGGTCTCAGGAAAACACAACAAAGCCAAACACGAGGGATCCGACGAGGGTAACATCACACACACATACACACACAGTAATTCTTTAAAGTTTCATTCATTAAAGCTTATTGTGTGTCACCACGGCTAAGCCCTTATTACCGTGCATTTAGGAAATGAGGCAAAGAGTGGAGGAATAAGAGACCAATCAATAGTGCTTTTCATTTCGCCTCTAATGGGTCGCCTCCACTTTTTCCCCCAGACGACGGGGAGAAAAAAAAAGTAAAAGAAAACATGGGAAAGATCGGTGTAACAGCCATAAAATGTAATTTCTCCACAGAAGCACAGACAATAATGTTTTCTGCCCCCCTCTGCATATTTTAGTGGCATTTTGCTAAATTGAGTATGGATTTAACATCAAAGGTTTCATGAATTTTTCAAATGAGATATTAAAGTCAATATTTCACAAGGCGGATGTTTCAATTCGAGATGCTTACACAATAATGCAAGGAGCATTTGCACTGAGAACGTGCAGACAAAGCCACATTAGTTGAGCCTAGGAAATTATAATGAATTCAGTGGAGGGGAAACAGGAGTGAGGGAGGAATCAAACCCAGAGGTTTCCATTTGACAAACGGCAGTTATTGGATCAGGAAAAAAAAAAAAAGCTCTAAAAGGTCTCTGCAGCACAAAATGCGAGGAGTTTCTCTAGGTAAAGATCAGACTGTGGACTATGCAGATAAAAGGATGTAGAAGACTGATTTACAGGTTTGTCAGGCCTCTCGGGAGAGTATTAACTGCTAGGCCTTTATTAGTTAACTGAGCTGCATCCTCTTGAGGCTTGATTTCACATGGTTTGACTGTCCATCAAGCCTGCTGACGGTAATTAGGACATCGGAGAAGACGACTGACAAGTCCCGGTGGTTTGCTCAAGGCCTAGTATTTTATTTCACTGTAGGACATTTCTGAGGCTTCAAAGAGTAAGAAAAAGCTCACATGCTATCCTGGTTTTATGTGACATTAGGCATTTTCAACATACTAAGAGAGTTCACTTGTATTGCTATGAATGGAAAAACTGCAACACGCAATATGGCGGATACCCTCACCTTTAAAATGCAAAAGCCAATTAGTGCTGCACGATTAATTAGAAGTGTGTGCATGCACATTTTGTCAGTAAAGCCGTTTCTGTAATCAGTAGTAAATCCCCAGCAGGTTCTACAGATGGAACAGCATTTACTTCACAGAGGCTGCATTTACACTGCAGATTTTGATGGTCAATTCGGATTTTGGGACTGAATATGATTTTTCTAATGACCCGCTTACATTATCTTTAAAAGTGACTCGTATCCGATTGTCTGCATTTACACAGCACAAGGCAAAAGGCGTAATGACATGGAAAAAAAGAGTGGGCGCTAACTGACAGCTGATAATAAAAGAGCGCTCTTTTTCTCCATTCCTGTATTTAATCTGTTTGCAGATTGTTTAAAATTTATTTTTGACAAGTTTTACTATAGTTTATGACAGAAAAGTTATCATTTGTCCATATTCTTTTAACTGTGGATTTGTTAAACCAGTAGGGATTTTAATGTCATGTTTATAGCGTGATTTATGCACGTTTTGTATGCAATAGTTTTATATTGCTTACGTGGTGGATTTTGTGCTCACGTTCTCTTGTTAACATCCTTAAATACTTGAGCTAGATGACAGTATAAAAGCCTGTTTTGTCCTGGTATAAGATTTAAGGATGTGGGCTCTGTTGAAGTCTGTTCTGAAATGAAAGCGTCAGAGTTGACATCATTTGCTACAGTTTTTAATGACTCTCGGCTCACATTCACAGGTGAAAACCCAATCTACCTGCTTACACTGCAGACACGAGGGCACGGATCCAATTTATTATCAACAAGGCCTGAATCTGATCTGAGTAAATCGGAATCCATGTGATTTTTTTCCTACTTACACTTACATGGGCCATGTCCGATCTGTGCCACATAGGAAAAGAAAAAAATCAGAATTGGGTCATTTGAACCATGCAGTGTAAATGCAGCCAGAGTGGTGTAAGCTACATAAATTAGCATTTTGCCAATTTAAATTTAGAGAGAATCATTCTACAATAGTAACAGGTGTGTGTGTAGCTTCTCAGTGAACTATGGCTCTATGTTGGTGCTACATCTGAAAGCATGTAAAAACACCACATTTACTCACTTTATAACTTCAGTCAAGTGTTTGAAATAAATTATTTTGTTAGAGGATTCCATAGTTGTGTGATTATTAGTTACACTAAATCAATGAACGCAGATAAATCTTTTGCAAAACTAGGGATTTTGGAGGTTTCTTCTTCATGGGTGTTTGGAATTCCCATGCAATGATGGCTTCTAGCCTTTGGAGAAGCGTTACTACTTATCAGACAACTGGGTATCCTATTTTATTGATGGTCGCTGCATCACATTACATTGATTATAAATTGCAGTACATTGCAATTACATGGCAACTAATTTTAATTAGAGTATTAGTATTAGACTCTAAGGTTTGGGTTGGGGTTAGTGTTAGTTGAAGTTACTTGTACGTGCAAAGTTTGTAGAATGTCTGTTAGTGGAGCAGTATCAGCACATATTCTAATGAGAAAAAATTGGCATCTACTTGCAAAGTAACTTATAGTCAACAAAATGTGCAAAAGGGACTATCAAAATAAATTGATACCAACAAATGTGCTTCCCTAATAGCTTTTGATTAATCCCTATTGGAATATTGCTTTAAGTAATCATGTAGCCCTACAGCCAATTGCTACACTGTAAAACCCAACAGTCAACTTTATCAAATGAAATGAGTGTAGTAAACTCAAAATGTACTGAAGGTTAATTATAGTTTTGAACTCAGTGTTGAAGGTAATGAGTTAATTAAATACCTCATTACTTCAACTTAAATTGAGTAAGTTCACAGTACTCATATAGATTCGTTTTTTTAACTCAAATGATTTGTAAAAATCGGTTTCCTCAAATGGTTTAAGTTATTTTTATTTATTGGGTTTTACTGTGCTCAAATTGCTTCATTTAATCAAATGCATTAAGTTCACAGTACTCATTAGGATTAGTTTTTGAACTTTAATGGTTTGTTGCAATCGGTTTCCTCAAATGGTTTGAGTTACCTTAACTTTTTGGGGTTTTACAGTGTACTGTTGTTGGTCAATTCACCTGCCAATAGAAGCTCTAATTCCCAGGTACCCTTTTTCCAACAGAGCAGTTTCAATACAGGTTCCCAGCCTGTGTCATTTCCACACATTTTAACTATAAAAAAGTTGGGTTCTGAGCTGGAAAAATCAGTTTAACTCCAGCCTTAAAACTTTGCTGTGGCCTTGGATGGAGCCAGAGAGTTAGGGGAGTGAAGAAATGCTGACACTGTCTATGGCAGTTTTGTTGAGAAATAAAGTTGCACCATATTGCTCTGTTTGTCTAAATATACAAAACTGTGGGTGAAAGTGTGACCCGCATATGAAAAAGCAAATGAATCAAGATTTTCAGTTTCAATTCATCCAGGAAAAAGTACAGATAAGTGTATCAGCAGTTTATGCAAGCTGCTGGTTCTAGAATCCTTCCAAATAGGTTTATTTATATAGCACTTTCAAACCATAAAAAACGGATCAAAGTGCTGCACAAAAGCAACATAAAAAAAAAGAAAAAAATATTATAACATAGCACGAACAACACAAAATAATTCACAACTGTATCAACCAATCAGACACCGAAAAAATTAAGTATAGAGCTTTGAAAATGTCAATGATTGAAGAAGATTTTATTTACATTTACATTGGTATGAGAAAGCAAGGTTTTTTTTGACAATTGTGTATATTTTAAAATAAAATTTATTGTATAAATTAATGATAACAGATTGATGTGCACATACACTCACTTTTAATGTCTACACCTACCCCATCCCTAACCCGTACCCTTATAGTGATGTCAACTACTGAAGAAGCGCACATGCCTTAGAGTGCATGCTTGAAAATGCTAGTGCACGTCTGTAGCCCGACACTATTGGCTGATAGCTCACCTACCTAGAGCTGCTGCATTTGCCCAAAAAAGGTGCTAAAGCACAGAAATCTGTTTTGAAATCTGTTTTTATTCAGAAATAAATGCATGTTGGGGGTTTGTAATCATCTTTTCTCTGTAGTCACAATGACTTCATAATGTCAACAAAAAGAAGTTGTATGGCAAGGAATGGCAAACTGACTATTTTTTTTTTTCATGCGCATGATAGACAGTATTTCTGTTGTAGCAGGCTGCCTTTATTTATTTTATTCATCTTAACTTAATATTGTAAATTGTGCGAGGTTAACAACCAACAAGCTTGAACAAGGTTAAAGCCAAATGCCCCAAAAATACAAGATACAGACAAAAGGCAGAAAACAGAAGTTTAGGATGAGTGCCATAATGGGCAGCCTGGTGAAAAAAAATTAATGTTGTGGTCAACACTATCTCTCATGCAGGCCTGAATTTGCAGACAACAATTAATAGATTCATATTAAAGGTGCTGTATGTAAGTTTTTGACTCATCTAAAGCATAAAATACCATACTGTGTTTGCAGATATTGAAACATGCTAAGTGAACATTCTTGTTTATCTGAAAAACAATGCTAAAGTCTAATATTCTGGTTTGAAAATGTGTTTTCCATGCCAGAACGTCTGTCTTTGTTTTGGTTCTTTTAACCCGCCCAATGCCAGTTTAGCCAATTATATTTCAGCACCCCGGGTTGCCTTGTTGGAAAACCACATATTTCATTCATTCGTTCAGAATGGCTCTCAAAGCATGCGCCCGTGACCGAAATGTGACCTCCGGTGGACAGTAGCAGACTCCAAAATGAGACGCAGATTCAGAGTTACACGTGAGGTTATTAATTAGCAAATACTAATATGAATATTACTAATGTAAACATTAGGTGAGCAGGTTACATTGTAACTTTGTGTCCTAACAACACACTACTTGACGAGATTTGCAGTGATAAGCAATTTGGCTGTTTGCACCAGACGAAACACGAAATTTAAATACAACCATTCAGAAGCACAGAATATGCACTCACTCACGAAATGGTACGGTTTATAATCTAATTAATACATATTAACCTCTTTAACATTATTAAATATGCATGCTGATATGTGTTGGTTTTGAGTCACAGTTCTAAAGTTCAATTTCAAAATGTTTTTTTCTGAGGTGAACTATCCGCTGCTGCTGCTTTCAGTAGTGTGCCATAAAATGTCCTGTAAAATGACATTCAAACTTTGTTCTGTTTTTCAGATGCAATAAATAGAAGCCGTTTCTAATATATCAATTTGAGGTGTTGGTAAGAACAAAAACTCCTATTAATATGGAAAATATTCCCTCTATTGCATCCCGTTGCTTTAATTTAGAACATGACTTAAATCAGCCTTTAGGCTCGATCGTCAGACTCGCTCCTCAATCTGGCAACCTGCGTTTGCGTTTGTTTTGATTCAGAAAGGTAATACCTAGTTTAATCTCTAGGTGTCAAACTTACATACTGCACCTTTAAATATGAAAGCATTGTATGTCGATGATTTCCCTTTATCAATTTGTGCTCTGTCTGAAAGAGCCTTTACATTATATTTGATCTTCAAGTAGAAAATCGGAGATGTAAATAGAAAATAGAGACTTATACAAGTTTTGTCATTAAACACAGGAAGATAGGTCATATCTAATCTGCTTCTTCTACGTCATCAACTACATTGCATTGGTGATTGTTTGCTGTTGCCTCAACAGCCAATGAACCTGCCCCTTGCCATTGAAATAGCTCAGTGGTGTTTGCACTGGCAATGCAAAGCATGTTTTTGAAACCCTTCTCCACCCCAGCTACAGTTTTATAGATATGAAATGGAGCTTAGATGTATGTAATGTTTGCAGCAATAGTGTTTTATACTGCATGTTCTCAGACCATATATCTGTGAATATACTGGCAGTAGCAAGTCTTGATACTTGTTCTGCTCCAATAATCAAAGCAGCAGCAGCGTAGCAGATGTATGCCATCAAGATCATACACATAAACCTTGTTGCATACATATTACTAATCTCTCAAAGAGTTATCATGACAGAAAAAAAAAAAAATATGTGTTGGCTGGACCAACCTAAAACATACACATTTTATAACACTGTTTGAGCAAAAGAAACATGAAGGTGTTCATGCATATAATGTATTGTTGCTGATATGAAATACAAATACATAATGTAATTCCAAGTTTGTCAAGCAGTTTTTGAGATTTCAATTTTTAACCATTCAGTCAGGCCTAAAAATAACTGCCCAGCAAACCTGGCCTCCAAGTAAAGTGTATAGATGTTTTAGTCAATGCTCTTACATTGTCTTTACAAAACAGAGCAGTTTATACCTTCAAATCCAGTCGATCCTCAGCCCATTGTAAAGTGAAGACTTTGTGAGGAGCATTTCTCCCTGAGGACTGTGTACAGGTGGATTTCTGAGGCTGGGAATAATGGTCCTTTCTAGGTTCGGCTGGGCGCCGTCATGCGTTTGGTTTCCTCTGATGCAGAGAGGCAGTGCTTAGGCATGTTTTAGCAGGCTGCGTGTGATTCTCCCCAGGGAAAGCCTGTCGTGGTGTGTGTCTAAGGGACCAGCTGAAGACAGAGACACTCTGCAGTCTGCCTGCCCCATTAGACATGCATGACTCAGCATCAAGCTGTGGTATAATGAGTGGGCCTGGAGTTGGACAATGACCATCTTCAAAAAGAACAACTTAGCCTGTTTGTTGGTTTTGTTTTGCGTGCATTATCCACGTCTTGGCTCAAATCTTCAAACTGGAAAAAGACTGTGAGATATAGTTTATAAGGATGGAATATGGATTGGACTGGAAGAATTCTGAGTTCCCCTTCATACATTTTTGGATTGTGTTCAAGTAAATGTTTAGCAATCATCTGATATTAGACTGACATGTACACAAAAAGGAAATGTTCACAGAAGCAGGTACAGATTTATCCAAACAAATTGTAGCCAAGTTGTTTTATATACTGTATATTAGCAAGTGTTAACTTTCCAATAACCCAATAAAAATGTTTAAAACACATTGTTTGTTTTGAGTTTAATTGAAGTTTTCTTTCTAAAGACTTAATATTACTATTCTATATTATTAACTATATCATTCTGACAGACTGCATGATATAAAAATATTATATATGATATTTTTTATCATACATAATATTTATAGTACTATTTTTGCATGAGAATACATACAATACCTGCCTTTATATTTTATATTTTACTATGTCTCCTCATTAAGATATGTATATGTAACAGAGGCCAGCTAGTGAAGTGCTGTGCAGGTAAACCTCACTACTCTGACCTCTAAAAAAGTTGACAGTTGCTAGAAGTCATGCTCTTTAGCCTCCTTGTTAGAGCAACCGACTCCCATTGGAAGAGTCGCCAGTTCGATCCCAGCTCGAACCAGGTTGGGTGGTGTAGAACTGGTGGTGTTACATATATACAGTGCTCAGCATAATTGAGTACACCACATTTTGAAAATGAATATTTTTATTCATTTCTCAGTGTATATAGGCAATGTGTTTTGGTGCATTTAAACAAAACTGATTTATTAAACAGATATATTTATTAAAATAGTATATTAATCACCAAACATATTTAGAAATTGAAAGATAATACAATTCAATTGCAAAAAATTATTACAACCTACACATGTTCAACTAATTTTTTTCAATTTTAGTTTTAAATTTGTATTTAATATTTTTCAATAACATATACATTTGGCTGTACTAGTTTTTGGACTGTTATCGTAAGTTATTTTGTTAGATAAGCTCCAGATTTGCTTCAGTACTTACTAATCTAATCTAATCTAAATATATTATTGTATAGCTTCCTATTAAAAATATGAATTTAAAAGATCGATTTGTGAGGGGTGTACTAATATCCTCCTGAGACCCCGCCCATTGACTTGTGTCCTCTGTAGTGGACATTGTGTTTTCATGAATTTTCTTTGAATTTTTTTGAGCTACTCTGTCAAGTCCTGTTGTACTGTGCAGAGGATATCCTGTGCTTTCTAGTGATGCACTGTAAAAAAAAAATCCAACTTACAATTTGTTAACTCAGTTTAAAATTGTAAGTTAGGTGGACATATTTTTGAGCTCAGAGTTGAATTTACTCATAAAAATGATTCAGCTGCATGTTTGAAACAGTTTGTTCAATGAAAGTAAAATATTCAGTTGAGGAGACTTTAAATTTTTATTTCTCCATGTAAAAAAAAATAAAAAGTTGAGTTAAATTTTGAGTTTATTAAGCTTCAGTGTTTAAAGTTGTGCCAAATTGTTCTATAAAGTATACTTGACTTAAACCAGCCTTTTCCGTCAACTTAAAAAAATAATTTACTTAATTAACTTCAACCACTGAAGTTCAATAAACTTAAAATTTCTTTGCAGCTGGTTGCTTTAAAATTTTAAGTTAACTCAACTTAATTTTTTTTTTACAGTGTATGTCATTTGATTGGCTGGCATGCTAGGAACCACTTCTTACACTGCATCCAAAATGGCCGGCATACAAACAAGCACATTTTATGGGAAGGAGAGATGTATGTAAAATTTAGCTTTTTAAATGTATTTTTTACTATTATTATTACGTATATATTTGTTTATTAAAGTGTCAGGAACATTACATTTAGCGGTCACACTTTATTTTGACGGTCCGTTTGTTGAATTTAAGTTACATTGCAACTAATTATCATTAGATTATAAGTAGACTGTTAGGTTGGGGTTAGGGTTGGGGTTGGGGTTGGGGTTAGTGTAAGTTGACATGTAATTGCAAAGTTTCTTATAGTCAGTTAAATGTCTGTTGAAGGACTGTTAAATGTCAGTGTCAACAGATATTAAGCAGACAGTCTACTAATACTCAAATGGACCATCAAAATAAAGTGTTACCCATTTAGCTTTCAAATCTGTTAACTTGTTTGTGTTTTAAAATATCATCCTTTTTTAAATGTCCACTATAGTGGATACCAGGACCATCTTAATGTAATTAATGACTGCATGTTGTAGGAGGCAGACCTGAAGCAGAGAGAATTCTTTATAAGACAGTTTAGGGAGACTCTGACTTAGAGTATGACAATCAGACAATTAGAGAATTTGTTTTGGATTAACATCACTTCTTTTCTTTTTTTTTTTTTTTCTTTTTTCGTTCGGCTCTCTTTCAGACTAAACTGTTTCAGGAATTTAAAATCAAAAGGAAAAAATGGCTTTTGTTTAGTTTTTGTTACATTAATATTGGATTAATATCCCATTACAGCCATATCCTATACAGTTTTGTTGTTTGAGTTTGGCGGTCGTTTCAACCTAAAATGGTCCTATGGTCCAATGTAAAAACTATAAATTGTAGATTTTTTTTTTTAACCAAAAGGATGTAAGAAATCACAGAAAAGAAAAAAAAAATGATTTGGGTCTCAGGAGGATATATGCTGAGCACTTTATATTTCTTTTTTAGTTAAAGTCAAAGTAGAAATCATAATAATGAGTAAAAGTCTGGGAAGATCATCATATTTGGAAATTGTGCCATCAAAATTGTGAAACCCCCTACTTGAGTATAAGTAAACTTTCATGTTATTAAAGTGCTGAGAATGGAACTTTAAGAGTTAAGAGGAAGTTCCACCTGTGGAAGCGAGATAAAAGATCACCTTGAGACTCAAGACAAGTGTTCTTGATGAGTTTAGCAGAATAGCAGGCCTTGCGCTTGCAAACCTTGCATTTTCATCAAGGCCGTAACGAGCTAATTAACGCAGCAGAAAGTGATCACGGCACAAGCGGATTAAAAAGGAAAGTTTCCCCTCTTCCGATCAGTGGGGGGGCTCTGGAGGGAACGGCCAGCAGGGTGCCGCTCTCCCTCAAATCTTCTACGCCTCATCCTTCATCAGCCCCAGCTCATCATGTCCCATCGCCGGCCCGGTTACACCTGAACACTCCACTGCTGCCAAACACCTGGCTCCATCTCCCTCTGTCCAAATGAAAAATAAGCATAATCTGCTTTCCTCAGGATCCAGCAAATGAGGGATTTTATGACAAATAGTGTGGGGGGTATTGTCTCCATGCAGAAGAGAGAGAATCGTGTCGAGGCCAAGAGAAAGGATAGAATGCAATAGAAGGTTTTCCTCACATGGATAATTGCTCTAATGAGAGTGGAAGACTCTGCTAACTCCAGTTAGTGAGCCTGGATCACTAGCTACACATACCATAATAAAACAAACATAGCTGACATACTGCAGAGATGGGACTAAACGCAAATTTGTTGTTGTTGTTAGTTTGGTCGGTTGGCTCTATTTTATTATTTATAAACCGCAATGTTCATTTGAGTGCTCTCTACTTTTTTATTTTTGTGGAAAGCCTAATTGTCTCAAATAAAGTATAACAAGAACATGTTTCATTTGTGAGCAGTATAAGAGGGGGAAAAAGTTGTAGCAATTTATTACTTGTCTTTATGTTTGTGATTGTGATCTGTAATTTTACTGATTACTATGTAAATGTGTTCTGCCCAGTAAATGTCTACAAAAAAAAATCCGGAATAAATTAAGTTAAATAGCCCATCATTCATTTTCATATGCAAGCAGCCTGAAGTACAAAACAAACTGATTACCAATTAGACGGCACATAATTTCTCATTCTTCTATAATTAATATCAGTGTTTTCTCATTCGCCAGAGAGATTTTGGCACACTGCAATTATGTTCCAATTTAAGTGCCTTATTCAGACACTCAAAACTGCATTTTAAATTGTAAGGAATAATAATTATACAGTTGCTTAACCAAACAACTTAATGCTTCACTACATAATAAATCCAACATATAGGCTCATTGGGGCAAAAAGAATTGCATCTAATAATATTAAGTGCATTAAAAAATCTAAAAACATACATGTACATGCAATTCAGGGGGGCAAGTTATTAAGATAGAGAGAGCTTCCTTTTCCAAGAAAATGCAGAAATAGGTTTCCATATTAGCATATTTAACCTATAGTTGCCTTTTAAAGTTAAACGCCCACTAGATGCTGTACAAATAATGGCATGGTTTCAAATTACGTATTATGGATGTTACCAATCAAGATGCAGGATAAATGAACACCCACTATTTTGTTTCGGAGATGATACAAATACAATGTATTCAATATATACATTTTACCAATGAATGTGATCTCTGAGATCTAACCCATAATTGTCTCACTAATGCAATGTTCTACCAATCAAACTAAACAAATCATCGCAGAACTCTTCTATTGATTATATTTATTTTAAGAGAAATAGAAACCGGACAAGAACTAGACACTCTCATAAAAATCACTGGGGTGGTACTTTTTAAAAAGGTACACTTTATAATTAACCTTAATAATACCCTTAATAATATTTAACTTAAGTATACATTAGGTGATTTTTGAGAAAGCAGGACAGGCATTTAATGCAACACAGTTGACATGGCATTTAGCATATATAATATATAATAAAAGCAAAATACATTAGTATCATCATGTGGCAGAAATGTTGCCACAGGCATGCTTTAAGCTGCATAAATAACAAAGGGAAAATGAAATGCAACCATATTCATCAGCCTATGGGCTCGTTGGAAAAACATTCTTCTGGCTGCAATTCTGAAAAACCTGAAGCACATTGCTTTGGGTCTGTTCCTTATAAAACATCCACAAGAGTGTGTTTGTCGCATGTATCTTCAAGACACTAAACCATACTCTAAAACTAATCAAGTGTTAGAAAAAAAAACACAAAAAGGCACTTGCTGAATCATCAATGATATAGTTTCCAACAATGTACAGTATTACCATGTGAGCTTCCAAGCAAACTGACTATTGAGCACAAAAAGAAGCCTTATTCATTAAAAATCAGCTCCTACACTCAAAATGTGTGTGGAAAAGACAATAGTTATTCATGTTTTAGTGCCTTCTAGAGTTTATTTCATGTAGAAACTGCAACAAAACTTTTGCATATGTAGGTTTGCACTGACAGAAACATAGCTTATCACATATTTACATTTAGCCTGGGTTGATAAGCATTGCACGCTGAGCTAGAAGACTGTACTGTACATTCAAAGACACAAGGAATTCCATATATTATTAGTGTAGCTATGCCAGGTTCACAAAGTTATCATAGTTTTGCATTTTTAAATAAGCTATTATTCTGATACAAATTTTAAATTAGCTGTCCGTTTCAGTTTAGTTTAGTATTTTGTGAACATGTTTCTACAGTATTTAGTTTATATCAATTAAAATAGTGTCCGTAAAAACATGCTGAATCGAAACTTTTTTTAAATCCTGAATCAATATTGGAGTTACTTTTGCACGCTGGAGGAAGGACGACACCATGGCTGAAATATTTCTTTTAGACAGGTAATGCTATGTTTTAAAACTATGTTATGAATGGGTTATATGCACAGAAGTGTTGTTCAGCCACTGAAATCTTCCGGCGAATGATTGATGTGACTATTTTCAGTTTCCTAAGGTCCTTTTACAGCATGGATAATGTAGATTTTTATTTAGTTTAACAACAAAACAGAAGTAAATAGCGCTATAGCCTGCTTTACTGAGCCGAAGTTGATTTTATATTCACATTGGTTCATTTTTAAACAATGACAACCTGTGGCACGGTCCCTATATTGTTTACCGCTACTCTCAATATTCAGTTAGAAATAGCATGTAAGTATGGCTTAGAAATTAGTGTAATAATGAGTGTAATTCCTGCATGCCGCTGGCCAAGCTTTATCTTTAGCTCAACACATGAGAGAGGGTTCTGCTGTTATTTTTAGGGTATCTTAAATAGGTATCTGTCATCTGTTTTCAGGAGGCGTGGCTTTGGATGGCAGGGGAGGGACGGTTTCGGAGATTTATGCTAACAGGCTGGCATTGTGGCAGATCACCTACTACACCTTTAACTCTTGTGCAAATCTCTTAGTAATAATTGTTTGAACAAACACTGAATCCAAAACACATACAAATGCAATTAATAAAAGTAAAAATTATGAAGAATTCAGACTTTTCTTTTTAATATTAAAGATTATACTGTATATGCTGTTAAACATGTCTAGTTTAATTTTTTTTAGTAAATTGAGAGAAGATAGAACATGTTTTATGCTTAGAGAAAAAATTTTTTTTGTTTATAATCATGCGCTCAACTGATGTGTTTGGGTGTAAAAGCGTCATCTACAGGTTCTCCTATAAACAACCACAGCTCTGATGTTCTGTAACAAAATGACCTCTTAGGAATTCTGAAAACGATTATTTATTTTTGCTATTTATAATTTCATTTGAGGCATTTTTTTCAGTGACTGTTGTCATTTTAGTTTAGTTTCAGTTTCTCGTGTAATTTGTTGTTCTTTTCCTATAGTTTTAGTATTAGTTTCCAGCTACTAAAATAGCTTTGCAGGTTTGTCCTGGTGGCTGAAATGACCTTGGAGCATAAACCATGATACCCTCATTCCCCCTTTCAGTCTCACACTTCATTATATAGCATCAAACAACAGCACTGTAATGAAATTACCCCAGCAGAGACCGTCACACACAAAGGGAAGTGCTGAGGGACTTCTTTCACAATTGTCCACGACAGGGGGATTTTTCTGGAAGCGTGTTTTAATAGCATGTGGGGTGAACATGCTTCAAGTGTGGCCATGCCAGCTGCAGCCCAGTAGGAAGGAAAAGCGAATGACATCGCTGAAACGATGCTTGTGTGAATTCCAGTGATTCGGGAAGGGAATACAGATCCAGGAGGCAATGGCAAATTAACTGCCTCAATAGCTTGATGGATGTGTTTCTTGAAACTTAATTAGACTGAAGTTCACTTGGGATAAGTGGGTGTTCAATAAATGTCTGGTAATTCAATACAAATGACACATTTCAAATCACGTCCAGTTCGCAGGCAGCTGTCATACTGAGAAAACAAAGTGATCTGATGCATAGGCTCAAGACTAGATCTTAACTCTACAGCTGAATTAATATCACATGCTGTATAAAAGACTAGAGTTTGACTATAATCATTATATATTAAAAATAAACGTGATGACAAACAAATGTTCTGGAATATGTAATATCATGGTAACATATTACACAAGTGATTATTACTAGACCCACACAGAATCTGTGCGCACAGAATTCCATGTTTTTTTAGCCCATTGTTGAGTCTATGTATTTACTTGTGTAAATGTGTGTAATTTTATATTTATTCAGTTTTTTAATTAATTTATTTAATATTATTGTGATATAATAATAGTAATATTAAAATGCTGATATGATTTATTTACAATACAGTTTGTAAAGTATAATTTTTTTTGTCTTTTAGTAAATATATTATATGAGAGACTTGCTTTGTTTACCAAATAAGTGGATCTAATTGGATTTGCTTTGTGAACATTAAATATAAGTATTATTTTTATTAGTAACTAAATAGTTTTTAGTTATGATACTCCTAAAGTTATTCCGCATAAATCCGCAGATTTTTTACGAAATTATCTGCAGAAATAACAAAAAATGTTGGCAGATTCTGTCTGGCCCTATACTAATTACCTGCCATTTATTAAGATATTGGCTGTTCGTTGGTATATAAACCTAACTAAGCCTAACTGCTACCTTAACAACTATTACTAAACAGCAAATTCTGAGCTAAAAGTCATAGTTAACATTTTATTGATAGCGAGAATTGTACCTTTAAATAAAGTGTGACCAATATCACAAACATCTCCAAGGGTTAGACGTCAATGAAGGGGACAAACAGTTGTTAATGTGTAAGCAACAAAGCGACTTCAGAAGATGTATTATGCAGCCTCTGAAACAAGCGACTAGGCCTTAGATTAAGACAGCTTTAATGAAGTTAAACAAAGCGGCAGGATTGAAGCCCAACAGACTGTGACGCTTTTATTGGATGAAAAAGAACGCCAGAGATCTAAGATAAATAAATATTAACTTGAAGAGGACTGGAGAGGGAAAACAAACAAACCGAGAAAGAAAAAAGAAAGCATTTTGGTGCGTTTAAAAAGTGCTGACAAGCTAAAAGGCCCCAGAATTAGCATAACACAAACTTCCATCTTGGGAAGAGAAAAGCATCCACCGCAGGATTCGTTTAATATTTAATAAATTAGAAACAGTGGCTGCTACTAATTAGAATTTGCGCATTTACAAATCAGCCCTGATAGCAAAACAAATTATGAAATATATGGGTGCTACGCGGCCTACCGAGGGAAAATAAGCTGACAGACACAGTTAATGGGGTATTTCGAACAACAGGCCTGTCAGAACACATCACGCGAGTAATCAAGTTAGGTAGAGACAGCGATAGAAACTCTATTTAAAATATTGATATGCTGCTTGGAAAAAGCTTTTTCTCCCCGCATGTACATTTACTTAAACACTTGCTTATTGCTCATGAGTCATTAGTCTCAACCCTTTCTGTCTTTGAGAACAGAGAGGACTGTGATGAAATGAATGGAAGTGTTTTCTGTGTTATCGTCCTATCAGGACAGATCTGAGCGCCTGTCACTCCGCTGCCTCCATTAGGGGCGCAAAATGTATGTTGCCGAAACTGTTGGTCTATTTATTATCGAATTATATCCCAGGCCGATGCTTTTTGGTTACTGCTCCTGCATCGCTGTCAGATGAAAAGTGGATTTATACACTTTGAGGAACAGCAGATTTTTTGACGATCGAGCCTGAGATCAAACCAGACGCTCTTTGGCATCTAAGAGGTAAACGTCATGTGCAATCATAGCTTTTAGAGGCGTAAAGACACTCTTGAGGTAGATGTTTGTGAAACTGCTTCTTTTCAGTGCTGGTTTAACTCTATGGGTTTTGACATGGTGACAAAGTTGTTCATCTTTGCGGTGTTTTTCCACACTAACACAATTTTTTCAATTTTTCTACCTGAAACTGATGGAACCAGGCTATGAGGACTCAGGAAAACAGGAAACAGGAAAACTTGATATTGAGTGTACTATAACATTTTCCTCAGAAAGAATATTACTGAATATTTTATTACTGAAAATATTATATATTTACTGGAAACAACAAAAAATACTTTCTGCTTTGATAATAATCCAATTGTAACATTATTTTTGCAAGCATTTGGCCAAATGGTCAAAAATGTATGACATGTAATGTAATGTAATGTGTATTTATATAGCGCATTTATTGTGTATGTCCATACACCCAAAGCACTTCACAATCATGAGGGGAGTCTCTTCACACCATCACCAGTGTGTAGCATCCACTTGGATGATGCCACAGGACACACTAGCTATAGGTGGAGTGAAGAGACAGTGATAGAGGCAATTCGGTTAGGATTAGGAGGCCATGATGGGAAAGTGCCGATCGAGGGACTTTGGCCAGGACACCGGGGTTACACTCCTACTCTTTACGAGAAGTGCCATGAGATTTTAAATGACCACAGAGAGTCAGGACCTCGGTTTAACGTCTCATCCGAAAAGACGGCGCCCACACACAGTGTAGTGTCCCCTTCACTTTTACTGGGGCATTAGGACTCACACAGACCACAGGTTGAGCACTCCCTGCTCTCTAACACTACTTCCTACAGCCACCTAGTTTTCCCATGTGGTCTCCCATCCAGGTACTGACCAGGCTCAGCCCTAATAAGCTTCATTGAGTAACCGGTCTTGGGCTGCAGGGTTATGTGGCTGTGGCATCATCATTCTTCTTACAAGGCCAGAACATAAAGCAAACTCTGGAGAGTGCCAAATACGTCCCAGAAGCTATGTTTTTTTTTCAGTTTTTGTTTTTTTGCGAATCCACCAGAGGCTGCTGTGTATGCTTTTTGAAATCTCAAATTTCTCTCGCGAGAGCCATTCGCACCTGCTCTTCTCGCGTAAATCCACAACAGGCCACTGTTGACTGACTGACTGATCATCTGACCCACCCTCCTCCTTCCCTAAACGCAACCAATAGTTTTTTTTAAAAGCACCAACTCTCGAAACACATTCTCAGCCTGTTATTTACTTGTTTATTTTATTTTTTGGCTTCTGTTTTTGTCTTACCTGCTTTCTGGAACCGTTCTTCACCAGACTTGAATCCTATCATTGTGGTCAACTCCACTCTGCATCTCAAGTCCACTGTCATACATGGCGAGCTAACTGGACACCTGGTAACAGAGGGAAAGCCGTCCACACGGGGGTAAGCAGTAAGCTGGTAATCGCGAAAAGGAACGCTGTCATACTGTCCATACAGTCATACGTACTTCTGGCTACATAATTCGCGAAGAAATCTCCAGAAATGTATATAGAGCTACGTTTTCAGAATGAGCCTGTGTTAAATTAATGTGATGCACACAACATGAAAATTCAATTATTATTTTTTTCAGAGGTCAAAATATACAGTCATAACTGTATGGATAATATAGTTGGAAAACCATTTGAAAAAAAAATTACATAAAATAAATATTTTTTTTAAATATATTTTTAAAAGACTAACAATAAGTAAATGGAATCAAATACTAGCTTGGAAAGACTGAAAGTAAAAAATATAACAATAACAATCTTCTGGCTTATGTGACAGAAAGTCATAAAATCTAAGCTAAAAGTGTGATTGCAATCAATTAGACCACACTGAAAAAAAAGGATGTCTGCAAAATCGTTTTATATGTGTTGAACTTAAAAAAACTAATTAAATTTATTAGTGGTGGGCCGTTATCGACGTTAACGTGCTGAAATATCGCCGTTAATCTATTCTCAAAGTTTGGTTGGGAGCTGGGTCTATTCTACGCAAGCTATGATGACTTTCACCTTGATATTTTAGCGCAGATGTATACCTGACCGGTGAGTCGTCTGACAAAAAAAGTGCCCTTCTGAATCAAATCAGCAGGATGCCCTTCTGGATCTTTTCGAAGACACTACTGACTACGCTTACATGGACATCTGTAATCTAGTTATTTGCCTTAATAGACAATAATATAATTAAGGTGTTTACGTGAAGTGCTTTCATGTAAGAGTTTTCTGTAATTTTGGGTGACTAACTGCAGTTCGGCACTTTCACTTTCACTCATGAACATGACACAAATAAGGAGTAAGGACTGGTGAGAGTGTTATGGAATTTAATAACGCACACCAAATGGGAAGAAAAAACTTCCCCAATTTGTGATATATGCATACCCCACTTCTTAATTCCATTTCTGTTCAGTTCAGTTATGTCTTTAGTCGGATTAAGGTAATCAAAAATCACTGTTTGGAGCTTATGTAGGCCTACAGTTCAAAATTCATGTTTAACTGAATAAACAGTTAGTAAACACAAGTACATCTTATTGAACATTTATTTTCATTATCATAGTAGAACAGTTTCTCAAGCAGTTTGTGATGCATTTTGGAAACCGGAGATGAGCCCCTGGTCTGGCACACATATTCTGAATGCCTTCAGCAGAGTTCAAATGAGCCATTTTAATCTAAATTAATCTAGATTAATTCCAAGATTACAGTGAAATTAATCTAGATTAAAAAAAAATAATAATCTATGCCCACCTAGAGTCATGTTCAACTTAATTTGTTTAAATTCAGCCCAAATAAATTGTTTACAATCACTTAACTTAAAAAAAAAAGTTAATCCAAATAATCATCTTTGAATCATGTTTTTCAGTAAATCAAATAAAACATTATAAATTTTTCAATAGAGAAACTATATTGCATGGAATCAAGCGCTAGTTTGTTGCTATGGTTGAAAGCTTGGATGCAAAACTAAATAAAACCATTATCAATATTTGAACAATTTCTGACATTCTATTTCACGCTTTTATAAATAATTTTCAACACAGGTTGTCAATTCCAAGGCTTTCTTACAGTTCACAATTTGGTCACGTCTTCAGCAGTGGACATCTGAACACAATGTTCCCATCTATCATCACCTACCAGTTCAGCAAAAGTAGAATTTGCATGCTATATCAAAACGGAGGCAAAAGATTAAAGGAGACAATGCCACAACACATTTCTGTTGCAAAGGCCATTATTTGACCTCCCGTTGAGGCAGATAAAAAGGTTTGGAGAGAAGTCCTTATATAGAAACAAGTCTGTCCTTTACAGCCATGTAGAGCACTAGTAATATCAGTGATTATCATGTCCTTCTAGAAATATGACAGCGCGTCCACTTAAAACAGCAGGGCAGTTCAGATTTGATGGGTGAAGAAGAACACACAGAACCTACCCAGAAATGAGAGTGACTTTAAAGGCCAAGCGTAAGGTAAATGCTCTACAAAGTTGAAACTACCCTTTTGTTTTATTCTCATTCTTTGGGGCCAAGCTGTGGAGTGGATTGTCTGTGTATTAGTGTAAATATATTAGCATATTGTCTGAAAAGTGGACAATTTTTAAAAGGGGTAATTATTTTGGGGGTAATTAATTCATAAAATATGACAACAGACATTCAAAGCTTAATTTAATAGTCTCAATAGAAGCTTTGAATATAAATATGTTGTGACAAAAATGGGCATGGGATCAGTTTACCATGGGATCAAATCCAGCTGCAGTGTTGAACCAGCCATTAACATTCTCTACATTATGCCGTCCAGTCAAGTGTTTGTCTTTTTCTGTGCATGACCAGCCTTTTTAGGAAACTTGAATGGGTTGGTGGCACTGTAATGATAAAATGTTCCCCTTCCCCTTCTAAGACTGAAAGACTACTCTCTTTGGTCTTCATCTGGAAAAGCTGATGTTGAAAGGTTTCAGTCACTCTACAATGGCTCTCCATCTTGCTAGTTAAATGTGATTTGTTTTATATTTAAATAAACAACCAACCTAAGTTCCCCTACAAAGTAATAAAACAGTTTATTGGGCTGTAAAAAAAAGCAATACTATGACCGTGACCGTACTGCCGTGCAAAGGCAAAAACACTTTGTTATTTGACGAAAATGAGTTATTGATATTTTGGGACAATGAAGACCTCCTTTATCATGTGGATAAGTATCTTGAGCCAATATCATTGTTTTTTCAAGAAAATAACGTTTTGTCTTAACAGTAACTTCCAAAAGCCCAAACAAAACCAAGGCAAAACACTGTAACAGCAGTTCCCCTTCGGGAGGGGAACTTCAATGCTATGTGGAAACTTTCACTATGGGGATTTCATTCAGAAAGCCAATCATCTGAAAGAGTATGTAAACGGGCCAATGAAATGCCAATGAGTTGGCAGCTTCAGCTTGCGCAGCTGATGCTCGTTGCAATTAATTTGGCTATAAGAGCACAGTGCGAGCAAAGCCAAAGCATCATTTTCACTTCAGAGACTTCAACAGCCTTCTGAGAGAGTCGATGAGGGTTCCTCTAGCTGAGTTTGAGAAAGAGAGTGAACAAGATCGATCTCCCGGTCCAGAGTGTGTGACACGCAGCAGCAGACGGTCGAGCTGGGTTTCTCTCTTGCCTGGCGTCCTTTGGGTCCGGTCCTCAAGATTTCCTAAAAGAGCAACACGGTCGTGCAGCGCGTCTTTTTCAAGATGTCGCTCCGACTGTGCGTTTCTGGATGCGGTGGTTTCCTGTCCTTGGATGATGGGCACGAGCCCATGTTTCATGTCTGGGGGACCAGCATGTTAATGCGGTGCTTGCGGGCAGTGCATGCCCTCACTGCGGTGGCATGTCTGTTGCGCAGTTAAGATCGCGGCTCACTCTTGCAAAAGGGCCACCCACCCCAGTTGTCCCCCGCTCCGCAGTGGGCACTCGGGCAGATCTAAGGGTTACAGTAGGAGTAAATCTGCCGCCCTTGGGCTTGCGGACCTCTCGCTTCTCCACGCGCTCCATCCAAGCTTTGAGTGAGAGAAGCGCTCCATCCTCGGATGGCCGCCCTCTCACTTGATGACACCGAGGCTCAGATGTCCACCGCTGCATCGGATGTTGGGCTGTCATGGTCTGATAAAGGATTCCCGCCCTCCACTCCCTCCCCTCGGGAGCGAAGGCGGCGGCGGCCGATCTTGAAACAGACATGATAACCGTGCTTTCCCAGGCTGTTTCGGTCGTGGGTCTGAAGATGGTTTATCCCCCAGCCCCGCGGCCGGTCCGACTAGATGGGTGTATGTGGAGGATTAAAAGGCAAGACCTTCTAGCCTCCCATCCCTTTCTTTCTGGTAGTGCATAGTGGGCTCACACAGTCTTGAGGGCACCTTTCTCTGCCTGATCTCTTACCACCTTGGATGGTGGAGCAGCCAGGGAGTACGAGTCGATTCCCCAGATTGAGAGTGCCATCACGGGCCCACGTGGTGCCTCCTTCAGCTGGAGTCAGCCTCATCCCTCGTCCAAGGCGTGTTGGTCTTCTGCCTCCTGAGCCAGAGCCCACACAGCCGCAGGCCAGGCTGCTTCCACCTTGCACGCTAGGGTCCATGCGCGCGCGCTGGCCCAGCTGCACGAGAGTGGTTCTGACCCAGGCTTGTTACAAGCCCCCCACCGCACCCGGCTGAGCTCCACGGACCTCAAGTCCGCTGCGTGTGCCCTGGGAAGGACGATGGCCACATTAGTGGTCCAGGAGTGGCACCTCGGGCTAAACCTGGCAAAAATATCCGCAGAGTCGACAAAGTTCACTTTCTTGCCAGCGGCAGCTCCGAGCACCTCACTGACAACTAGCGCTCCCCATCCCAGGGTGCCGTTAAGTCCGGTTAACGGACCGCGAATCGCTCCTGAGACGGGCTATCCGGAGAAGAGGGAACCTGCTCTCCCCCCGGTGGGGGGCCGGGCTCCTCAGAGAGAGAGCATTTTTCCCTTTCCTGGATGTGATAGACCGAATACTGCCAGTCTGGGACGCGATGAAAAGCCTTCCAGCTTGCAGGATCGGTGATCTTCACCAGTGGCTCACGAGGTCTGGGAGGACGGTCTCCTTTCTCTCACACCTCCAGCCCTCCCGTCCGGAGTCTAGGTGTAAGGTGAGAGTGAATCTCTTGCCTCCAGCTCTTCTGCGGGACCCCAGCGCTCCCCGGATCAGCACTCCCACTCCGCGCTGCCCCACTGTTGGTACGTCAGCGATTGTAGCGGTGAGTCTATTAACGAGGGCTCTGCCTGCCTGGTTAGCGCGGCCCAGTCCTTCGCAGTGGCTCATACGCATGATCAGACTCGGCTATGTGATTCAATTCGCGAACGGCCTCCCAAGTTCAGGGGGGTGTTTCTCACCAGGGTCAGCCCTGTGTTCCTGGTGCCTACAGGCCTGAGTGCCTCTAGGACAGGTGTCCAGAAATATTGTCGTTTTGACAGATGCTTCCAGCACGGGCTGGGGGGCCGTGTGTTGCGGGCATGCAGCTGTGGGCCTGTAGAAAGGAACCCAGTTGCATTGGCATATCAAGCGACTAGAGCTGTTGGCAGTGTTCCTCGCTCCTTGCCGTTTTTACCGGTGCTGGAGCGACAACACGTGCTGGTCAGGACGGACAGTACGGCGGCGGTGGCGTATATCAACGGTATGGGGGCTCGCTCGCCATCTGCTCCTCCGGAGTCATACGCGGCGCAATCGCTGCATTCCATTTTTCCCCACCGACCTCAACCGTGCAGCCCATTCGCTCTCACGGCAGTTTCGCCTGGGAAAATGGAAACTCCATCCCCGACTGGCCAGCTGTTATGGGCTGCACCTTTCTCTCTTTAACTTAGAGATTTGTGCGCTCTCGCTTGAGTTCCCCACTTGACGAACCCTGCAAAGTCCACTAGCTACACAGCTGGCCCCAGAGCGTGCGTAATACGCATTTCTCCAATGAGCCTACTCGCACAGATATTGTGTAAAGTCAGGGAGGTCGAGGAACAGCTCTCGTATTGCACCTCCCTGGCCCAATCGGACCTGCTTTCAACTCTCCTCGTGATGGCCCCTCCCTGGCACATCCCCTGGAAACAGATGACAGGAACCGTTTGGCACCCGCGCCCAGATCTATGACTCACGTATGGTTCATAGATGGAGCACAGAGGACTTAGGTGACCTACCAATTAGGTGGTTAACACTGTCACTCAGGTTGAGCACCCTCTACGAGGCATGCCCACGCCCTGAAGTGGAGTCTATTCGCTGTGTGGTTATCTTTTTCCCCGAGAAGAAAACCTCGAACATGCCAGATCAGAGTGATGCTATCCTCCTTCAGTTGACTGGAGCTAAGGCTGTCCCCTTCGCTCTGAAGGGTTGGCGTTACGATCATCCCCGGTCTAAGGATGCGGCGATGGCGGCGCACTGTGAAGTATCGTCTCATCATCCAGTTCCCAGAGGCGCGAGACATGAATATTAATTCTTCCTGTTTCCCTCTCATACCCACTTGGAGTTCTCTCCTAGGAGAGGTCTGCTCGATCACTCGACTCAGTATCTTTAAGATTTCTGTCCAGGTAGACAGCTCTGCTGGTCGCGTTCGCATCTGCCAAATGGGTGGGTATCTGGAGGCATTTTCGGTCAGCGAAATGTGGCAGCGTTTTGGGCCAGCCCACTCTCACATTTACCTGAGACCCAGGCCCACCTAGGTGCCCTAGGTTCCTACAGCGTTCTTTCAGCTACGTAGTGAACCTGCAAGCGCTGCCCACGGAGGAGGCAGACCCAGCCCCTTTATTTGCTGTGTCCTTCGCGCTTTGCATGTTATACGGACCGTACTCAGCCAACTGACGCAACTGACGCAGCCAAGGCTCGAACCAGCGACCTTCTTGCTGTGAGGCGACAGCACTACCTACTGTACTGGGCCACTGCGTCGCCCCCCTGTGTGCATAGTGCACATATTTAACACTCTATAATATGTGAAATACACTACAGTAATGTTTGCGTTTGGTCTGTTATAATTGTTATAATCTTAATAAAGCAAGTGTATTATTCTTACCAAAGCAATAATTTAAAAAAGAAATGCTATAAAAATGTTACATCATCAAACATGACAGTGATACATAATCACTTATAAATAACTGGTCTTTTTTATTGTATATTTAAAAAAAATGCATTTCTGGGAAAGCTAAGCTTCATTTTTTATAGGCAGTTTCATATGCTGACTATTGTTCAGTCTTAAATAAATACTACTTTATTTCCACTGAAAGCACCAAACAATATTTCTTTATATGAAAAAGAAATATTGTAAGAACATTACAAGCATCTTTTTACTTTTATTTTGATCACTCTAGTCTATCTTTGCTGAACAGAAGTATTGATTTCTCTCAAAAAAAAGATCTTATTAACTAAATACTTGTCCCCGAAGCATTCAAGAGACCAAATAAATAGCCGTGACTACTTAAATAAGAAGAAATGTTTTGTACATCAAATATTTCATTCATCTGAGAATTTCCAACATTCAGTAAGCATGATTTATAAAGAGATCTTGTTGAAAATGGATGTGAATAAGGGTCATTTTAGTCCTTCAGATTACAAAGTCTTTGTACCATCAACACTGAGGCCACTGTTTCATTTCAGCAATACAAGACTGAAGTTTCTCTCAGAACTCACCCAGCACTGTTTCAACACAGCAGATACGAGACTTGAATATCCCGAAAGGTGATCGTTTGCCCAAAACACACCAGTATGCTTCAGTCAGTCATGTGATTATTTTACACACCCTGTTGAAATAAATCTTTCACACCTCGAGAGAAAAAAGTCAGTGCTTTTTGAAAGAGTAAAAGATAAAGAAAGAGCCGAAGAAAGCAGAGGTCAGGGGAAGTATCGCTTTCACTAAGATCCACTTCCCATCACACACTGATAGCGAGTGTGTGTGTGACAACTAAAATCAACACTGAGTTCACTCATAGGTCACTGCAAGCATAAACTTAAAAAGCAACTAATTATTTATCACACCAATACTGTGTTTAAATTACTTTTAGTAATAGTATGTCTGAAAAGTCAATTAATTACTTTTCAATACTATTTAAAATCCCTATGAATCTAAATGCATAGAATAATAGAATAATAGAAATTAAACTATTACATTTAACTTACTAATCCTTCACTTGTTTTTAAACATGAGTTCAATTCTTCTGTTAAACACAAAATAAGATATTTTTGAGAAGAAAAAAAAAAAAAAACATGTAATCATTGACTTCAATGGTGTCTGTTTTTCCTACTATGGATGTCAGTGGTTACATCTTTCAAGATTTCTTCAAAATGTCTTCTTTTGAGTTCAACAGAAGAAAGAAAACCATAAAGGTTTGAAACCACTTAAGTGTGAGTAAATAGTGAGTATATTTTCATTTGGGGTGAACTATCACTTTAAGAAAAGTTAAAAACTAAAAGTATTAATGCATGAAACGTTTTAAAATAACCACAACATATTTCTTAGATAACATATAGTGTAATTATTTTTATAGTCAACTTATTTCTCCTAAATATCTGCAATTGTTGGATAAACTTGACTTCTTTTGTTAGCTAAAGTTATAACTTCTAATACAACAAAAAATACTTGATTGATAATAATTGATTTATACACAACTGTTGAATTTTGTACAGTATTCAAGCCAAGCATATTACAGTTTTTCTCAGTCGCTTTGGTGCATTTCTCACAACACTATTTACATTTGCACAACAGTTAATGCATTTCTCAAAACAATTAGTCATTTGTGCACATCATAGTAGCAGTTTCTCATTCCTTCCAACAAATTGCAAATGCTTTTGGACATGCATCAATTGCTTTCATACAACTCTCTGCTGTTTGTAACATTATCATTTGCTTATGTCAAGTCAGTCAAAATGAACTAAACTTGTGAATGCTGAATAGTCATTCCATATAAAACTAATAGTCCTCATTTCATTACTTGAGTCATTACATACAACAATGTTGAACTAGTTGTCAAAATCTGTCAAGCAAATTTTAATGTTTCATGAATGATTTACAGACCTGTGTATGTTGTAGGTTCAGTTCCAATATGTACTGCAGTATTGTTTACAGTTGTGCACAGCTCTACCCAAAGGAAGTGTATGTTTGCTGTAAATAAGGGTGTATTTATTCTTTTGCACAATGCTGTGAATAAATTAGAATTGCAAAGAGCAAATGCAGTAAAAATGTAAAACATACATATTCAGTGTCTTGTACTCAGATACCTCACTAAATGCAGTGATGTCTAACTTTACTGTAGTTTTCAAATGACTGCGCAAATAGTATATAGTGCTGTCTTGAGCATTTTCAGGACGCATCACCAAAATCTGACTTTTTTGCATTGGAAAAAATGTACAGAGTAAAGTGTCATAATGAAAACATGACAAAGCCATTTGACTATCTTGTTCATAAACAATGGTGGCAGGACTTTTCATTTTGATGACACTGACACTTTCATTGACATGAATACTTGCTTTTGAGGAATGAGCTCTCCATTTTGAGCAAGTGACACGCTTTTGCAGGTTATCAGCTAGGTTTTGCAGTTTGTACTAATTGTTTAGAGAAATGCATTAACTATGGTGAAAATATAAATAGTGTTATGAGAAATGCACCAAAGTGACTGAGAAAAACTGTATAAGTAACTGCAAATAAACTTAAAATGAAAATTAATCCTTACTTTACTGTAACCTGTTACTTTGTAACTAATTACAGCGAACACTGAACGTAAGATACTATTTTAGAAAACACAACAAAAGTCTGTGCTGGGATGTGATGGGATCTATGCTTTTTCCATTATTATTCTTGATTTTATTTAAACTATGTCTCAGTTTTCAAAATTCCAAAAGGGAGATTTCTTCAAACTGTGCTACTAATGCATCCACAGTGCTAATCTCATTCATTGATTTAAAGAAAATAATTAAACCAGTGCCCAGAGCAAACACCATTGCTGTAGTGCTGTGAATGGTAATTACAGTTTTTGTGTTCTACTGTTCGACCGAACAAGACAATGTGTTACACTTTAATGTCTTTGGTGCGTTTATTCACTACAGTCATAAAAGCAACGTCTTCAGAATCACAAGCATCAATAAACTAAAAATTAACTCTCACTTAATTATTATTGCTATATTTTTATTAGTGTTATTACACTGTAATTACACTGAACATATTATAATAATATAAAAATCTAGAAAATCCAAACTTTGTTTGTCCATGTTAGTTATTACATTAACTAAGATGAACTAATACAACCTTATTGTAGAGGATTATGTAATTATTTGAAAGAATCAACTGAAGACGATTAAAGGAGATCAAATGTGTGTGAAAAGGTGCAAGAACAATGACAGTTCAGCGAACATAGCAGCAAGCACCACCTGCTGGTAAAAAGAACTTATACACTTGTTCTATTGCTGGTTAATGATCTCAGACAACCTTTCACTTGATTAATTTGTTTTGCTACAACACATACCAAAACTTTAAAAACTATGAAGATTCATATTTAAGAGATGGTAAATCTGATCATGTTCATGTCAGCTGATGTGTGAGTATGTGCCAGTGCACTATTATACTGTAGACCAGGAAGCTGACGCTTCAGATTGTCATGACAGAATGTGTAAAAACTTTTGAGTATTTATTTATGATTCTTTTTTTTCTGAAATATACAAAATCTGGTCACACTTTATTTTGATGGTCCATTTGTTGAATTTAAGTTAGATTGCATCTATATGCCAACTAATTCTCATTAGATTATTAGTAGACTGTTAGGTTGTGGTTAGGGTTAGTGTAAGTTGACATGTACTTAAGTTTCTTATAGTCAGTTAAATGTCTGTTAAAGGAGCATATCAAGAGATATTAAAGAGCCCCTATTATACTTTAAATAGGGTCATATTTTGGTTGTAAGGGTCTCCAACAGTCTAATATGCATGCAAGGTCAAAAAACACTTTCATGCTCTTATAATATGCATTTATTTTTACCTAATTATCCCAGCGACTCCCATATGAATCGTTCAGTGATTCATTTGTTCACAAACCCCTCCTTAGCGTGAAACTAATTTTTATTTTATTTTATTTTTTTATTTTTTTCAGCTTATCAACAATATAGTAGTCAGAGTGCATACACGCTTCATATTAGTGGATTTTCGCTGCCAGTGGGTAAATGTAAATACAGAGGACTAACAATTTTTTTGAGCAAAAACTCCAAGAACTGGGGAGGAGATCGACATTAGTCTCCTAGACCGTCACACTCTATCTGCTCTTCACACACACACACACACACTACCCTCCTCCTCAGAGGACACAACACCAAAATAAAAGTCCTTAACAGAAACATTCAAAAACAGAATACAAAGAATGAACATTAAAGAAACAACTTCACATTAGTTACTAACACCATAGAATACAGTAACCGGTTCTCACCAGTGTTATCAGGGATGGCGTGTCCATAGTGAGGGCGGCGTCTCCCCCCCCCCATCCCCCCCCTCCCCACAACATAAGCATGTGATGCATCAAAGTTTGATAAAAAAAATCTTGAATGGTCTTTATAATATTTATAATCATTAAAATAATTTATAAAAAAAATTTGTTTAAAAATCTTGAATGATAATGATATGACGTAGTTCCGGAAACTTTCTACTTCTCTGTTTATCTGTCTGACTTTATGGTCAGTTTCTTTCGACCGCCCCCTGTCGTTTTAAAGAATATCACAACGGCGAATGTGGCAAGTATAAAAACCTTGTCCGTTCTCGAGATGTGCGTGCAGTCAGCGGAGGTGCGCGATGCGGCGCCAGGCAAAAGTTTTATATATAAGTATAAATCCAGCTTAAGGCATTTGGCCTGGGGCCTCGTGCCAACACACGCCTCCCACCAGTGCTGATACACAGCCATATCGTACTACTACTCGTGTGATATTGCTATATGTAAGCCTGAGCCTGGGTTGACTACATTACTTACTATTACAGTTTTTCTCAGTGGCTTTGGTGCATTTCTCACAACACTATTTACATTTGCACAACAGCTAATGCAGTTCTCGAAACAATTCGTACAAACTGCAAAACCTAGTGGATAACCTGCAAAAGCGTGTCACTTGCTCAAAATGGATAGCTCATTCCTCAAAAGCAAGTATTCATGTCAATGAAAGTGTCAGTGTCATCAAAATGAAAAGTCCTGCTACCATTGTTTATAAACAAGACAGTCAAATGGCTTTGTCATGTTTTCATTATGACAGTTTACTCTGTACATTTTTTCCAATGCAAAAAAGTCAGATTTTGGTGAAACTTTCTGAAAATGCTCAAGACAGCACTATATACTATTTGCACAGCCATTTGAAAACTACAGTAAAGTTAGACATCACTGCATTTAGTGAGGAATCTGAGTACAAGACACTGAATATGTATGTTTCACATTTTTACAGCATTTGCTCTTTGCAATTCTATTTTATTCACAGCATTGTGCAAATAAATTAGCAAAATTAGCAAAATTGTGCAAAGAATAAACACACCCTTATTTACAACAAACATAAACCTCCTTTTGGGCTGAGCTGTCCACAACTGTAAACAATATTGCAGTACATATTGGAACTGAACCTACAACATACACAGGTCTGTAAATCATTCATGAAATTGTTCAATTTAGGAGACATTTTCAGAAACAAAAGATTTAAAGTTTTTAAATAAAATTAGCTTGACAGATTTTGACAACTAGTTCAATATTTTTGTATGTAATGACTCAAGTAATGAAATGAGGACTATTAGTTTTATTTGGAATGACTATTCAGCATTCACAAGTTTAGTTCATTTTGACTGACATGACATAAGCAAATGATAATGTTATAAACAGCAGAGAGTTGTAGGAAAGCAATTGATGCATGTCCAAAAGCATTTGCAATTTGTTAAAAGGAATGAGAAACTCCTACTATGATGTGCACAAATGACTAATAGTTTTGAGAAATGCATTAACTGTTGTGCAAATGTAAATAGTGTTGTGAGAAATGCACCTGCGACTGAGAAAAAACTAATAAGCAGCTAATTCGTAGTTTACTGAGCTGATTTGTTAATAGTGTGAATTGTACATTGAAATAAAGTCTTACCTTTTTTACTTTCTACTAAGTGACACATAACAAAAGTCTTCAAATAATCTGTCAAACATTTAATGCCATGAAGCTCACAAATTCAGACTTGGGAAGCAGTATTGAGCAGCCTGGCACCTTGTCAACACAACTTTATTTCTCTATCCTTGAAACAGTGAGGAAGCGAGCAAAACGTAGCTTGTTATTTTGGAAATGTTTTGCCATTTTTATATGCAATATGCATGAAACGCTCAAACTAGTAGGGAAGGGTCACAATTTATTCAGCCTTTAGAGGGATCTCAGAGTATCCAAAACATTGAATTGCTACAAATTCTGTCCACTTTTACAAATCACAGCTTATCTAAAGCAGTTGTGCTAAACGCTACTGAACATGCTGCACTCAGAAACAGCTTGAGAAAGTGTGCATCTGGTGATTTCTGTAAACTGAAGAGGTATCTTGCTGACAATCCCTCCTGACCGCAGTGGGTATGCTATATCTGCTATCAACTTTGGCAAAATGGCATCCCTCAACTCAGTTTTATGACCTATAACTTGCAAAGTTCACCTTTAGTCTTCAGACTGTAGCAGTTGTCACTATAAATTTGTAGCCTTAAAGTAGTGAAGAAACAAATTAGCAACTGATCTTTTCCATATTTATGGTTTCCATGTGATGGAACTCAAATCTAGAGGGCAAACGCGGGCTTATCTTCATTGCAAGGCAGATTTTAAATAATTAGTAATCCTGGTATGTTCTAAACAGTCATATTAAAAGAGCAAATTCATTATGACACCAAAAATTGGCAAAAGTTACACAACATGCCAACTAGAGCTGAAGATCTTTGCCCAAACCTGAAGGAAATTGATGGACTTAATTTCTATTATTTTAGACGGGGTCGGGCCAGGCTCGGGCTTGCGTGGTAAATGAACGCTCATGTGATGCATTTCGATTAGCACGAGAAAGTAATCAAATCGTTTGTTACAACATCAAAACCCATCCCTGCAAAGGTGAAACAAATGATGGCGGAAATATCAAAAAGAGCTAATTTTTGCTGAGTGGGAAAATGTAGAGCAAACTGACAGGGAAAATGATGAGGTCACTCACTAAATTGAAACCGCTTTTCAAATTTTGCAAAACTTGCAAAATTAGCCAGATCAGTTGTACTATGCATCCTGACCAGCAGTAGCAGCAGTGAAAGGGGGTTTAGTGCTGCTGGACGTACCATCAGTGTCATATTATCACAATTATGCAGTGTTTTTAACCAACCAATGCTTATTTTGTGTTTTAGACATGTAAATACACACAAGTACTAGTAAAACAATACATTTAGAGTTTGTAAAACACACAAGAAAGTCGTATGAATGGAAGTCTTACAATCCATTCAAATATAATTTGCCGATGTGTATTATGCATATCAGATACACGTAGTGAAAGTAACAATAAAGTTCAATCTATTCTTCTCCCCGCTGGCAGGCATTTTGGGAGTAACTGGTGAATTTACATGCTGAATCCTGCTTGTTTTGCTTTTATGAATGTGGCATGCGCGCAGCCGCAAGTAAACATGGCCATGCCCATGCCCATGTCACGTTACAGATCACGATCAAGATCATTTATACATCTTTTAAACAACAAAAACAATCACTTACACGTTATTGCGAATTGGAAAAACATGTATTTGATGACATGATGAGCAAGTGTGTGAATATTTTTTATTAAAACGGAAAAAGCATAATAAAAGGGATACATCTGTCATACAGCGCTATTGTGGCTGCGGTGTGTCACGTGACAAACATGACACGTCACAACGGAAACATTAAAAGGGTGAGCGTTCTAAAATAACTCAATCCTGGGGCCAGACAGAATCTTTTAAACTTACCAGTGAAAGGGTTAATAACAGAAGCAGCGGTCGTATAGTTACTTTGGATGTTTTTATTCACTCGCCTTTTTTATTCCATCAATTATTTATAAAACAGAGAATAAAAATATTTGTAAAAAATATGAATGCAACAAATTTCACAGCCTTTTCTTTATAGTGGTTTTCTGTGGAATTGTTTTTTTTTTTTTTTCATGAGAGAAATGAAAAAACAACAAAGTGTGATTAAAAAAAAATATGTCTGCGTCATCTTGTGAACAAACACTTATATTGTACATCAGTTTTACCCTTCGAATTCTTCATTCAGAAAGGCCATTTAACAACTAAAAATGTACAAAATTTGTCATTTAATAACTTTGTTAATAACATATAACTACAGTACCATGACTTAATGTGCCTAAAATTCAGCAATAAAAACTTCCACAAACTGGGTAAAATAAAAACAGCATCCAATCATCTGAAAGAGTATATAAACGGGCCAATGACATAAATAATTGGTATAAACTGGCGCTAATTACAATTAATTTGGAATAAAAGCGCAGCGCGTGCCAAGCTGAGCATCCTTTTTGCTTCAGATACTTTTATGAAGCTTCTGAGAGAGTCGATGAGGGTGTTCTCCGACTGTTACGACAGAGAGAGAGAGAACGAGAAAGCCGGCTGCTTCTCTCGGTCCAGAGTGTGTGATACACAGCGCCAAAAGTCGAGCTGGGTTTTCTTTCCTTGCCTGGTGTTCTTTGGGTCCGGTCTTCCAGAGTGGTATGTATTGTTGCGAATTTCCTAAAAGAGCAACACGGTCGTGCAGCGTGTCTTTTTCAAGACGTCGCTCCGACTTACAATCAATTTGGAATAAAACCGCAGCACGTGCCAAGCTGAGCATCCTTTTCTAGCTAAAGAGACTTTCACGCCCAACAGCTAAGGGGCAATCATTGTGGCGAAGGAACATAGCATTTCCGCTCTCTCACTCCTGGGGGACACGGCTCGCCCTGGCTCAGATAGCAAGGGAGATGACATTCATTGTTCAGTGGGTATGTTCCAACCTCTGTTGGGATACGGCACTTCCTTTCTGCCGATTACCGTAACAGATAAAGAGCTGCTCAGAGAATCTAAAGCTTTGAGTACGGTCTGTATAATACGCAAAGCGCGAACAGGACTTCAGCAATAAAGGGGCTGGGTCTGCCTCCTCCATGGGCACCGCTTGCAGGTTCACTATGTAGTCTAAAAGAACGCTTTAGGAACCTAGGGCACCTAGGTGGGCCTGGGGTCTCAGGAAAAACGTGAGAGTAGGCCAGCCCAAAACGCTGGCACATTTCACTGACCAAAAATGCCTCCAGATACCCCCTCATTTAACCGATGCCAACGCGACCAGCAGAGCTGTCTACCTGGACAGAAATCTTAAAATACTGAGTCGAGTAATCGAGCAGACCTCTCCTAAGAGAGATCTCCAAGTGGGGATGAGAGGGGAACAGGATAAATTAATATTCATGTCTCACGCCTCTGGGAACTGGATGATTAGGCGATGCTTTCCCAGCGCACCGCCATCGCCAGAGCGGGGTTGATCGTAACGCCAACCCCTCAGAGCGTAGGGGACAGCCTTAGCTCCAGCCAACTGAAGGAGGATAGCATCACACTGATCTGGCAAATTCGTGGTCCTTCTCTGGGTAAAAAATAGCCACACAGCGAATAGACTTCACTTCAGGGCATAGGCATGCCTCGTATAGAGTGCTCTAGCCTGAGTGACGGTGTTAACCACCTAATCGGTAGGTCACCTAAGTCCTCGGCGCTCCATCTATGGACCATACGTGAGGCATAGATCTGGGCGCGGGTGGCAAACGGTGCCTGTCCCCTTCCATGGGATGTGCCAGGGAGGGGCCATCACAAGGAGAGAGCTGAAATACAGGTCTGATTGAGCCAGAGAGGTGCAGTACATAGAACTGTTCCTCGTCCTCCCTGACTTTACCCAGTATCTGTGCAAGTAGGCTCACTGGAGAAATGCGCATTATGCATGCCCTGGGGCCAGCTGTGTAGCCAGTGGAACTCTGCAGGATTCACCAAATGGGGAACTCGAGCGAGAGAGCGCACATATCTCTGTGTTAAGAAGAAAGGAGCAGCCCATAACAGCTGGACAGGCGGGGGTGGAGTCTCCATTTTCCCAGGCGAAACTGCCGTGAGAGCGAATCGGCTGCATGGTTAAGCTTGGTGGGGAAGAATGAAATGCAGCAATAGCGTTGCATATGACTCCGGGGGAGCAGACGGCAAGCGAGCTGAGACATGCAGCCCGGATGCACTTCTGCGTAAGCATTCTGAACTGCAGCTTGTGAAGACAGCGGTTCAAAACGCGCTGATCAAGTATTGGCCGTAACCCACCGCTCTTTTGGATACAATGAAGTACAGGCTGTAAAACCCGCTCTCCATCTCGGCTGGAGGGACCAGTTAGATTGCATCCTTCACCAGGAGGACAGCAATCTTCTCTCGCAAGACAGGGGCAGGCACAGGGCTGACTCTGGTGAGATACACACCCGTGAACTTGGGAGGCCATTTCGCGAATTGAATCGCGTAGCCGAGTCTGATCGTGTGTATGGGACACCGCAAAGGGCTGGCCCGCACTAACCAGGCAGGCAGAGCCCTCACTAATGGCTTCAACGCTACGATCACTGACATACCAGCAGTGGGGCAGTGCGGAGTGGGAGGGCTGATCCGGGGAGCGCTGGGGTCCCGTGGAAGAGCAGGAGGCGAGAAAGTCAGTTTTTATTCCAAATTGATTGCAGGTAGCGCCAGCTGTGCATGCTGACGCTGCCAATTCATTGGCATTTCATTGGCCCGTTTATATACTCTTTCAGATGATTGGATTCTGGCGAAATCCCCATAGTGGAAGTTTCCACATAGCATTGAATTTACCCTCCCGATGGGGAACAAAAAACAAGCAGTGTGAAATTGTGGTAAAAGCATGCAGCCTTGATTGCTTTACTGTTCTAGTTTGCTTTTGAACACTACAGTTTGGGTCTAGGGAAGAGGGTGGTTGAGTCAGTCAATTGCAACCTGACATATTATGCATGACAAACTCAGACATACGGACATACGGGGGAGGTGATTAGCAAACATGGCCCAGTAACATATTTGAGATTGTCAAAAATGTACACCGTGGCCACTAGTGGGTTTGAGAAAGCTAAAACTGCAAGCAGACGTAGTCCCAGGCAAGTATTTCATGATTCCCAAAAATGTAGCCCTGGGCTCATATCTTCAATGAGTCTGGGTTGATTTATAGACTATATTAGAATAAAAGATTGTCTTTTTAGGGTCATGGCTTAAGAAAATATGACAACAGACATTCAAAATGTAATACTAATGTGTCAATAGAAGCTTCGTATGTAAATTTGACAAAATATTGATTCTGCATAGTCTTATAAATATATGAATGATTGCTATGGCCATTCTAGCTCTATAATTCTAGAATTTCCAGAGTTAAGAGACCATTGGTGAGCACTGCAGTTTGAATGAAGCTTTCAAAATGGCATTTGGTTTTGAGTTGATTGTTCTGAAGAATGCCCTTCTGAGCTGAAGAGTTGACTCCCACCTGAGTCACGGCACCAATACAACCCCACCACTTAGAGCGAGTGTCAAACTGGGTTCTACAGCATGAGAGACTAAGGACACTAAAGAGTGTAGACTCTAGGTATAATGTAGTGTGGTCTAGAAGTTGGCCTTCAATACATTTGCCTTTATATAAACTCACTCCAATCTGGGTCACGGCACCAATATAAATCACTGCTCTAAGCAGGAGTCATCTACAACAAGAGAGGCAGGCAAGATTAAAAGAATATGCTCTCTAACATTAGTCACAATACAAATATTGAGACCAGGGAAGTGAGGTTTACTTATAGTTCCTACTACAAGCCACCTACCGTTACACATGAAATACAGATACATTTTTCATTGTGAGATCTATAGGAGAAACAGGTTGAATTTTCATTTTAAAATAATCCAATATCACTTTACCCATCATATAAACAAGTTAGATGAGAAGCTTTTTGTAAGTTTAGTGTTATGTCAACGTGTTGTGTGTTCTAATGAAGATGACCAAGGTTTTGTGTGCTGGCATGATGAAATACATATCATTAATACAGAGTCTGAAAACACACCTTACATTTTTGGCATGCTTTGCCACCTTCTGAACATCTCTTGATTAGAGGCAGCTTAGGGAATATGTTCTTTACATGTGAAGATTTGAAGACTTTGAGTTAGAATAATCAAAAATTCCCTTGATTAATGCTGATGGACTTTTTGATGTTTCAAATTTCAGAGGTATCTTTTTCCTTTGAAAACTATGAAAAAAAAGAGCAGGGAGTGAAAAAAAAATTAGAAAGAACATCAAACATGTAGCTTTAAAAGACATGGAGTCAGGGCAACTACAGGGACCCTTACAATGTTTCTCTTTTAAAACAGCTAGGGATGGGCAAGGGGAGGAATCACACACAACATTCATTTAAAGGGCACATTTATTTGATTAGCAGCCATGGAGTGAAGCCCCAGAGAGAGAGAGCCGGCCCTGATCAAAAGGGGAGGGCTGGGGCAATAATTACGACATGAAGGTCTCTCTTTTTTCTCTTTTCTCAGGTGCCACCCTGGCAACAACAGGAAAGAAAGACTGAGGCACTAATTAAGCACACAACCAAATGAGACCTGCCACTCCAACATTGCATGGTGATTCATAATTCCCTGCCGTGAGGGATTCACGATTGCATGTGCAAACATACGAGCCGGGGAGCCTACTGTTTGACCAACAGGCCTGCCTTACATGCTTAATGCACTTTTACATTACTATGGTAAACCTAAAATATATAGTGTTAAACTGGATGTTTTTACAGATACATATAAAAATGTTTGTGTTTCTTTCAAAAACATGAAACGGAATTTACTTTTTAACATTTTTCAATGGTCATTTCTGTAAAGATGTTATGTTGATCATGTTGTATGTAAGTAATGTGTACTTTTTTAGCGCATTTTTGTGTATGGCCATACACCCAAATCACTTCACAATCATGGGGGGGGGGGGGGGGGGGGGGGGGGGGGTTCTCCACACCACAACCAGTGTGCAGCACCCACTTGGATGATGTGACGGCAGCCACAGGACAACAGCGCCAGTGCACTCACTACACACCAGCTATAGGTGGAGTGGACAGACAGTGGTACAGCCAATTCAGTGTATGGGGGATGATTGGGAGGTCATGATTGGACAGGGCCAATGGATGGAATTTGGCCAGGAGACCGGGGTAACACCACTACTCTTTACAAGAAGTGCCATGGGATTTTTAATGACCACAGAGAGTCAGGACCTCAGTTTAACTTCTCATCAGAAAGACGGCACTTACTGACAGTACACAGCAAATTCATCAGAGTTGAATTCTCGGTGTTGAAGCATTTCAGAGTAAAGTGTTGACATTATAGAGTTAGATTTTGATAAATGAATATAATCATTAGTTAGAAGCTGATTTGATTAGTGCGAAATCAAGGAGTTATCTATCCAACACTTGGTGGTGTTATTTCCAACATCCGGGAATTCATGCAGCCCCAGTCACTGAAGAATTTTCCAGACGCCGTTTTCCATCGGAATTTCAGAAGGGCAACTGGTGAGTGAAACTACCTCAATGTTGGCATTTTACTGACTTTCTCTAAGGAAATACAGTTGTTAATATATTGTTAGGTTAATTACTTTAGAATGAAGTGACACTTTTAAACGTCTGCGGTTCATTCATGGTCGTTTGGGTATGGAAGTTAACAGCATTGACTTCTTTTCAAGAATGTTTTTCTATATGCTCACGCATACATAGTGCATAAACATAATATGTACATGTTCAACAGCGTATTTCTGCCACGGTAAATGCCTTTTTCTGTGTTGTTACCCATCTGTAAAATAAAATCAACACTTCTCCTTTAATTCGCAGCGCCGAAACTAGCGAGGGAATCCCTGCAGCTTATCCTCTGCCCGGTACCACAGGACGTTTTTCTCGCTTTGGAGAGTTTCTGAAACTTAGCTGGTGAGTAAATCAACATATGAATACTTGTAAAAGGCTTCCTGACTAGAAATATGATTGTTTGTTATTCGTGTACGTTAATTTGGTTATTTCAAACACCGCGGCCCTTTTAAACTGGGTCATTCGTGGCCGTCCATGTAATGTTAGTTCATACGATTCATAGACTTATGTGTTACGTACGCTTGAATTATATGAAGTGTTGACAACTAACGTTTGCAACGTTAACGTGTTTAAATAACCGCGTTCGCACTTTCTCATACATTTAACGTTAGTAAGTTAGGCTAGTTCTGTAGTCAGGGACATCCTATTCAAGCTTTTCTTCCGCGCATGATATTGTGCTTAAAACTATAGGCTAAACTTTGCATGCACGCAACATTTCCGTTTCGTTAAAGTCATTTAGTGCGTTGTAAATAGCCACCTGTCTGTAAAATTAATCAACTGATTCATATTTTAGCAGCTTAACGACCAAGGAGAAGTCCATGCCCTGGTAATATTGCCACAACCCATTTCCTGTAATGTAATGCACAGCTTTGGAGAGTTGCTGAAGCATATATGGTGAGTAAATCAACTTAAATTTATTATAAAGTTAACCTTTTTTGCCCAGAAATATAGTTAACTTATTAGTGCATTTGTAGTTCAATTATTCAAAAATACTGCAGTAGTTGTGAATTTTGGCAGATCGTTTGTGGTTGCTTAGTACTTGAATACAATTTCATATCGACAGTTATTAACATTATTTTAATAACTAAATGCATGTGAGTGTGTTCAAATGACCGCGCTTTTTTGCCTTTTAAAAAATTAAAAGGGTTTGTTCACCTATAAAATAAAATTGACACTTTATTCTGTATTTTAGTACCAAAACTAGCAAGGGAAGCCTTCTCCATCTGCAATACCTCCAGATAATATTGCATTTTATGTAATACGTCACAATATATTGTTTGTTTATTTTATATAAATTAATATTTTAATGGCTCATTTGTTGCCCTTTGTATAGTTAGCTAACAAATGCGTGTAAACACTGTGAAATAGCTTAATTTTGTTAAAACTTACAATCTTGTTTATTGTATTATTTACAGGTTTGATTTGTAGAATTATTATCAAGAATCAACACCTGAATCAAAAGGTATGTGAAGGAACGTCAGGCATGCTTTGTGATGTTCATCGCTGAAGGTAGGTTTTCCTTTTTTTTTTTTAATCTGAAGGTTATGCATATGTGTTAGATACTAATGTGTTGTTTTTTAACAGCCACAGTTCTCCATACAATGATACAAGACCCTGACTCTGATGATGGCTGAGTAGAGACTGATTGAGATTGTGTATTTCCAGAGTTGGTGGAATGACCAAGCACACCTTCTTGGTCATTCATGGTGATTATAATGAAGGTATGTCATGGAAGAGAATAATATAGGTTTAAATAAAGTTCTGTATTTGTTTCACAATAAGCTGAGAGGGCAGTACAGCATTAGAGAATAACAAATTACATGAAGGTGATAAGTTTAGTATTGTGGGTGAACTGTTACTTAAATAATGTTCTGCTCTTTGCTTTACACTTTCCCCTTCTGTGTATCCTAATATTTTAGATTCTATTTGGACCTGAAACATCTGCTAGACTCCTGGAAAGGTGGCATCAATACTGTACCTGGAAGGGCCTAACAAGTTGAATATGGTAAAGAAACACACACACACACACACACACACACACACACACACTGCTTGCAAAAAAAAAAGTGAATTAACAGTTTCTGTGTTTCATAATTCATGTTTTGTTTTGTTTATTCACTGTTATTAATTGTGTACAAATTGCAGCATTGATCTCCACTTGGTCAATAATTTTTTGATGTTTGTGTAGTTTTAAATATTATATTGTGTAAGAAATAATATAGAGATAATTAAGTCCATAAACAGACAGAAAATGTTCATGCAGTTTATTCCCAAGTTTTTGTACCATAATGTACACCACCAACCCAGACAATATACAGTTTCACTTCAAACTAATACAAATGTAATTAAAAGTAACTTTTTAAAGTCAGTAATTGTTGGAGAAAAGATCAAGATCACATTATGGAATTTAACAGAAATCACAAAATACAGAAAACTGTCAGCTTATGGATATTTTTTACACTGTGGCCAATATTTGTGGGAAGTCCGCATCAATAAAAACAATGTAAAAGATTTTAAGCTCCTCTAAATTTTGCTCCAAATGTTGTGTTAATTTGAGGATTCTGGAGAGACAGCTGCCTGTTTTTTCTGTTCTAGTCATAGTGGTTAACCTAATGGTTTTGGAGATTCCAACAGTGATATATGTCTTTTTTTTCTACTTTTGCATATCCTGTCACCTCATCCAGCTGGGAGAGTAAAGTTGTGGATCATCATGTCGATTTTCAAAAGGTGAGTTTAGATTTCTTGAATATGTTATATTTACTTTAAATGTTCTTTTGAATATATCATAGAATTTGATTGCAATTCATTTCAAACATTTTTCTCAGTCATGCTGGAGTCCTGAAGAGTTCTTAGACGAGCATCAGCTACCCTATATCCTTGCATCTGGAACCACCAGACGAGCGATCAGCAGCTACTACATCGTCAGGGACATCCAAGGTCATCCTGTGGCTGGGAAGCATATCATTCACCGGACATGCTTGATGAGATTTCCTAGGTCCAGTTTGTTTTCATACAAGTTTACAGCATTTATACCTTCATTCAGACTGCTGTCTTTGTCATTGATGACCAAGGAAACACCAGAAGTGAAAGATTTGCAAGCCAAGTTGCTCTTTTGAGTTTAAAATGTAATTTCAGAAGAAAACTATGAGTGACACTATATTGAACTTTTTCAAATTGCTCTGATCAAGTTCAATTGTCAAAACATCAGTAGATATGCCAGCTCTGTCTATGTGTGGACCAAAGGACTGGAACAGCCTTTTCGAACACTGGTCATACATATTTTGTTGATGCTGTCTGTATAATAAAAATGATAAAGCATATTGTTGCATTTTAAAAACTGAATGAATTGTTGAAGTGCTGAACGTTTTTAAATAAAATGTTTTTTTTGTAATTTACAGTCTTTTTTCCCTATTGCCATATTTACACTCAAGAGAGTTGAATAAAATAATAATATATTGAAGTAAAAAATTACACCGAACACCAAAATAAAATTTATTTTACACCGGGTGGTGTTAAATATAGTTACATTTTTTAACTCTGCCCAGAGTTAAAATTAACCCTAATGTCGGTGTCAATGTGCCAACACTTTTAAAAGTGTTGATCTAACTCTCTTGGGAGCGGACCCCATGAGACACTTTCAAAGTGTTGAAATTAACTACCTTAGAGTTGTTTTGGGTCCCTGTACTTTGCTGTGTATAATATCCCCTTCACTTTATTGGTGTATTAGGACTCACACAGACCACAGGTTGAGCACCCCCTGCTGGCCTCACTAACATCACTTCCAACAGCAACCTAGTTTTCCCATGTGGTCTCCCATCCAGGTACTGGCCAGGCTTAGCCCTTAGCTTCAGTAAGTAAACGGTCTTGGTCTGCAGGGTGATATGGCTGTGGCATATCTGTTCCGTGTTCAAGCATCAAGTTTGCATGTTCTCCATGTGTTTGTGTGTGTTTCCTCCAGGTGCTCTGGTTTCCCCATAGTCCAAAAATATGTGGTATAGGTGAATTGGATTACCTACATTGGCTGTAGTGTATGAGTGTGTGTGTGAATGATATAGTTTATGGGTGCTTCCCACTGCTGGGTTGCAGCTGGGAAGGCATCCGCTGCATAGTACAATACTCATTCACTATTGACCAATAAACTCATTGTTTGTTAACATATATATTTTTATCAGTGACATTGGGGCCCGAAGTCTCCATCAGTTTTACTCTTTGAAATCTTTATTTTTCCTAAGGGCCCTTCAAAGTGTCCAGTTTTGATTTTGTCGGTTGGTATGACAATTCAATATGGTGGCCTTGATAGTTTTATCACATTTAAATATCCTGTTTTTGCTGAATTTTGATTTCAATTTAGTTTTTGCTGAATTTCAAACCAAGCATCAAAATGAGTAAGTAATGGGATTTTAATGACGCTGATTATGGCATGGTTGTTGGTGCCAGAAGAGTTGATTCAGAAACTGATAATCTACTGGGATTTTCACACAACCATCTCTAGAAAAAAATATCCAGTTTGGCAGCAGTTCTGTGGAGGAAATTGTTTGTTGGTTTTGAGTTCATAACATAACACATTTGAGCCGATAGGTAAAGAAACACAGGTCAACAATAGAGCAACTCTGAACCCACAACAGGTCCACACCTGTCACTGAAGAACATTTGACACTACAGTTCAAAGATTCATGCACATCAAAACTGGACAATAGAGTGAACAGGTTTCCTGGGGGTATTCCAGAAAGCTGGTTATGTGACATACCCGGGTAAGTTTAAGAGTAAGTGGATAACCTCAGCTTTGGTTCCAAAAACGGAGGTAACTTTTGGGGTATGTTAAGTAGCCATAGCAACTTACTTTCTGAAGATAACCTGCTCTGGAGCAAGTTATGTTTCAGAGTTTGTCTGTTTCAGAGAGTTTACTAAGCGTTGCGTTCTCTTGATGAGAATTTTGATGGACGTCGACTTAAACTTTCTGTCGTGCACCACAGCCACCAAAAGGGTACCCTTGGTAGTGGAAATGCAAGCCTGATAAAAGTGACCCGTACCGAACCGTACCGTACTTTACCACTGTACCACAGGAAACGAGCCATAATACAGCTCCAGTAATCAAATATTACCTTTTAAGAGAATGTTTCTGTGTTTAATTTTGACTTTGGACAGAGTTCTTCTAACTCCAGAAGGATTACAATTTCTATAAGCCTTATATACTAGTCAATACACATTAGTATTGTGGCCTTAAGAAACTAATGGGAGGAAAATTAAATGCATGAATGAAAAGGGAGGGTAACATGTAATTTAATAAACAACCAATTCTCTTATTATTTAGTTTTTATTTTCTTATCTATATTTTATCTTATATTTCTTTCCTTCGTTGATGCAGATGTGTATTGCTTTTATGTATAATCGGCCTTAATTCCTCATACGCCAGCATTAAAACCTCAAACTCCACTCTGTAAAGTGTGTTGCCCTTTTTTCTCACCGTGACTTTCTATGGTGACTCATGAATTTGGCGATCTACTGAAAATGCCTTCAGGTATGCGACATGCACGCTCATTAACTTGTGGTTAACTTCAGGGGGTTGATTTAACTAACTCTTATCAGCTGTTTTGGAACCGACATACAGTAAGCAGGCTTTGGGTTAATCAACCGAGAGTTCAGGGTTTAGCAGATGGTAAGTTAACCCAGCTTTCTGGAATACGCCCCCTGGTCCGATGAGTCTCGATTTATGCTGCAACATTCAAATACTAGGGTCAGAATTTGATATAAACAACATGAAAGCATGAATCCATCCTGCCTTGTATCAATGATCCAAGCTGCTGGTGGTGTGAGTACCAACTGAGCATTGTTACTAAATGCCACAGCTCATCTTAGAATTGTTAAAATAAGAGAAAAAAACTATTATTTCACTTTTACTTTTACTCTCTCTCTCTTGGCTGTTGTCAGAGTCTGGTGTCTTGTGTTTATGTCATGTGACTTCCCCATGTGCTATGCTCCATGTGCTTTATGTTTGCAAGTGTTTTTATGTAAGGGGTTATTAGTTACCTGTGTCTCTCCCTTGTTTGTATTCAGTTCATTAGGTCTTGTGCATTTATACTCCTGTGTTTTGTTCAGTCAATCATCTGGTATTGAATGGTCATCTCCTTTGCATTACTGCGTGGTACAGTGCCTGTAATGAGTGTTATTGTTAATACATATGTGTTCTTTTGATAATTCCAGAGTTTGGTGCATTTGTAGAGTGAGCGAACATGACAGCTGTTGCCTCATTGCTGAGGTATTGAGATGCACTGGGCAATGTTTGTGTATATACATGACCAACCAATTGTGGCATTCAACAAGGCATGGCGTAAAGAAAAAGTTAAAAATAATAGAAAGCATACACAATTATTGATGAAGAAAGTAAGCAAAAGCTAAACATTTTAGGAGAATTAAATTCTGGCAGGACAATTTTTTGGTGTGTGTGTGTTTTTTTTTGTATTAGAATAGCATATGGTTACCCTACTTTATAACCAAAGTGGACCCATCTTTTGGGCGACACAGCGGCGCAGTAGGTAGTGCTGTTGCCTCACAGCAAGAAGGTTGCTGGTTCAAGCCTCGGCTGGGTCAGTTGGCGTTTCTGTGTGGAGTTTGCATGTTCTCCCTGCATTCGCATGGGTTTCCTCCGGGTGCTCTGGTTTCCCCCACAGTCCAAAGACATGCGGTACAGGTGAATTGGGTAGGCTAAATTGTCCGTAGTGTATGAGTGTGAATGAGTGTGTGTGTGTGGATGTTTCCCAGAGATGGGTTGCGGCTGGAAGGGCATCCACTGCGTAAAAATGTGCTGGATAAGTTAATTCCGCTGTGGCGACCCCGGATTAATAAAAGGGACTAAGCTGAAAAGAAAATGAATGAATGAATGACCCATCTTTTGATGACAATAACATGCCATTTCACAAAGTTTAATCATCATTGTGCGGTACTTCTTTGATGACATCAGTTTGAATGCAGAATATTTTTAAACACACCCTCTTCAAGAGTTCACACTTAGCTGATGATTAATTATAAAGCTTGTTTGGCATGCTGTCCCGGGAGAGAGCCCTGAGCTCTTGAGATCCTCGAGCCCGGGGCTCCCTCCTGTTGCAAGGTGAGAGGGGAGATCGAGCTCAGGTAGATCTCGAGAACTCCCCCTTCGTAGTGTTGAAGAGCAGATAGTAGTTCTCTTTAACGAGATAGGTACTACATAGGGAGCAAGTCTATAAAGTTGATTAATCAATCATTTAGGTTGCGTGTTTTTAATCGGTGGAAGGAAACCGGAGGACCCGGGGAAAACCCACGTGAGCACGGGGAGAACATGCAAACTCCGCACAGAAAATGCCCGCTGGTTGGTAAAGCCTAGAACCATTGACATTCTTGCTGTGAGGCAACAGCTCTAAGTGCTGGGCCACCGTGTCACCCATCTAGAAAGGGAAAGAGTAGGGGTGGAAGGGGGGATTCTTCAAAGCGAAGATAGCGGTGATATGGAACCCGGGATATTTATAGTAGTTTAGGGATCATCTGATTGGTGCATGTTGATTTGGATAATGTGGGTCCAGCTGCTAGCAATCATAAGCACATGATCCTCTCGAAATTAGTGTCAGCAACTTCTGGATAACATGGACTTTTAACTGAAAACTTTTGAACACATGAAAATGGTTTGATTTTCGCATATCACAGGGTGACCAGATCTCAGTTTATCAGAGCACTTTCACAGATGTGCCGCCAACAAATCTGCAGCAAATGTGCAATGCTAGGATCAAAATCTCAGAGGAACGTTTCCAGCACCTTGTTAAATCTATGCCACAAAGAATTAAACGGCTTCTGACAACAAAAGTAGGTTCAACCCTGACAAGGTGTACCTAATATAGTCTTAAGGGCCAAAAGTTGTTAAAGAAATCTCATTTATCAGACTTGTTCAGCACTCGAAAGAGTCGCAGGTAACGAGAGAGAGGAGTGTAGAAGCAGAAAGCTATGCTAATGCAATACTCGCGCTATGAATTATACTTTCATAAAATGTGAATTCGCCCTCTACATTCACGTAACACAAGACTTTCCGCGCTCTCAGAGATGAGGACGTGAACATTTTCGAGTTGTTATTTCCAAGTTTCAGAGTGTGACCTGAGCTGTTTCAATGATGGTGAGACTGTAAAAGGCATCATTATCCCGCCCTGACAGAGAGGTGAGGGACGTGGAGAGACACACAGGTTATCAGTGTCTGGACAGAGTTTAATTTGTGGCTTCCTGGAACTGCAAACAGCAAGCCCTGAGTGAGTAATACAGTCAGGAGCTGACATCAGGCTATCATGTTCATCATTCCACTACCACTGACAATGACACAAAGTTCATCTATTATTAATGCAGAAGCTCATGCTCAACAAATTGCAGGAACTCGGCGAGTGTGTTTGTGTTGCGGAATATATGTGCGCGAGTGTGTTCCAGGGACAAATAAACTACCTCCTCACACTTGCTGTACATCTGCACTGTTTGATACAAATTGCTCTGATTGGATTGGTGAGGCATGGTGGGCCAAGATGCCACAACTGCACTGGTCTGAGCCCATGAGGAAGAGCATTTTGTCCTTCATCCCAGAACTGTCTTCCGGCCTCTCCCCCGCGTGCCAACATGTCAATCAGCCATAATTGCTATCCTGGAGGAACAATATCAGGCCTTGGAGCTCTGACCGCACGGATTCCTTGCAACACCTAATCTGTTAATGAGAGCCGCTCTGCTATTTTCAGCCCCGCCGCAGACAGAGACGCCATCACCGCCGTCGAGGAGGAGGAGGAGGAGGAGGAAGGGCCCACACGGCTAACGGTGACAGCAGAGGACAAGCAGACTGAGAAATGTAGAAATCCAGTATCTAGCAGTAGAAATGCTAACTTACCCCACCCTATTCATCAGTGGCTTCAAAACACTTATCTCAAGTGCAGGGTCACTCATTGAATGTTTTACATTTAGGAAGACCCCTTCATATACTTAGAAAGATACGAGTTCTTAATAATGTTTCTTGTGTGATACCACAGATGCTGTTCTTTACAGAACCATGTGTCTTTATGTGATAAACAAACCTTTTTGTAACACTTTAGTATAACACTATTAGCTAGTTGGTTATTAGCATGCATATTATTAACATTTTGGCTGTTTATTAGTACTTATAAAATACATATTAAGAATTATTACATCCCTCCCTAAATGCCTAATCCCATCTAATACATACTACCTTACAAACTGTTAACCGTTATGTACTGTTGGGGATGTTTTTATCCACACTGGAGGGATTTTGATTCTTAATTTGGCCATAACTTTTTCTGTTTCAGCTAGCAGAAGGATTTTTGGTGGCAAATCTTATTTTGACACATATTTTGAGAAAGTGCTTTGAACTTAAAAAAAAAAACTAAAACTTAACAATACACTCTGGACAAATTTACTACCTTTCTGTTATGTTAGGGATGAAAACATCCACTAAATTAAACTGCTGTAAAAATGCATCAGATATTTTTTTTTTCTTTTCTTTTTTTTTTTTTTTTTGCATTAAACTGTTAATCTACCTCAGTCCTGATCAAAACTACTAAATTGTTTAGTAAATTACATGGTTTTAACTCTTTAATTGCCAAATTCATAAATGATGTCACTGATTTTGTGACATTATATTTTTAATATAAAAAGTACTGTAATTGTGGACTGGATTTTTTTCAAGCCTTTTATCAAGTCTTGGACATGTGAAACAACATGTTTGTTTGTTTGTTTGTTTGTTTGTTTGTTTGTTTGTTTGTATACTTTATTGTCCCTCATGGGGAAATTTTCTGTAGACTCAAAGAGCACTTCAGCAAGTTCTGACACAATAACAATTAAAAATAAGCAAACATGCAAAGGAATTACATACAGGAAAAAAGCATAAGCACACTATCGATCAGTGTTCAATAGTCTGATTGACACTGGAATAAAAGAGTTCTTAAGTCTGTTCCGCTTTCAGCGGAAGGTTCTGTATCTTCTACCAGAAGATAAAAGATCGTAAAAGGGGAAGAGTACATGAGATGGATTGTTTAAAATTATTTTTGCTTCATTCAGAGTGCATCGCTCGTAAAGTGTTTTAATACTAGAAAGACTTTCAGATCCTATTAGTCTTGTAGCAGTTCTGATAATATTAAAAAGTTTTGATTTCAGATTTACAGAAAGATTACCATACCATGTAGATAGACCATACCTGATGACACTCTCAAATACAGCGTGATAAAATAAGTACATAATTTTCTTATCAACACCATAAAACCATAACCTTCGTAGAAAATACAGTCTTTGGTGAAGCTTTTCACAGATCCAGTTTAAGTGAGTGTCCCATGTTAGAGACCTGTCTATGTGAATTCCCAAATACTTGTATGACTGTACCTGAGCGATTTCTTGATTATGTACAAACACTGGTGAATGCTCGACAACACACTTGGGATCAAAGATTATTTCCTTTGTTTTTTTTGTATTTACTTTTAAAAAGTTTTCATCACACCACTCAACAAATGAATCAATTTCAGAAAAAATAGACAAAAACAGAATCTTGTTTTTTCAGCAAACTTTAAATTACCGTATCGTCTGAATATTTAAAAATAAATTCTGTGAGTGCCTGCACTCATTGAGCACTCATTAGTATATACCGTAGAGTTAACATAACAAACATTGCCTCTGATGCATTGTTTTTGATTGATTTAAATATTTTCTCTCTAATTTACTGTTGGAGGCTGTTCTGTGTTAGCTGGAAGGCTGCAACCCACTGCTGCGTAAAACATATGCTGGAAAAGTTGGCAGTTCATTCTGCTGTGGCGACCCCAGATTAATAAAGGGACTAAGCCAAAAAGAAAATGAATGTATGAATAAATGAATGTTAGGTTGGGGTTGGGGTTAGGATTAGTGTAAGTTGACATGTACTTGCAAAGTTATGGAAAAGTCAGTTAAATGTATTGAAGGAGCAGTATCAACAGATATTAAGCAGACAGTCTACTAATACTCAAATGAGAATTTTATTGGCATGTAGTTGCAATGCAACATTTAGACAACAAAATGTGCAATAGGGACCATCAAAATAAAGTCTTACCCACCATATAATCATACATTTTTGATTGTTTTCCCTGTTGGGAAGAGATAAATTTGTAATTGTTACTGTTGAGCATCAGTTGGCACCATTAACCCTTTAAATAGGCCTGTGTAAAAAAGCTTAGTTTCTGGATTTCATATGGAGTATAACAACAAATTAAAGTGTGTGTGTGTATGTGTGAGTGTGTGAGAGTGTGAGAGTGACCTTTGTGCACTTACCTTCATGTGGCTGAGAAAATCAAAATATCTCAGCCCTCTACATGGACTACATGGAGTAAACAAAAACAAAGACTGTGTATTTATGCACCATCAAATCTGGTTACAATGGAAGTAAATGGGGTAAAAACAGCCACCAACATGCATCAAAACCAATGTTGTTACTAATCGTCCACATGTCCAAGACAAAAAATAAAAATCCAGTCCACAATTACTTTTTGTATTGAAAATATGTCATTTTGCGTGTTTTTTTTTTCTCTCTCACCAAATCAGTGACATCATTTGTGATTTTTTTTTTAGTTAGGCTACATATAAGTTCAATGAAGTATTATTACTTCAAGGTTGTAGTGTAGTTTTGAGGGAATTTATGTGTGTCTTGACTAATATTAATAGTATACTTTGTTTCCTGTTCAAAATATACCAGCACACTGGTTTTATTAATAGACTGAGAGGACAAAAAAATTATTACAGAGACTTTAACGGGGAAGGAAAATCTGGCAAAGAGAAATCTACATCTCTGTAATTTACTAACTTTTTTAGTTTTTCTTTGAAATTGTTTTTATAAGCAAAAGTTTAATTAAAGCAAATATTTTCAATGTCATTTTCTTTCTCTTTTATGATTGCTTGTAGAAAATGTAAAAACAGCCACATAAGACTTTAACAGTCCACTCAAAATTAGGTGGGTAATTAGTTTTAGAAAAACGAAAGGATGAGTAATGATGAGAGAAATTTAATTGTGAGATGAAATGTTCAACTGTGATGAACAACAAAAAAAAGATTTCATTTAATTAAAGCTAGTGTGTCTGTTCATTCATTCATTCATTCATTCATTTGTAACACTTTAGTATGAGAAACACTTATTCACCATAAACTACTAGCAAGTTGGTTTCAGGTTTGGGAAAATTAAAAGGGTATAGTAATGCATAACAATAATAATAATAATAATAATAATAATAATAATAATAATAATAATAATAATAATAATAATAATAATTCCTTACATTTATATAGCACTTGTACACTAAAAGCACTTTAGACATTTGTGGAGGGAATCTCCTCATCCACCACCAGTGTGCAGAATCCATCTGGATGACGCGACAGAAGCCATATTGCGCCAGACCGCACACCACACACCAGCTGATTGGTGAATAGGAAACAGAGTAATGAAGCCAATTATGATATGGGGATGGTTAGGAGGCCATGATGGGAAGAGGCCAATGGGCAAATTTGGCCAGGATGCCGGGGTTAAACCCCTACTCTTTTTCAAAAGGATATCCTGGGATTTCTAACGACCACAGAGAGTCAGGATCTCAGTTTAACGTCTCATCCGAAAGATGGCACTCACTGAAAAGTATAGAGTCCCCATCATTATACTGGGGCGTTAGGACCCAAACAGACTGCAGGTTGAGTGCCCCCTGCTGGTCACACTAACACCACTTCCAGCAGAAACCTAGCTTTCCCATGTGGTCTCCCATCCAGGTACTGACTGGGCACAGCTCTGCTTAGCTTCAGTGGGCGACCATGCGAGAGTTGCAAAGAGCTAGCTGCCAGCCATAGACTGTAGGAATGCAAAATAATCATTAATATGCGTTTTATAAGTACTAAAAAAACTACCTAAGCTATATGCAACTAATTAAAAGTAATAATTGGTCTCCAAACTAAACTGTTAACATTTATGTATGTGTGGTTGATTGGTTGGTTGGTTGGTTGGTTGGCTGAATGACTGACTGACTGACTGACTGACTGACTGACTGACTGATTGATTGATTGATTGACTGATTAATTGATTGATTGATTGATTGATTGATTGATTGATTGATTGATTGATTGATTGATTGATTGATTGACTACTCATATCAACATGCACATTATGCACTTTTTGCATAATGTACTTGTTGCATAATTTTTGCCGACATTTTTTAATTGACAGCATTGCCTTTTGTTATAAAACAGCAGAGTTGAATTAAACAAGTGCCTCTTTTAGCCCACACACTCATATTCACACATTCAAGAAATCTCATACTTAAACTGCCTCTTCAATCTGATGCCCAGAATCCATCTGATCTTTCAAGGCCTTTAAATTGTTTTCTACTTGTAGTTCTGTGATTATTGAATATCATATTGTTTTTGCAAACTTATTCAGTATAACAATGAGCTCTTTCTGTTTTGCTTACCTTCAAACATGAATTTTGTTAGTAGTGTACATTTAAAGCAAATCAACAAATCATTCTCCTTTAAAAGCAAAATAATGAAATAATTAAAATGTAAAAAGGAGAGAGAGAGAGAGAGAGAGAGAGAGAGAGAGAGAAAGAGAGAGAGAGAGAGAGAGAGAGAGAACGACAGCTCACAGGATCCTCAAAGCTTTTGCTTTCCAACAGAGGAATAAGTACAAGGCACATAAAGGAGCTACACAAACAATCCTTAATGGAACAGATACAAGGCTTTTTAATTATCTAACTCAATCAGCGAGAGACCAGTGGATCAATGAATCCCCATTACACTGGCCGGTGGAGCATCAAGACAGGGCCAGTTTACATCAGTTCAAACGGCCAGCCAGGCTGCAGCTAAGTGACAGATTACTGTTTGTGGCTAATCTGAAGCCGTCGCAGCGTTTGAACAGAACACATCTTTAATTCAGGCGCTGAGGCGAGCTGTGGCCTCATGGATCTGTCACCGGGCCCAAACAACCACGCTGAAATATTTATGGCCCCTGACCTCACACTGGACATGATGTCATGTGACGTGGAGAGTTTGGGTGGAAACGTGGTGAGTTTTGCTCCGCAAATTATGGGCTTTGGTAAAATAATAAACAGTTGGCGTGTGTTTTATGGCTCAGGTTTTGAAAGTTGGCGTTCACTAAATGTTAGTGCCCTCAGTTTTCATATTTACACAACACTCATGTCATACAAGCCTGTAAAACTCTTTTTTTTCCCTTCTTCAGAAATGTAAAAAAGGTATTTTTAAGATTGGCGACGCAAAGGCACAGTAAGTAGTGCTGTCGCCTCACAGCAAGAAGGTTCCTGGTTCGAGTCTCGGCTGGGTCAGTGGGTGTTTCTGTGTAAAGTTTGCATGTTCTCTCTGCGTTCGTGTGGGTTTCCTCCGGGTGATCCGGTTTCCCCCACAGTCCAAAGACATGTGGTACAGGTGAATTGGGTAGGATAATTTGTCTGTAGTGTATAAGTGTGAATGAGTGTATGTGGATGCTTCCCAGAGATGGGTTGCGGCTGAAAGGGCATCTGCTGCGTGGTAAAAACGTGCTGGATAATTTGGCGGTTCATTTTGTTGTGCACCATGGGAGAGTAGCTGTATTCTCGCGGTGTCCAAAATAAAGAAGTGCTAAAGCAAGAGCCTTATTCTCTGTCTGTTCACCATTAAATGAATGAATGAATGAATGAATGAATGAATGAATGAATGAATGAATGAATGAATGAATGAATGAATGAATGAATGAATACTAGACACTCATAGACCACTAAAATTTTTGGAGAGAATGTGGAGACAACATTAAAAATATATTTTTCATTACTCATTTATGAATAGATATTTTTAATATAATTTTAATATAAACTTTTTTTCTGATTAAAAAAACACCGAAAAAAAAACGTATTTCTCATCTCGCGCGCACAGATCTTATTATACAACACTGGAATACATCACATCTGGTCAACCGATTCCATACGGTCTAGTCTGAAGCCGGTCTTCAACTGCACAAAACATTTGGACACGACTGTCAGAATACGCCCTCTTGTGGCAGTCGCACAGAATTTTCAGTTTTGTCGTGCACCATGGGAGAGTGACTCATTGGCGCAGTAGGTAGTGCTGTCGCCTCACAGCAAGAAGGTCGCTGGTTCGAGCCTCAGCTGGGTGAGTTGGCGTTTCTGTGTGGAGTTTGCATATTCTCCCTGCGTTCGCGTGGGTTTCCTCCGGGTGCTCCGGTTTCCCCCACAGTCCAAAGACATGCGGTATAGGTGAATTGGGTAGGCTAAATTGTCTGTAGTGTATGAGTGTGAATGAGTGTGTATGGATGCTTCCCAGAGATGGGTTGCGGCTGTAATGGCATCTGCTGCGTAAAAACGTGCTAGATAAGTTGGTGGTTCATTCCGCTGTGGCGACCCTGGATTAATAAAGGGACTAAGCCGAAAAGAAAATGAATGAATGAAGACCATGGCAGAGTAGCTGGATTCTCGCGGAGTCCAAAATAAAGGAGTGCAAAAGCAAGAGCCTTATTCTCTGTCTGTTCACCATTGAATGAATGAATGAACACTAGAAACTGATAGACCACTAAACATTTTGGAGAAAATGTGGAGACATTAAAAAATATATATATATTTTTTTTATTACTCATTTATGAATAGAAATGTTTTTTTTAATATAGACTTTTTTCTGAAAAAAAAATCTTCTTAGACAACACTGAAATACATCACATCCGGTCGGCCTGCTGCATACGGTCTAGTCGCAGGAGTTTTAATATTTCAACGTATCCGCAGCTCAATTCGGATCTGAATTTTCCACATACGGAGAAGATCGGAACTACACGCAGCTCCTGGACTACTCTCCATTGGAAATGAATGACTTCCGGTCTGTCGCTTGTCGTTTGTCATGTGCAGTGGAAAGAAGTCTCGAGTTCACATATTTTAATGGATCCGCAGCTCAAATCAGATCCAAATTTTTTGCATACGGAGATGATCGAAACTCCACGCAGCTCCCGGACTACTCTCCATTGAAAATGAATGACTTCCAGTCTGTCATTTGTCGTTTGCATGTACAGTGGAAAGGCGGCTTTACACTTCGAATGCTACTAGACTTAGAGCATGAGCTGTAGTTTAAAACATCTACTGAGAAAATACTTTGCTCCCTGAGAAACTGAAGGATTGATTATTATACGGTCTCTGTTTCCATCTTTTCTGAATGATGTAATGTCAACTGCCAATCACTACTGCAGTTTATAATACAAAGCGTCTCTATTTAATATTACTGCAATTTATACTACATGTAATTTATTGAACAATAAAATTTAACCAACAAATATGTAAGTATGCTTAGTACATTATTTAAAAGGATATTAATGACCAAGTTTTCATTCAGCATATAATATACAGTTGAAGTCAGTATTATTAGCCCCCGTGTATTATTAGCCCCCCTGAATTATTAGCCCACCTGTTTATTTTTTTTTCCAATTTCTACGAAGAGATTTTTTCAGCACATTTCTAAACATAATAGTTTTAAATAACTCATTTCTAATAACTGATTTATTTATCTTTGCTATGATGACAGTAAATAATATTTTACTAGATATTTTTCAAGACACTTCTATACAGCTTAAAGTGACATTTAATGGCTTAACTAGGTTAATTAGGTTAACTAGGCAGGTTAGGGTAATTAGACAAGTCATATAACGATGATCGTATAACGATGGTTTGTTCTGTAGACTATCCAAAACAATTATTCTTAGAGGGGCTAATAATTTTTACCTTAAAATCGGTTTTAAAAAATTAAAAACTGCTTTTATTCTAGACAAAATAAAAACAAATGAGGCTTTCTCTAGAAGAAAAAATATCATCAGACATACTGTGAAAATTCCCTTTCTCTGTTAAACATCATTTAGGAAATATTTAAAAAAGAAAACAAAAATTCAAAGGGGGGCTAATAATTCTGACTTCAACTGTACATAAAACTATAAAACTTCTAATCTATTCAAATTGTCCATAACAGGTGACTATGACCAAATATTGCATTTAAATATAATCTAAATAAATTGAATAAGTAGCTGTGAAAGGAGTCCTCTCTGAGAGACTGAATAAGGTCAAGAATCTTGGTGTGACTCTGGAGTCAGATCTGAGTTTCAATAGTCATGTCAAAGCAGTTAGTAAATCAGCATACTATCATCTCAAAAACATTGCAAGAATCAGATGCTTTGTTTCCAGTGAAGACTTAGAGAAACTTGTTCATGCTTTTATCAGCAGCAGGGTGGATTACTGTAACGGCCTCCTCACGGGCCTTCCCAAAAAGACAGTCAGACAGTTGCAGCTCATCCAGAACGCTGCGGCCAGGATTCTGACCAGAACCAGGAAATCAGAGCACATCACACCTGTCCTCAGGTCTTTACACTGCCTCCCAGTTACATTCAGAATAGATTTTAAAGTATTATTACTTGTCTATAAATCACTAAATGGCCTAGGACCTGAATACATTACAGATATGCTCACTGAATACAAACCTAGAAGAACACTCAGATCTTTAGGATCATATAAACTAGAAATTCCAAGAGTTCAGTCAAAGCAGGGTGAATCGGCTTTCAGCTACTACGCCCCTCGCTGCTGGAATCAACTCCCAGAAATGATCAGATGTGCTCCAACATTAGGCACATTCAAATCCAGGCTGAAAACACATCTGTTTAGCTGTGCCTTTACTGAATGAGCACTGTGCTACGTCCGACAAATCGCACTATTATGTTTTTCTCTTCTTTTTCATTCTTTTACAACCTGTTTTAACATATTTTTATCTGTTTTTTATTTGTTTTTATTTTTTCTTACACTTGTCGTTTTTATTCCTGTTTATGTAAAGCACTTTGAATTGCCACTGTGTATGAAATGTGCTATATAAATAAACTTGCCTTGCCTTGAATATACACCGACACAAATCAGAATATATATATTTTTTAAGAATATAAACTATCCTTATAATTAAACTGCAAATCTGCAATCTAAACAACTACATTCTCACCTAAAAAAAGTTTAAAATGTACATGATGTGATCCAACAGCCGCAATGTGTGTGCATTAGCAAAGATTTCATTAATAAGCTTATTAAATAAAGCACTTTGCCCAAATATCCTAGTTGTTACGTGAAATGGCATGATGCAGCAAAGTACATACAGTGGTGCCCTGCTGTATATTTCTGTGTTCATGCTTTAAAGAAGCATTATTATCTAAGCCATTCCTGATTAACAGTTGTGCTATAGAGAGAAAAGGGGAAGTGGGGGTCCAAAATAATCAGTAAATAGAAATTGACCACCATCTGTGTCACATCATCTACCTCATTATGGAAGGCTGATGACCATTGATCTTTCTCAACACACTCTGATCTACAGAAACAAGAGGGGAACAATCTCATTTCCTCTCGTAGGTCAGGGTCACATTCAGATCATTTGGGAACTAAGAGAGCTAGAGCACACATTTAGAACAGCAACATTAGCGAACAACTAACCATGAAGAATTGTTTGAGAAGATAATACTGCGAGGGTTTTTCTAATGAACCTCTTTTAGTGAATACTCTCTCGTTTCCTGATAATATTACGAGGCCACACATTGTTTCCATGGATTAAAATTACCCATGGAAATAGGTCATCATTAGTGTGCTTGTGCAATTAGCAAAAAGGCGTGAAATGGCGAAGAACAGCTGTGCCGTGGCTTAGTGTGGGATGCGGTTGGCACACGATAAAGGATGTGCGATAAATAACCTCATTTCATAACACCACATGTCAGCTGGGTTCATTTACAATCTACCATCCGATACGACAGATACAGACCAGACATGCCTCTCTTTCATCAGAATGCATTATGCCCAAAACTGTCTGATGATTCCGAGGCTTTCCAGCACGCCACTGATTTGAATGGAAAGCGAGGCTGGTTTAAAAAGACATTAATCGCCATGCGAATATGGCTGGGGAATATTTGCGATTGCATCAGTCATTGCATCACCTTCATCCCCAAAGAGGATTTGCCGTACATCTCCTCATATTTCGGGTGGCTGTCTGGGATAACTGCAGTGTCATTTATTTTCTCCAAAGTTCACGCAAACCTATTTCGGAGTGCTGTATTTTAAACTAATTGACTGTACAGTGCTCATTCTGGCAAGCCGGCGGAGTAAGTTCTAGCCAATTTATGTTGCCTAAAATAATGCACATTTTAAAGAGGTGTTTTTTGGACATGCTTCATAAGAAGCCCATTAATTAGATGCATTTGGGCCACACTTTATTCAGACAGCGCGCAGGAGCTGCATGTTCGCTTCTCACCCTCTCCATAGAGGCCTGTTGTTTAATTGTTGGCAATTTACCCTCTGGATCATATTTTTAGCCAGAGGGACTTGGGTTTCACTGTGTCGATCATGTGTGGAGAGCTTCATCTTCACAACAGACCAGCATCCCAACTTGTCGATCATGCTTGGAAAGAAAGCAACTCGATATATTAGCGCAGAAAGTGAACATCTATTCAGATTAAACTGGTTCACACTCTTTCTCTCTCACCAGTTACAGTTTGAGATATAGAGAATATTGCTTAACCAAATCCAGTGAGCAAAAAAAAAGCAAAATATGAGTCAGTCAAAGCATTCAATAATACAGACATGCGTTCCTGTAGATGCTTGTGGTTAATCTCATTAATTCTGACCAGTGTAATCATAAATAATTATAATTACACATTACAGATTTTCTTGATTGCTTTGGTGCAGCCGTCAACTGAAACTCCACATTTTCAAAACAGTTAACACACAGGCCTAAACAGCAGCACTCATAGTCAAAATGACATATTTTGCTTGCAAAATACACATACTGTGTCAAAACATTTAAAATATGCAACAAAAGCTAATTTTACCTTCAAACAGTACAACTTGCAAACAAGAATATGAGCTCTTTAAATTAATAATTTCACAATGGACAACAAAACACAAAATACAGAACTCAGTGTGAATCACAGCATGATTGCTTGCCATTGTAGCCTATTGTCAATGCCATTTCGTCACCTTAAAATTATAAGGTTCTATCTGACATTTTTGTCAAAATTGAGTTATTGACATATTTTTATTAAATGACAACTTATTTACATTATGGGATGTTTTTTATAAGTTGTTTGCAATTTAAGACTTTTTATTTACAGTAAAAAACAAATGTCACACACGTACTGTTTGCTATATGGAATGCAAAAACTTTGAAGCTCAATATCTCAAAATCATTCAGAACGCAGATAGAACCTTAGAATTCCAAGGTGACGATGGGTTGTCTTTCTATTTGGGCTGTCAAATTAGACTTTTTGCAAAGAATTGGATCCAGAATAAGAAATGTTTTGATTACAGTAAATTTATATTGAATTCATGACATTTTTCGAACTGTGGCTGAAAACTAAAATACTGTTACAGTAAAAAAAAAAACAAAAAAAAAAAACAGACAAAAGTAATAAATGACTGTAAATATTAGAGAAAACACATGTAAACCAATGTACAGTCAAATCTATTGTGAGTATAAGACCCTCAATAGCCACTATTGACCTTCTTCATCCATGCTGGCACAGAACAACACAGACCTTCCACTGTTTTTATAAGGTTTGCGGACTGATTGCTAATTGAAGATTTGTGTGAAGGTGTGTCAAATCAGTGCTTCAGTGATTTCATACTGATGTTGGTAGTTTCTAATGGTTAGGAATAGATGGTTTCTGTTTGGTTACCATAGCTAAAACAATGGATTTTGGACTGCTTGAATGACATCTGTGTTACCTGTTTTGAAAAATGTTGGGGAAAATGTGTCAATCCAATGAGAAAGAGTTTACACATTTGCAAGACATGTCTTCTGCTCTGATGGGATAGTGATGATGAAGATCAAGTGAATCCTAGTTTCACTAAACGTGTCTTAGCAAATGAGAAAAACTGTAATAGCATTCATAAAAATTGACAGCCCTAAAAAATAACATTTTGTAAAATTGTTTCGATTCATATGGCATTTGTTACCAATGAAGAAGAAAAAGAGAATAGTGTGTCCCCTTTGGTGAAGAAAATCAGAAATATAGCACATCAGTTTGTTACTGGAGGAAAATGAAAACAGTAAATCGCTCTTCACCTTCTCCATAGAGGCCTGTTGTTTAATTGTTGGCAATTTACCCTCTGGATCATATTTTCAGAGAGAGAGACTTGAGTTTCACTGTGTCGATCATGTGTGGAGAGCTTCATCTTCACAACAGACCCGAGTCCCAACATGTCGATCATGTTTGGAGAGAAAGCAACTTGATATATTAGCGCAGAAAGTGAACATCTACAGTCTGCAGTTGGAGATTTCACTCGTTCGCTCTTTCTCTCCACACCAATTAGTAAGCGTAACATACGAGAATATCGTTGAGGGATTAATAACTGCTCTGTAGATGGCAAAAGCGCAGACAGATACCCAAACAGCCAATCACGCTGGCACCTTTCACGTCTCATTTCCTCTCTCTGGAGCCTTGGAAAGAAAAGAAGACACTGACAAATCTAAAATGAGAGATAAATTAGATTCAGATGTGGCGGGTGTTTTGTTATTATGATGAGCTTGGCCAGTATCATATTTTCCACGTTTGAAATAGGCTAGTCTTGTCTAGCGAAAGGAAAGCTTAGGCTGAGGAGTCGTTTGTCATTCGTTTTCCGCCACATAATTATTTTGGGTCGCGTCGATTGAATATCTGATTCAGCTAATGAATTCGGAGGATTAATTTCACTGCAACAAGGCATCAATTGTTTCCAGTAAAGGGATGCTGAGTGCAGGGATGCCGCACAATGTTTTTTCTTCAGTAAACTGATCATCTACTGTTTTGTACTAATGGTGTTTGCGGAGGCCTGCATTGATCTGCAGGCTCTCTATTTTGCGCTGTCCAAATGATATCTGAGATGGCTATGAGTAATAGCAAAGTGCGCGTCCCCGTCTGTCCACCGCAAAGATATGTTGTGGCCAGGTAGTAATAATTGCGAATTTGCTAAGGGAGGTTTATGGGACTCGGTTCCACTGTGGGCTGCCGGTCTGAAACCTTGGCGGTTGACGGTTGTGTTGTTTGTGTCGCTTTGCATCACTTGTTTAGACGAGTGGCTTCATTGGCTGTGACATAACAGGCAGAAGGAGGGAGAGGAAAGTTCACGACATTCGCTGTGCACTAGGAAGGTTACAGACAGCACAGGATCCATATAAATGAATAGCAATTAGGTATCCAGGTTGCAACATACTGTACAGTTGTTGTTTTTTATGATATATTGACAAGAAGTATAATAAAAGTATAATAAAAAAGTATTTATTATAATAGATACAATATCTCCATGACCTTAAAGTAATTCCATCAGAATTGATGGTAACTTTTTTTTTGTCTATGAACATGACAGTAAGTGGTTTCACCTTCTTTAATAATTGAAGTCTCAAGTAGACATTTATAAGCACTACAAACTACACAATTATTTTTAAGAAATCACAAACAAAAATAAATGCATATGAAATTATGTGTGGCTAAATAACCTTTTATATATATTTATACACATAAACTTTATGCAAATATCATGCATATATATGATAGTATATAAAGTTGAAACCAGACGTTTACATACACTATAAAAAGGCACATTCATTCATTTTCTTGTCGGCTTTGTCCCTAGCGGGGTCGCCACAGCGAAATGAACCGCCAACTTATCCAGCACGATTTTACGCAGCGGATGCCCTTCCAGCCGCAACCCATCTCTGGGAACTTCCACACACACATTCACACTCATACACTATGGACAATTTAGCTTACCCAATTCACCTGTACTGCATGTCTTTGGACTGTGGGGGAAACCCGAGCACCCGGAGGAAACCCACGCAAACGCAGGGAGAACATGCAAACTCCACACAGAAACGCCAACTGACCCAGCCCAGCCGAGGTTCAAACCTGCGACCCAGCGACGTTCTTGCTGTGAGGCAACAGCACTACCTACTGCGCCACTGCGTTGCCTTAAAAAGGCACATAACCATTTAAAAAAAAAAGTCAGATGTTAATGTGACTAAACTTTTTCTCTTTTAGGTAAGTTAGGATTATCAAATTTGTTTCTGTTATGCTTAATAGCAGAATAATGAGAGAGATATTTTTTGATAAATTGTTATAACTTTTCTTGAAAGTCAAGTTTACAATACAATACAATAAGATTATTATGCCTCTGAAACAGCTCAGATGATGGTGTCAAGGTTTTGGAAGTTTCTGATTGGCTAGTTGACAACATTTGAGTTAATTGGAGGCACAACTGTAGAATAGTATTAGGAAAACCTCAAACACACTGCTTCCTTGTGTGACAACATGGGAAAATCAACAAGCCAGAATCAACAAAAAAGCCAGATTGCAATTTGTTAAATTACACTGGGAAATAAAATATTTTTTGGAGACATGTCCTGTGGTCTGATGGAACTAAGATTGAACTCTTTGGCCATAATGACCAGTGTTACATTTGGAGGACAAAGGGGAAAGCTTACAAGCTTAGGAACATCATCCCAACTTTGAAGTATGCGGTCGGTAGCATCATGTTGTGGGGCTGTTTTACTGCAGGAGAGACTGGTCCACTTCACAGCATAGATGGCATCATGAAGAAAGAACATTATGTAGAAATACTGAAGCAACATCTCAAGACATCAGCCAGGAAATTAAAACTTGGCCACAAATGGGTCTTCCAAACAGGCCATGACCCTAAGCATACTGCCAAATTAGTTAAAATGTGCTTTAAGGACAGCAGATTGAATGTTTTGGAGTGGCCATCCCAAAGCCCTGACTCAATCCTATAGAAAATTTGTGGGCAGAGTTGAAAAAGCTTGTGCAAGCAAGACAGCCAACAAATCTGACTCCGTTACACCAATTCTGTCAGGAGGAATGGACCAAAATTAAAACTATTGTGAAAAGCTTGTGGAAGGATACCCAAAACATTTGACCAAATTTATACAGTTTAAAGCAAATCTAAAAAATACAAAGGACATGTATGTAAACTTTTGACTGTCTAGAAATTTTTAAAAATGGTTATGTTCCTTGTTTTAGAGTGTATGTAAACTTCTGGTTTCAACTATACACTACCTGACAAAAGTCTTGTCATCGTTCCCAGTTGTAAGAGCAACAAATAATAACTTTACTTCTACTTGATCGTTTAGAAAAGTGGCAGAAAGTAGATTTTTCTGATGAATCATTTGTTGAACTGCATCCCAATCATCACAAATACTGCAGAAGACCTATTGGAACCCACATTGACCCAAGATTCTCACATAAATCAGTCAAATTTTGGTGAAGGAAAAATCATGATTTTTACATTCACTATGGGGGCATGCAAGAGATCTGCAGAGTGGATGGTGACATCAACAGCCTGAGGTATCAAGACATTTGTGCTGCCCTTTACATTACAAACCACAGGAGAGGGCAAATTCTTCAACAGGATAACGCTCCTTCTCATACTTCAGCCTCCACATCAAAGTTCCTGAAAGCAAAGAAGGTCAAGGTGCTCCAGGATTGGCCAGACCGGTCACCTGACATGAACATTATTGAGCATGTCTGGGGTAAGATGAAGGAGGAGGCATTAAAGATGAATCCAAAGAATCTTTTATACTTTATATATCTTCTATATTTTAATATATATATATATTATATAAAAAAAATATTTATATGTGTAATGGTACTGTATTACTTTATCCTTACTGTTTAGCTCAATAAAACATGCACAAATGCTTTTTAACACAACCCCTTATTATTGTCAGATTTTTACTTTAATTTGTATATAATTTTAACTCATATATACAGTTTAAGATATAGAGAGTATTGCTTTTCAAACTACAGTTAGCAAGAAGAGGGCAACATATAAGACAACTGCAGCATTATTTAATGTACATGTGTTGCGGACAGTGAATTAATTAATCTCATTTATTCTGTCCTGTGTAAATATTATCACACTTTGACAACCCTAAAAACAACATTGTGTAAAATCTCTGTTTCAACGCTTATGGCATTTGTTACTCAGAAAGAAGACAAAGAAAAAAGTATGCATTTTGGTGGTGTAGTAAATTAAAATATAGAAAAATAGAGAAAATGGCACCATTCTTTTTTTTTCCAAAACAAAAAAAGGGTGGCACGGAGGCTCAGTGGTTAGCACTATAATAGTTGGTGGTTCATTCTGCTGTGGCGACCCCTGATGAATAAAGGGACTTAGATAAAGAAAAATGAATGAAAAAAAAGAAAAGGACACAATGCATTTCAAAAGTGAACAAACAGGTTATATACTAAACCTTACAAATTAATTGTATTTTAATATATTTTGCAATTCACAGCTAATTAAATTCTAATTAAATTGGATCTGAAATGATTCTAGATATTTCCATTTCTAATTAGCATTACTTATTGAAAAGAGTGTAAAAATCAGTACAAATAGATCTTAATAAACATGGCAACTAACTAAACCACCCCATAGTTGATTTGACTGCAGTTACATATTGGGTGAGTTGTGCAGCTCATGACCTTGTATGTGCATTTTCAGACAGATGGCCCTCTGGGGAATCATTCTGTGCTCCTCAGAGTCCATGCAGGCCTCGTACACTTAAAACAAAAACCAGAAGAAGCCTGTTAGTAATAAGGAAAACTCTTCCTTAGCCACTGGCAAACTGATTCTACGTTAAATGAAATTGAGGAATTTGGGGAATTACTGTCAGTTTGTAGATCTGCGTCCCAGATTTAAGGAAGATCAAACCTGACTATCAAGTGGATTAAAAACCGTTTTTAAGGAACAAATTGATTGGGTAATTCATCCCTCACATCATATCCTAACTACACACGAAATGACAAGATTTCAGTAGCAAACAATTTGGCTGTCTGCACCAAACACGATGCGACACAACAGAAACATTTAAATATCAGCCACAGTACTCCCAACGAAATGGTAATAGTATAATCTAATTAATACATATCCAACCTATTTAACATTATTAAGTCTGAAAGACACAGGTCTGACTTTCATTTTTAAACGTGCTAGTTATTTTATTTTCAAAATCTGAGGTGAACATTCTGCTGCTGCTTTCAATAGAATGGCAATAAATGTCACTTCTATTGGTATTCAAACTCACATTGGTAGCATTTAACAGTGAATAAAGCACATAATCCAACACAGGCTCATTCTGAAAACGTAGTCCCGTGGACATTATGTACCGCGAATTATGTAGCCGGAGGTACGTATGGCTGCATTTAATTTTTTAAACGAACGCTACGAGGTGGTATGACGCCGTTCCTTTTCGCGCTTACCTGTGACCGCTTACCTCCATGTGGAGGGCTTTCCCGCCGCAACCAGTTTGTCCTATTAGCTTATCGTGTACGTCGGCGAACTTGAGACGCAGAGAGGAGTTGACCAAGTCGACGACGGTGGGGGTCGAGTCCGGGGAAGAGCGCTTTAAAAATCAGATAAGACAAAAACAGAATCCAAAAAAAAAAAATGAACAAGTGAACAACAGGCTGAGAATGTGGTAAAATCTAAAAACGTGGTAAAAATCAGATGAGGGTTTTTCTTTTTCTGGACGTCGCTTGGGTTTAGGGAAGTAAGTTGATCAAATTCAATCGATAAAATTGGTTGGGTTTAGGGAAGAAGGAGTATGAGTCAGTCAATTGGATTGGTCGGCCGGCCAGTCAGTCAGTTAGCCAGTCAGTCAGTCAGTCAGTCAGTCAGTCAGACAGTCAGACAGACGGTCGGTCGACAGCGGCCTCTGGTGATTTACGCGTGAACAGCGAGCATGAATGGCACTCGCGAAAGAAATTTGAGATATGAAAAAGCGCACACAGTGGCCTCTTGCAGATTCGCAAAAACAAAAACTGCATAAATACGTACCTCCCGGGTCGTATTTCGCGGTCTCCAGAAACATCCATGGGACTACCTTTCAGAATGAGCTGACATAATCTGAACCTGAGGTGATAATTGCCATGTTAATAAATGCTGTTGTTTTGCTGCGATATCGCAAAAATAGAAACTATTTTACTGTTTCTAAAATATAAATTTCACACATCGCTGTCGCAGATGATTAGGACAAAACTCACTTGAACGATGCACTATATTGCATCACATATAGTTAGGACACGGTCTGTGTCAGTGTTTAAATGTCCAAATGTTATTCAAGTCTAAAGGCAGTAAAGACCGATGACCATTACTGTACAGTAAATGACAAATCCCACATTCATCTTTGAATTGTAGTGTATAATTAAAGCTGTCATATCCTGTAATGCATTCCTTTTAAAGTAAATAAAGAAACCAAAAGTGGAAAGAGAGTTGATGTGGCACACAAGGCAAAGAATGTTGGAAGGAACATTTTGGACCAGATTCCTACAGTTAATGCATTTTCATTTCCTCCCACTGCCCAATTTGTTTATTGTTAACTGATTTCTTCATTGTGGAGTTCATAAAATCCAAGAGGAAAAAAGTAGTCTGGGCTCCCCCTGAGAATACAAGATCAGTCCAACATTTCTTCATAGCACTCACCAAATTTATGCCAGCAAGGATTCATTTCAAAACCACAAGTTTACAGGTTTTTCTCACTGGTGCAGATCGACAGCCTCCAAACTCCTCACTCCTCTTAAAAGACCAAAAGAAAGAGAGGTTTCACTGGACTCCACTAAACTAATCAAAACATTGCTGCTGACACTATGCCAGGGTTACTGCACAGTGCCAATTATATCATTTATTTTCTAGGCATATGTAAGCTAGGCTCTTATTTGCATATGCTATACTTACAAAATATTTTCCTGGAAAATAAAAAAAGGCAAACAGCCAAGTGATAGGGGTGGGCGAATCGATCCTAAAGTATTATTATTTTCAATACTGACAATTTATCAAAAGGATCAATAATTAAATTGAAGTATCGATCTTTTCAATGTTTTTTTCTTAATGAGTGATCACTGATTTTAATATCTTAATAGGAATGTAATATTATAAAACTATAATATTCTCCATTAATGAGTCAGTGCTCACAGAAACACACTTTTAAAGCACACACACAACACTCACACCCAGCACAAGGCTTTAGTCATCTTGACTGAACGAAAAAGAAGCATAACCCTTGTGCACTGTTCAAATTTACTACCATTTGTTATGTTCGGGAAAACATCCACTGAATTAAACTGCAGTAATTTTTTTTATTTTATTTTTTTTGCAGAAATCTGTTAATCAACCTCAGTCCTAATCAAAACTACTAAATGTTTTTTTTTTTTTTTTATGTGCAGAATTCTAACTCTTTAATTGCCAAATTCACAAATGATGTCACTGATTTGGTGAAAAACCACACAAAACTACGCATTTTCAATTTAAAAAAAAGTAATTGTGGACTGTTTTTTTTTTTTTTTTTGACCTTTTATCACAGTCTTGGACATGTGAACGATTAGTAACAACATTGTCTTTAATGCATTGTCAGTTTTTCATTTTTTTCTACCTAATTTACAGTTGAGGGCTGTTTTTGCCCCATTGACTTCCATTATAACCACATTTGATGGTGCAGAAATACACAGTCATTGTTTTTAATTACTCCCTGTAGTTCTGAGAGCTGAGATGCATATTTTGATTTTCTCAGACACATTAAGGTAAGTGCCCAAAGTTCATTCTCACATGCTCACAGACAAATATAAAATCCTGAATTTAAGCTTTTTTGCACAGGCCTATGTAAAGGGTTAATGGTGATGATCAATTGATGATCAACAGTAAAAATGACAAATTTTACCTCGTCCCAACAGGGAAAACCACCAACATTAAAAAATGCACGATTATATGAAGAGTTTTGATGCAAAAACCTCTAAATGCCATCTGAAAGTTTCCTCTAAAATGAGTATTTTTATCAGGCTCCTATGTATGTTCTGTATGATCACATTTATGGCAAAGAATAAGTCCTTTTGCTGGTCTCTAAAGTGAAACATCTCAACATAAACAAAGAAGGCTACGAAAAATGTTCATTTTTGATGAAAATTTTAGATGGCACTTAGACGTTTTTGCATCTGAACTCCTCATATGGTGTCATGGTTTTGTATTTTTTTTAAAAATGTGGTTATAATGAAAGTCAATGGGGCAAAAACAGCCACCAGCAGTAAATTAGGGAGAACAAAATAAAATCAATCAAAACAATGCATCAAAAGTTGTTTCACATGTCCAAAAAAATAATAAATCCAGTCCACACTTACTTATTTATTTTGAAAATACATCATTTTCTGTCTTTTTTCACCAAATCAGTGACATCCTTTATAATTTTTGGCAATTAAAGAGTTAAAATCCTGTAATTTTCTGAACAATTTAGTAGTTTTGATCAGGTTGATTACCAGATTTATGCAATAATAATTTGAAAATATATTAATCTGATGCATTTTTACAGCAGTTTAATTTAGTTTAGTTTATGTTTTCATCCCACAACATAACAAAAAAGTAGAACATTTGCCCAGAGCATATCATTAAGGTTTTTTTTTTTAATTGTAAGCATTTTTTCAAAATATATGTCAAAATAAGATTTGTCACCAAAAATTATTCTGCTAGCTGAAACACTCAAAATCACAGCACATAAGGGTTAATCTGGAGTTATTTCACTCCGGTTAATAATGACGAGGCTTTGTGTGACACTTAAACAGTACGCCACTGATCAGTCAAAACAACTTTCTCAAAAGAGAGAGTGTCAACAGTGATTTGTTTTATTTTAAAAAATGTTGTTGTTGTTGTTGTTGTTGTTGTTGTTGTTGTTGTTGTTTTTATTAAATAAGGTTTGTGCAATTTTTGTTTTGTTTTATTTAATAAATAATGTTCTGTGAATTTAATAAATGTAAAAAATTATTATGTCTGTTTTATTTAATAATAATAATGAAGGTCATTCAAAGACATTATTAAATCACTATAAAATATTTAATTGAAGTATTGGTATTGGTATCGGTATCAATATCGACAATACTTGTCCTGAAATACTTAGTATTGGATCAGAAAGAAAATAATTGGTATTTGCAAGCTCTTTTGAACAGAGTCATTCATGTTAAATTCTGTAATTTAATAACTTTGTTAAAATAAAACCCATATAACTACCCTGCCTTTTCCTAAATGTGTGTATATTTAATTTTAACATTGTTTTATTAAAATGACAAAACCTAGCTTGAATGAATAGCCAAACTGACCAAATAAATTTCAGTGTCCGCTGTTTGTTACAGTGCCTTTGCCTGTTTCTATTGCTTAGCAACTTTCTGGTAACAAAAGAAAACATAGTTTTCCTCAAACAAAAACATAACTTTACTTCAGGTATGTTTCAAACTTTTAAAAACAACATTTTCACTCTCTTGCTTGCAAGCAAAATGAGGTATCCACCTTCTCAGGCAGTCTATTAACTCATACACAATTTTAGGCTAAAATACAAAAAAGATATATTTAGGGTAATAGTTTCAATTTGGCGCCAGAACTGTAATTCATGAACACATAGTTTAAACAAGTTCAATTAACCAAATAAAAACATCTGACTAGTTGCTTTATCGAATCTTAATCAGCTTGTGGCATTTTATTCTAGCATTTCAGGACACACGATTGTAATTTTCAAATGTCAGCCGGAAAGCCCATTGGCATCCGTTATGATGCCGTGTGACTTTCTCTCCCATGTGAGCCGTGCGTGAGCCTGCTGCGATGCATGAGCCATTGTGAGCATGGCAAACGGTACACCAAAACAAACAGCATTCAGGTTACAGGCCAATCGATCTCCAGTCATCAGCCATGTGCGCGTGGCGCCACTGGATGACCAGCAGAGCTTCGGGGAAACCCAACCTGCCCCTAATGAGACAGCACCCCAGCTAGCCACAGATAATTGATTCTGGTCAAAAAGGCTTTGTGTCACAGGAAACGGGACAAAATCTGGAGGCCAAGATGGACGCAAAGATTTAGAGCAAACTGATAAGAGCTCAAGACAGGACATAATCTATTATTCATCCCTCTGTGCTGACATTCCTGGAATATGTGGGGCAAAAAGTCTCTTTTTTTCTAGCTAAAATTACTGGATGGAAAATGCTTGATCAGTGCGATTAGATTCCCATTAGCACTCAACTATACCCATGAATGCCAAAAACACAAAATAAATATAACATAAATACATATTGCAAACAATTTAGACAGTTTTATTGGATTCAAGCTTTAAAGACCTAAATAAGATTTTTAATTGTACAAAGGTTAGTGCAGATTTAACAAATTTGCATTTGTGTAAATCTAACTTGGCTGTAATCTAAACATTAATGGCAAATATTCTACATCATTTTTTGCATACAACACATGCAACTTAACAGTATGTATTAAGTAAGTATCAGATTATATTAAAAGTTAAATTGGTCACACTTTATTTTGATTGTCTGTTTGTTACATTGCATCTACATGTCAACTAATTCCCATTAGATTATAAGTAGACTGTTAGGTTGGGGTTAGGGTTAAGGTTAGGGTTAGTGTAAGTTGACATGTACTTGCAAAGTTTCTTAAAGTCAGTTAAATGTTTGTTGAAAGAGCAGATATTAAGCAGACAGTCTACTAATACTCAAATGGACCATCAAAATAAAGTGTTACTGTTATATAGTTATATAGTCATAAAATATAATCAAATGATTTATGTAAATAATGTATATATGGTTATAATTCATTCATTCAATCGTTTTCCTTCAGCTTAGTTCCTTTATTCATCAGGGGTTGCCACAGCGGAATGAACTGCCAACTTATCCAGCATATGTTTTAACACAACTGATGCCATTCCAGCTGCAACCCAGTACTGGGAAACATCCATACACACTTATTCACACATATACACTATGACCAATTTAGTTTATTTAATTCATTTAGCGCAGGTCTTTCGACTGTGGGGGAAACCGGAGCACCCTGGAGAAAACCCACACAAACACGGAGAACATGCAAACTCCACACAGAAATGCCAACTGACACAGCCAGGACTCGAAACAGCGACCTTCTTGCTGTGAGGTGACAGTTCTAACCACTGAGCCATTGTGTCACCCTATAGTTATAATTATACATAAGTTAACGAGAATACAAATAAAATAAACCAATATAAAACTAATATTACTAGTAATTACTAGTACAAAAGCAGCATCCAAGAAAGGTCTAGTCCTTTAGGAGCAAAGATGGACTGAGGATCGCCAGTTTGTCAATGTTCCTTAAAGAAAGATAGGAAAAAAGACATTTGGATATTTCACATTGAACAGTGCATAACATAATTACAAAGGTGTGAATTAATTCAGGTGTGTTTAATTAGGGTTAGAGCAAAACTGTGCAGAGCTGCGGCCCTCCAGGGTCGAGTTTGAGACCTATGATCCAGACTGTTACCAGCAACAAGTCCATAAACCAGGATCTGTCATGGTATGGGGTTGTGCCAATGCCCTTGTGTCAATGCCCACTTCTGTGATGGCACCATTAAAGCCGAAAGGTACATAGAGATTTTGAAGCACAATATGCAGCCTTCTTTTCCAGGCATACCTAAGCATAATTTAAAAAGACAATGCAAAACCACATTCTACACTTGCTGTGTGTCTTGCTGTGGAGGAAGAGGATACAGGTAAATGACTGGCCTGCCTGCAGTCCCGACCTGTCTCCAATACAAAATGTGTTGCCCACCTTAAGACTTGTTTGCTGGAAGAATGGGACAACATTACACTTGAAACACTTCTTCACTTCGTCACCTTGGAATTATAAGGCTCTATCTGCGTTCTGGACGATTTTGAGATATTGAGCTTCAAAGTTTTTGCATTTCATAGCAAACAGTATGTGTGTAACATTTATTTTTTTTAGATAATAAAGTCTTAAAATGTAACAACTTATAAAAAAAAACATTCCATAATGTAAATAAGTTGTCATTTAATAAGAATATGTCAATAACTCACTTTGACAAAAATGTCAGATAGAACCTTATAACTCGAAGATGACGACTTGGTGTCCTCAGTCCCTAAACGTCTTTTAAGTGTTGTGAAAAGGAATGATAATACAAAATGGTAAATGATAATGTTTGTTGTATTGTCTCCAATGAAATTCCAGGCAAAAATAAATTTAGAAATCATTTATTTCTTTTTTTTATTTGCGTTTTTCATACTGTCCCAACTTTTTTTCTGATTTTAGGTTGTATTTTAGAGAGATACATATTTTTTTTTACACATGGCTAGGTAAAGTAGAACATTAAATGGACACATTAAAATATTATTGGGTCAAATAATAATAGAGGGAAGAAACAATACTGTATACGGCAATATATTTACACAGGTAAAGCTTTTATTTGCATGTTCAAAATTGATCTGTGATTGATTAAGAAGAATAATCTTGTCATTCCAGTCTAATAAATTGCATTTAGAAAACAGACCAACCTCAAGACATGGACATGGAATGGCCTTAAACATATCTACAGTTAGGTTAGTTATCGACACACTTCTAACATTTTTGCCTCTATACACCAAAACAATGGACTTGAAAACGAAACTAACAAGATGTACTTTAACTGCAGACTGTGAGCTTTAATTTGAGGGTATTTACATCCAACCAGATGATGGTGTAGGAATTACAACAGTTTGCATATTTGCCTCCCACTTGTTAGGGTCCAAAGGTAATTGGACAATTGGCTTCTAAGCTGTTCCATGGCCAGGTGTGTGTTATTTCCTCATTATTCCAATTACAATGAGCAGATAAAAGGTCCAGAGTTCATTTCTAGTGTGCTATTTGAATGTGGAATATGTTACTGTCAACTCTCAAGATGAGATCCAAAGAGCTGTCACTATCAGTCAAGCAAGCCATCATTAGGTTGAAAAACAAAACAAATCCATTAGAGAGATAGCAAAAACATCAGGCATGGCCAAAACAACTGTTTGGAACATTCTTAAAAAGAAAGAATGCACCAGTGAGCTCAGCAACACCAAAAGACCCAGAAGACCACAGAAACAACTGTGGTGGACGACCAAAAATTTTTTTCCCCTGGTGAAGCAAACACCCTTCACAACAATTGGACAGATCAAAAAAACTCTCCAGAGGTAGATGTATGTGTGTCAAAGTCAACAATCAAGAGAAGACTACACCAGAGTGAATACAGAGGGTTCACTACAAGATTTACCCCTGGTGAGTCTCAAAAAGAATAAGGCCAAATTATTATATTCTTAAAAAGCCTTCACAGTGCTGGAACAACATCCTATGGGCAGATGAGACCAGGATCAACTTGTACCAGAGTGATGGTAAGAGAAGAGTATGGAGAAGTAAAGGAACTGCTCATGATCCTAAGCAGTGAGGCATGGTAGTGGCATGGCATGGCCATGAATGACTGTCAATGGAACTGGTTCTCTTGTATTTATTGATGATGTGCCTGCTGACAAAAGCAGCAGGATGAATTCTGAAGTGTTTCAGGCAATATTTTCTGCTCATATTAAACCAAATGCTCATTGGACTCATTGGACGGTGCTTAACAGTGCAGATGGAGATTGACTCAAAGCATACTGCAAAAGCAACCAAAGAGTTTTTGAAGGGAAAGAAGTGGAATGTTATGCAATGGCCAAGCCAGTCACCTGACCTAAATCCAATATAGCATGCATTTCACTTGCTGAAGACAAAACTGAAGAAAAAATGTCCCAAGAACAAGCAGGAACTGAAGATAGTTGCTGTAGAGGCCTGGCAGAGCACCACCAGGAATGAAACCTAGCGTCTGATGATGTCTATGCATTCCAGACTTCAGGCTGTAATTGACTTAAAATGATTTGCAACCAAGTATTAAAAAGTGAAAGTTTGATTTGTGATTATTATTCAGTCCAATTACTGTTGGTCCCTTAACAAGTGGGAGGCAGATATGCAAACTGTTGTAATTTCTCACCTGATTTGGATACAAATACCCTCAAATTAAAGCTGACTGTCTGCAATTAAAACACATCTTAGTCGTTTCATTTCAAATCCATTGTGTTGGTGTATAGAGCCAAAAATGTTAGAATTGTATCAATGTCCAAATATGTATGGACCTGTAAATGCACTACAAAATGTTTTTGTTTTCAAATACATTCACAAATCACATCTATTCAGTGCCAACATATAATAATGTAATGTGTTCTCACATTAAATTAATCTCCCATTTATATTTATATTCCATGAATGGCAAAAAATAAATAAAAATTAAGTACATTTTTTTTTATTTGAAACTCACTACTTATTTCTCTGGAGTACCTTTAGATGGGCTACTTCTTACTTATTCTTTGAGTAGTATTTAAAACAGATACTTTAACTCTACCTGCACTTTATTTTTTGTCAAGCAATGGTACTTTTACTTGAGTATGATTTTTCAGTACTCATACCAACACTAGTGATAAACAAACCCAAGTGCATCAGCTCATGTGTGATTTTGCACTCACAAAAACATGTCATTATGCGACAAGAAGCTCATAGTGTACACTTTAGTGCAGTGTTTCCCATCCCTGTTCCTGAAAGGACACCAAGAGTACATTTTTAAGGTCTCCCTTATCTGACCCATTCATTTCAGGTTTTGGAGTCTCATCTAATGTTCTGATGAGTTGATTTAGATGTAATAATAATAATAATAATTCCTTACATTTATATAGCGCTTTTCTGGGCTTTACACATGGGGGGGGTGGGGGGGGGGGATCTCCTCATCCACCACCAGTGTGCAGCATCCACCTGGATGACGTGACGGTGAAGAGGAGACAGAGTGATGAAGCCAATTATGATATGGGGAGTTTTTTTAGGAGACAGACAGAGGCCAGTGGGCAGATTTGACCAGGATGCCGGGGTTAAACCCCTACTCTTTTCCTGGGATTTTTAATGATTTAACGTCTCATCCGAAAGACGGCGCTCACTGAGCAGTATTGAGTCCCCATCACTATACTGGGGCATTAGGACCCACACAGACCACAGGTTGGGTGCCCCCTGCTGGCCTCACTAACACTACTTCCGGCAGCAACCTAGCTTTCCCATGTGGTCTCCCATCCAGGTACTGACCTGGCACAGCCCTGCTTAGCTTCAGTGGGTCGACCATGTGAGAGTTGCAGAGAGCTAGCTGCCGGCTAATGTGTTTGATTAGGAAGAGGTTGAAAATGTGTGCTGTTGGTGTGCTTTCAACAACAGGGTTGGGAAACACTGCTTGAGTGTACATGCAAATAGCTGTTGGCCTGGGCTGTAAATAATGTTCAGTTTATTGCACCAAGTCTTCAGTGCATCACCAGGAGCCACGGATTACGATTTGGATGCGTGTATTATTTATTTATTCATTTTTTATGTGAAAGTAATAGCATCCACTGACTTAAATTATATGTATCCCAGAATACATCGGTTTCAGCTAAAAAAAAATCTTCTATACTGTCCTAATGAAGAAAAAAAAAAAGTCTTGGATGAACTGAGGCTGAGAAAATTAACAGGGAATTTTCATTTTTAGGTGAACTATCCCTTTAGTACCTATGTGCACACATTGCCTATTTTTCTATCTAAAATAACTGGACAGAAAACTATTTTATGCATTGTGAAGTTGGGTGAAGCACTGTTCCCGGTAACAAAGGTAACACTTGAAATATTTTCAGTCTGACATACATCATTCATAAAGAAAGTTGGCTAGTTGAGAGCGAATAGACTCCCATTAGCGCTCCACCATACCCTTAACTCTCGGCTTGTCTTTGCCTGACTATGTAAAACGCACGGACAAGCACTGTCTACTAATAAACCCGAATGGCAATGAGGAGCTGCATAGAACAAACTGTCAGACCAAATTGGAAATCATAAAGTATTCTATAAATACAAGTTGTGTCTTGTCCTCACCTGGCCTAATTTATTCCATTTTCTACATGGAGCTGGTGAGTCCTCCTCCACATTAGGGCAGTTCATTTACAGTAGGAGTCTAGTGAGGACTAGTACATTACCATGGGGCAGAAGCCGGATCTCTAATAGACGGGAAGAGAACTGGAGGGCAGTTCCCGCTGGTGGAATACTGATGATTAAGTCTGTCCTGGGTCCTAAGAGGAGAGTAAGTGCTGAACAGCCGTGCAGCCGGAGCTGGAAGACGCTTGTGCAAGCAGCCGGTGCAGAAGACTCAATGAGATAATGATGTACCTGTCCTCCACTATAACTCTAATCATGGCTCACCTCCACATCAGCCCTTTAGAAGGTCACTACTGATTCACTGCAAGGAATTAAATATCCTGTATTGTTTTAATGAAGGTTGGTTTTTAAGAAAGAAAAGAAGAAAGGAAAGGTTTGGTGGAGCACAATTTTCAATGACTTTTATCGTGTAAGCTAACATGTCTACACTGCACTGTAAAAAACTTGAAAAATGGTCTTAAAGAAAATTCCAGTACATTTTATGTTTACAGAGATTTTGCACTGAACAACGCAATGTAAATTCAGCAATAAAATAAAAAAAGCAATAGGCCTATCTTAATCACCAACAATTCATTGATATAAACAGTGCTTAGCAAAATTGAGTGCACCCCATTTGAAAATGAATATTTTTATCCATTTCTCAGTGAATGTAGGGAATGTATTTTGGTGCATTTAAATATATGTATTAAAATAATATTTTAGTCACCAAATATATATAGAAATTGAAAGATAATACAATCAAATTCAAGCAAAATATTGCAAAAACAAAATACAAACTAAAAAATTGCAATTAAATTTTCTTTCTTTTTTTTTGCTTCTATTGATTTTTCCTCTTTTTCAAATTTGTATTTAATATTTTTCTATTACATAAAAATTTGGGTGTACTAGATTTGGACCGTTATTGTAAGTTATTTTGTTAGATAAGCTCTAGATTTAGCTTCAGTACTGACTAATCTAATGTATTTGCACACACATAATATAGTATAGCTTCCCATTAAAAATATGAATTTAAAATATAGATTTGTGAGTGGTGTACATATATATGCTGAGCACTGTATAAAACACCATGATGATATTTAGGTTTTTGAAATATGAAGAGTTTAGATGCAAAAACTTCTAAGTGCCATCAAAAATTTCCATCGGAAATGAACATTTTTCTCAGCCTCCTTTGTTTTTGTTGAGTTATTTCAATTTAAAGACCATGAAAATCACTTATTCTTTGCCATAAAAGTGATATTAGTGAACATACACACAGGAGCCTAATAAAAAAAAATTATTTTAGAGGAAAATTTCAGATGGCACTTAGAGGTTTTTGCATCTAAACTCTTCATTTGTTTTTTTGTCTTCATTGTATTCTGTATCACTATTATGCAGTAATGCTATTTCTTTATTACGTTTCTTTTTTTTATTTTTTTGTGGGAGACAACTCAAAACACAGGTAAGCATTCTTAACTGTGCTTTCACACCGAAAGTGGTGAAAGTGTCAAAGGTCGTTCTGGCTGCCCCGGCGACAACGCTGTCTGCCTTCAGCTCCGGCGGTGAGAGCGTCAAAATTCGCTACATTGATCTCGTTGCAGCATATCATATCAGTTACATTCCTGCATAAAACATGCTTTCTAGCGTGAAAATGTTGCACACCTTTTTATCAAATTCATTAAACAATGGAAGATCAAGTTGCATGTGGTGTGGCTTTGCTCCACTTAATTATCCAATGTGTCCATATGTCTGAAATATCCTGAAGTAGCAATACTGTTTTGAATTGTCGCATGAGATTCCCGCTTTTTTAAAGAAAAGAAAAAAATTATATATACAGTTGAAGTCAGAATAATAAGGCTAATAATTCTGACTTCAACTGTATCTATATATATATATATATTTTTTTTTTATATATATATATATATTTATTTATTTATTTTTTATTCATTTATGTGTACATTTATTCATTCATTTATTCTTTTTTATTTTTGCATCTCCATTCCTATTTTGTTAGACTCGCCACATAAAACAGATTATCTTTTTTAGTTGTTGCATATTTCTGAAAATAACTACAAAAAATAAAGTAGGTTTTCTTTTCTCAACTTGGTCCCACTGTTAATTCAGAAATGGTAAAGGAAAAAACAGAACACACACACACACACGCACAAAAACATTCTCATCACTAAAGAAGTGTAAGTAATTGTTTGTGTAAATTGCATTTTAATGTATTTTCTAATAAACTAATTGATCTGACTAAAAAATGATATCACATCATTGACCCATCCCCTTTTTACAACCGAAACATTAGGCGTACAAACATTAGGCCAACAATATTGCACTGGTGGGAACAAATGTCTGTTTGTAATGAATGTGAAAGCCAGTCAGAAGTAGGGTTATGCTACCCAATACGGTCTGAAATTACAGCCTTTTCTGCTGCGCAAATTAATGAAGTCGACAAACACCGGCCAAATGTATGCGACCGAGCTTTAACGAACATCTGTGATGGTACAAGGCTCTGAGGGGAATTCCTCATAAAGGGGCCATACGACTAAATTTATGTCTCTTCCTCCTATTACCAGACCTTTAAATAATAGAGTAAAATAAATAGCATCCATTAAACCGATCGCATTGTGCTAACTGGAATTGTGTTTATTATGCTAATGGTACATGAAATTAAGAAAAAGACCTTGATGTCAGGAGAGCTAATTAATGGAGTTTCTGAGAAAGCGCAGAGATGTAATTCATTTCAGCCTAAGCGAGTCTCATTTGCAGTTGCATGGGTCCAAGCATTGCTGATTGCATGAGTTATTCTTGCAGATGTGCCACTCACAGTGAATTCCCTTCATTAGAAATGAACACCTCATTATATAAAGAAGCTAATTAAACATAATATAGCCCTACAATGACTCATTAACGCAAGCCTCCTGTACATAAGCGCTATGACTTCAGCATTTCAATGCATCTCTATATTTGTGCAAGCAACGTTACTAAAGACACTAATAGGGAAGGTAACACCTTTTCTCCATCCCTTTCATTGTTATTTTTAATCCAGCTGCCGTTTTTCTTTACCAGGTGCACCTGTTATGCTTTCAGTTCACAATTAATGAATTTGCACAGCGTTGGTTGCTAATGCACTACACTTATAATCAAATTCACCACATCTCATAGTGAGGATTCGGTAATTAGAATAATGCAGAACAAAACAAAACTATCCAGGCCACTGTATTGAATCTTAATTACACAAGTTCCAGTTTATCCCTTCCTTTTCCTCGCTCGCCAACTTTATTCCGTCGCTAAGCCCCATAATTCATTGCTAATTACAAACGTTCCAGTATACACGAATGCTCAGAGAGAAGGTAGAAGTCATCAATCAAGTGTAAGGTTTTATTTCAGTAGCTGTGGTTGTGTGCGACTGTGGGAAAAGCTGTTTTTACAGTACAGCACTAATTAGTGACTCTCTTTCTGTCTAATGGCTACAGGTTGCAGCTCACAAGTTCAAGACTTTCGGAGTAGACATACATGATCTTAATTCCACTCACTGTTATGAGTCTACATCCTGTGCACCTAGTCCTAAAAACTGATCTCTTCTTGATTGCAACCTGCTTAAAGGCCAATTAATTATTCTGTGCAAATTGCACACAATAGGTCAAGTGCAGCCTTCACACAGTCACACTATACCTTGATGCTGACCCTGATACGCTCCTCTCAAAATAATGTAACTGCATGTTGTGATAGTGCAGAGCACAAAATCTGTGATTGGTCAACTTGGAAAAGGCGACGACCATGGATGCGGTGGTTAATGAGTGGTTAACAAGACTCATGTCTAATTTTTTTTATAATTAAAGTTGTTAAACGTTCACTGATTCCCACCTCTTCCTTAAACGAGTGTGTAAAACCTTAAAATCGCATGCATTTCTACTGTAAAAAGCACAGTGCAAAATAGAAAGTCCACTGCCTACTAGTGTTTTGGAAGTGTTATTGCCAGAATTCCACTTCTGCAGCACAGAGAGAATGCAAAAGCATAAATGCTCACAATGGTGTCAGCTATCTGCAGGGGTGTTCGGCACAGCAATTACTGTTCTTCTTGTATGTGTGTGTGGGACGTGGGTGTGTTTGTTTGGGTATATCTTCACTGCGTGGTGTGTGTGTGTTTACATTCATCAGCTGGGTTATCACGTGTCTTGTTACCACTCATCTCACTCAGCTGTTTTCTATCAACCACAGCTGTTGCGCATTACCGCGCGCCTTTATATGTTCAGTGTTTGTAGATAGCGTTTGTCAGTCCGTTGTTTGTTCACCTCTGTGTCTGCTTCCTGTTAGGCACTCTCGCTAAATCCGCTGGTGGTGAATCGTCATAGTCTGTTATATTTGGACCTTATGCACGTCTCCGTTTCATTGATGTTGTTGCAACTGCCTGCATTGATGACAACCATATCAGTGAGAAACTTCACCCCGGATCTGCTGCTCTGATGAACCATTACCACTGGTAAGCGTGTCGATTTCCTTGAGAGTTGCTCCATAGCACTAACCTCCTAACTAATCTGGTAAGATATCAGTGAGAGACTTCACTCCGGATCTGTTTCTCGGATGAACTATTACCGATGTTTAGCATGTTGGATTCCTCGTGAGGAGTACCCTTGCTCTACACAATTCCTCTATATCTGGTGAGATCAATACCAGTTGTGACTCTTGTTATCTCTATTAATAAATCATCTTGCATTCACTTGCATTTGGGTCTCCTGTGTATATTTGTGACAGATCTGTCACAAATATACACAGGAGACCCTAATGCAAGGTCTCCAACAACGAACTGACAAACGCTATCTACAAACACTGTTGGTGCGCGCACTAAAGGTGCGCGGTAATGCGCAACAGCTGTGGTTGAATGAAAACAGCTGAGTGAGATGAGTGGTAACAAGACACGTGATAACCCAGCTGATGAATGTAAACACACACACACACCATGCGGTGAAGATATACCCAAACACACCCACTTCCCACACACACACACACATACAAGTAGAACAGATAGATCCACAACCGTGACATTACTTACCACAGAAGTATAAATTCGATTTATCGCCATCATCTCCTCTAGCCATTTTGACCCAAACTCAATTATAAAAATAAATAAAACAAAATCACAACACACAAGATCTCTTCATCACAACATGTTTATTTACATAACATGTTATATAAGGGATGCAATAAAATAATAATTCTGGACTGAAACTAAAAATGGATATTTTGGATGCACTTGGCTGAAAACCAAAAATGAAAATTCTTTGTAATAATTACTTTTTATAATTAATTTTTTTTAATTAAATTATGTAAAGTAGTTTTGTAGGAAGGCAGTTTGTTGGTGAAGTTGATGGTTTGAGTCCCGGCCTTTCCTTTTTGTCTTCTCCTGTTTTTGTCAGTTTCCCCCCAGGTCCTCCAGTTTCCCCCACAGTCCAAAGATATGCGGTATAGGTGAATTGAATAAACTAAATAACTAAATTGAGTATGTGTGAGTCTGTGTGTGTGTAAGGGAGTGCATAAGTGTTTGCCCACACTGAAGGTTATACACTCTGGGCTGGGTTGCGGAAGAAAGGGCATCCACCAGTAAAATATATGCCAATTGTAATTGGTGGTTCATTCCGCTATGGTGACGCCTGATAAGTCGAATAAGCTAAAGATGAGTGAGTGATCTTTTAAAATTGAAATCGACTTACGTTATTATATTATAATTATAGTTGAGGGGTGTCATTTTACCAGTGTTGCCATAGTAGCACAGTACTGCTATTACAAGCAGTAGGAACTATTATACTACATAGAAATGTCCTGTCAGTACATTACTTAAGCTGACTTTTTGATGTACTTGAGTAATACATGCTCCACAGAATAGAAAATTAAGCTATTTTAAAGCTTGGCCATGGCGTATGCATAAGCTACTCGACAGCTCTCTCTGCTGCTCTTGCGCTTTGCGCTTTTGGTTGGCACAACAAACCATTCTTGCACAGCACAAGCCATTAATAAATGGGTTTCATAGAGCAGAGCTTTCTGCATCCTTTGAAAGCCCCTCCATATTGTGCAAAGAAAAGTAAAATAAGCAAGCTGAACACTGCTGGGCAGTGTAAAGCAGCATAGCCTTTGTTCCAACCCAGGCTCATTCTGATTACATATCCCTATATACTTCTATATATATATATATATATATATATTATATATATATATATATATATATTTCTGGAGAGAGCAAAATAGGTCCCCAGGAGCTTCGTTTTTTTTGCAGTTTTTGTTTTAGCGAATCTGCCAGAGACCGCTGTGTATGCTTTTTTAGATCTCAAATTTCTTTCATGAGTGCCATTCGCACCTGCTCTTCTCGCGTAAATCCACCAGAGGCCGCTGTCGACTGACTCACTGACTGACGGACTGACCGATACCCCTTCCCTTAAGGCAACCCATAGTATTTTGAAAAGCACCGAATGACCCACCCACCCCCTTCCCTATACCCAACCACAGTGTTTTAATAAGCAATCCAGAAAAAGAAAAGCCTCGATTTTTAACACGTTTTTAGATTTTATCATGTTCTCACCCCGTTATTTACTTGTTTATTTTATTTTTTGGCTTCTGTTTTTGTCTTACCTGCTTTCTGGAACCGTTCTTCACTGGACTCAAACCTCGTCGTCACTGTCAACTCCGCTCTGCATCTCAATGTACATGTCAAGCTACCGGACAAACTGGTAACAGTGGAAAAGCCGTCCACATGGAGGTAAGCGGTCAGCTGGTAAGCGCAAAAAGGAATGGCGTCATACCACCCGTAGCATTCGTTTTAAAGACAAAATGCAGCCATACGTAGCTCTGGCTACATAATTCACGTTTTCAGAATGAGCCTATGTTGCTTGTTTCAACTCAAATTTTTGGCCATTTTTTCTCTTTCAGACGAAAACTGAAAATGCCATTTTTGTACTATAAGCTTCAGCGGCCAAAAATTTGATGCATCCCTACTTTATACAGTAGATTATTTTAAAGCCAGCAGCTTTACAGTATTAAACAAGAAAACCAGTGAAGATTTTCACACAAAACCAGTTACATTACCTTTTTCTCATTTGAAGTATATCATTGCCTTTAGCTGAAGCTTCACACACAAGCTAACTTATACTACACTTATAGCAGGGTATAGTCTCCAAGGAGAAAGTTTTTCTTTTCTCACTAACTCTTGTCGGCACCAACCCCTGTAAAAGGTATTACAGTGAAAACACCGGTGTAATTCTATGTTTGCACTGCTGCGGTTTAATATGTACACATATACTTAACCTATGATTCATAGCTTTCATTACTCCTGGCACAATGCTAATTAAACAAATATAGCTGGTTCATATCAGCCCACAATATGCATGTCACCTAATTAGAAGAGTTCAATACACCATGTTTAAATAACACTCACTTCCCAGGCTCTGTTTCATGAGAAAACATTCATTGTCCATTCTGCAAATTCATAGCCTCGGTCAAGCAGACGCTTCAAGAAAAAAAGGGCCTCTTGGTGGATGTTTAACTGTGTCTGCTTCTGTGTAACACAAAACCTTCCTGAAAGTCTGGAGATCTGACAGTGGCTTGACGTTGAGCTGTGTTAATTACTGTAATGGCACACATTCTCATTAAGACATTGTTTACGTGTCCCGGGGCCTCGTGGAGTCCAAGTGGCGGTCTTGCTCACTCATAAGCCACTGTGTCGTTTTGTTGACGCGATGGCGATGGCCTTGTTAGTGTAGACAGCTGTTCCTCCCAGCCAAAGACAAGGATGTGGCAGTGAGGGCAGGCTCCATTGGGTCAGGACAAGCAGTGCACAACTCGGGGAAATGGGGAGGACATGCAAGTGTGTGCCTCGACTGCGGCAGAAATAGCAGCATGCCACAAGGTGGGTTAATGTTAATGAGTAATTAGGAGGAATGGGAAGAGGGTGCCCTAGGACACATTTTTCGCATCACCCCCCCTTACTAAGTCCATGTGGCAGGCTCCCACGGACCCTCACCCTTTTCCAAAGCAAGCATGCATATGACCAGCATTGAGAATTGATGCCTGAAGCAGCAGAGGTGGAATCTGTGTCTCACACACGCATGCACATATACTGCCTTCAAGCACAGCTGCAAATATTGAATTTATGAGATCCAAACACATGAATGATCAAGCAAAGTTCACCCTTAAGAATAAAGCTTCTGAAAGGAGGTTTTACAGCAATGCTGTTGAAGAACTGCTCTTGTTTCCCGAAAGAAACTTTTAATAAACATCTCTTGAAATGACTTTTTTTTTTTTAAATACTATCTGAGGTAATAATACCTGTATACCCAACGCAATCCCATGGCAATTCGTAACTTTTTGATTTAGTGGCTAATTCGTATGAATTCGTACGATCTAATTCGTACAATTTAGTACAATTTGCTCATCACTCAATGACGGTTGGGTATAGGGGTGGGGTTGGGTGCCACGCCTCCTTTTTAAAATTGAACACTTTCGTATGACTCAACTCATACGAATTAGCCACTAAACGGACAAAACGTCAAATACTTACGTTTCCTCGTGAGATCAGGCTGGTATACCACAATGCATCATAAATGATGTCCCTTTCTAAATTATGCAGTGGAAAATCCTTGAAAGATTTATGTTATTGAAAAAAAATCCACATTCATTTTACACTATTGGGACTGCCATTATTTTAGGTTTGCAGTGCTAGAAGTCAAGCGGCTGCACTCAGTCAGTTACTTTTGCAATTTTTACATTAACACAACTGAAAATACAATATACTGATACGATGCCACATTTTTGGTGTATTTATCAGTCAAAGGATAACAAGAGAAGCAATGTAAGTCTTCAATACCACCACTTTTCCCCTCAAGAAGTTTAAACTTACTAGAATATTGAGTGAAATCTTTGCTGAAAAATGGCTGAGACAGGAGACAGAATATCTGGCAGAAAATGTTCTTGATTAGCTCATCAGAGAAGCATGCTATACCTGCTCATTAACCTTTCTGATAAGCTTAGGTGAGAACATATACGTTTATCCTCTAATCAAGTCCACACAGCCGACGCCATGGATATTAGAAAGGAGCTCTGTGTTCCCTCACCAAAAACCACCAAATCTAACAGGATCTCTATTTCACTCACTTCTGTCTGCTGCTCTGAATGCCAATCAGAATGTACCAACCATTTATAGAAGATGGTGTAGTAATCAAACTAGATGACAGCATATGGCTGCCCTCTCTCTCTCTCAATCACTCAGAAAAACTAAGAACAGTATAAGGAAACGCAACATCCCCTCACAACCTTTTGATTTAACACACTTTCAAACTGTGAATTGTAGGTTAAATTAATATTATTATTTTTAAATATTAGTAATGTTGGTGGGCAGCACGGTGGCGCAGTGGGTAGCACAATCGCCTCACAGCAAAAAGGTCACTGGTTCGAGCCCTGGCCGGGTCAGTTGGCATTTTTGTGTGGAGTTTGCAAGTTTTCCCTGTGTTGTCGTGAATTTCCCCCGGGTGCTTCGGTTTCCACCACAAGTCCAAAATCATGCACTATGGGTGAATTGGGTAAGCTAAATTGTCCATAATGTATGTGTGTGAATGAGTTTGGATGCTTCCCAGCTGGGAGGGGTTGTAGCTAAGGGCACCCGCTGCATAAAACATAGGCTGGATAAGTTGACAGTTCATTCCGCTGTGGCGACCCCTGATTAATAAAGGGACTAAGCCGAAAACAAAATGAATAAATGAGTAATGTTGGTATTTAACCAACCAGTTGACACTTATTTTTTTAATCACTTGTCTGTGTGGAAACATGACAGAGGGAAAAAAAAATAAACAAATAAATAAATAAAATGTCTAGTTACTGTGTGTGCTAAATTCAAATGTGCTAAATATAAAGCTTTAATTTCAGTATCATCTTTAGGATCTAGCTGAAATTGGTATTCTTTGTTGAGCACCCTTCTGTTGCTGCCTCAGAAAGGCTTTGAAAAACAAATTCCAGTGACTAAAAGAGAAAAAGATTAATTTGTCATTAAGGCTGCGTCTAATTGCAGTCAATTCTGAGCAAACTTAAATTCAAATTATTCTCATTAAAATGAATATGCAGCGCATTTCTCCCCATCATTGGTTTGAGCTCGCAGATGAGAACAAGGGAATAACTTCATCCTTATTAAATAGAGGGGAGTTTATTTGGCCCTATTGTAGCCGAGCCACTTTGATTTTGGCACAGATCGAAGAGAAGAGCAGCTGGAGGAGAAATCAAGTTGAAACCAAGCCTCGGAAAATTGACGGAAACGTGAGCGTAATAATATTTAATAATTAAATTCACACAAACAATGTCGAGCGAATAAAGTAATCTGCAAAAAACTAACAAAAAAAAACATGCAAATATCATTTGCATAATTGACACTGGTCCCCCCTCACCACACCGTCATCCCCATGCAGCACACCCCTCCCCCCATAAATGAATAATGAAGATAATAAAAGATGTTGCTAAAATTGGGCACAATAACAGCAAAATTTCATCAAGGCCCCCGCGCTCTGATTAATCTGCTCTTGCAAATCAGCACAGTGAGGAGAGAGAGGGCGGGAAGCGCGTGATTAACAACGCCGGGGACCGTTGCGCTGGGCACGCTGCCCTCCGCGAGCCGCCCCTCCGCGCGCAGCTGCTGCGCTCGCGCTGTCTGGCGGTGCCGCCGCCCGGAGGAACACGACCAACTTTCCGCTGCCGTAATTTGTAATGTCGTTAACCCCTCGCGTACCGGCCCGTGGTTTAAAGCCTCATTAGGCCCTTTCTCGTTTCATATTCCACCTCCAGCGTACCTCTCGCTTAAATTAGCCGCGGTGTGGCCTACCTTGGAAACAAATGAGGGAGCCTGAGGCTTTTTTGTCTGTTTATGTGGGGGTTTGCAGTAGATATTGTCCCCAACTCCAGGCTGGTTCCTAAATGATTCAGTGCGTGATGAAATGGAAACTAATTTCGGTTATTAGAAACCGGATTACTGTTTGTGTGATGTTTTGTTAGCAATAAATATGATTTTATATGACTACCACACACTCTCAGTGATTTAAAAGTGGTTTGACATGGTGAATGATTGAAAATCATAGACAAAGTATAAAACAAAGATTTAGTGTAATAGAACATTATTTCTGTATTCCAGATATTTAATAATAGAATTTTAAAAATATAGCAATTATTATTATTTTGTTTCAATGTGTGAATAATGAACCATGAAAATATTTTTATTTTTTATTTAAAAAGGCAGTTTTGGCAGGCCTGCAGATTGATTTCCCATGGAAAAGACTCCATAGAAAGGATGTTTTAAAAAGAAAAATGAAAAAGATATGGTGTTTACACATGCTTTAATTATATGCCATCTGTTGACACGATGCTGGTGAATGGCAGAGTTTGTGCAAACATATCCATATCACTGAGATGAGGTGCTTTTTATTATACTGTTTTCTCACCACTGTCCTTTTTCTTGTGTATTTATTTTGTTATTGAGATGAAGGTGCATTGCACACATTTACATATTTATCTAAATGCTGTTCTCAACAGTGTGGACAGTGTCCGGATGTTTGTTACTATATCACTGTGCTGGGTAAAGTATTTTTAAACTGTAGTCCATAACTACAAATTACATCTAAAAATTGTTGTTGTTTGTAACATAATTTAAATGACACTTTTTCCTGACTACTTTTTGAAAAAAGAAAATACATTTAATTCTTTGTCATTAGCAATATGAAGTGCATTAAACACTATAGATTTTCCTAAATGGGTGTTTATGAATAAACTACAGGGTTTAGGAGTTTAAAACATAATTAATGCAAACACAGCAATTAAAAAGGTAATAAAACATTTCAAAACCAATATATATATATATATTAGAACCCATAATTAATGGATCCCATTAAATATGATTGAAACAACGATCAAAACTATAAATTATAATATGTAATCTAGCAATTAATAAAAAGTAGGCTAACTGTAATCTGCTTATGAGTACTTAAAAATGTAATATATAATCTAATTACAATTAGGCCTGCTTCATTTTTTAATTATGCAATCCACATTGCATAATCCGTTACTACACAGCACGGATCACTAATGTTTGCAGCTTCTTTTTACTTTTATAAAAATAAACAAATGAAAATAAAAACCTTTTGTATAACAGTGCAGTTATTTATCAAGGAGTTGCCTTAAATGTTGTACATAGACTCAACAGTTGTATAAGTCAATTCAGAGATGCAGATGGATATTTTTTATAAATATTTTGCAGAACACATTTGTTGTTCTACTAAAGAAGGTTACACTTATCAAGATGACTGCACAGATGCTTAGTTGTTTTTGTCATTATGGCATCTATGAAATATGTTCTCAGTACTTTAAAATGTTTTGTGTTTTAATGCATATAATGTTTTACATTTTTTTAAGTGTTAAAAATGTTCTATTTGTCTTATATTTAAGGAATTAAAAGTTCAAATTCTATTGCATGTGTGTTCAGATTTTTTGATTTCAAATCAAGTAATTAAATAAGCCTACTTACAGTGTAATTAAGTTTAATATAAAAGTATTTATTAAATAAAATTGTATCTATGTAATTACTATTTAATTTATTTCTTTTTTTCGGTTTGTTTTTTGGAAGTAACTTACCCAACACTTGTCTCATGTTTATTATTTGTACAAAGTTGCTGGGTGCAGTTCACATAATGGCCACTAGTGTCGCTAATAACAATTGTTTCTAAATTCCACATATATTCTCCTTTTAATCCGATGAGAAAACACAGCATGAAGCAATGGACCTCCTGTGTGAATGCTAAAGGAAATATGACTCGACAAGTGTTTTTCTCTCCCTCCCTCTCTTGGTCAAGAATCTGACACTACTGCCATCATTTAGATAATAACTGTGCTCATCTACTAATGTTTACCAAGAATGAAAAGCAATAAGAACAGTCGTATATTTTATCTTTTATAATCATAATTAAGTCTTTCTTTAATAGTCAATTAGCTTGATTAAATTCATAACTGTGGAATACAGTATTACTGAATGACAGGGACTCAATGTGAATTGAAAACAGGAGCATATTGTCCTTTTGTCATTGTCCGTCACCTTAAAAGCTATATTGGTCAGTTTTTTTTTTTTTTTTTTTTTTTTTTTTATGTAGTGTTTTTAATTACTGCACAGTGCAAGAATATTCTAACATCATTTTATAATTTTTAACATTATTTGTGATTATATTAAGTGATTTATATTAGTGTATTTATTATAAATTAAGTGATTTATGTTAATAATAATAAAATATTATCATTACCATTTTTATTTATTAATTAATGTATGTCATACTGGTGTTGTTTTTGAGGTATGATTAAAACAAAGTTATGTCAACAATATACTGTCAGAAAAAAAATATTATTTTATTTGTTATTATTTTCTTCACTGATATTTTTCATTGTATCACATTTAAATCTATATTTATCTTATTATATTATTTTTAATTGACTCTCCTTGCAAGAACATTACTATTTGAATGTCATTTTTATTCATCATCATTTGTAATTAAGTGCTGAAATTATCATTAATGGTTGCATTAGCAATAAAGTTGAATTATGCGTTTATTATCAGATATCAAACCTCCTCCTCCTCCTCTCTCCACCCTATAATCAAAAAGACAACAAATGAAAAAAACAACAGATGGGCGATGAGAGCACTCTGAATGTGTGAGTTCTCAGTTGCCATTCGCCCAAGTGCTTAAACACACACTATATGCGATGAACATAGAAACACACATTCAGAGCTGCTCTGTGAGTCAGAAATTGGAGAATTAGACATCAGAAGAAAAATAAAATCTTTCACTTTATCCCTCCCACTGATCGCCAGTCTGCGGTTCGCTGTGACAAAATATTTAACAGCGTTTCAGATGTTCAATAAGCCCACATCAGTTCCTTGAGATATTAATAAAGATATCGATGTGACAATTGCACCCAATTCTCTTCTAAAACGCTGAGGTACAGAGAGAAATGAATCAACAGTTGACGACGTTCCAGGTGATATTGTAATGTCACTCAGCTCTTTCTTTAGAGATGAAATACTAATAGAAATGAATTGGTGGAATTTTTAAACAGTCATTTGGTTTTTAATTCAAGAAAAGATGAGCTCAGGTTAACTTCTAAATAAAAAGTTAAAAGCCCCTACACTGTAAAAAAATGAAAGGTTCCATATAATCGATTTGTGATGGGACAACATGAAAGAATCAAGTTACCTTATTAGTTTTTATAAATTTAAGTGGACTATACATACAACACTTGTTCCCAAAAAAAATTAAAGAATTGTGTTGATTTGGCTTATTTTAAATAAGTAGTTTAACCAAACAAAAAACATTTTAACAGGTAATCATTTGGACAAATACTATGTAAAAATTTAGAGAGAGTAAAACTGAATAAAACATATTAAATAATAATATTAATAATAATAATAATTATTATTATTATTGTTGTTGTTATTATTATTATTATTATTATTATTAATAATCTTGAGTCGCCACAGCGCAATGAACCACCAACTTATCCAGCATTTATTGTACATATATTGTTTTACGCAGCAGATGCTCTTCCAGCCACCGGAGGGGGAAACCGGAGCACTCGGAGGAAACCCACGCAAACACAGGAAGAACATGCTAACTCCACACAAAAATGCCAACTGACCCAGTCGAGGCTTGAACCAGCGACCTTCTTGCTACTCACTGCGGCGTCGTGCTGCCATATTATTATTATTATTATTATTATTATATACAGCTGTCATTTTAAGTAGATTTAAGTACAAAAATATTTAGACAAAAGTTAAAGTACTATTGTCTGAGATGTTAAATTTTATTGTTTGTTTTAATTATGGCGTCACGGTGGCACAGTGGGTAGCACAATCGTCTCACAGCAAGAAGGTCGCTGGTTTGAGCCTTGGCTGGGTCAGTTGGCATTTCTGTGTGGAGTGTGCATGTTCACCCAGTGTTCGCGTGGGTTTCCTCTGGGTACACAGGTTTCCCCCACAAGTCCAAAGACATGTGGTACAGGTGAATTGGGTAAGCTAAATTGTCCGTATGTGTGTGTATGAGAGTGCACTGTAAAAAACGCAGGGTTCCACACAGTTTATTCATGTTGCCCCAACACAAATTAAGTTAACTTAACACTTTTAGCAAATTTATGTGGATTGAAAATAAAAGAAATTAAGTTGTCCCAAGGGCAACCCAGTGGCGCAGTAGGTAGTGCTGTTGCCTCACAGCAAGAACGTCGCTGGGTCGCAGGTTCGAACCTCGGCTGGGCTGGGTCAGTTGGCGTTTCTGTGTGGAGTGTGCATGTTCTCCCTGGGTTCGCGTGGGTTTCCTCCGGGTGCTCCGGTTTCCCCCACAGTCCAAAGACATGCAGTACAGGTGAATTGGGTAAGCTAAATTGTCCATAGTGTATGAGTGTGAATGTGTGTGTGGAAGTTCCCAGAGATGGGTTGCGGCTGGAAGGGCATCCGCTGCGTAAAATCGTGCTGGATAAGTTGGCGGTTCATTCCGCTGTGGCGACCCCGCAAGGGACAAAGCCGACAAGAAAATGAATGAAAGTTGTCCCAATGAAATATCATGAATTGTGTTGTTTTAGCTCATATAAGTAGTTTGAACAAGCAAAAAAAGATATTTTTTAAAAAGGTATGGGTGTAAAACATGTGCTAGATAAGTTGACGGTTCATTCCGATGTGGCGACCCCAGATTAATAAAGGGACTAAGCCGAAAAGAAAATGAATGAATAAATAAATGTTTTAATTATCTTGTTTTTTATGTTTTGATGGTTGATATAATTACACCTAATTATGCAAAGAAAAGTGAATTTTTTGATGAAACATGAAACCTAAATTATATAAAAAGAAAGACAAAGTTTCAAAATGGCAAGATCATTTGCAATGACATAATTTTTGAAATCTGATGATATCAAATATAAATAATCTGTAAGATGTATTATTATTATTATTGAACTTTTTAAGGTTTTATGTATAAGGCAGTAAAGATATTCATCAACAACAAGAACAACGACAATAGTGATTATGGTCATTACAAAAAGCAGCACACCTGCTTTCACATTATTCATAATAAATATGTCTTGAGCACCAAACCAAATTATTTAAGTGATGAATCTGACATTGAATACTGTAGTAAAGATGCTCAAAATTCAGATTTGCTATCACAAGAATAAATGACATTTTAAGATATATAGGCCTATTACACTTACTACATTGAGAACAGCTAAAATAAATATTTCACAAAATTACTGTTTTATCAAACAGCCTCTTTGACCATAAAAGCATAAAATCAAAACTTACCAAACACAAAGACTATTCCGCTATATGTTTATGTTATAAGTGCCCTGATAAAAACTAATTGAAATTGGTTCATTAAAGTTTGTTGTGATGTATAAATCACATGAATACACAGATACCTCAAAGCAGTGATTGACTCTTGTTCTCCAGGCCTCTCTCTATGCTGTTATTTCTGCAGGCGTTGCTGACCTCGAGCCTGTCTATTGTGGCATTAACACCTTTGACATCATTAGCACTATAATCCCTCCACTCATTAGTGTATTAATAAAGGCCATGAACATCTGTGAGGTTCATCTGCGCACAAAGCACACATAGGAATGAATGACACTTTCTCTTATTTAATGACAACAATCTCCCTCAAGCACCCGGCAAATATCACTCATGACTTCATATTCCCGCCAGCCAGTCAGCCTTTCCTGCAAAAAAAAAAAAATAATTATAAATTCCGTACAATTAGCGGACTCGAGCATAGCCGGAGACATCATTTGATTTTAACCTCCTCTGTCCAATTAACAAAATGTAGGTTGGAAAATAAATGGCAGACGCCGGGGCAAATTAATTATGTGTCCGGCAAGATGTTCGCCAGCGAGCGCCATACCGAGCTGCTATTGGAGGCGTGTGTGTGTGTGTGTGTGTGTGTGCCATATGGCTTGTGAGAGAATGGACATCATTGGGGTTCAGTGTTCAACCCCCTGCATGTCTAGCAGATCTTCTCACTTGGATTTCTCACTTTCGGTTGGACTATACTATAGTAGGCCTACATGTAGAATTGCTCTGTCTCTTGAAAGAAGAAAAACAACATTATATCGTCTTTGTTTGGTGAGTCTGGCAATTAAGAAAGCTTTTCAAAACCTGGGGAGCGTTATATTGTTTGTTCTCATGTGTCCTTCCAAAAATGTTCTCTCTGAAACATACAAGTATTTTAACACGGACTTACTGTACAATAGCGCCCTCTAGAGATTAAACAGAAATGTGAGGTGAACATGCTGTACCTTTGAGCTACCATAATTTTTATGGTAGATATATCATTCATTCATTCATTCATTTTCTTTTCGGTTTAATCTGGGTTCGCCACAGCGGAATGAACCGCCAACTTATCCGGCATATGTTTTACGTTGCGGATACCCTTCCCATCACTGGGAAACATCCACAAACACTCAATCACACACATACACTACGGACAATTTAGCCTAACCAGTTGGCTATATATATATATAAATATAGCGACGCAGTGGCACAGTAGGTAGTGCTGTCGCCTCACAGCAAGAAGGTCACTGGTTCGAGCCTCGGCTGGATCAGTTGGTGTTTCTGTGTGGAGTTTGCATGTTCTCCCTGCGTTTGCGTGGGTTTCCTCCGATGCTCCAGGTTCCCCCACAGTCCAAAGACATGTTGTACAGGTGAATTGGAAAGGATAAATTACTGAGTCAAGACATAGGAGACATGCTAACATTCGAAGACAATTTCAGATGGCACTTCGAAGTTTTTGCATCTGAACTTATATAAATATGAACTTTATATAAATCTATTTGACCAATTTTTTACAGCTTATATATAATATACATATACGTATAGAGTGTATATAGAGACAGAAAGACTATAAAAACAAACCAATGCAAATTGCTAAAACTTCAACACTACACTCTCAGAAAAAAATGGTGCAATGTTGTACCAAAGAAGGTACAAACCCTTGTCACTGGGGTATTACCTTTTTATAGGACAGAATTGTACCTTAAGACAAAGAAACAAATTTGTACCATTGCAGTTTGTACCTTTAAGTACATGATTTCTACCATGGGAAACCAAAATGTACCTTTGGTTTTTAAATCCGGCAGATACAATATTGTATCTTCATCAAAGGTACAAATCTGATCCATGAAGGTACCACTACAGTGACAAGACACTTTGTACCTAGTGTCAAATGTGCTCCTTGATGAACTATTTAAAGGCATTTTGCTATATCCAAAATGTGTCCATTTATTTTCAGTAAATATAAAACATCAAATACATTTTTAAACAAAGTTTTTTTTAAGTTTCTTTTTGTGTAAATGCACCTTTTCCATTTACAATTTAACATAAATCAAAGATCTATTTTTTGCTAAACATTTCACAACACTTTTCACAAAAATGTTACGGCACTACATTCTTCCATGTACTGTACAATATACTGCAAAACATTTTTTCTTCTCCAATTTTTACACAACACCTTTGTAATCAGTTAAAAGCTAATTTAATTGACTTAATTTTAAATAGAAATAGAATTTTGCTAAAGTAGTGTAACGAGATATGCAATGTTTGATTAGTTTTACAATACTAAAATGTCTGCATAAACACTTTGCATATGCAGGACTTCTGTCAGCTCACGTGTGTAGTGAAAAACAAATGCCAAAATGTGTGGATATCAATAATGAAAATGTATTTATCCTAAAATGCTTTTTGTATTATAGAACTTAATATGTTAATAATATTTCTTTAAACATATGCTTTTAAATGATGGTTCATGTTTTAATAGTATTCATGAAATCACTTTTCCTTTCCAGTAATATTTATTTTATAGATATTGTAATAAAGAAGTTGTCCAACACTTACTATATGTACCTTTTTTATGAAAACAATTGTGTACCTTCATTTCAATCGTACCATAAAAGGTACAGAACAGTATCATAAGAGGTATTTTCTGTACCATATAAGGTACAACTTTTACAAAGGTACAAAACTGTTCCTTAAGGAAATTTATTTGTACCACCGTGTACCTTTTTTTTCTGGGAGTGTACTTAATGAAGCTTTAAAATAAATATTGAATTAGTTAAAAAGTATATAAAACCATACAAAATGTATTCCTGAAATAAAATAAAGGTTAATTGAAAAAAATATGATAAAACAGAATTTATTTTAGCTAGTTACCATTTAGTCAGCATATTAATGGAAATGTAAAGAAAGCATGAAACTGTAAAAGCAGTGTTGTTTATAACATTTTTATTACATAATCAAAGTGCATCCACTGACGCCAAATTAAACATGCCATTTTTTCTTCTTTTTTTTCAAGAGAGCAGTCCTTTCAGAGCTTCACCTCAGCATGGAAAACATCAAAATGCATTAATTCCCTTGGCAGCTGAACACATTGAAACAGATCTGCCTCAGTCTAAATATTTGATGCATATTTTGGTGGTCTGAGTCGGCTCAGTGTGTATAAACATGAGGTGTGTTGTGTGCGTCACGGCTCAGGTGGCCGATCTGTAAGCTAGAACTCATGAATGTCACAACATGTTCGTGCACTTGATAAACATAACTACTGCCATCTGCTTCACACCGCTGAAGGAAAGAGAAGAGAAATCTGTGATTACAAATTGCGTTGTCAACTGTTTCAAATACGCCACATACAAAACTGCAAGATCAGAACAACAATAGCTTAGTCAGGCCACCCAAGGAAAGCATTCATCCTGCTGAACAACAGATGCGTCAGTGACAAACAACACAAAAATCCAGCTCAAAACACATGGCTCAAATGTACTGTATTCTCTAACACTTTCGTGTGGTTTTGTAAAAAGCTTTTTAATAAAATCGAGAAACTGTGATGATGATCATATTCTCTTGTTTGTTGCATCACATAAACTAACACATTAAAGTATTGTTTATCATTAAAATAAAACAAATCATATGATGATATCTATCTACACTAAAAAAAAATGCTGATTGTTCAAAGGTTATATTTAAATTGAGCTGAAATAAAACCATTCTTGAGACGTTTTGGGACAACTTAATTGTTGTTTAATCCACTTCAAATTGTTAAGTTAACTTAATCGTTTCGTGTTGGGACAACATGAAGGAATAGTGTGGAACTCTGCATTTTTTACAGTCTATCTATCTATCTATCTATCTATCTATCTATCTATCTATCTATCTATCTATCTATCTATCTATCTATCTATCTATCTATCTATCTATCTATCTGTCTGTCTGTCTGTCTGTCTGTCTGTCTGTCTGTCTGTCTGTCTGTCTGTCTGTCTGTCTGTCTATCTGTCTGTCTTGTTTACTGTAACTTTAAATTAAATATACAATATAAAAAAAAAATCATTTTTTTGTCTTTGTACATTTTGAAAAAAAAAATGCTGGGCTATTTCCTTTTCTCGGATATATATCCCAAATTTGGGTCATTTTTGGGCTGTGTTAATTTATTGAATTAAATTAATTATTGAACTAAATTTAACCCAACATTTGGGATGAAATAATCCAGCATTGTTTATATATACAATTCCAGTCAAAAGTTTGGGGTCATTTTTATTTTTTTTTTAAGAAAAGTATTCAGTTTATCAAGGCGATGTTTATTAAATGTAAAAACAAATTGTTAAACTGTTATATATTTATTACAATTTTAAAAAACTGCTTTCTTATTGTATGTAGTTTCAAATAAAAATATTACTCTAGTCATTATTGCTTTTATTACTAATACCATTAATAATTATAATATTAATAATAATAATAACCATAATAAATGTAGCTTCAAGCAGCAATTATCGGGGTCAAGGAGCCCAGAGGCCACATCATATACAAGCACGGCAGCAAGCTACAGAGTAACGGGAAAATTCTATAATTTTTGGCAGCATGTTCTGAGCCTAATTTGGTAGAAATTGGTCTAACGATCTATAGAGAGTTAAAAACAACAGATTTTCAAACTAATTTAAGATGGTGGACAGGAAGTCATGTCACATGACAATAGACAAAACTATTCAAAAGTCATTTGATACATTTTGTATGATTTCTATTGATAGAATTTAATTGTTTGTCAATTTTACCAAGAAGGTGGTGCAAACTGATGTAGTTTGGTCAATGTCAGGTCTACATCCCAGTGATTCAGCCTGTAATGTCATCTATACATCAAGTTTGCGCATATGCGAAATGACAACAGGTTTGTCTATCAACGTGAATTCCATAACTTTTGGTCTACAGGGTCTGAAGATGATCTGAGTCAAATTTGTTGAAGATTGGACCAACGATCTAGGAGGAGTTAAAAAAAGAATGTTTTGTACTAAATCAAAATGGCGGACATGAAGTTTGGCAGATTATGGCATAACTGTTATTTGTGTTGTCGACATGACCTAAGAAAATTATTTAGACCAATTTCATCAAAATAAGCATATGCAGTCAAAAGTTATTACCGAATTTGTAAGTTTCGTTAATAATGGCTAATAAATTTCTTATTACTCTTGACTCGTTGGTGTCACTGTCACCCATTTTTTGGATGTGGTCAGTGTGAGGCGACAATAACAAACTTACAATTTGGAGTCATTATCTTTAAGTATTGCAGAGATACAGCCTCAAATGTAGTTTGGCATCTGTAGTTTACACCTATCGACACAAATTCCATAACTATTTGTCAGCATGGTCTGAAGATGATCTGAATAAATATCTGAGCAAATCAGCCAAATAATGTAGGGTTTTTTTGACTTAAGGCTAGATGGCGGACAGAAAGTTCAGTTAATTAGGACATAATTGGTATCGATATTCTCAGAACAACCCAATGAATGTATTAAGACAAGTTTCATAACAATGGGCAAAATTAGTCAAAAGTTATTAGCACTTTTAGAAATATTGTTATAATGTTTGACCAAAAGGAGGCGCTGTGACAAAACTTTTTGAGCACCTTCAGGGCACAGTCCCGAAGACACATACCTACTTTCATAACAATTCACCAACGCATCCATAAAATATAGCAATTTTTGTCATAATTCAAAATGGCTGACCTGGGAAAATCAGACAACATTCGACTCGGCATGTGCCGCCGGATGTAAAATGACCAATTTTTTGAATTTTGGACAAAGGGTTGAGAAGTCAAGGAATCATAAGAAAAAAGATTGTAGCCCATTTGATTGTAGCCCATTTGGTTCAAAAGTTATAAAGATAAACATAAGTGAAACTTTCAATGGTATCTGCAGCCTTTATGATGCAAGCTGAGATTGCATCACTCAGCGATGCAACGTCAGACACAATGCACTCAAATGGAGCGAGTGACATCACTGTGAGGGGTAGGGTTAGGGGTGGGGTTAGGTGAGCCCATTAAAAAGCATTGGATGCAGCTCAGATTGCACTGCACCAGGTCTGCATCCAGACCTGAGACCCCTCTCGATTTGGACAAGTGGTGGCGCGAGAGAGTTTGAGTTAGAGAATGCAAATATGTTGTGGTTGAAGATCAGACTGTCCTCTATCAGTGTGCCAACATTTGCACAAATGCTGCAAACGGTTCATAGGGCCATAGACTCCGAGAGCGTAAGAAGAAGTTGGAAGAAAAATAATATGAACCGGAATGGATACAATAGGTGCCTACGCACCTTTGGTGCTTGCCTTGGCCCCTAATTGATATTAGAGGGATTTCTGAAGGATCATGTGACTCTAAAGACTGGAGTAATAAAGCTGAAAGTTCATCTTTAAAGTCATTGGAATAAATGCTTAAATTAAATTATAAACTACTTTTGAACAGTTATTTTACAGTGCAATAACATTTCACAATTTTACAATTTGTACTGTATTTTTTAATTTAAATAAATGCTGCCTTGGTGAGCAGAACAGGCTTATTTTAAAACATTTAAAAATCCCACTGTCTGGTAGTGCATATCAGCAGTAATTATTTGAGTGGATATCGTGAAAAATGATATGGACAAACCCAAATTGGGTTGTTATTTTTTTGCAATGCAGCAATTATTAAAGTTTACAGCATGTGTGTATATATCATAACGTTTCATGATGTCATGATGACAGTTTTTCTCAATTGCTTTGGCACATTTTTCAACACAGTCTTATTATTCTCTAAACTGTGAGTGCAAATCTCAAAACTGGATTTTCAGAACTTTATTGTATGTCTGCAAAATGTAGTTACTCCCCCAAAACATTTAATTCATGCTTTAAAACTATAAGTAATTGTGTCAAAACATAAAGTGTATTTATCACTGTGTGAGCCACACTGCTCAAAATGATGAGTTGTTTTTTCACCATGACAATCAACCATGGAAATTAAGGTTTTAAAATATCTGATATTTGTTGAGAGGAGTCAATAGTACACACACATATATATATATATATATATATATATATATATATATATATATATATATATATATATATATATATATATATATATATATATATATATATATAAACACACACACACACACACACACACACACACACATATATATATACACACACACACACAGTATATATGAACGTTTGTATTTATACAGTACATTTATTTGTGTACAAATCGTCACCTTGTAATTATAAGGTTCTATCTGCGTTCTGGATGATTTTGAGATATTGAGCTTCAAAGTTTTTGCATTCCATAGCAAGAGTATGTGTGCAACATTAATTTTTTTAAATAAAAAGTCTTAAAATGGAAACAACTTATAAAAAAACATCCCATAATGTAAATAACTTGTGAAGAGTTTGACAGTTTAAATAAGACTCGACTCATCAGTTTTGATCAACAAGCAATGTGCAATTCGTTTTTGTCCAAACTACAGAAAATTGTACTAACTGTTTGCAGACATGTGCCAAAGCATTTGCAATTTGCTTAAATCAATATTAAATGACACTGTGAAGTGAACAATAAGCTAATGGTTCAGAGATCTAAACTTACAAAATTTCAATTGAGAATTGAGCCAAAGCAATTGAGAAAAAACTAATACATCTAAATGTAACAAAAATAGAATATATATATATATATTGTGACATATTTTTTAAATACAAACATTTTTTTTAAAAAGGCTGCGTCCTAATATTTTAGGCTTTATGTAAAGTTTATCAAAATAAATGTTAATATACAATTTAAAGTTTTTTCTTTGCCTGAAAAAAAAGAAATTATTTTATTAACTAATTCAAATCAGAAATATCTTAACTTGCAGGTAAATAGAAACATGAACATGGAGCTTTACCTGCTAAGCCAGATTTTGATTACCTTATTTATGAGCATCGGAGGTGACACAGGTAATTATTTTTATTTACATTTGTTATTTGCTCTGGTTAATATGGAGATTAAATTAGGTGCTGTTCTCTTTAACCCTGACATTGACAGCTGTCATGTTTTAAAGTTGATCCCTCACTGCACATTCACAGGGGATTAAGGACTGAAAACAGCAAGCGGTTTGAATGTCTATAAAAATGGATATCTGGGATAAGCTATGGATAATTGAGTTGGGCAACATGGTTATGAAAAAGTCTAAATGAATGGTCAACACCTGCTGTGGCTTGAACTGTTATTTTTTTCATCAACCGTTTTCTTTTTTTGGTTTTTTTGGTAATGTCGTTTCAGCTCTTTGCCAGATGCAGAATTAATCCGGATTCATTACAATTATTTGCCATCTGTATAATTAAATAATAATAATTAAAAAAAAAAAATGTAAAAAGGGATTCCCAAAAACCTATTTGAATTAAAATAGAAATTAAAACTGCATTTCAGCATTTAAAAATCTCAATCTCTAAAACAATGAGGCGCAAATTCAAAGGTGTACATTGCAGCACAAATGCATCTCTGGCTCTTTCTACTGTAATTGACCATGATGAATGCCTTTAATTGCTCAGTACAGATACGTCATTATTTTATATATGTAGGCTGAGTGTGGGCATCAGCTTTGTCTTAATTAAGTGTCTGTGCACAGATTTTAGAAGGGGGGTTGGGGAGGATTTGGATCACACTGTTCCCTTCTGAAATCTATTAGCTCCCCCTGTGGTATGAACGGGGAATAACAATTATATCAACACCGGAATTTAAAGCGATAAAGCTTTAAGTATGACTAGGGTTAATCAAGGTTTTAATGTGATTTCTGTGATGATATTGAATGTATTTGTGTTACTTGTATTTTTTGTGATATATGTGATGTGGATGTTGATGTAATTATGAGAAGCCAAAGATAAAGAAAGTCAGTCAAATATGATTTATCTCTATTTCTATAGTGCTTTTACAACTGTGTCAAGGCAGCTTAACATAGCTTAACATATATATTTAAAAAGTAAAAGTAATGTATTAATCTTGAGTCTAAATACATCACTTTTTAAGGAACTTAATGTGAAAGTATGTGTGTGTTATGCTATTTTGGCTTTTTTAAGAATAAGACTAAGGCTTAAGGTGTTAATATATAATACTTAAAAAAAAAATAACTACCCACAATGTGTGAAAAAGAAAAGAAATTATGTAAAAAAATAAAAATTTAAAAGAGACTTCAAAAAGTAAACAACTAAATCATTAATTACATTAACAACTAAATTATTTCACAAATTAAAATAAACTGAATGTCACATAAACTCATTGGTGCATTATTGCTAAAGAAATAATCAGTTTTTTAGGTCATAAGGCAAAGCATGGCAAGTTTATTTATATAGTTCATTATATACTCAGGTCAGCACGGTGGCACAGTGGGTAGCACAATCTCTTCACAGCAAGAAGGTCGCTGGTTGGAGCCCCAGCTTGGTTGGTTTGCATTTCTGTGTGGAGTTTGCATGTTCTCCCTGTGTTCGGTGAGCGGTATAGGTGAATTGGGTAAGCTAAATTGTCCATAGTCTATGTGTGTAAATGAGAGTGTATGGGTGTTTCCCAGTGATGGGTTGCAGCTGGAAGGGCATCCGCTGCGTAAAACATGTGCTAGATAAGTTGGCGGTTCACTCCGCTGTGGTGACCCCAGATTAATAAAGGGAATAAGCTAAAAAGAAAATGAATGAATGAATGAATTATATACTCAATGATAATTCAAAGTGCTTCACATTAAAAATGATTTTAAAAGTGTAACAACAAATAATATTAGAAACAGATTAAAATGTATACATTTTTAAGAATGCTCTGCTAAACAAATAAATATATCTCTCATCATTCAGCTTCAAATTCATAAATATTTTCATTCTGGTGTCACCAATATCCTGTGCACAGAATTTGCTCTGATCGGAGGCTGTCTTAACTATAGTTTTCTCATCACTGTCAAATAATTGTGTTTATTATGTTATCAAGCTGAATATGTGCACTGGATATATTAGAATGAAAATTGACAGTGCCTTTAATATACATAACATTTAATTTTTCTTTCTTTCTTTAAATTAATTTTTTTATTTATTTATTTTGTAGTTTATTGTGTCTTCCTGTCATGTTTGATTTAAAGTTAATACAAAGTTTTCTGAAAAATGCCTGCATGTTGGTCACAACACATGACTTTTTGCCAAATGTGTATTTATATTTATTAGTAATTAAGGTAGAAGAAATTCTTTCTTTCTTCCTATCTTTCTTTCTTTCTTTCTTATTACTATATTCTCTATTCTAGTCACTGTAGTAACTTGTAATATTAGAGTTGACCATTAGATGGAGTACAAACACAGGTTAATACCTAGACGAGTGTAGTTGGTCTTCCAAGACGAATGTGCTGTATCTTACTTTCTAGAACTGCTTTTCCCAAAACTGAAATCAAAACAGATTTATACTGAATTCAGCAGTGTTTACATTCAATGCACGTGCCGCTGTGCAGTTTAATAGCAGTCGGATGATATCTTGTGGATGTGTGTTGTGATACAATTTTCTAATCACTTAAACATCCACCTAGGGAATGTCCATTATTTTTAGGGCATTTACACAATTGCAGTTCATTTTTAAATGATACTAAATGCTGTGGGATTTTGGTGTGCTTTTCTAGAAGTCTGGGGAGAAAAGATAATAAACACCTTGTCTCCTGTATTAGTTTAGCATTATACAGATAGTAAATATTATTATTTTTATTATTATTATTATTATTATAAATAATAATTATTATTATTATATTAATAAAACAGTATTAATTTTATTATTATTACTATTTGTGTTGTTGTTGTTGTTGTTGCTGTTATTGTTATTATTATTATTATTATTATTATTATTATTATTATTATACATTTTAATAATAATAACACTTATTAAGATTTTTTTATCTCAATAGTCTCAAAATAGTTCTCAAATAGTTTGACATGCACTTTAACTGTTATTACTTTGAGAGAGAAAAATAAATTATTTATTTATAAAGTCTTTGTGTCCTTCACATTTGTTTTGCATAAGTCCTTCATATTTATTTATCTCACATATGTCCTTCACATATGACACATTGGGCCTGCTCCCATTGCAACATACACACACAAAAATCAATTGCTATTATTAACCCTATTGCCCCAGAGACTGGTTTTACTGGTTTCCCATGTGATTGCACAGAGCTAATAATGCATTTATACTTTTATGGTAATATTCTCTTCTCCATGAAGCAGATAAAAAGCACCTTAAACATCTATCTTATTAGAACAGCAGTTTTAAAGTGATGCAAATGACAGAACAAAACTCACACTGAAATCCAAATTATGTCGCCATCATTCGAAATTAAGAATTTTTGGGATGCTATTGTCATTTTTACACTTTAGTATGATGTTCAGTACCTTGTTCTGAGAGTATTGGTGTAACCTATTATTAAAGCAACAGCAGATTATCAAGTATGATAGAGAAACACATGGTCTAACACAGGAAGTCCAATTGTTACCACAGGACGTTTCAAGCTTTTGGCTCTTTGGAAGCTGCGGTCAGAAAGCCAGCAGTGGTTACAAAGATTTCAAACAGGAGGTGAAGCAAATTCTCATTCAAAAACCAATGCTAGATCTCAAAAAAGGCGGATTTATGAGCAAAATATAAAATGTCGTTGTTGGATTTATTAAGAAAAAGGAGAGAGAAATCTGAGAAAAATTGAAAAGATGAATGAATAAAGATCACAGTTCACAGTTACAATGTGTGTATTATTGTTTGCTCTTAGTTCCCTCTGCAGCTGTCAGACCAAATGATTACAAATTTGTGTCTTGGCTTTAAAAATCATCTGCAGAACAGAAGTACTGTTGTTTTGTTGTTGATGTAAGACATTAATGTTACAGGGAGATAAATAATAACAATGTTTTAAATGTGATATTGTAGCCTATTAGTATTATTATTATTGCTATTATTATTATTATTAATTCATTCATTCATTTTCTTTTCAGTTTAGTCCCTTTATTAATCCGGGGTCGCCACAGCGGAATGAACCGCCAATTTATCCAGCACGTTTTTACGCAGCGGATGCCCTTCCAGCCGCAATCCATCTCTGGGAAACATCCACACACACACTCATTCACTCTCATACACTATGGCCAATTTAGCCTACCCAATTCACCTGTACCGCATGTCTTTGGACTGTGGGAGCACCCGGAGGAAACCCACGCGAACGCAAGGAGAACATGCAAACTTTACACAGAAATGCCAACTGACCCAGCCGAGGCTCGAACCAGCGACCTTCTTGCTGTGAGGCGACAGCACTACCTACTGCGCCACTGCGTCGCCTATTATTATTATTATTATTAATATTTAAATGAATATAATTATAATTAATGAAGCATTATTATATTATATTAACTGTAATATATTATTATTATTGTTATTATTATTATTTAAATACTATAATTGTAACTAATAATTATAATAATTAATGAAGCATTAATATATAATATAATATTATATTATATTATATTATATTATATTATATTATATTAACTGCAAAATATTGTTGTTGTTGTTGTTGTTGTTATTATTATTATTGTTATTATTATTATTATTATTATAATTATTATTATTATCATTGTTATTATTTATTTTTTATTTGGCAACCTATTTTGGTTTACATGTGAATTTAATTACATGTCAAAAGTGAATTTTATACATAAAGAAATAATAAATGCAAAAGTTACAAATTTAAAGTTTCAAATAACCTGAAAATAAAATGTCAAAATTGCATTCAACAACATGAATTGTCATTTAGTGCAACATATTCATATAAAAATAAACAAAACACTTATTCTGACCTCTACATATTAAATTAAATACATATTCCATATTAATCTACATATTATTTAAAAAAAATATTACGGGGCCAAATTAAGTTATTATAAAACATTTTTTAAGTAAAAACGTAAAAAAAATAACAATAAATTGAATTAAAATTTGACTTAAAATTACAATCAATAAAAGTAAAACATTAAAAACTATTGAAAAGTATTTGTGGGCTGCACCCTTAGATAGTCTTTTAATGTTACAATTAAAAAAAAATTAAAGCCTGATAAAAATGTTATACAAAGAAAAATGTTTGCACATAATTAGTGGATGTCTTCTTTTCTTTTAATCACGTTTTTACATTTATCTTTGACCCATAAATCTATGTTAACTAAACACTTATTCATTCTGACAGGTTGAAGCTTACAGGGAAAAAAGAAAAAAAACTGAGCCCCACCTAGTATCAGTATTGTGAAAAATGTAATTCCACAAATGTATAATTACCGTTTGGTGTGCTTTTATAATTATCCAGCGTTACGCGGTGATGTAATCCGATACAACGCTCTAGTAAATATACAAGAATGATTTAAACTCTATATTTGGCAGTGAACATGGACACTCATGGGAAAATGCTTGCATAGAGTTTCTGATCACATGACTGGAAGTGTAGGATTTGACTCCAGCTGGGAGAGCAGAGGAGAGGAGCGTGTTCAACAATACACGCATTCAAAACAGCCGCATTTCCACGTCCCTCTGCGTGGATCTGTCACGGAAAACCATCGCACTGATTTCTTGAAACTTTTCGAGCTTTTACACAACTGCGTTCCTATATATCAAACAAGGATATTTCGGCAGCGTCATGGGAATTGGAAAGTTTACCGGCTGCGCTGTGGAATAGCATTAGTCGTGGATCCGATGTGTTTTCTTCAGTCTCAGGAAGATATACGTGCTAACTTGGAGAGGAGCGGAGAGGTTTAACTTCTTACTGACATTCCTCCTTTTTGCTCCCTTGAGTTTGATTCAAAGTTATTAAGAGGCAAGATGGCGGCCGATTCCGTGCAGGTGAGACTTGTTTTATCTAATGTTTACTAACCGCGCGCTTCGACACCATCAACACACTTTAATCGCGACTTCCATGTTTTCGTCCGGACACGACTTTAAACTGTCAATATTCGACTTAAGAATTGGGATAGTGACTTTTAACTGCGTCTGAAAGGGTTAAATGTGGCCTAGAAATATTGACACAGAAACCAACTGTTGCTTCAATCCCAGTCCATAGCTAAACTATCGTGTTTACTGCAAATAGAGTGTATTATACATGAAACGTGATCGTATTTATACGAAGAATGGCAGTCGTGCAATGTTTGTGCTTGTTCGCATAGCTCTTGTAACTGATGCGGTCATGATGTTACTTTGTTTCCTCAACTGCATATTTACAGTAATAAACGTTATGCGGATCGTTTGAAAGCTTAAAGTGCTTTCTTTCGTGCAAACTGGACTAACAATATAATTTCGTTCTCTCAAAACCGTAGAAATTAAACATTAAACGAGAATAACGTTTCACTAAACAAGAAATGCATGTAGCAGAACCTCTCTTTTGGCTGTGTGGTGAGGGGGAAATCTGGAGTAAATTCTATTATTAGTAACATATCCTGAACGATTCCACCCTGGCAACTCCCTGAAACACTTGTATGAAGCAATGTCAGTATTTCTTTGCCTGCTTTTCCTTTCGTTTAAAATGATGATGAACTTGACGTCATGTACAAATGACTACACGTCAAAAGTCAGCACTGAACAACGTGTAGCTAAATTTTTGGTTTCTTGGCAATGAATTAACAGTAGAAACAAGGTTTTGGCAAATGGAAAGTCAGACATGTAAATGGATATTTTTTCTTATGTAAGGGTTTAGGGCAGCTTTTGCTTAATTTGATGGTTTTCACAAAATTGGTCATGTGACTAATGCTTGTGTCTGATTTGGATCTGTTTAGGGATTAAACTTTTTTTTTTGGTGCTTTAAATCATTGTGTTTTTAATGCTTCACATGTATTGATTGATTAGTTTCCACACTTGATTACGTTTGTCTCTGGTGGGATTTCTCTTAATGTCATTCAGTTGACAAGTGTGGACTGTTGATATGAACTAGTGGACCAAGACAACTGAAAGGATGGGCATCAGTACACTTCCAAACAAACTCTGGTGCAGTTAGACTAAAATGTAAACACAACAACACTGACCAAAGACACTTAAGTGAACCAAAATACATAATGTATCACAAGATGCATACATAGGCCTACCTTCTCCACTCAGTTACATTGTTGCTTATTGGCATGGGACAATAACCTGTTTCAAGTTTTACCACGGTTTGGAAAAGTCAAGTTTTTTTTATGTGTAAAGAAATCTGTTTTTGAAACTAATAAAGACAAAAGAAGTCAATGATTTATTTTAATTATTTAGCCTGACATGTTTACTGTTCCAAAATATTATAAAAGTTTCTTAAAATAAAATAAAGAACTTTAAAAAGAACTTTTTAGAGCAGTAATCACGATACTGTGAAACCGTGGTATTTTCATTCAAGGTTGTCAAGCCATCAGAAACTTATGCCTGCCAATGCCTAGTTGCTTAAAGTTAAATATTAACATCAGAAAAGCATCTCTTTACATTTAATCTTGTGTTTACATTTAATTTTAGCTCTTCAGTTTTCTTTAAATAATAATAATATTATCACATGCTTCATTCAATGACACACATGGTATTTTCTTTTTCTTTTTTTGGATATTTGATAATTATTTATTACTTTTATTGACACCATGAATGCCAAGTGAACAGATACCTAAATGTGTCTTTTTTTTGTTCCATAATTAAGATGCACAAACAAGTATAAAGTAATAACACCATTAATCATACGAGTGAGGCATCATACAAAAAAAAAAACTGTCATCATTATATTTAGACAAAAATAGCCAGATTTCAAAAATGAAATATTGTGCAAACAATAAAGTGTAGTATTTTTTGCTAAATAAAAGAGGTGCATCATGCCAATTTTTAAAACTCTTGACATTGTTTTTTTTTTTTTTTTTTGGCTTTGAGAGGGAGTAGTGTGATTGCTGTGTTTGTGTTGTGTCTCCTCCCCGCCTAATTGCAGTGAGGCACAACTGAAACCCAACAAGTTAACTGATACTCTCAGTCTGAATGTTCAGAGGGACTTCGGCAGGTTGGTTTTGGCTGAAGTGTGGGACAGGTATCTTCTGTTGCATAGCTCTTATCTGGAGCTAAATCACAGAATTAGTGAAACAGAGAGAGGCACTGGCTTAGAAATACCAGTCTTTGGGTGGGAGGGTATTTGAAGAGCTGACTGAAGGATACACTAGTTCTATTTTGTTATTTACAAAATAGTTTTAAAAGAAAGGTGCCAATAAACAACCAAGGAGTCTACAAAATATTATTATTGTTAGTGGTAATAGTAGTAACAATTAATTTGACTGTAATTTCTGGGTTTGGTCTCCATTATTATTAATGGTGCTTTTGTTTGGTTATTTAAGTTAAATGATTCAATTATTCAAATAGTTAAAATTATTGAATATTTTACATAGTTTTGCATTAATTATTCTCAGGAAATAATGAATGCCACTGCTGTATTATAAGTACTTTATTATTTTCTGCTGGCAATAATGGCACATGGAATTGTTTTGCACCTGTGGTTTTGTGTTTTGTTCTGTTGTGCTCTGGCCGTAGTTTGCAGAACGCAGAAAGGAAGTTATGATAAAGAAGTTGATGAATAAACTTCTGTATTGGTAAATACCAGATCTGATGAAAGTTATGGGGTTTTTGTTTCGTTCCATGTCATTGTGGAACAAATGATTAAACTACTTCTGTACCTGAAAGATTGTGTATTTACGTGAGTCAAAGATGAGACATCCCAATTATGATGCCTGCATTAAATTACATGAAAGGTGATGGTTTTAAGTACATGGACAGCTTGTTAAATATAAGAAACTTTAATATTTAGGGGTTCAGGCATAAAGTTTTGCTATAAATATTTAAAAAATAAAACAACATTTCAACTTTTATTAAGTTATAGATCTATTTAGGTAAAAATTGATGCCAAAATAATTTTCTTCACAAACTGTGTACAAATAATTTTCTTATTTTAAAAAATGTATGTGAAACATTGTTTCCTTTGTTTTAACCTTTTTTTTTCGTCAGATAAACCACAAGATTTGACTTTAGTAATATTACTTGCATTAATACTTTAGTAATATTCAGTACAGCAAAGGTTTTTTGTGTTTTGAGAAGCAGCACACCTTATTCTGGTTACACAGAGCGAATGTCTATCCATGAAATTAGGCTGTTGTGGACAGACACTGGTAATAGTCACTTAAGCTGTGAATTAAATGCATGCTTTGTTTAAAAACAATGTGACGAGAGAATTTGAGAGTGATACATTACACATTTTCACCGTTGATTATGTAATGATTCTCAGTAGAACTGCACGATATTGGAAAAAAATCTGGTATTGCAATATTTTGTTTTGCTGCAATATATATGTTGTGATATGAATACAATTTCACCAGATGGCTTGAATAGCTCTATTTGTGATAAGAATCCTTAATTTGATTGGTTGGGTTGATTTTGTAAGGATGTGAATTGTGTATAAAAAATAATAAACAAATTGCAAGAATAATTACAAAAGAGCAAAAAGACAAAAACAAATAAACAGTGCTTTATTGTTTCCCATAGAGTCAAACAGCATTCAGGTGACGTATTGTAAAATAACAGTGTTTAGACTTCATTCATTGTATTAATAAATCAGTCAAATGTTTCCTCATTAAACTTACAAATGTTTTACTTATTTGCTCTAATGCTTGACACTTTTTTGAAATGCCTTTAAAATGCATGCAAATAATAAAGTTTCACTCTGTTATGGATATACTATGCAATGACTCCACAAATCTCATGTATAAACTATCCCAATTTAGCATTGCATATAATGCGATGTGACTATTGCAATATACACTCACATTGTGATATCAATGCTGAAATGATATATTGTACAGCCTAAATGCTCACTGGTTACTGTGTTCAAAAGTTCAACAGAAATGTGATTTGGTTGTATCCAAAAAGATAATGTTCTAGGTTCAGTAGATTGAAATGTAATGCCACGAATGACATTTTGTCACTTTGTATTTTTTTTTTTAATCACATTTGGCTTCATTCATGCCACCCATAATAGTTTAGCTGTGCAATACCTTTTTGGGTTATCTTTGCCTCATACCAGTTGTTCTGTCGATTTGTCCTACCTTGTCAAATTGTCCTACCTCCCATTCAAAAAGTAAGTAGCACGTTTTGATGACACAATATGCTACCCAACTGATTTTGCTACCAGTGTAAATTTTAGTGTAGAGTAGTGTGATATGAAGCTGTAACATTACCCTAACCTACCTAATCCCTAACCCCAACCTCAGAACCATTCCAATACAGTGTTGGTAGCATAATCTGATTGGTAGGATAAAAAGCCAGGACAGCGGTTCATTTCAGACACTGGTTCTCATACAGTTTATTTTGTCAAATTGAGATTGATTTGTGAAATTGGCAACATTACTTGAGTTCAATTCAAGTGTTGGAATGTGATAAATCTGTGATTTATCAATTGGAGCATCTCTATTCAGGACTCTAGACTAACATTTAAAAGCAGTGACACTGGTGGCACCAAGGTCTGCAGATGGTGGATCATTTTCACTGTCAGAAGTACCATAATAGCAAACCATGAATGCTGAATTCTATTGATTTACAGAGATTTATCATTTGTGCATGCAACAAGTCAGGGGAACAGCAACACAGTAAGCAACATTTTTATACAGCCGAAGCATGAGAACGTAATAATATAATGTTGTGCGCAACAGTAAACCATGCTCAAACAAACAGCCACATTCCAAGAGGCAAAAATAGGATCTGCTTTATGTCCTCCACTGTTGTTTACATGGACATTCATGTGCTGCATCTAATTGTGTGGAAACGGTGTTTCTCTCTTTTTTTGCACATTCCTATTGTCTTAGATTAATGGACTTGAATTCGCAAAAACACATTGGGCCCTATCACTTGGTGCAAGACGTGTTTGCCTCTACGTGTTGCTATTTTCAGGCCAACGCAACATTACTTTTCCCAATTTCTGCCACGCTGTTTAAATAGCAAATCCATTTGCGTCACTTTGTGGACTCATGGGTGTTTCAGTCCAGAAAATAGGTGTGATAAGGGGCATTGATGGTGCTTTGCTATTTTGAGGAACTAAAATAGACTGTGCCATAGACCAGCTGAAAGCAGGTCTAAAGTCCAACGCAGAGCGCGTTAGTTATGCGCATTGCTTAAAACACGCAGGATGTACAGCAATACAGAAATATCATTACAAATGAAAAAGAATTAAAGGATTAAATTTAAAATAAAAAAATATTAGTTTCTACATATAAAAACCACTGCCTCCATGCCTTGTTCTTCTCGGGGGGCTTTTTTTTTTGTTTATTCATGACAACTTGCTTTTGTATAATGTTATCATTATTAGTAGTATTATTTATTATATGCATATTTATGTTTGTTTTATTAAAAAACAAGCTTAGATTTGTCCACCTGTCAGGTTTTGGACCATATGGGGCATAGCATGTGTTTTTGGATATAACTGGAAATTAAAACTGAATTTAGAAATAGTTTTGAAACAAATCTTTGCGCTTAAACAAAATTAATTATGTAGGCTAATGGATGTCTGTGTGTACAACACCGTTTCCTTATCCACCAAAAAGAGAAAAAGAAAGTGAAAGGCCGATTGGAGGAGGCTCGTTCTTTATCCTCGCGCTGCAGATTGTCTGTTTAACTGTTTTCTCGCCTGTGAAGCGTTCAGTTTTTCCACTTACAAAGTCCGCCATGTAAATAGAAAATGCACCTTGGCGCGATGCAACTGACTCTTAAAGGGAATGGGATATGAGACTGTGATTGGTTTATTCTCAAAACACACCCAACATCAAGAGAATAGGATCAACCCTGTAAGACCGGGCGTATTTTTCCTTCCATACAATAGCAAAAGTGGACTCGGACACACCCTTAATGCTTTTGCGCTGTGGGATTTAGAATTTGCTTCTAGATCTTTAAAATAGAGCCCGATATGTGAAGACCCGCTTTCTTCTTTGAGTGAGAATGACATCAGTCGCCACTTTCTCATGTACACCATGCCTACCAAGCTAAGGGTACTGTTGGTGGTGGAAACGCAAACCTGTTCAGCGTGACCCATACTGAATCTTAACACTCAGTGAAAACGAGGCATTTGAAATTTGATTGTAGCTTGAGGACTGTGCTGCACATGAAATTAAAGAATGCTTTTTAGAATTATGGAAACTACTGGAAATATACTGAAAGTACGTTTGCCTGTAAGATGTGTCATTGAGGCACAACTGTGGCAGAAAAAAAGATAATTGTTGGTGGTTGATAGCCAAGACACTGAGTACTTGAATTAGTGTGTAAACTAACAAATCAAGCATTCTGTTCACATTTACAATGATCTGCGTTACATATTATATGATTTTATTTTTGAAGGTAAATGGCTATCGACTGAAAGTTTAGTTTAATTTAAAGTAATATTAGCATTTGTGAGCACAGGGCTGCTTTGTTTACAGCCGTTGCTGGGAAATCACTTCTGTTGCTCCTAAAGCGCATCTTGCAAGCACAGAATGAATTTACTTAAAGGTCCTGTTAAGTTAAGAAGTTTTTTAGATGTTAGTTTTAAGAATCTCTTTTAGCTAATGTGCTCTAAAACAGTGACAATTTGCACTTAGAAAATATAAAACTGATAAACATCCAAAGCTTGCAGTTTGTCATATCCGGGTAAATGGATCAGTGAATTTTTTTTTTTTTTTTTTTTTTTTTTACCTCATACTTTAGTTTCTCATTAAATCTTGACCAATCAAATTCTCTGTAGTATCACCTGCCCTGCCCCCTTCAAGACACTACTCATTTGCTTTTTATTAGATGTAACCCTTACTGGCAGAGCTGTGATAAACGAAATGCTATTGGCTTTTTTTTTAAAAAGGGGAGGACGCCTCTCTGTCCCACGCCTCTCTTCAGTTTTCAGTAGTGATTACGTCAAACATAGAATTAATAATGCACATTTCGAAGCACATTATGGGACTGTAAAGTACTGTTTTTGTTCTGAAAAATCACATACTTAAATGCATAGGAGAAACTGACATATAGGAAATACTCAAGCCAATTACAGACATTTATGATTTGTAGCTCCTCGATGACAATGTGGAAATAAATATTACTGAATAATATTAAACAAAACAGAAATTCGAAAGTTTAAATGGCTTTGTTGTAGGCTTGCCACGATAGACGGTGTTGACGGTGTTACCGGTTTTATGACGCAACACCGGTGACATCACTTTTTCACCGTGACACCGTGCCCTCATTTTTTTAAGTATTCCTTTTTTAATTCAATATTTATTTAAATTAAATGGAAAATATAATTCCAAATAATTTACTTAAGATGATAGCATGCAGTAGGCTGTAGTTAAAATCTGAACATAGCTACATTGCTTCATATTTCATTTATCATGTGAGGAGAACAAGATGAGTCGAACTTACAGAAAAAGAATGGCGGAGGATTTAGTGTCAAAACGCAAAGCAAAAGCGCCTCATTTAAAAAATCCCGCGACCATCATCTCACAGTGTTTAGTGATAAATAATCTTATTTTTTATTAAACTGAAAGTGATTGCCGCGCCACTGACAAGCCAACTGCAGAGAAACAAAGCAACCTCGCCGCAACCGCAGTGATCACTTTTTCCGAAGTTCATCTGTTCTTTTGTGCACTTGATTATTATGAGTTTATGTTAAAACAATCAATAATGAAAAGGCCGACAAGAGTGTATCCTGTGTGTGTGCGCGCGTCTTCACTGAAGTCTCTCTCTCCCAAAACCGAAAGTTGCTTTGTCTGTCTGGCAATATTTCGGCTTTTAATCGAATGAAAAGTTAATTTAGATGAGCCTATATTTAAAACTTGCAGTAAAGTAAATGTGACGTGCGGCCACACATCGAAACTGAGGTGTGATCTCATCTCTCTCTCTTGCTGTCATCCATGATAGACGACACACAAGTCAAGTCGCCTAATAATTATATTAATTTTAATAAAATGTAAACCAAAATAAACAATTCATTGCATTTTTCGTTTGATAAAAAATATACGAAAACGAAAAAAATCAAAGGATGGCTAGTTTGTATTCATGTGTTTTAATATTAATGAAAATATGCTTAGCCTATTTAAGCGTGGTTATATACACTACCAATAGGCAAGCCATTGAAAAAAAATATTTTACTGTGTACTGAGTTATAATGTATATTTTACAATAAAAACTAAATGTAGCATGTGTCGCTGTCATTTAAAACACGCAATTCATAACACACCCCACCAGAGCTATCTATATTCTATCTGTAAACTTACAGGGAGGTGTTGGCCAAAAGTCATAGCTACTGCGCACCACGTTATTGAACTCCAATATCTCCGAGGGAGACACGCGCGCGGTGACCGCACAGTGATGTTCAGCTCTGATGAGGCACTTTTATTTAGACTGTAGATTTTTTACATAATGTTCCATTACTTAAAATTTCTTTCTTTTTTTTTATTCATAGTTTATATATAAATTGAGTGCTAGCTTGTTTAGCTGTGATCATTATGCAAGGATCATATTTCATATTCGGTTTATTCTTCAGTAACCTATAGATTCGTTAATAATGTATTTTATAAACGGATTGTTTATAAGGACTAAGCTATTAATATATAATACATTAGGCTAAATAATACATAAAGACATTGAAGTCAGCTAGGACAGCAAAAGACAACTAAAGTAGGTTCCCTCTGTTGGCAAAGGTAACCAAAAAGTATCTTTGCGTGTGCGCAACAAGCTGCGCACCCGAGAGAGTGTTCAACACGATTGGGAACATAGTGTGCCTCAAGATCACATCAGAGATGGTCAACATGGGTTTCCTGGCAAAGACCATGTAGACTGCACTGTTAATAAAAAAATGCAGTGTTTTTGTTTATTTTATTTTTTTTAAAGACTGCCGACCTGTCATTTTTGTAGCCTAATGTCATTTGGAAGTTTTTTTATATTTGTTTCTTGTTCATTCCTTTAATCTTATTTAAACTATGTGCTATTTAATCACTTATCTTTTTATTTTATTTTCTTATTCGTTTTAAAAATATTCTAACATAAGTAATAAACGTTCTATGGTTGTTATTTGTTTGTTTCCAATTTTCAGTTTTTTTCAGCCTGTAGCATTGTTGTTGTTTTTTTCATTATGTTAATAAAAGTTCTGTGTTTAATAACAGTGATTTTTTGTAGTTTGACGCGAGTTGCCAATTCCCGAAAACTGAAAGTGAAATTATAATACGCACGCATTTATAAGCTATTTAAAAGCAGAAAAAAAGAGGAAAAGAGGAAACGCCCACCCCCACGGTGATACCGGTATTACCGGTGTTGTCACATGTCGATTAACCGGTGGGGAAATTTCCTCATCGTCACAACCCTACTTTGTTGTTAGACACTGAAATGGTATTTAAATACTGTTCCAGTTCTTGTCTTGAAGATGCTAAAAAGGGTCACATTTTAGTATATTTACATTTTCTGAACATATAATATATATTAATAAATAACAACTTTATACAATAACTTAACCATTACTATTATACATACTTTTCCTTCAGTGTAAAACCCAAAAACATCAGTCCTATAATATAAAGAGAAATCATAAAAATGTATAAAATATCCAGCTGAATACAGCAAAGGCTCTATATGAAAAAGGTCCAAAATAAACATATGCAGACAAATCTATCTAAACAAATTAGCAAAAAGTGTGATTGCAGTTAAATATTTGTAAGCTTTTAATAAACTTGATGAACAAGATTGAGGTAAGATAAAATGTATTATTTTTTATCTAGACAAAATCGCATGATCTGGCAGTCATTGATTTAACTGACAATACAAATTGTGCAATCTGAACATCTTTAGTCGCACTGACAGGGAAAAAAAAAGTTTATTATTATTATATTTTTTTTATAAAGGGACAGCTTACTTGCAGTCTGCAACCCTGCAATTAATTCATATACTATTTTATAAATATTGCTTTATATTATAATCTTTCTAAAATTGAATATTTAACCACTGTTTGGCAGTAAGTCACAGACCTTCAAGAGCAGTCCAGTGAAACAGGAACAGCCATTCTGAGTCTGACAACATGTAATATAATCACCAATGATAACCAAATGAGGTTAACATACTATTTATTTACTTTTTAAAACAATGCCTCTAGTAAAGTTTGTATGTGGCTCTGTCTCATTTTTGCATGGCAAATCACCTATTGTCATCATTTTTATCTAGTTATATAAACTTTTTGTATTTCTCCTTTTCTCTGGTTTACCCATTTTAGGCCTTGTAATGAGCTGTTATATTATATTATATTATATTATATTATATTATATTATATTATATTATATTATATTATATTATATTATATTATATTATATTATATTATATTATTGAGACATGCTAAATGTGCAGTGTTGGCGATACTTCAAAAACATTGTTGGAAACCACTGCTATTAAGCACCCTTTATAAGACATTTCCATAGTGATCCGTCACGGAGCACAAGGTCCATTGGTTTATGTGTTTGCCATAGTGTGAGTGCACTGCAGCTGTACTAGAGGTAATGGAGCAGATTAGGCGGTGGGTGTGAGGAGAGTCTTTTCACTGCTGTGGGTCCTGAGAGTCACGGTAAAGCCATAATAGGATGAGCTCAGAGATAAAGCCCAAAGGATGATGCACAAACACCCATTGGCTCTGAGCTCATTCATGACTCTCTGTAGTGGGTGGAGTCTCAGTGAACTGACCGGTCATTGATGATGTCATGGAGGCCTAGCATAGCTCTGCTGAGGGCTTTACATGTTGTGGCTGTTCTTTCAACTCATTTGAGTAGTTTTTGCTATCACAGTAGTAAATCTAAACTCATGACTTATACTGTAGAACCTGGTACAAAATAAAACATGGCAAATTATTGAAAGAGATTACACATTATTATTTTGTGATGTTGTAAATATTGAAAGAATTTTTGAGTAAATGAGTAACATTTTAATAGATTTTTTGATCGTGCTTCTCATTGGATTGTTTTCATTGTTTGCATATATTCATTTTCATTTGCATGAACTAACAAATTACATTAACAAAATTAGGCACAATTTGTAATAAATGTAAAATATTAGTTGTCAAATATTTAGAATTCACATAATATAACTTTCATTCCTGCATTGTTTTTTGTTGTCTTTGTTTATTTTAATAAAATTGTGACTTTTTAATCATTTATGGTCATTTTGTATTACTATTATTATTATTATTTTAATCTAGTTTTCATGTTTTTGTCTGTTAAAACAAATCTTTTATTTATTGATCTTATCTAATTGGTTGATTATTAGATTAGTCCTATTTTACTTTATTACATTAAATAAATAAATAAATAAATAAAAAAGATTAATGTGTTTTTAAAAAGATTCTGTGCTTTTTCACGCTACTATTTCAAATGGCTGCTAGTTCTCCCTTGCAGACACCCGGGGGTGCCTGCCCAGACCCCCTTTGAAAACCCCTGCTCAAGTAAATTTAGTGATAAATTACCATGACTTTAATATTTATTATAGGGACGAACTTTTAAAATGAAAGAATCACTCTGCAATGTGGGTTTCAGTCTTACTTAAAGTTTGCATCACTATTGTCCAGCAGTGCATCTCATTGACCACCCTGTGGAATTGCCATTTATTCAATTTTTTGTACTTTAATATACACAGACATTTCATACAGCATTTCTTGTTTTATTTCTAAAATATGTCAAATTCATTCATTCGTTTTCTTGTCTACTATGTCTAAATTCTGCAATTCGGGCTGCATAATCCGCAATATCTGGAAATCATAGGGCTAGTACTGGAAATGTGGATTATTTATGTCATTATATATTTTTTTCAGTTGATTTGATGTAATTCTGATATTGATAGAAATGCCATTTTAAAAAGCCTAAGCCAAGAACGCATACAATTTATGTCTGTGCACAAGTCTGGAAAAGGAATTAGGGCCAGTTAAATTCCGATTTTTATTTATTTATTTATTTATTTATAATTTTTTTAATTGCTCGTGGATGACACAGATCGGATCTGTTCTATGACCGTGTAAACATGAAATGAAACACATGCATTCGGATATTCAGAGGTCGGTTTCAGGTCTCCATATGTGGAAATAAATCAGATATAATTTGGATATGTGACAGTGCGACTATCATGTAAACAGGCAGATCGGATTTATTGAGGTATTCCATTTTGTACGTCATTAAACTTGCGATTAATGTAGTACTTCTCTGTGGTTTAATGACATAGAAGGAAGAGCATGTGTGGAGACGCCAACGCGGTAAACAACTACAACAACAGAGGAAACATGGAAGAGGAAAGTGGTCAGTTGCCACAATTTGCTCCCAACAGATCTGAGCTCTCTCTCCTGCCCACAAATTCCTCTGAATGGTGGAGGACACCATATATCAGGGGTGCTCAACCCTGTTCCTGGCGATCGACCTTCCAGCTGATTTCAGCTCCAACCCTGATCAAACACACCTGAACCAATTATTTAGAACGTGAAGAGCACTTGATAATTACAGGCAGGTGTGTTTGATAAGGGCTACAACTGAAAACTGCAGGAAGGTCGATCACCAGGAATAGGGTTGAGCACCCCTGCCATATATAAACTGTAGACGCAAGCTGCGATGACGGCCCTTTCCCTCCTTCTCCTCCACCTCCGCCTCAAAATCATTTTAAAGTTGGGCTAACTTTGCGTATTTCGCAGAGCTAAAAGCAAGACAATTCTTCCATCGTGACTAATGTGGCGCAGATGCTAGAACCCACCTTTACGCATGCGCGACATCATAAATTGTATGGCAAGCCAAGTGTAAATGTATTAATTGGATATGGGTCACAATTAAAAGTACGTGTAAACGGACAGGCAGATAAATCCGATATAGACAAAAAATCGGAATTGGGCATCAAGACCTGACAGTGTAAATGCGGCCTTAGACAAGGGAAAGCTCCTTTTATAATAATATATTTTAGGAATACAGTAAAATGTTCATATTTTTTAGTTTTTAGTCCTCATCAGTGGTGGAAAGAGTACTGAAAAATCATACTCAAGTAAAAGTACCATTACTTGCCTAAAAATGTAGTGCAAGTAGAGTAAAAGTATCTGTTGTAAATATTACTCAAAGTATGAGTAAAAAGTAGCCCTTTTAAAAGTACTCAAGAGTAGTGAGTATTATGCTGTCAAAAGCTAATATGTTTACAGGTAATTTGTGCATGTGTGTGTAAACGTAACATTCTGTAGTGCATTTAGTTATTGCCCAGAAGGCACACAACATCATGAGACATTAATATTAGGTTAGATTTAGGTTGTAATTACAGGTGACCAAAATTAATTTTCAAGCCAGCAGCTAAGGACAACGTTATTTTGATGTCCAATAATTACGTGAAATGACGTTGATATATGGTTGATTTTAGGTTGTTAGAAAGAGAACAAAATCCAGCGTCGAGTCAACATCTTAAAGGTGCAGTATGTAAGTTTGACACCCAGTGGTTGAACTAGGTATTGCACTCCTGGATCATAATAAAAGTACGCTAGGATGCCAGATTGTGTACAGGAGCGATTTAAACTGTGTTCTAAATAAAAGCAACGACACGCGATAGAGGGAATATTTTCCATATTAAAAGGAGTTTTTGTCCTAACCAACACCTCGAATTGATATATTAGAAATGGCTTCTATTTCTCACAGCTGAACAACAGAAACCTATGACAGCTAGATCACCTCAGGTAAGCCTTGTGTGCTTTATTCTGTGCTAAATGCTAACAATGCGAGTTTGAATGCATTTTACATGGCATTTGTTGCCATATACTGAAAGCAGAAAGTTCACCTCAGATCTTGAAAATACAATAAACCGTCTGAAATTGAACTTTAGAACTAAACACATATGAGTGATTCAGCATCTACATTGATGTTAAAGTGGGTTAACATGTATTAAATAGATTCTAAACCTTACCGTTTCGTGAGCGAGTGCATATTCTGTGCTTCTGAAAGGCTGTATTTACATTTCTGCCGTGTCTCGTCTGGTGCAAACAGCCAAATAGCTGATCACTGCCTCTCTCGTCACAGCGTGTTGTTAGGACACGCGGTTACAATGTAACCTGGTCACCTAATGTTTACGTTCGTAATATTTATGTAATTTGCTAATTAATAACCTCATGTGGAACTGCATCTGTCTCCCATACTGTTATTTTTGGTCACGGACGCATGCTTTCAGAGTCTTTCTGAATGAATGAATGAAATACGCTGTTTTCCAACAAGGCAACCCAGGGTGCTGACATATAATTGGCTAAACTGGCATCGTGCATATGAAATTTATCTAAACAAACACAGCGTTCCGGCACGGAAAACCCATTTTCAAAGCAGAATATCTGACTTTAGCATTGTTTTTCAGGTAAACAAGTATGTTCACTTGGGATGTTTCTTAAATATCTGCACACATATTATGGTATTTTTATGCTTTAGAAGAGTCAAATACTTACATACAGCACCTTTAAACCAACGTTATATATGATGTCAAATACTGACATTTATTCATCAGGTACGGCAACCAAAATCCGAAGTCTGATAGATGTCATAGAGGTAGCGTTCACACAATGTCAAGCTGTAACATTATTAGACGTTGATATTTGGTTGGTTTTAGGTTGGACATTGACATTGGCCTGACGTTGAGTTCTGACGTCAACACAATTTTAATTTCCAAACAAAATGCAAAGTCCCCATGACATTAGGGTTTAACGTCAATCAGACGTAATGTTGACGTCCTGTGCCTGCTGGGTGTTTAAGGCCATTTTGGTCATCATACAGTAAACATCCGTCATCTTCTCATCAGTGACATGCATCTAAACAGTCTCTGGGCCAATGCGCGTAAAGATTTTGAACATCTTCATGGACACTTTTAATACTTCCAAACAGTTTGCTGCAATTATAAAGTGCACACGTCTTGAGGTAGTTCATTATGATGTGATTTACCTTCTATGGTATGTGCGATTTTAATCCCCATGGACAAGAAAAATAAAGTAGTTACTGCTGGTTGATAGAAAGTAGTGGAGTAAAAGTACAGACAATGCACTAAAAATGTACTCAAGGAAAAGTAAAAGTCCACATTTTAAAAACTAGTCGGTAAATTACAATTCCTGACAAAAACTACCCAATTACAGTAATTTGAGTATTTGTAATTAGTTACTTTACACCACTGGTCCTCATACAAACACAAAATGTGAACTTAAAACTCTGACTCCCCTTATTAAATTATAATGTAAGCTAATTATACTTAGATGGATGGATGGATAGATTGATTGATTTGGCACAACTAGAACAATATATTGTTGATCCCACCTACTTTGATGCGTAGTTAACTGCAGCAGAAAAGCATGTCGAGTCAAAATTGGAAAAGGCAGCATTTCTCACTTGTCTGAATCCTTCTACAGGTAAAGTGTCTAAAGGTCTTTCTAACACCATTGTGTCAGAAGCCATGTGGCAACCTGCTGTCCGCTGTGTGGGAGTGAGTTTGTTATGCAATGTGGCCACTGTGTTCTCCTTGAGTGGATTTGTTTCACAGCCAGGTCTTTCTCGCAGGGTGGGGCACTTATTGCAGGAGGAAAATCCCAAGTGCGAGTCGTGGCCTTGTACTTTTGTTCTTTATTTCTTCCTTTTCTTTTGAATGTACATTTGTGTACAGTATGTTATGATGCCCACCCTGCACCAGTCACTGACTCATCTTCTTGACATTGTTTTACTTAAGCATTAATTCCTGGCACTTCTGCGTGCTGCATTACTTTCCATGTTCAGCCAGCCAAAGCTTTTAAAAGGCACTGCACAGAAAGCACACATAAGTTTCCCTGTCTCTCACTACTATATATCAGAAATCAGAGGAGGTTTTCAGCTTTTTGTATGTCAATCAAATCACAAATTGGTCAGTTTTTCTGCTATAATTATTCTGCCATGGTTGCCTGCCACACCAAAAATCATCTCGTCCATGACTTCAGACTCTTAGTAACTCCACTCTCCATCACAGTCAAGTGGTTTATTGTGGAGGAGACTCAAAAGGGTAGCACTAGTGCAAATATCATCTTTAAAAGTTCAACAATTGCTAAAAGCTGCTTTTAATCTTAATCTTTTATTGGCTTGTTAATATGCAAGTTATTGAATCAATAAATGACAAACTTCATCATAGATTAAATGATTGTATTGTATTATATTATGCGTTATGAGGTTTTAAGTCTACAGGATTTGTGTGAGAGCTGTAATAATAATACAGAAACTGGTATCTCTCATGCTCTCTCTTTTGGTTCCCTCCATTTTTATTAAACTCTTTTGTGCCAATTTGTTCATTATTAAAGATTGTTTTGACTGCTGAATGCAATGTGTCCTGTGTGCGGTATTTATAAAGTTGTCCTAAATGTAGCGCTGCACTATAGAACCAGGGTAAAGGGTGTGTGGTCAGTTCACCATGATAAATCCAAATCATGGCTACTGAACAACAAGTGTGATCATCAGGAACATGTTTTAACCCTCTCACTTATAAGTTTTAAATACTGCCTCTGACGCCCCTGTGTGCATTTTATTTTATATTTATTTAATTTAGTTTAATGTACTCTGCTGAGTAATTTCAGCTTATGTTTTACTGGAACGTGAGTGAAGTACAAAGCCTCCTCTAGCCTACATATAAAATAATTTGTGTTGAATAAAATATATAGCGTATGTTTCTGTATAAAGCAAACAAAATATATAATATAAAAATTAAAGGTCGTCTATCTGGTGCTTTAATCTACATAACATAGTTAAATTTGCATATAGCGCAGGATTTGAAGATCAGAATCATATTCTTTTAGTGGAGACACAAGTTTTCTGCTTTCAATTCATGGTAAAAAGTCTGTGTAATGAGCTGCCAGTACATTTTTCTGTTTTTTTATGGAATTTTTTATTTTAGAGTGTACAGTAACGTGTCATTTGTTTGTTTCGGTTGTCTTCATTTTAATCGTTTAGTGATATTGCGATGGTGTGCTTTATCTGCCTGCCTGATTCCCGCTGAACTGGGCAGGTTGTGTGACGTTTGATTCAGGAGATGTTCTGGGGGCAGGGTTTGCATGATGCGATGCGAGCTACTAGCCCGACAGTGGAAACGCGACATGATTTCGGCTTCACTGCTCATCCTCCCGGGCTATTGGCACTGCCCGGCCCGATAAATGCACTGGCCTGACAATGGCAATGCGACTATTTATGTGGCCAAATGTAAACGGAACCATTTTGACAAATCAGATAGTGATTTGATCAGGGAAACCCAAAAAGTTGAGCAGTAAGCACACTAAAACGAAGGTATTCACGCTTATGCCGAGTTGAGACTACACCATTTTCAAAGTAGTCGCGTCACAGAAGTTTTCACACTGCATGGGGTAGCATTCTGACGCTGCTGTGTATACACTGCAAGATGGATCGGCAACAGGGGGTTTCACACTGCAGGACTTTACAATAGGAGAATCACGGACAACTTTGTCTTGGTCTGCAAACTACGTCTCACAATCAAACACACGTGAGAGAAGTGACACGAAAACAACATGAGGTGTATATTTTATTAACTACATAATGAGAAAGAAGCCAGTGGGGTGGAAAATGTACTTATTTTGCTCATGGGAATTAGCAATTTCTCCTCAACTTTTTTTTTTTTTTCTTGTTCGACCTGGTTGTGTGGTATTGCTCAGATAACACGTCAAACCGACACGGGTGCTCCGGCTAAATTTCCACTAGTTTTCTCTCCATTTATTGGGTCCAAATAGACCAAAAAGAAGCCCTTTTAACATCTTCCCCAACCTCCCGCTGGACTGCAAATACCCATAACTAGTGGATGCTGCTCTCTCATTGGCTGTAGGTAATCGCCGATGTTATTTTCAGTCCGAACACATTTCACATGGGATGATTTGAATCTCTCAGATCGTGTCTTTGATAGTTCATACTGTGTAATTGTTACTGCAGTGAATGATCACCGATTTGCCTGTGATTTTAGGCATTTGTTAGCGATTTCTTAAAACCTGCCAATGAGTCAAAAACGGAGCTAAAATCATGTAGTCTGAACTCTCATTAGCTGCTCTGTACCAAAAAACCCATCGATTTTATGATGTAGTTGTCATCCACATCCTTTTCATTCACTGTTTTGCACTCACTTGTAAGCCACATTACAGGGGGTTGTTTAGCGTATTCGTGTTTGACATCTATTAGAATAAGAAGAACACAATTTAAGTGGCCACAAGCTAACAGGTGAATAATGGTCATGTGTTTTGTGAAATTGTGTAAGTGTCATTTGTTTAAATATTTGGCAGATTCTCATTATTTCAATTAATTTGATTTATCCAAACAATTGCAAAATTAGCTTGGAGGTAAAAGATTTCACCACATAAATGTTGTAACAGTCTAATTGGTCGCATTACTGCATTGACCAACAGACAGCTGCTTGGTTTGCTTCATACAGCCCTGTGTTATTGATAGACAAAAGCCCTGTTTTCTAGTGAAATTCATAAAACTGGCATTAATATGCATTCTTTTGATTGGCAGAGAGCACTGCATTACGGATTGTTGATTTCTTTTGTCATTTTTCTAGAAATGATTTGCTTAATAAGCAGCATTCTCATGTGGCCGTATTTAAAGTAGTAATTTGTTGTTTTGTTTTGTTGAATTTGAGGAAAGAGAAAGGCAGCTGGAATTGCAGCATGACTGATGTCTTTGACCCTCATTATTTTAAGACCACCATGACCTCAGCCTGAGTCGCCGTCATTCAGCAATTGCTTAACAAACAGCTTATCTGACGTCAGGCTTACCTTGATTGGAATTCCTCGTTGCCAAAACTAGCTTAAACACTGGACTGGTTTGCACATATCCACTGGCTGCTGTATTAGAAGAGCTTGCTGTTGCTTTACAGTTTTACTGTTCGAGTGGTAATGTTTCAAGAGACATCCGAATCCCTATGACAGCCTGAGGCATTTTTTTGCTATTAAGACGGAACAATGTTGAGCTCTTTGTGCACAGCTGGAATCATAAATTTTGTGGTAAGAACTGGATCTATATTGTTTTGGTACACATAAATACACATTTGATTTTATTTTTTTGTCATGTAGGAATCTGAATTTTTAGGTAGCATTTCAGTAAGTTGGCACCTTTTTAATTTAGAAAGCCACAATCAATTCCAAAGCAGCCTATTTAATGTCAGGTTTTTTTCCACAGTTACAGACAGATAAGGACATTAACTGTAAAGAATATATTGCACTTGAGTATAAATGTCATCTTTACACAGCTGATTTAAGAAGACCTTTATTGCGAGTGGGTGTCTGGTCAGAATTCAGTGTAAAGATGCTATTCTGCATAAAACGTTTTTTGTAAATCTTTTTTTTTTCATGCTGCTTCAGTTTTATTTTTGTGCCACATTAATGTGTAAAGATGCCTATAGTTACTATATTTAGATAAATGTTTGCACTGCTCTTGTTTTTCTTTGTTATGGTTCATGTAAAATGTAGTGGTTGTATTTTAATTAAATCTAATATAACACATAATGTATAGACTACATTGGGGAGGATGTAAGAACTGAAAATAAGAACAATCGGCACCAAATTTTGTCTTTATAACATTAATCAAATGCATAATCAACATATTGATCAATTACCAAGTACCATGACGATGCATTTTTAAATATTTTTTTTATTCATTTTTTGACCTTTGGAGTGTTTTTGACCGGTGAAATGGAAGCTTGTTGAAGATTCTTTGTATTTTGGATCAATTTCTAAACATTGCTGTGGGAACTGTGAAAGTTGTGGTATTTAAAAATGACACATGTAATTGTGACATTCATATTTTTATTCATATTACATTTCAGCAAAGATGCAAACTCCGAGTTCTGTGGCAAAATCCTCATGCAGTTACGCAGTGTGTGGATTGAATACTGTTTTGAGAGACCTCTGAATATATTATTGCTCTCAATGCGCATATGGAATCGGTTTCTTGGTAAGAACTGGATCTTAGGAACATAACCATCTACTCATTTCATGATTCGATTCACAATTTTAATTTTCACAGTTCAATTTTCTCATGACTATTTATTTTTATTTTATACCAAATTATATTGAAAACATTATAGGCTAAAGCAAATAAAAAGCTTCCCTTTTATTAGGCTATTTCTGCACATTTGTTTGTGAAATTAAAATATAATTGAAATTTTAAAACAAAGCTTAAATCAAATAAGTTACATGAATAAAAGTAATATATCTGATTAATCAAATTATAGCGTGTAACCCTTATGATCAGCAGTGATATTGTGGGTTTTTTTTTTGGTTACAGCTGTAAACAAAGCAGTGGTGGTTTTATCAACACTACTCTAATACATCGTTCAAAGGCAAGAAGACAGTATTTATTTACACATTTACTGTTTTGTTTCCTGTGAAAATGGTGGTATTTGAAAATGACACGTTTAGCCATGTGACATTCTTATTCATTAATTTGTCATTTTTTCTAGTAAGATAGAAACTCGTAGATTGTGAATGTGACATTAGGGATATTGTTGCATATGAAATTATCTGACGGTGCAACAGTAGAAGAACTTTATATCTGGTTTCTCTGTATCATCTCAGTGAGCTTTTATTACATTTTAATGCATGGAGAGTAAGATGATTTTAGGCAGTTTTTTTGTACATTTTAGGGTTGGAAGATGAGATTATTTATTCATACATGTTGTTATTTTTGACGAACAGTCAGTGCATCACTAATAAATGTCAAATTGGAATTTATGAATAACTGGATTTATGACAATATCCACTGTATTTTTGACATAATATATTAAAGCAATCCCATGCACATGTCAACCTTGCCATGAAAGAAATTAGTTGTTAATTTAGTTTACACCAAATTACCGAAAACTGATTTAAGTTGTTTCCATAGGCTTGTATTTTACAGTACTGTACAAATACTCAAAAAGTCTCTCTGTCAGCGCTTTCAGGCAAAATTATTTGATTCACTAAAGTCACAGAATTGGCAATTTCACATTAATCACATCTTAACGGAGAAATGTCACATCTATAATCAAGCTTTTTTTTTCTTCTCATAAATGCAAAAATGTCAAATAAAATAAAATCAATCATTTTTGTTCTAGAGAGACTACTTTTATAGCATTATTTATTTTGAGGTGTGCAGTTTAGTTAACAGAATTTCAACAAAAAAATGTTGTTTACTGTAAATCTCTGTACTTTTTTGGTCACAACAAGGGCTGGACGATGCAGCAAAATTATCATGATATCATGTTCCATATCATTTTTAAAAAAAAAATCCATTTAGGAATATTAGGATTTTTTTTAAACCCTTTATTTTATTTTCCAATATTACCAAGCCAAATGGTTTTAATAGTCAAAAACAAAAATATTTGAACAAAAATATCTGATCTCTTTATAATAAAATAAACGTAAGTGTTGCAAAGTGTGTGCAATGGTAAAGTGTAAATGCTGAACAATCAAAGCAAACTTTAGGTGTGAATAATAATGACACCGTAAACTAGGCATGGGCCGGTATAAGATGCTGATGGTATGATAACATTGGATTAAAATATCACGTTTCAAAATATATTCTTTTTAAAGGTCTGGGTAAAAAGCTAAAACTTTTTTTCCCTTTTAAACACAATATATTTTATTTTGAGAAACATTTCAAATATTTTGGAACAATTAATTAATTAATCATTGACTTCTGCTGTCTTCATTTCTTTCTAAAACAGATTTTTTTCAGAAAATTTTGACTGTTTTAAAACCTTGACTTTTCCAAAGCGCAGAATACCTTAAACGGTTATCTTCCCATGCCTACAGTAAACCTCAAACTCTGTCAACAACATAAATTATGGTAATCAAATTTGAGCTTTCAAGTAAAAGAACTAACCATCATTACTTAAATACATATTGCAACAACATTAAAATTGTGAAGTTGAATGACAACATTACCCTTATGCTAAAAAAAAAAAAAGCTTTGAGATGGGGTGCTAGTGGCTGGGATGCTCAAGAAAAGAAACCAAAAAGCCACTCTGGTGACATTCTTACATCTTTAAAAAAAAAAAAAAATTATTTACAATAAGTATGACCACCCAAAACTTGCATGTGAAAATCGCGAGTGCGTGGTTTTCTTGACTGTTTTCAATGGGCTTTTCACTCTGCACTCATGCTCCCCTTCCGTCTTTTTTTAACTAGGCGACCATCAACCGTTTTCTCAGAGGATATCAAATGGACAAACCATTGCTTCAGCTCTAAAACAAGTTTATGGAGAAAATGGAAAAGCACTGCAGTGTTTGGGTGCTCTGTGTACCGTTACTGAAATATGTATATTGCATATAAAGTGTGAAGCAGATTGGTTAGTTCTACCTGCATCGCGGTGCGCACATGACATTATCTAGGTGCGCCTGGAACATGTGTTTGCGCTGGTTGCACACCATGTGTGTGTGCCTGCATTGGAAACGGCAAACTTACACCCTAAGCTTTTAGGCATTCCTTCCCAGGTGCGCGCTCAGCAGCCACATTTTAATAAAACTATAGCACTTCACACTAAACTTGTTATTGACAATGGTGTTCAGTCAATAAATAACAATACCGTTTTATTGCTCACCCCTAGTGACGTATATATAATGTATGGTTTCTTAATAATTAATAATTGTAATTCCTTACATGTTATATAGCGCATTTCTGGACACTCAAAGAACTTTACACATTGAGGGGAATCGCCTCATCCACCACCATTGTGCAACATCCACCTGGATGATGCGACGGCAGCAATGTTGCGCCAGACTGCACACCAGCTGATTGGTAGAGAGGAGACGGAGTGATTAAACCAATTATGATATGGTTAGGACATGCACATGGTTAGGATATGGACAGAGAATTTTTAACGACCAGAGAGTCAGGACCTCGGTTTAACATCTCATTCGAAAGACGGCGCTCACTGAGCAGTATAGAGTCTCCTTCACTATACTGGCGCGTTAGGACCCACACAGACCGCAGGTGGAGTGCCCCCTGCTGGCCTCACTAACACCACTTCCAGCAGCAACCTAGCCTTCCCATGTGGTCTCCCATCCAGGTACCGACCAGGCGCAGCCCTGCTTAGCTTCAGTGGGTGACCATGTGAGAGTGGCAGAGAGCTAGCTGCTGGCGGTTGCCTTAACTCATGTGGCTAGTTGTTTTGAAAAATATAAACAGATGTTTCGATTATGCTGTTAACATATAGATTCTCTTTGAATTTATGTTTAAACATCTAGAATGCTGGAATTTCTCTTTTTACTTTTATACCGGTATAGCGTCCACCCCTAGTGCGTTTCAGTGTGAACGTCGAATAACTCTGCTAGTGTGGACTGTGTTTTGAAATGAAAATGCAGATTAATGTAGAAGTAGCCTCATCCTGGCATTATATCTTCTGGATAAGGGCTATAGCTTCACGATTTATTGACTGTTGCACTATAAAGCTTGTGTTGACCTTTCAGACATTTATACTCCTCTTTTTTTTTGCAGGAAGCCTCTAGTTTAAATCACACCACTTTTTTCCGCTCTGTGTGGCCACATTTAGTTGATTTGAAGCAGTTGGTCTCCTCAGTCAGTGTTCTGTGTGTTCTGACCCCACCCTGCTGATAACATGCTCTGAATGCTGTATGTCCATAAATCTCTCTCAGGAGGGGTCTTCTCATTCGCCACGCGGGCATGTTTGTGTGAACTTTGAGAACTGCAGGCTATACTGTGGTTGGCAAGGTTGTTTACTCGACTGACCCGAGGTGGAACATGATTCTCAGCTGAACTTGTTTTGGTGTCTGGCTTTCGTCAGATGGATGAGAACAAATCATCCTAATGGTTGTAAATAATTTGTAGATGTTTGTAAATTAGAGCAATTTTGTCTTTATGTCATTCTGTTAACAAACATATCCTGTTCTGATGTGTGTAATAATGTTGAATTTGTTTTGTGGTCAGTGACATGCATGAATTTTAATGCAAGATGATTGTTTAGCATAGTCATAGGATTTTTTTGTTTTTTTTGGAAAGGTCACATCTATTTATTTTATGTGTTATACAATACAGAGTGTTTCAAAGCAGCTTTGTAATGATGAAAAGGAGATCATGTTACAAAATTTGTTAGTTTTGAAACCATGTGTTTCCTAGTAAGCGCCTCTAATGAAGACAATAGTGACATTTATTCAGCTGTATTTCGATTCGTCATCAATTCAGTTCCATTCATTGATATATGTGACAAAAGCACAACACGGTATGCACATGTGAAGTCAGTTTTAAGTAACTAAATTAAGCACTCTTAAAGTAACTTGTATGGATCCTTAGGGGTGCCCAAACATTTATGAAGGGCCAAAATCCAAGCTTGATTGAGAGCTGTGGGCTGTTATAGCAAAAAAGTTGCCATGGGTAATTTCCTAATTTATTTCATAATAATTAAAAAGAAAAAGAACAATTTACTTCAACTGTATTTACTAACTGTACGTTCACACCGAAAGCGGCGAGAGCGTCAAAGTAGCCGGAAGTCATTCATTTTCAATAGGAGCCAGCGGCGAGGAGCAGTGCGGCGCGTCTTCGCCGGTGTGAGCGTCGAGGAGAGTTGAAATCAAGTCAACTTTATGGTAATGAGCTATGACGTGGTTCGGCGGCAAGCAATCAGAATGTAGAAGTCCACCGCTTGAGAGGAGTCAGAGAACACAGTCACTGTGAACTTTGGTTCCGAACCACAGTTGTTCCCAAGGGTTTAATTATTGCGGTCGCTGGATTTCCAATTATTTGCAATGTTTTCTTACTGGAACGTAAATTAAAAAAGTTACTGGCGAGTTACTGATGAGCATCAATGTTATATATTATATATATTTTTTAAAAAAAGCGGGAATTTCATGCGACAATACAAAACAGTATTGCTGCTTCAGAATATTTCAGGCATATGGACACATAGTGGAGCAAAACCACACCACATGCAACTAGATCTTCCGTAGTTAAGTGAATTTGATAATAAGTGTGCAACACCTTCACGCTAGAAAGCATGTTTTATGCGGGAGTGTAACTGATATGATATGCAACGGCTCCTTTAAATACGAGATCAATGTGTAGTGAATTTTGACGCTCTCGCCGCCGGAGCTCAAGGCAGACAGCGTTGTCGCCAGGGCGGCCAGAGCGACCTTTGACGCTCTCGCTGCTTTCGGTGTGAACGTACAGTTATGCATTCTAATTTTTCAAAAATGTATATTATTTTAACAAACTTTGCCTTGATTTGCACACTGATGTCTTCTGCTTTTCCCCTATGCGTTAAGTGACACTATGTACATTTTTTTCAAAATCGGTTTCATTTACAACATTTAATTGAAACATTTAATTAAATTTTTTATTTATTTTTTTTTGTAGCTCAGCAATAAAACAAACAGACAAAATGGTACATTGAAATAGAAATGAGAATCTCTGTAAAAGGCATTCCCCAACCCTTTCTAATCATTACAAAGGGCCAACTTTGGCCTGCAGGCCCTAGTTTGGGCATCTCTTCCTTAGAGGATTCATTTATTTAGTTTTATATATTTCTGTGTCATGTGACTGAATTATTATTTTGTATTAGCTATAGTAGGCCTGTCAAGATATAAATGTTTTTGTTGTACAATATATTTCACCAAAATATATTGCAATAAACTAAATTATTTTAATTTTAAGACTATTTTATGCCACTCATTATATATCGCCAGAATGACAGCATAATACATTCACAATGCAAGTATACTTTCCCAAAGAACACATACTATTTTATTCTTAAGTATATTTAATTTAATTATAGTCGTTTTAACAATTTAATAATTAGGCATTGGAATTATAATGTGAAAACGCATATCCTAAATAAGTAATAATAAACGTTAACAAAAAAGTGCAAGGTAAAAAGTAACAGAGGCTGTGATTATCTACTACCAGATCTATTTTCAGATGTCAGACACCCACATGAAACTATACTAAAGTAATTTATAGTAAATACTTTAGTGTTTTTTTTAACTATACTGATACTGACACCTCCAATAAAGATGTTGCACATCACTTAAAATGTTGTTAGGATTGGATTTTATGTATGGGCGATATATATTGCATCACCAAAAATGATTAAGGTCATGTCCATGTGTTGTGCGATAAGTCAATATAGTAATTATTGTGACAGGCCTATTAGCTAGCTAGCACATGTAAGCATTTTAAATGCAACACATTGGTAACACAGTGATAGTAATAATATCAGCATAACTAAGCATTTATCTATTAAATCTCCTTTTTGTTTTTGAGTAAACATGTTTAAAACACGTTCATTCACCTTAAATAATTTCATCATTTGTTTCAGTACATTTCACATTTTTAAAGAATTACAATCAAAACCAAAGAAATCAAATTTAGATGAGAAATACCATTTTGTTTTGTCAGTTGGAAATTATGAGTAGATTGGACAGCATTTACAATTTTCTTCTTCAGTGTGATGTATTTAAAGGTATAGTTCGCCAAAAAAGTCTGCCATTGTTTTCTCATCTTTCACTTGTTTCAAACCTGTTGGACTTTCTTTCTTTTGTTGACCACAAAAGAAGATGCTTTGAAGAAAGCTGGAAACCTGTAGCTATTGACTTCCATAATATACATGGTTTCCGATACATTCATTCTTCCATGGCGGGGCGCCACACCAAAATTCATCCCGCCACGCCTATATTACAGCTTTCTATTCAAAACATTCAGTCATTGTTGTTGTTGTTGTTTTTAATAGCAGGTTATAATAGCACCAAAACGTATTAAAAGGTAAGTGAATTATAACAGCGAAAACTTTTCTTTAACCGTAGTAGTGCTGTGCGTTATGTGTTTAACCCTTTACGGTGACATGCTGACTGACTGACAGGTGCCTGCGTGAGACGTGAGACCAGCAAACACGGCGTAGCTTTCAGTTAAGATGAACACAGTTTCCATAAATATACTGTATAGATAAAGGTCTATGGTTCTGCATACAATGACTTTATCTGGCTGGAATTTATAGCGGTTTCACTTTACTTCAGGACAGTTCAGCTACTTCAGCTGTTTCACGTTACTTCAGGACGCATTAATGCCGCTCTGTAGGTCTACCGGAGACATTCATAAATATTTCTAGCAAATCTAATAAATGTTGGAGATGTACTCGTCACATAAACGCACTAAATCGCACTTGAGCAGCGTATATTTCAGGGTGTGAAGTTGTGCACGAACAGAGGAAATCAGCGCGCAAGCAGAGATTCGCATGCTCGTATTACGTAAATGTGCTCACAACATGTGTCATTGAAATAACACCCATAGGTAGTTGGTACATCCGTGTAAAAGTCCTGCCGCCACAGTTGGAAAAAATCCTAGAGGAAACACTGATATAGTAAATTCTTTAGTGTTCAACAGAATGAAGAAATGTTAAATAATACCATTAATTTTCATTTCTGGTGGCTTCACCAAATTACATTTTTAGAGCCATAAAAATGTAAAAATAAATAAATAAAAATAATTGAGTACTTTTCTAAAAGTTTTTACACACTTTTTAAAACTATGTGGTGTATGTGTGTGTGGTGTGTGCGTTGACTGTTGTTTGTTATTGACCCTTGTGCTTGTGTAAAGGTGTTGCATTGTTCTTGTGAGATGTCTGGGCCTCCTAAAGCTGATTAACTAGTGCTTTATTCCGTTGCATAACAACCTGAACCAGATCATTATATGCACCACCACTGTGTATGCGAAAGTGAATTCCCATCATTCTGCAGCATCGAAAGATATTACTCACAGAATGCAAACCACTTATTACTCTGAGAATTTGCCATTGCGTTGCGTCTTGAGAATGTTGCTGCATTCCAGGATGCATTGCATGTCATTGAATGCCTCGGATAATTGTAAACATTTCTGCTATCTTTTTCTCTCTCGCACTACTCAGAATGATGCTCGGGGTCCGATGGTTTCGGGACGGCTGGATTTCGACCAGAACGTGGACTTCTCGGACACAATGGTCCAAAAAAACCTGGATGAGATCAAGGACCAAATAAAGCGTGAGATCCGCAAAGAGCTGAAGATCAAAGAAGGAGCAGAGAACCTGAGGAAGGTCACCACTGATAAGAAGAGTCTGGCGTATGTGGACAACATGCTGAAAAAGTCCAACAAGAAGGTGGAGGAGCTGCACCAGGAGCTTCAGGAACTGAACGCACACATAGTAGTGAAGGACCCTGAGGAGGTTGTAGGTATGGCTGGTTTTATTCCTCCATCTCAATCCATATCACTTGTATATATATATATATATATATATATATATATATATATATATATATATATATATATTGCACATTTATACACATTTATTTATTTATTTGTTTGTTTTTTTATTATTTTAATTGTTGCTAAAATTTTTGAAAATCACCATTGCATTACCATGTTTTATTATTAGGTCATAGCACTAGGCCAACAAATAATATAAATGATTTCATGATTTTCAGCTAGGGGTGTAACGATACACCAAAGGCACGGTTCGGTTCGGTTCACGGTTTTGGAGCCACGGTTCGGTTCGGTTTCTGTTTGCTGTGGGGTTAGGGTTGATGTCATCTTAACAGTAATACTAAGGAACAATAGATTCACTTAATAACAAGAACAACTAAACTTTTTCTTTATTAATTTTGCCATCACATTTTAGTACAGTCAGGATACCAGAGTAAACAACAAAAATGAAATAAATACCTCCAATATAGTCTAGTCAGAAAAAACAATTCTCTTTAGTGCAGCCATCTTAAGAAAGTAAACTCAAATTAAATAAATAACTGCAGTGTTGACTATAGTGAAAGATAAACAGGCTTGTCCTCTTTAAGGACATTTGGAATATTCAATTAAGTTTTAAGTTCTTCTTTAAAAACACCAATGTCCACATTCTCAGGTGAGGGGCTTGATTTCTGTGCAGACACAGACAAAGTGATGCTCATTTTAGTTATCATTTAGATAGGTTTCCTTTTAAATTAATGAAAAAATAATATACATATAATGTGCTTGTAAAGTGTTTTTTACATGACCTATTCACCAGTAAAATACATTGCAGTTTTGTCTGAAACTAATGTTAGGGTTGTAGCCGTATATTTTTGCCTCTCTCTCTCTCTCTCTCTCTCTCTCTCTCTCTCTCGCTCTCCATGCCTGTCATTTCTGTATGTCCGCCTTCAAGACAGCTAATTGGTCAGGAGACCGATCTATCATCATTGGGCGACGTGGCGCGGGGAGAGCGCATCTTCCTTTGATCTCGTTTTTCGTGTATTTTGCTAACATGATTATGAATTTCGTTGTTTTTGCTTAACTTTCGTTTGGGCAAAATTATTTTGCATTAGTTTTGCCCACTTTGAGAAATTTTGTGATTTTTGTACACTTTTATTTTGATTGATTTGTTTGTTGCTTTTTTGTTCAGCTCTTTCCCGTCATATTGAGCTTTACCTCCACAAGTTCACTTTTTTCCCAGAGTAAGGTGGATAGGGAAGATGTCTTACGACTTCCATTTTGCAAACACGTAGAAAATGTATTGTTAAAGACATCAGGTAAGAGGTGAACGTCATCTTTGTATATATTTTATTCTACAGTTCAGTATAGGGAAGAATAAGGCGCACGGCGCTGAAAACCTTTTTTTCTTTTCATCAGTTTCTAGCGAGGTAAGGGGTTAAATCCCTTTTGTTGGCAGTTCTGTTGTCAGTGTCTTTTGCGTACACCCTCACATTGTGAAATTTACCACATTTTTTGAATGTTATTCCTTATTAAGTTTCGTGAAACAGTTAGTTACGACAGATAGTGTGCGCTTTGTCTACGACACGAATTCCATTCCTGTACTCCACTGGAAAACCAAAATGTTCCCAAACAGGAGAGTTAAATTTTGGGGGATCTGCAATCTCAATATATCCAGCAGTGGCGATCTGCCAAAGACAAATATTACACGCAGTATAACAAGTCGAGATAGCATTCATGTAATACGAGCATGCGAATCTCTTTACTTGCGCGCCGATTTCGTCTGTTCGAGCACAGAACTTCTTGCACGCACTCAAATTTACACGTTCAAGTGCAGATCTTCTCGTGCGCTCTCCAGTAAGCGCTGCTGAAGCGCGATTTAGTGCGTTTTTGTGCGTTTTCCGACATTAACGCGTCCTGAAGTAAAATGAAACAGCTATAAACTCCAGCAAGATAAAGTCATTGTATGCAGAGCCATTGACCTTTATCAATAAAGTATACTTATGGAAACTGTGTTCATCTTAACTGAAAGCTACGCGGTGTTTGCTAGACTCACGCACCTTGAACAAATAGCGCACAGCACTACTACGGTTACAGAAAAGTTTGCGCTGTTTACCTCTAATATGTTTTGGTGTGATTATAATCCGCTATAAAAACACGACTAAATGTTTTAAATAAGAAGCTGTAATGTAGCCGTGGCGGGATGGATTTTGGCGTGGCGCCCACCACGAATGAATGAATGTAGCGGAAACCTTGCAGTAGTAATGGAGTGTGATCGCTCACTCAAGTCACATGACATGACATGCACTTGGAAAATACTATTCTAAATTCTAAAACATTAGAATATAATATTTAGAACAAAAGCTCATCATTGCTAATACAATGTAATCAAATGTGATAAAATAAAGATGTTTTGGTTCAATTAGAGACAAGTGACGTCAACCTTAACAGTGGGCAGCAGGGGGCGTGACAGTATCGCGGTCCGCCACGAGAGTTTCGCGATACGTATCGTGGTTGGTGTATCGCGATATTTCGGTTCGGTTTGTAGTATCGTTACACCCCTATTTTCAGCAATTATTTCAGCAATGTTTTCAGCAATTTAATGGCCAAGAATGAAAAGTTATTGTTAATGTTCATTCCAAGGCATCTAAAATTGGGGTTTGCTGTATTGCCAATTTTTTATTTAATATTAATATAAAATGTTTATACATTTTTTTTTTTATATTAAATTAAAAAAATAATTTCTGCAGAACATTACAGTTTTATTATTATTATTTTAATTATTATTATTTATTTATTTTTATTTTTTTTGCTGAAATGGTTTCCAATTGATTACAATTATGCTCAGTCATGTAATTGCAACATCAGGAAAGTTTTCCTAAATGACAAACAAGTGGTTGAATCTGTTTTAAATCTTTCAGTATTAAGTTATTTTGTGGTTTGTCTGAAGTTTGTGAATCAGAAATATCATTGTGGTGTGGACCGATTTCAAAACTTTTAAAGTCTTTAAAAAAAATTAAATGGCTAAAGTAAATAATAATAATACCATGTTTTTGGATTGTACTTCAGCATACCATATAAGTAACACCTGTATATTGTTTGCAGTTTGCACTGAAGAGTACCATGTTATTACTATCTCAACCTGACAAAGACCTTGGGACTGTACCACCACAGCCCTTTTTTGCACTGCTGTGGTTGTACAACCAAGGGCTTTGTATCCAAAACAACAGTTATCCAAGGGTATTACTTTACCCTGTAATATATTGCTGAAAAAAATAAATCACCACAACAAAGAACAATGATAATGATTTGCCAGGGGTTTAAAGGATTATCAAAAATAGAAGGTTTTGTACAGTGTTTGTGCTTACACAAGAGGCTCACATTTACATTTTGAAACTGTTTCTTACTTGAACCACCAGCTAATATTAGAAGGAAGAATGTTTGTTTACTAGCATAGGTGTTTTTATTTCCCTGTTAATTGTTTTATTGATAACACTGCAATAATTTAATATGACCCCCAAGTTAGTTTATCATAAATGAATGCAAAGCGACAATATGACGTACATGGATGAAGTCTCACATGTGTCATGCTAAGCTCGTGGCATTGTCTGTTATGACATATATTACAGTGTGTCTCTTTGTGAACAGTTACAATATATAAAGAAAAGAGCGGAAGAAAAGCTAAGAGCTTTCTTTATTTTTAAATGATTTATTAACAAGAACTAGCACATACTGTTTCATTTTACAACAAACATGTCCTATGTCTTAACTGGTATAAAACAAACAAAAAAATAAAATAAAACCAAAGCGAGGAAAGAATACATAATTACCAATGAATATAAAAATATTCTACATGTATTTTAAAATTTTTCATTTCTGTAACCTATTAACTGCAATTTTAGCATAGATACATGGTTTTATGCAAAAAAAAAAATGATAAAGGAGGAGCATATATTAACTGTTTTAACTGCTTTTTTGTTTTTGGATTTAGATATCACATTTTTATAAATTATGTTTTCTTTTTTTCTAGCACCATAAGGATAAGATTGCTTTTTGCAAACTTCCATTTGTAAATGTAAAATTTATAAATTAATAATTAAAAATTGGTAATAAAAACAGCATCTTTTAAAGAGCGATCTTTAACATAATAACCCAAAACCACATGTTTATCAATGTTAAAATAAGCACACTTGAAATCACTTCCAAGACAGCACAAAAGCCTTTTTTTCCCCTTTTTTTTAGCATAGATGTTTGTAATAAAATGCCATCAGTCACGTTTACTGATCACACTGAGAGGGATCTTCACCCTCATAATTGGCTTTTTGGTAATACAGCGTTGATGAATTAAAAATTGGACCGCACACAATACGCTTCTATACTGAAAGAATCCTTAATGTCTTATACAGTAAACATGCCACAACACGCTCTCACTTTTGTTTTAGCAGTTGCACACATTTACTAGTTCATGAATCTCCTTGCTTTGACATCCCTTTTTGCAATTTTAAATGTAGGGTCATAGATCATTTGGTCTTACAAATAGTATCAGTAAAGCCTAAACTTTAGTAATGTCTCTAGTACAGTAGAATATATATATGTGTGTGTGTCTGTGTCTGTCTGTGTGTGTGTGTCTGTGTCTGTGTCCGTGTCCGTGTCCGTGTCCGTGTGTGTGTGTGTGTGTGTGTGTGTGTGTGTGTGTGTGTATTAGGGTTGGGCCGATGACCGATAGACATCACAATGCTGAGCCGGCATTGCCGATCCTCCGCCCCGCCCCAGTCGCAAACCCGTTCATAAAAAATACACACTTAGGCGGCGTTTACGCTAATACAGCTTAGTTTTAAAATGGCATTTTAGAACGAAAATGACCCACGTCCACACTGGTGTTTCATCATGCGCTCGTCTGAGCTCCAGAGAAAAGTGTACGTCGGGACAGTTTATCAAGGATGTATCACTGGATTGTGTCTCACTATAGTTGTTAAATGTGATATTTAATTAATCTTGTCTCTATCCAGGGCTTAATTTGTGCCGGAACACGCCGGATCCGGCACCTCTAAAATCTGATCCGGCACCTCATTTTACTGATCTCCCTCCTCAACCACCCTCCTCCCCTGTCCGCTGTTCATTTTCACTTTCTTCCACCACTCCCCAACCCTCTTCACTTTTGTCCGCGACACCCCCGCGCCGCTCGCTTTCATCTGCAACACCCCTCTGCCATCTACTGCACCAAACAAATGACTGACACTGATCACTCTGCCTGCTCATGCCAGAGTCATGCGGAAAAAGTGATTGACAGGTGGTAATTTGTGTGTAACTTATCTTTATTTATTTATGATTAAGTTATGAGTAAAACGAAGACCAGGTAGTTGAAACGGTAGGCTACAAATAATTCATTCGTTATGACTGGTTAGATTTGAGTCTAGAGTAGATTTAGTAAGCTAAAATCATATGAAATTAAGTCGATTAAAACTATAATGAGTTCAGAAGGCTAAACTATTACTAAACCTAAATGACATTTTAGTTAGGACTAAGACTAAAACTATTTGTTTTTGCTAAAATTAACACTCGAAGTGACGCAGCACTGCAATGTGCTGTAAAGATAATCTTTTCCATGTTGGTCATGGGGCATGGGGCATTTTCATTTTAAAACTGAGAGATTAGCAACATGATGTCAGTTTTAATCGATTTTGAAATTATAATTCTCCAGAAGCACTAGACAGCCAGCCTGTGACCACATACCTGCCCAATGATTTTATAGTGGTGATTCTGCAGATATGTCCATTTACAGTACTTGCACATTATCCGCACAAGCCTTCTTTATTAAGACTCCACTATTGTGACATTTGTGGTTGCTGCATTTCAGCTATAGAAGCATTCAGCATACAGATAAGCAAGCATGCGATCTCATCTCATTTATTTTCAGAATCAATCTTTATGGGAATTTATGGGAAATACTGAAATAAATGTAATGTGCTTTACTCAGGTTTGTGTAGTCAATTCACACAAAACATGTTTTTCCATTGCAATGTGTTAATCTCCATTGTTTTCTGTGTGACACATGCACTTGATGGACAGGTGTAACCATTACACTCACGTCTTGCGTTTTTTTGCAGGGCCTCATGCAAGAGTGGCACATTTTTAGACACTGTATCAAGTTGACACTGGAACTGCCAGAATTCTTCAAATAGAATTACCATAGCAGACATTCTGACAGTTCTCATATAAGATGTCATATTGTCATATTATATTTACATTTAAAGCTTCTATTGAGATATTAAAATTAAGCTTTGAATGTCTGTCATATTTACTGTAGTCGTCACCATAAAAATACTATATTTTTGGTAATATAGCCTATGAATGTATATAGTTAGGCTACATTTGACCACCCAAAAATGTTGACGCCTCACTTTCTTTTTCATTTCACAAGCAGGGGAGGAGGCTTTTTCACAGCTTTTTGCTGAAGTTATTTATGTTTTTGCTAACAGAAAATTTTTGTTATCAGGAAGTTGCTAGGCAACAGAGGCACGCATATTTAAAGTCACAGGGGAAAAGTAGCAGACACTGTAATGCAAGCAGTCATTTTGATCACTATGGTAGTTTTAGGTAGAGATATAATCAAAACTCTTGTTAGAATTTTTAGAATGTAATGTACACCTATTTAGTTAAACTATAGATATGCGTGTTTTATTTCAACAAAGTTATTCAATTGTAAAAATTGCCTCTGTAATTTTAGTGCTAAAAGAATTTCAATTTTTACACAGTGTCATTCATCAATGTCAGTTCCAAAGCAGTGAACCAATTAGAAAAACTCAGATGTAGGACAAACATTGCAGGCTTCTGTGTACAGTAGCAAGTTTGCATGACAACTACTTTAATTGATGGCAACATAGTGAACCCTTTTAAAAAACAAAACAAAACAAAAAAAGAAAAACACACATTCCTGAGTGCTCCATCTTGCGTATATTGAAAGACATGTTGTGTGTGACTGGCATCTTACTGCTGTTTATGTTCTGTGTGAGATACCTGCTGTTGTTGATTCGGAAAGGCCCTGACTTGATCAGCAGCTCTAAAATCATTTTAAAGGCCACAATTCACACAATTAAGGACAAAAAAAAATCAAAAGGCTTTGAATCTGCTAATGACCCAAAGCCCATCTGAATGTTGGGAGATCCGGATGACACCCAAAATCTTATTTAAAATCTTCACTGTAATCGTTGTCAACTGCAATATGACCAACTTGATATTCTATTTAAGAAACTGTTTTTTTTTGTGATGTTGTGTCTGGAAAAATGACATGCTTTCATTCCTGACACTACTTTTCAATCTCAGACACTGCTTTTGTGCTGTAATGTGAGTTTGAATATTCATTTTTGTGATAATTTATGCCCTTACAAAAAGTTTCAATTCTTTAAGTGAAATTAAAAAACATTGTAACATACTTAAGATCCTTTTTTTATTATTCTTAAAAAATTATAAATAAATAAAATTTTATTAAAAAAAACATGTACTCATCTTCTGCTTGTTGCAATCCTGTTTGATTCTGTTTTTGGTGAACACAAAGGAAAATATACAGAAGAATGTTGAAAAAAAAAAAAAACTATGCCTTCCATATTTATTTGTATTTTTTTTTAATTAGTTTGTTTCTTCTGTTGGATGTTTCAATCAGGCCTGTCACACTTTTGTTGCGTGATATATTGTCACAGAAATTGTTGCCATAAGCTATTTTATTGTAATTTTGAGATAATTTTATGAAACTGATTATATAATGATTATAACAGCATAATAATAGACATAAACACTTTAAAAGCCATAAACACTTTCAAATATTTATCATTCTTAAGGTTATTAATATTCTATAATTTGATGTTAAATAGGTAAATGTCCTATTATACATAATGTTCTATTAGGTAAATGCTCAAGTTTAAACTTTGTCATCTGTGAGGTAGAATGTAAATGTCTTTGTAAAATGGCTTTAATGTTATGCTCAACAAAATATTGCACGATTAGTCGAGATATTGATTATTGTGACAGGCCTAGTTTCAGTGACTGCTTTTTTACCAATGCTTTTTTCAGAATATATTGGTTTGCGATTAACAGAAGAATTCATAAATGTTTGGAACAATTTCGGGTGAACTATTCTTTTAATGTGAAAGTGACATGACATAAAGGTTGTGTCAGTGACTTAGTGTGTTTTTTAAATGAGGAGATAATGGTTTAGTCAAACTTTGGTTGATAAGTTAAATATCAAGCATCATATTACGCGTGGTAAACACTTTAGTAAAACACATTGTAATTTTAATTTTAGCACTTTCCTTACAAAAGTTTTACCACTGAAAGGGAAACTTCTACAAAAATGTCTCCTTCAGAAAAGGTTTAAAATCTTTTCATTTCTAACTTTTCTCTGCATGTCTTCAATAAATGTTGACTGTAGTTTTACATTGACCCAATCTGTTAGTTAATGTGGCCTTTGATCTGAATCATATTAAAATTTAATTCTTTTGGTTTTATAATGTTTAGTCTGGACGTTTTGGTTGACAAAGTCTAGGAATCATAGTTTTAGTCAACAAAAAACATGATATTTTAGTTGTGTTTCAGTCACTCTAAATAATGGGTAAACAAGAATGACAATAATTTTGCTTTGCATCATAATTGTGATTACAAATGATGATTATCGTCATTTGAGAAAGGTCATCAGAATTATTACAATTTCACATCAATTTCAGATCAAAAGAATATCAGATCATACATGATTCACAATTAACCTTATTAATTTACCATTGTCATTAGCTTATTACTGAAAACTATTCAAACTGTGAAATTCCTGTTTTAGTAATGTTTTCCTATTATAACTGAATGCACAAACAAACAAGTGAAAGACATAAACAAATTGTATTTGTCCTGTATTTGACAAGGATTCAAGGTGTGTTTCCAGTGTGGTGCATTCGGATGTAGGTTTTTATTGCTCATACAAAAGCAACCTGGTCATCTTCACGAGGGGGAGGGTGATGGAGGGATTAGAGGAGAATTAGGACAGGAAGTGTGTCTTTCCTGGCATTAGTAGTGGGACACCCATGACAAATCTGAGGCCTTTCCTGGATTCACAAACACTTAATAAAAACATCACTGAATTGTATTCTTCTTTCTCTCTTTCTTACACTTTCTTTCTCTTCCTCTTTCTTTCTTTTTACCTTTTTCTCTTTATTTAAAATAAGTTGAAACAACACTATTCTTGTGATTATTTTGGACAACGTATAGTTGTTTTATGTTCAATCCACTTGGATTTGTTAAGTTAACTTAATTTGTGTTGGTAGTGGGACAACAATTAGTTTTATGGAACCCTGCACTTTCTTTCTTTAGCACTCTTCATATTGTGTAATTTGTAGATTGCAGATTGTAGTATGTTTGCTTGCATGTTGATGAAATGCACAGAATGTCTCTGGGCCAGTTGGTTTGCTTTATTCATAATCCAAATGATTCACTCACCAAACTTCAGGAAGTTGTATGTGTTTACAAATAGGAGTCACTGATCTAGATAAGGTTATTTTGAATATCCTAAATCTCAGTATAATTAGATGAGGAATTCCCATCAACATTGCTGGATTTTTGTTCAATCTTGAATACAAGTACAAATAAAAAGGACCAAATATATAAATGAAACAATATCAGTTTTTTTTGCAGTAAAAGTCATCACATGCTGTTTGACTCCTTGTCTGTTTGCTTATTTTATTCTTATTATTATTATTATTATTAAGATTACTGAACCCATGACATTACTGCTCTCTGATATCTGTCAGCAGTGCTCGTTTCTCAATGCATACCAATTGTCTTTATATCAAATTCTTGGTCCACATCATGCAAAGGTGGTATTATTACAAATGTAGTCAGTTTTGACTGGAGTGTGATTGTAAATCGCTTGGTCCAAAATCAAATATGTTTATATATTTAAAGCCCAGGACACACCAAATGGATGTCAACAAAGCAGCTGTGGCAAAAAAGCAGCTTTCAAAGCAGCTTTCTGTCCTGTCAGGATCAAAAAGCTGTGCATGAACACACCAAACAGATGACACCCATTCCTGGTTGCAATAGTCTGTATTGGCATTTCACAAAGTGAAACCGGAACTAGTGCTACACGTATACAAATCATAAACATTTACCTGAAGTTTTCACAGTACTTGCTGCTAGGGATGGGCAATATCTTATCATTTACAGTAGTAACAACATGGTTGATAGTTTTGTATTTTACATTTACATTCATGTAAATGTCTGATTGTATGATTGTCTTTTTCACTTAGAAATATTTAGTTGCCATCCAGCTTTTGTGTTGCCTCTTGACTTGTGTCATTTGCTTAGTTTTTTCACTTCAGTTTTTGTTCTACATGCTGAATCGGGCAAACTTAAGTGATTGATTATCCACTGTGTTACGAACCTTTTTTCTTTTCAAAAATAAGGATTAATCCATCAAGGGAACGCAACATAAAGAGTACACATAAATCAAGTTGTCTAAACTAGTAAATTTATTACAACAAATCATGTGTCACAACTAAGCAAGAATGAATAAAGAATCAAAACTTACATTCTCCAACAAATATGCAACACTAACCTAAGACTAACAACCCAACAATTAACAAAGCATAATAAAGAAAGACTTAAGGAAAAAAGGCAGGAAATTAAAGCAAAATAAATGAAGCTTCATGGCTGGCAGTGAAGTCTCCTCTCTCAACTCCATGTCGGTCCATATTTATAGCCAATTTGCAAATAGCGCAACTCGCCGCAGGTGCGCAAAGGCGAATCAGACTCTAGGAAACAAACAGTGAGTGACGTCATGACACACACGCACAAGCACAAACAGGCAACAGCCGTAACAACTGTCACACTATTTTTGGTCTAATATAACACTTTCTAAAGAACAACACAAGTCATTGTGAAATATGATTTGCATTTTTGGCTTTAGACATTAAATACTCAAAGACAATGTCACAAAATCACTAAATGAAATCACTGTAAGCCTCTCCATTATTTATTTTTTTATTTTATTTTTTTACACAAATGGCAGTTCCTAACATGTCAGTCTTGAAGACCATTGACTTCTCTGTTAAAGAGTTATTTGTGTTCATGTTTTCGCAAGGTAAAGTGAAATAAATTAAAATCTGAACAAATGATCAGATTTATACATAGTAACCTGATTTTAATAACAAACATGTTTCATAATAAAACTATAACTGTAATCTTGCTAATCATGGAGTGATGGCTGGGAATGATTTTGTTTAGTGTTCAATACAACAGTCCTGCAAGCATCAGTACTGATTATGTTTGCTGTAATTGTTAGATGTATGCACATAATCGTACGCATATAATTTATCTTATTTTTTTCCACCAACTCGCATGTGGATTTTTTCATTGTTGGTTTATTCTAAACCCCTCATTTTTGTGATCTGTGGTGATTGGTGCAATCACCCAATCTATTATGATCGGTCTATTGCGTGCAGAATGTGTCAGAAACCGAATACCCATCATGTGTTAAAACAAGTAACCAGGGTACAGTATATGTGTGAGACCAATGCAGGAACATTTGATAAAGCACTGAGATTTGTACACCAGCCTATTGCTCTATTCTTCATAACTCTAAGTAATAACAAAGACAATCATTCAGTATTAATTGGCAGTGACAGTTTAACTGTTTTGAACTTTGACCACGGCATGCGTGCAAACTGGTCAAAGGCTTGTTCTCCTGCGTGAGAGCTTTGGTTGACATGTCCAAGCCATTGAAATTAATTCATTTCATATCGCATCTCTTTCCATGTCCGGCACGAAGCAAGCACACACAACTAGATACATATTTTTGAATACTATATTTTACAGCCTCAACTTTAGGCAATGGGTGGCACTATGGCATAGTGATTAGCACTGTGGCCTCACGGCAAGGTCACTGGTTCGAATCCCAGCTGGGTCAGTTGGAATTTCTGTGTGGAGTTTGCATGTTCTCCCCGGCTTTGTGTGGGTTTCCTCTGGGTGCTCCGGTTTCCCTCACAGTCCATAGACATGTGCTATAGGTGAATTGGGTAAACTAATTCGGCCATAGTGTATGAGTGTGAGTGAGTATGTATGGGTGTTTACCAGTACTGGGCTGCAGCTGGAAGGGCATCTGCTGTGTAAAACATATGCTGGATAAGTTGACGGTTTATTCTGCTGTGGTGACCCCTGATGAATAAAGGGACTAAACGAAGGAAATGAATGAATGAACTTTAGGCAATAAAATGATTTTCTCTCCGTGTGTCTTTTGTCATAATCAAGTTCATACTCTAATCCCATCCCTTGTATTCTGCTATAGTGTTTGAAGTAAGGGGGCTCAAGTTTTCCAGGGTATGCACACACACAAGATTTGGATCAACATGAATCTGGTAAAGATCTAGTTGGATGGCAATTCATATTAACAACTCTGAGTCTACTCTTTCTTTCAAAAAAGTCAAGAACTTCATACACTGCACTTTTATATGTAAAACTGGATGCTTTCACTTCAAGCTGTGTTACATATTGCATGAAAAGTTATTTTCAAAAATCCATAATAGGGGCACTTTAAATAGTCATGTGTTCTGACAAAAAAAAAAAGAACAAAAGACACACAGAAAGGTCCTGCCCCAGATGGTAAACATAATGGGGTTTTTTCACAGAATCAGCCTATTAATTAAAATAATCTCTGTGTGAGACAGTTTAAAAGTTTAACCCTTTAACTACCCCACCAAGATTTTTTTTTTTTTATTGCATTTCTCAACTCCTAATGTCGCTAGTTAACAAACTCGAAGCATTTTTTAACACATCCCATAATTTGTGATTTCTAAAATATCAGCCTCTACCAAATGGTTGATATGTCAGTTTATGATCAAAGTACCGGAATTTATACATATACTATGAAAATTAGAAAATATGAAGTGTAAGACAAATTTATTTAAAAAAATATTCAAAATAAAACATTTTTGAATACTAAATCACCTTTTTTTGAAGTATGCCATAAAATATTTCAGATTTTCATTTAACATGATTTCTTGGTTTTTTTTTTTTTTTTTTTTTTTTTTTTTACAATAAAACCAAAATCAAGTGTAGAAGTGCAACAGGATTTTTTTTTTTTTTTTTTTTTTGTTAACCAACAATGCTGTGTGTAAACCATTATTTAAAACAGTCATTCTTTAAATGACTTTAACAGTCATTATTTAAAACCGTAAAAACATGGTCAGTCATTTGATAGAGCGGCAGTCAAAGGGTTAAATGACTTTATTAAATGTTACTTTGATTTGTTAAATTATTTATTTGTTTAGGATATATTTTTTCACCTTCAAATTCTAATGTCTACATATTAAGAATAAAATGTCCTGTGTTCTTTGAAAGTGCACTTTATTTCTGCTACTAAATTTGTATATCATGTATATTGTCATATGCTATTGTCATATACTATGAGTATATAATGAGTGGCATAATTGATTTTAAAACTATTTGTTACAAATAATAGTTATTGTGCCCTTCCCAGTACTTTATATAACTTCTTGATTGATATCAGGAAATGGACACATCTCATCTAATAGTATGGTTTTTGGTATGGCCATTAAAATAGTGCATTTATTGACGCATATCATGTTGAGTTTTGTGCTAGTGGCACTGAATGTGTACAAGTGGATATATTTATTCATTAACATTTAACGTTTAGTTTGCATTTAAATTAATGTTTAGGCTTCTATATGTCATGACAGAGCTGTCAGAAACAGGGCTTCCACCTTACCTTCACAGGTGTATAATTTGTGGTTAAGTTTTCTTGTCAGAACTTGAGTAGATGATCTCATTATTCTGAACCTCAGCTATTCATAAAACAAACCTGAAGTGTACAGTATGTTTGTTTGCACGTGTGTTTGTGTGAGAGCGTTTCACAGTGACAAAATAAAAAAATTATTTATTAATTTATTTATTTTTTATTTATTTTTTTTTTTTAAGTATTTTATACTTCACCTAATTGTAGACGTGATTTAGAATTTGATCATTTCAGTGTGGCTAGTTAAGGTAAAAACAGAGGATCAGTTTTGCCCCCTTCTTTCAGTTTTTCTCCAAGAGTTGTGTTTGCTCAATCTTGTGCAAGCCTTTCCATGATGGCCTAGTTGTTCTCACAGAGAGTCTTTGAGAAACTGGCACACTGTCACCTGAGAGAACATTAGCATTTTTCCTGCCTGCACAAGTCCTTCTCTGGGTGTCATTATATCATTGTCAATTGTGTTTATTTCACAACTCATCAAATGCTTAAGTTAGATCAAAATCTCCATCATAATATTTGGATACAAGTTTTAACAAGTTGTGCTTTTGGCTCAGAGGTTAAATGTTCTTTATCTTATATAATATACCTTAAGCAATAACTCAGAAACAAAACTTTTATTTAATCTTAGGCTAGACAATGACTGTTAATGTGCACAATAAACAGAGTTTTTTATGGCTGATTTTATTCCCAGAGTTTGTCTGAGGTGTCAGTTTTATTTCTACACAACAAACCAAGACCTTGTTCTTTATAATAAGAACTACTCTTCAATCTGGCAGTACTGTTTTAATGGCAAAAAGACAACTTGTGCTTTATCAAGCTGTTAATAAATCTGCGTATTCAGAGTATGGTCATTTTGGCTGTCCTGCATTTAGCATTTGCTGCCCTAAAGGAACAATGTGTTTTTTTTTGCGCTAATCTTGTATACATTTCCTCCAGCATTCCAAAAATGCTCTATTTATTGTTGTTTTACTGTTTTATTAACTCTTTGATGTTGATTTTGTGTTTGTTCAATACCAGAGTACCCACTAACTCCAGACACCCCCAAGAGTGAAACCCGGATGTCCACCAACAGCAATCGTCTGGCAGCTCTGAAGAAACAGGCTGACATCGAGCTCAAAGTCAAACAGGGAGCGGAAAATATGATACAGATGTATTCCAACGGCTCTTCCAAGGTAATAACCAGTCTTTAGTGGAACTGTGGTGTGTTGGTTATGTAGACTAATATGTTTGCCGGTGATAAGGACAGTCATTTACATGGATATAGATTCTCTGGAAAGAATGTGCTTTATTTTCTTTCCTTTTTGTTTTGTTTTTTTTCTTTTAGTTTGTTTGTTTTTCTGTATAGCTTTTGTTTTTCATCATGTTTTATTTTTTTGTACTTTTTGTTTAGGTTTTCATAGGTTTTATTTTTCATTTTTTTTATTTTTTTTAGTTTATTTTTCATTTGTTTAGTTTGTTTATTTGTTTTTCATTTGTTTTGTTGTTTTCAATTGTTTATTTTTCTGTCGTTTCTGTTCTTTTTGTTTTTAGGGATTTTAGTCTCTTTATTATTTATTTTTTGTTATTTTGTGTTGATTTAAAAATTTTTCTTGTTTATTTTCAATTTTAAGATTTATTTGTATTATTTTGTTTTTTTATTTAAGCTTGTTTGTCATTTTGTTTAGTTTTATCTCTGTTTTTTATCTTATTTAGCTGTAAATTTTATTGTATTTTTTGGTTAAACTTTATTTATTTATTTATTTAAACAAACACAGACATTTTTGCCCCACACTCACTCCACCGCTTGAGCCTATGTTTCAGTATTGGGCTGTTTAAAATGTTTTGATGAAGCCACAGTGTTTACTTTTTTCCTCCATCTAAATGAAATCAGCCTTTAAGTGTTAAACATGTAACCTCTACATATTAAGCTGGCACAGGAAAAAACAGTTTTACAAATACACTTCAGCTTTGAATAACACAAAATACCCTAAACTCCCAAAGAAGATAAGCCGTTTGATCTCTTAAAGATCTTGTGTTCCTCAGAAATGAAAACAGATGTTCTCAAACATGTCCTCTAAAATTAGGTGAAATCTTCTTTCCTTTTCCAAAAGTGGTAAAGGAACTCAGACCAGTACACATATGCCAATGTCATGGTTGTAACCCCCTTGGGTGTAGCTGACATTAAGGAGAACTGGAATAGAACAGTTCAGTTATGTTTCTCCACTCTCAGGAAATCATTCTTCAGTTCTGGTTTGCTCTACATGTACTGTGTCTCGATACATACATGTAGTATCAGCAGAATCTCTCTCATGGTTTGGCTTGACTTTGGTCTTAAGCGTCTGACCCTCCTTTCCTCGCTTTTATCAAGAGCGACTCAGTTAATTAAAGAGGCTCCGCGGCTAAAATTAGCATCTTGCACTGACAAAGGAGTTCTGTTAAATAAGCATGGTTGTTTGGGGGGAAATATATGGAGTGATAAACACAGGGAGACAGAACAAGGCAGTCTGACTTGTTTCCAGATGTATGAGCAGTTTAGTGTTCTCCAAAAAGCTGTCATGAAAACATAGTCAGCATCGAGGCACATGACTTCATTTGGCTCATTCTTATGAAGTGATACTCCTGTGATTCTTTTGGCGCGTGACTCTTCTGTTCAAGAAATTTAAAGCTCTAATTTGGGGTTTTTGTGCAACTTGTGACACCAAATATGATGGCAGACAACAAATATAATCTACTTTTAATTTTCTGACATCTTAAACTTATACAAGTGTTTAAAGTGTTAGTTGTACTCCAAAATGTGAATGATGCCATCTACTCACCCTCAATATCTGGATAAAGAGAATTCTGAGAAATGTTTCTAAACCCATTATAAATGTGTTTGTAATCATTATAAATGTGTTGCAATCTATGGCTGAAACGTGTTACGAATACTTTAAAGTATGTTGTACTGAATTTTGGAGTTAAATTGTTAACTGTTTTGCGGGGATAAGATGGTAACAATATAACATGGCCCTGTCCCAAACACTATAGCCTCTTTTTCACTATTGTGCCAATCAGGTATGGTTCATGTTGCTTTCTCACATAGGCCTAAGCCTGAATGGCGCTGCATGAACACAAATTGTTCTCTGCACGGAATTCTAGGCATGGTTTGACAACCATTCTGAAATGTGCCAAACAGCTAGGGCACTCCATAGCTGGCTGAGCAGCCAAAATCATGCTATTTCTTTATTTTATTTTATTGATGTTGTGTTAAGCAAGTAGCAGAATAGAGGACTCCCCAAAAACAGTAAAATCTGATCCTCGTCTATATCACCGTTTACATTACACTTGCATTATTACATTCCAGAGAGCTCTATTATGAACACCACAGTGTAAAATGAAACCGTATTCATGCTGACTGACTGGTATTGTCTATTTGAGTGCATTCAAACATGTATGGCTGTATAAGATAATGTATTAAGCACGTATTAACCTATCGTTATTGGTAGCGGTATTTGTCAGTACACCCTTTTCACACTTCTGGGTTTCTCAGTAGCGGAAGTCGTCATAGTTGGGAATACTTAGAGCACAATGAATAGGCAACAAATATTTTTTTACTATCTTATTCGCTCAAATAATAAAAGAAATACTTCACTATGATGTTATAAAGACTTTCAGAAAAGGGGAAAAAATTGTGAGACTGATGATGTCAGCCAGAGGAGAGAACAACGTCAAATTTGCTGTTCTATCCCACGCTGCATTAGAAACCCCTCGCACAAGCGGTAATTAGTTTTTTGTAATTTGAAGCAAAGATCATATACTTCATACATTAATACATATAAATGTTCATACGTTTTTAAAAAAATAAAAATATTAAAAACTTTAAAAGATTTAAGATGCTGAAGACCTTTAAATGTGTCATAACAGGCTTGTGAAAAGGGTCCGTTGAGAGATGGATACTTCTCAGTGACCGTGGTTTCAGCAATTCTAGCCAGTGAACACACCCACATCGTTTGAGAGTAGAGATTCCTGCCTATTTTACAAAGACTTTGCTAACTACTTTGAGATACTCTGCTTTTTTTTAGCATTCAAATGTGACTGGTTCGTTGACATGTTTCAAACTCAGAACAGTTAAGCTTCAGAACTTTAAAATATTTTTTTATAAGATTAAGTAATTACCTTCATTTTTAACACCGTATTCATCAAAAACTGATGTTTCAAACACTCATAAAGAGATCAAAAGGTAAATCTGTTTTCTGTAGATGTGATTACTTTAGAAGACGATCAAAATAGTTGAAATATAACCATTGAATATGGTCACAGAAGCTCAAACATGTTTGCTTGAGGTTGATTTCATGTGTGAAGCTAATTTGGTTAAATTATCTATGTTCACTGATCAAGGTTTATATGTGAATTAAAGCTAAAATTAGTGGAGTTTTGGAGGTGTCAGAATTTTGAGCGTCTGTTCTATGCATTTATATTTAAAATATATAGATATAAATGGTGTTTATCTTTAATATTGGTTTAATAAATGAGAGGCCAATAGCAAATAAGTAAAATTGTAATAAATATAAAATATGTTCAGCAAATGCTCCTTTGTTGTTGTTAACTAATGAGTTATGCGTGGCTTTTCTGTGATTAATGTAAAGTGCTATGTGACATTGTTTACTAGCTATTTTATTGACGGGTTAAACACTGATTGTGAAATTATGAGATGTTGTACACTTGTTGTACTGTTTGTTTTAACAGCTAATGGTCATTCAGGAAACTATCTTGCTCAATCTATTGTAAATCACTTTTTTAAGTCTGTGAACTCTGACACTGACACTTGATTGAAACGGAAATGTTATTCCATAGTAGCTTTCTTTGTCAATATGTTGACAAGATTGGTTACCATCAATTGAATTTTTTTTTTTTTTTTTTTTTTTTTTTTACACGTGACTAGCTTACTAGGTAAGACTAATTCGGAAAAGATAAAATGTGTGACAAAACAAACTGTTCATAATAAGTCTACTCACTAAACGTTTTAATGATATATGGGCTTGGAGGTCATCTTTTGAAGAGTTGTCTTATGGGTTTGGAATGGCATGAGGCTGAGTAAATAATGACAGACATTTCAATTTGGAGTAAACAAATTGTTTGACTATGTTTAGAAAACAAAAATATGTGGGTGCATTTTTGTGTCCGGTCAGTCAAGAATTGGCTGTTTTATTGAAGTGTTGAGTCCTGCATGCAGGTTCCCAGCTGCTTTAGACATCCGGAGGAAAGGCCTCTAAGGTAACGTCAGCCTCTAATGGTTGCTTACAGGAAGTTCAGTCCTTAGAGACTCCTGGGCTGCTCTGTCTGGATCTGAATACTTGGTGTGACAAGCAAACATTCCTTCACACTTCTAACCAGCAGCAAGGAGGAAAGAAAAGAATGTGGTCATGGAATATGAATTTTGCATGCTTTAATAACTTTAAATAAATGAAATGTATACAATTAATAGGGTTAGTTCACCTTAAAATGAACTAAAAATATGTCATTCACTCACCTTTGTCACTGCAAATCCATGAGACTTTCTTTCATCTTCAGTACACAAATGCAGGTCATTTTAATCACTTACTTGGAGATTCCTGTCTTTCATTTAAAAATATTTTTACCCAAAACTCTGACAATATTGATAAATATATGAAAAGTGTAAATTGCATGCTTTAATCCAAATCTTCTGGAAATACACAGACATTTTTCTTAATGAGCGGAAGCTCAGTGAAACAAAAATGAACCTCATTGGCTCTCATGAATCAAGTACTCCGTAAACAATTGCTTGCTAATCATTATCTACAGGAAAAAAAATAATTATAAAAAGGAAATTTGTTCATCATATAAGGTCATTAGGTTGTCAGAAGACTTGAATTCAACACATCTGTTTATGAACATTTTAAAGCATCAGACTTTTGTGAGGGGAACTTTAATGAAGTGACATCTTGTTGATCTTCATTCATGCTATCTACATATATACAACATCTTCGATTGTGAAATGACATGGAGCTCTTTTTAACTGACTACTCAGAATACAACATTTTTGTTTAATGAATAATTCTATATCTAGTCTAGTTTATATTCCCTTTTTGTACATGTTTGATGGTCTATGGATTTGCATTTAAAAAACACTTTGTTATAAAGATCTTTTTCTGAACCCTCTGAACCCTGTTGTTGTTTTCCTCTTGTGGCTTCATTTGTAGGACCGCAAACTCCTTGCAGCAGCTCAGCAGATGCTTCAGGACAGCAAGACAAAGATAGAGTTCATTCGAATGCAGATCCTCAAAGCCAGCCAGACCAGCGAGATAAACTACGAGAACAATGATGGTATGTGGTCTGATTTCCTCTTTAATTACAGCTAAATGCTTTGCACTGTAATGTTGTATATGAAAACTCATTCACTGGACTATATGGAACTAAAATGAGCAAATTCAGACAGTGATAAAATATAAATGCTGTGAGATCAGTCTGCTGCAGACATTTTTTTTTTTTTTTAAATGAACAATATACTTTTCTGTAATGTATACTTTTGGCTTTATGAGTTGAATAGTTCATTGGTCATATGTATTGTATTATTTGATAACCAAGTGAAAAAAGAACACCTGCTTGTCATGTTTAGACTACTTCTACAATAATTCAGGAACATTTGAAAGTTGTGTTCTGTTTCCATACTTTCATTTTTCAATCATTTCCCAAAAGTTGATCGTCCATTCCACACTGAAACGTGGAAAAAAAAACTTTCATTTAGTGCTGCACGCTATGCAGTTTCAGCATCTATATATCATTGATGTTTGATAGTGCGTGGTGAGGTTTTAGTTGTTTTTTTTATATCTGCAACAGTCACATCGCAGCATCTGAAATGTGGAGTCTGGATAATATTTGACCAGGAACTGCAGTTCAGAACACAAGACATTTGTGGAGTCTCTGCATAGTTTAAAGTGAAAGTTTATCATTTGCATGTGCTTTTAAGGCTTGACTGTATGAGCATTTCAAAAGTGGTTAAAGCATAAAGAGACAAGAAATAGTACAGTTTGTAACTTTAACAAATATAGATTTTATTGAATGATTTATACAATGAAGATGACTATGCAGTGTTGTTTTAAATTTCAGTTCTTCAATTTTTGTACCTGCATAGCATTAGACTCCCCAGAAAATTTCACTTTAGTCTTTGCTCTTGTTTCATCTTGTATTCACTCTAATCAGTCCAAATTAATCAAGTCTTTCCAAATAGATCTATTTAAAGGCATAGTTCACCTAAAAATTAAAATGATGCCCTCATTTACTCATCCTTATTTGTTTCAAACCTTTATGAGTTTCTTTTTTTCTGTTAAACACAATAAAATATATTTTGAGAAATGTTGGAATCCTGTTACCATAGTATTTGTTTTTTCATCTATGGATGTCAATGGTTACATGTTTTAATCTTTCTTTAAAATGTCTTATTTTGTATTAAACAAAGAATGAAACTTAAAGTTTAAAAAACACTTGAGGTGTGAGTAAATATTGGGTAAATTTTTGTGTTTGGGTGAAATATACCTTTAAGAAATTGTATTCATATCACAATACAAATCACAGATTTAAACAAAATATCGCAATATCATATTTTTCCAATATCATGCAACCCTTCTTTTGTCCCTGTACTGTGCCTGCGTTAGGAGGTATTCTTTGACTTGCATCATTACTCATGCAGTTTCTTAATTATTATTATTATTTTTTAAATGAACCAACAGTGAGGATGAAATGTTAGAGAACCTAGACTGGGAGATTACAAAAAAAAAAAACAACTCTGAGAAAACATTCATCACCCTTTGAAGAAATTAAAACTGGAGCATGTACAAACTGACGTTAATCTTTGACTATTCTGTCCAAACGAAAAGCATCTAAAACAACTGTTGAGCAATGTCCTCTGAATTGGTCCAGTGCATCATGGTTTTTGAAAGACTCCAATTCCACTGTCCACACTGCGACTTAAAAACATTTTTAAATGTATCAACTTTGCAGAGCGTTTTCAAGAAGATATGTTTATGTTGTCTTAACATGCTGAGTGCGATTTCACTAAAATTAGGTAATCCTGGCTAAATTAGGAACAAAATTGGATGCCTGCTGAGTTCATGTCAGCTGCACTTTTTCTTTTGCATTGGATTTTTGATAATGCTGCTTCAACTAAATCAGAAATCAGAGTCTATTGTAATTAAAAAGCTGTGAACGAATGTATTAATGTATGGACCGAAGTCATTCACTACAAAATGGCTCACGCCTCATATAGTGCATTAGGTCCCATTTACACTAGTGCGTTTTTGGTTTAAATGCACAATGTTTTGTTATGGTTTGATTTGGATCCATTCCAAATGAAGTTCTTTTTTGTTTTTATTTGAGGCCAAAAAGAACTCTGAAAAGACTGAGTGACAGTATACCGTTTTCAAACATTCTGACACCTCCGCACTGCATTAGGCAGGGTAGTAAATAGGGCTGCAAAATAACAGAAAAAATGATAATCATGATTATTTTGCTCAATGTTAATCACGATTAATATTGACGATTATTCCTTTGTATGTGTGTGTGTGTGTGTGTGTGTATATAAACATATAAAACAGATCAAACATGGCACGATACGGTTGTGCTTATTGTCTGATATTGTCTGATGTGTAACTAATTTCTTAAGTCTTCTGATGTGTAACTAAGTCTTAAAACTCTCAGCGAGTGATGGTACATGTGTGGATGCATCTGTACCAGCTCTGCCACTCGACCCTCCAGTTTATTCATGTTGCTAACTTTGTGTTGTTGTGCTTGATGTTTTTATCCTCTCTGACTCTGAATTGCATGAATACAAAGCCCATTAAAGAAGGTGGAGTTTGAGGACACACCCACTCTTTGTATTATATCATGGACCAATGGTAGCTCAAAGGTGTTTATGAGCAAAACAAACTTCCCCAAAATTTAGTTTGGTGAGCTGTTTTGAACTGTTGAAACAGATCCAAAACTAACTTCATTTTGGATGAATTTTGTTCAAAATTACATAATTTCAGTTCTTTTATTTTTTTTTTTTTTTATGATGAGGTTTGAAGTACTATACTTGGGTCTTACTCCAGCATCTTTTGCCCACAAAAATTGAGCCTTTTGAATATGCTGAGGACTAGGCTTGCCACGATAGACGGTGTTGACGGTGTTACCGGTTTTAAGACGCAACACCGGTGACATCACTTTTTCACCGTGACACCGTGCCCTCATTTTTTTAAGTATTCCTTTTTTAATTCAATATTTATTTAAATTAAATGGAAAATATAATTCCAAATAATTTACTTAAGACGATAGCATGCAGTAGGCTGTAGTTAAAATCGGAACATAGCTACATTGCTTCATATTTCATTTATCATGTGAGGAGAACAAGATGAGTCGAATTTACAGAAAAAGAATGGCGGAGGATTTAGTGTCAAAACGCAAAGCAAAAGCGCCTCATTTAAAAAATCCCGCGACCATAATCTCACAGTGTTTAGTGATAAATAATCTTATTTTTTATTAAACTGAAAGTGATTGCCGCGCCACTGACAAGCCAACTGCAGAGAAACAAAGCAACCTCGCCGCAACCGCAGTGATCACTTTTTCCGAAGTTCATCTGTTCTTTTGTGCACTTGATTATTATGAGTTTAATGTTAAAAAAATCAATAATGAAAAGGCCGACAAGAGTGTATCCTGTGTGTGTGCGCGCGTCTTCACTGAAGTCTCTCTCGCCCAAAACCGAAAGTTGCTTTGTCTGTCTGGCAATATTTCGGCTTTTAATCGAATGAAAAGTTAATTTAGATGAGCCTAAATTAAAAACTTGCAGTAAAGTAAATGTGACGTGCGGCCACATATCGAAACTGAGGTGTGATCTCATCTCTCTCTCTTGCTGTCATCCATGATAGACGACACACAAGTCAAGTCGCCTAATAATTATATTAATTTTAATAAAATGTAAACCAAAATAAACAATTCATTGCATTTTTCGTTTGATAAAAAATATACGAAAACGAAAAAAATCAAAGGATGGCTAGTTTGTATTCATGTGTTTTAATATTAATGAAAATATGCTTAGCCTATTTAAGCGTGGTTATATACACTACCAATAGGCAAGCCATTGAAAAAAAATATTTTACTGTGTACTGAGTTATAATGTATATTTTACAATAAAAACTAAATGTAGCATGTGTCGCTGTCATTTAAAACACGCAAATGATAACACACCCCACCAGAGCTATCTATAGTCTATCTGTAAACTTACAGGGAGGTGTTGGCCAAAAGTCATAGCTACTGCGCACCACGTTATTGAACTCCAATATCTCTGAGGGAGACACGCGCGCGGTGACCGCACAGTGATGTTCAGCTCTGATGAGGCACTTTTATTTATACTGTAGTAGATTTTTTACATAATGTTCCATTACTTAAAATTTCTTTCATTTTTTTTATTCATAGTTTATATATAAATTGAGTGCTAGCTTGTTTAGCTGTGATCATTATGCAAGGATCATATTTCATATTCTGTCTATTCTTCAGTAACCTAGATTCGTTAATAATGTATTTTATAAACGGATTGTTTATAAGGACTAAGCTATTAATATATAATACATTAGGCTAAATAATACATAAGACATTGAAGTCAGCTAGGACAGCAAAAGACAACTAAAGTAGGTTCCCTCTGTTGGCAAAGGTAACCAAAAAGTATCTTTGCGTGTGCGCAACAAGCTGCGCACCCGAGAGAGTGTTCAACACGATGGGGAACATAGTGAGCCTCAAGATCCCATCAGAGATGGTCAACATGGGTTTCCTGGCAAAGACCATGTAGACTGCACTGTTAATAAAAAAAAAAATGCAGTGTTTTTGTTTATTTTATTTTTTTTAAAGACTGCCGACCTGTCATTTTTGTAGCTTAATGTCATTTGGAAGTTTTTTATATTTGTTTCTTGTTCATTCCTTTAATCTTATTTAAACTTTGTGCTATTTAATCACTTATCTTTTTATTTTATTTTCTTATTCGTTTTAAAAATATTCTAACATAAGTAATAAACGTTCTATGGTTGTTATTTGTTTGGTTCCAATTTTCAGTTTTTTTTTTCAGCCTGTAGCATTGTTGTTGTTTTTTTCATTATGTTAATAAAAGTTCTGTGTTTAATAACAGTGATTTTTTGTAGTTTGACGCGAGTTGCCAATTCCCGAAAACTGAAAGTGAAAGTATAATATGCACGCATTTATAAGCTATTTAAAAGCAGAAAAAAAGAGGAAAAGAGGAAACGCCCACCCCCACGGTGATACCGGTATTACCGGTGTTGTCACATGTCGATTAACCGGTGGGGAAATTTCCTCATCGTCACAACCCTACTGAGGACCCTGTTTTAGTTTGGAAAAACAGTTAGTTTGGACATTTGCAGTGCTCTCTGACTAGTCTTCTGGACTATTGTTCCCTGATTGGTCAAGCCCAGATCATATGGCCATTACTCTACTGGTAGACTGCAAGTACAGATGCCTGAAAAATATGTGAATGCCCAGTGAGAGTATATGATTAGGCATCACGTGATTTAGGCCAGGGTTTTCCAAACCTTTCAGCCCTCGACCCCTACAATAACAATGCCAGTGACTCGCGACCCCCAAATTCATCTTGAATTTACTTGATTATAAATATACAAACGTTAATTGCAAACAACAATGGGCCTATATAAACACGAGCATATTGACAACACAAAAAAACTGTTAGTCTAAGAACCAGATCGTTGTTGTAGCCATGTATTAATTTGTTAAATTTAATATTAACCTCAACTAAAGAGACTGGTGGACACAATGTTTTCAGCACAAGTCTATTCTTGGTTTCATTTTGGAGACTGCCACTTCTCATTCTCAATATTCACTTGTGGCCTGTATTTATTTTTAATGTATTTGATTTCCATAAAGATGTCAAAGTTTAACCTGTTGCTATAAAATCAATCTGCTGCATCTGACACTATTGCTGTGTTGTTAATCTAACATAAACAGCAATACTATGAAAAATAATAATTTAAAGGCTGGTGGCTTTTCATTTGCATGTTGTTTTTTACTAATAAAATCTACATTTTTTTTCTTCTGTGGGTTATGGTTAAAATATGGTAATAGTTTAATAAAATTTATTTAACTTTTTTTTTTATCACCAAGCGACCCCCTGTCATTGTCCTGTGACACCCACCCCCATCCCCCAGGGGGTCCCGACCCTCACTTTGGGAACCACTGATTTAGCCTGTAAAGTGTAGACAGTAAAGGTGTAGACCTGTAAACAGTCTGGACAAGGAGCATTTTTAATTTAAACCTCAAATAAAAAATGCACTAGTGTGAATGGCTCCTTAGTTGCAGTTTAACATTTTGATGTTAAAACACAAATCTTATGTTGGCAGTGACTACAAGCAAACCCATAATCAGCCCTCTGGACCTGAGGATAGAGGAGCTGCGACATCACTACCGGATAGAGTCTGCTGTGGCCGATGGTGCCAAAAATGTGATGAAGCTGCTGGGAACAGGAAAGGTGACAGAGAAGAAAGCTCATTCGGAGGTCAGTCTAATGCTAAATCTTCACAGCTTTTATATAGTGTTCTGTACATATGCTTTCCTGTCTGTATAGCCGTTTAATCCAGTTACTCATTTAACTGTGTGCTTGTAATGGCTTTTGTTGCCTGAAGCAGCAAATGTTTACAGCTTTTCTCATTGTGCACCATAATTGTGGTATGACACAAAATGCTTAAATGTTCTTTGTCATGTAATTGTTTTATAATTATGAGAGTAATACAGTAATAGTAATATGCAGAAAGTTTAGCATCATCTATTTTCTGTCTAAAGCCTTCTATTTTATCACTGAAAAAAATCAGGAAGTCATCACTACTAATTTGCGGTGGGACATTTTGTTACAAAGATGACAGATTATTTGTTAATTTAGCAATGGTGCTAAATAAAAATCTAGGATTGTTCTGATTATTTTCTATCAGTTTGTGGAGGTGCTCAGCCCTGGCAGATTTAAGAGCCCTCCTATTCACCTTATTCTCCGCGTACGAGCGGGCGCAGCCATTTGAATAATTTTGGCACGAGACTTCCGGTCTCATTCACTTCCATTCATTTTTAGACGTTAAAAACAGCTCGTTCTGCTGCTTGATGTTGCAAACTGAGGTTTTCTTATTATATTATTCTATTTTGTCTGTATAATCATGCAAACACTTGTTTGTAGAGCGAGTAATTTGACCGTTTTCAGCCGTTTATTATTCCTAGTTATTTCTCCCATAGGCAGCTGAATCGGAAGTTCTGAAACAATCGCAAAAACGAGCGCACTTCCGCATTCAAGAATAAGGTCAATAACTGGACAATGCTGTCTTTGTACGCAATTCTAAAAACCTCTAAATTAGTTTTTTTCCATTTACGTTCCAGGGCATGGGTTGCTGTTTTCAAGAGCGCGAGTATGATTATTGTACCATGGTGTAGTTTATTTCTCTCTAGCCTTATTTAATTTGATGGGTGCCACAGTATTTAGTGTGCTAGTAAAGATGGCATCCATGCTGCTGGTTACTACATCAAGGTCATTTGCGATTGCGGGTGCATTTCGAAATAGAGAAAGATCAGGTAAGTTATTTGTGAATTCATCTTTGGTGGACGGAACGATAGTTCTACCAGGGCGGTATATCGGTGCAGATCTGCTAATTTTAGGTGAACGCAGCTTATATAGTAAGAGGTAGTGGTTTGTAATATCATCACTTTGTGGTATAATGTCTACATCAAAGACCTCAATTCCATAAGACAGAATTAGATCTAATGTATGCTTTAAGCGATGGGTTGGGCCACCAACGTTTTGTATTATCCCAAGTGAATGTAGTAGATCCATAAACGCGATCCCTAATGTAGTAAACATAAGTCAGTTTTTCTGAATAACATTAAGAATATCACTAAAGATTGATGCAACTCCAACACCACGACTAGTTTGACACTGTATGATATGCAGTGAAATGCTTACATTCCTATTGGAATTACAATAAGCCACATTCTTACTGTTTACATTCATACAGAAAGATGTTGAGTATATAAGATTTGTGGATATGTGACCTCAGAGAGAAAAATGTTTGTTTTGTTTTATTTTCACTTGTAATTTCAAAAAACCTATTAACCCATTGGATTTAACTCTTGAAGTAGAAAGACCTCAATAGTATTTTTATGTAAAACACAATACAGTAATGTTTTGTTTTCGTCTTAAATAAAAGTGTTGTGTTAAACATTAATTTCCGTGTTTTATTTTAAATTAAATATATAAATGAGTTAGTCATGTATTAATAAAATGAATTAATCTATATTTTGATTTTAAAAGTGGTTAGACTAGTAAAAATTTATTCCAAATTGCATACATGAGTGTGTTCTACAAATAAACCAAGAGAGAAATAGTTATCTGCTACCATTTCTTATAGAATGGCATTTGTCACCAGAGAAATTTGAATCTCTGAGGCTCTCAAGTTAATGATGAGTGTGTTGAACTGTGGCATATGTCCATACATGTACCACTGTTTTTCTCCATTACAGTTCCCAAACCTTTACTTTTAAAGCATTTCTTTGGAGGTTTTGTTGTCTGCATCCAGATTTACAGTGCTCAGCATAATTGAGTACACCCTATTTGATAATTAATATATGTATCCATTTCCCAGTGGATATAGGCAATGTATTTTGGTGCATTTAAATAAAACCGATTTATTAAACGGATATATTTATTAAAAAAAAATTTTGTCTCCAAACATACTTAGAAATTGAAAGATAATACAATTAAATTCAAGCAAAATATTGCAAAAAACAAAATTACAACCTACAAAATTTCAACCAAAAAAAAAAAATATATATATATATATTGCTTCTTGATTTTTTCCTCTTTTTTTTTTTTAAATTTGCATTTAATATTTTTCTATAACATATAAATTTGGGTGTACTAGTTTATCGTAAGTTATTTTGTTAGATAAGCTTCAGATTTGTCTTCAGTACTGACTAATCAAATGTATATGCACAAATATAATATTGCATAGCTTCCTATTAAAATATGAATTTAAAAGATAGATTTGTGAGGTGTGTACTTGTATATGTTGAGCACGGTATGTCTGTATAGTTTTGTAAGCACTCAAACTTTGTCTTGCAGGCTCAAGCCCGCTTGAATGAGTCTAGTCAGAAGCTGGACCTGCTGAAGTTTTCTCTGGAGCAGAGGCTCAGTGAACTGCCCAAAAATCACCCAAAAGGCAATCTGATCATGGAGGAGTTAGCAATGGTGGCCTCCCCTCCTAACAGTCCCCGCCAAAGCATCATGTTCACCAGCAACCAGTACAGCACTGTGGCCAAACCTGCTGCTCTGACCGGTAACAAACACGCATACTGCACAGTCACATGATGGAACAGGGGATTTGAACACTTGTTGTCTACTGGTACCATTTCAGCTGGGTTTTAGAAATGCTAGCCTAAAACCTGTTCACACTTGGAGCAACAACAACAGTGAAGTGAATCTTAAAACCATTTACACTTAACATTTATTAGGCTTAATTAAAATCAAATGTACTCCAGTCCAGTTGGTGATGGATTTTTTTAATTATCTGGCATTCATAAAATAAAGACAATTGTTATTTTAAGTTTTGTAAACAGCCATAGAAGGAGGAGCGACAAACTAATGAATGATCGAACAAACAAATGGTGTTTTTAAAACATAAATCAACATATGTTTAATGAAACCTGAGAGATTTATTTTACTCCTTTGAAAGTCCATTCCCCTAAACTATATATACTTTAATGCGTAAAATATGTTCATAGATCTTGTAAAAGAAGTGCACTTTTTAAAACCTTATTGACTGAGCAATTTCTTTTCATTAAAAAGTCTGATAACATTTAATTTGGCCAGTAGAAGTTTAAAAAAAAAAAAAGTTTTTTTTTTTTTTTTTTTTGTCAATCAGATATGTTTGGGAACCAATTTGTTGTTGTCAAGCATGTAAAGTTAATCAAACTTGATGTTCTCTGTGCATGTGCATTGATTGAGTGTGTATAATAATTGAAAATATAGGCACAAATTATAAGATTTGTTTATTAAAATACCTCGAAACCACTAGAACAGTGCTATGAACACTACCGGTCAAAAGTTTGGGGTCAGTGGGATTTTTAAATGTTTTAAAATAAGCTTATCCTGCTCACCAAGGCTACATTTATTTCATCAAAAATACAGTTTACAAATTGTAAAATGTTATTGCAGTATAAAATTGTTCAAATGTAGTTTATCATTTAATTTAAGAATTTATTCCAGTGATTTTAAAAATGAATTTTCAGCTTCATTACTCCAGTCTTCAGTCACATGGTCCTTCAGAAGTCACTCTATTATTATTATTATTATTATTATTATTATTATTATTATTATTATTATTAATGCTAATAGTAATAGAAGCAATAATGACATACAATAAGTAATAAATTAATAAATATTTAATAAATAAGTACTTAACAATTGTTTTTTATTATTTAAATAATTAAATAAAATTAATAAAATAAAAATAAAAACACTGACCCCAAATTTTTGACCAGTAGTGTACTGTCTATTGCTGACTTTTGTACTTATATTATCTCAAACGTTTTGAAGAATGTTCTAAAGCAGTTTGAACTAGTGTAATGGTCCTGTGTCGCCATGATAATGACATCATACACTCTTGATTTTTCTATTTACTTTTATAGAAAACAGAGAAACACCAAAGAGGCTTTAATATGTTGTGCGTTTTGTTAGGCTGCACAAAGCAGCATTATAACGGAACCCTAAAATGTATGTAATATGATAAAACAGTGCTGCTTCTCGTGTGATCATGACAAAAAGAACTGAAGAGATCGACTGTGGAATGATAAAAGCTTTGTTACTGTTGGGCTTGGTCACATTCGTCTCTCAATAGCAATTGCTTCAGTGCTGTCGTTCTGCTTTGATTGATTTCAGTCTTACTCTGCTTCATACTACCTTGATAGTATTGTTTGGATTTAGCCAGACTTGGAGCATGCTAAATCTGTGACGGTGCTTCACAAAGGGGCAGGATAAAACAGGACTGCTAAAATGTTCGATTTCTATGTTCGTCCAAATATGCAGGTCCGAGTTAAATAACCCCTGTTTTGCATTATATAAGGTCATGTTTTGTTTTTGAGGGTCTCCAACAACAGTCTGATATGCATGCATGGTCAAAAAACACTTTCATTGTCTTATAAAATGCATTTATTTTTACCTAATTATCCCAAAGACTCCCATATGATTCGTTCAGCGATTCATTTGTTCCCAAACCCTTCCTTAAGCTAATCTCTGCTGATTGGACTGATGACCCAATCTGTTGTGTTTGGTCGACTGCATTCAGCGCGAGACAGAGAGAAACGCCCACCCCGGCTATGAAGTAGCAGAGAGTATGTGAGAGCCCAATGCAGGAATGCAATAAAGCACTGCAGTTAAACACCAGCTTATTACTCTACTTTTAACCATAACCCCAAGTAATAACAACAACACACATTCAGTATTAATCCACACAGTTGCAAAAGTTGAACTATTTCGAAAACTGACTGCTCCGCGTGTGTGAGGAACAGTTAATGGTGGCCATAGCAACAAACAGTAGAGGATCACGAGTTCAGAAATGCATTTAAATCGATAAAGGAAGCACGCGCCACGTTTTTAACGTGGTTTTGAACACAATATGCGAATAGCCCCATACACCTTTAACCTGACAGATACAGTACAAGCACTGATCTATAATAGATAAGTGATTACAAGCCATTCAGAGCGATTACAACTTATAACACACAATTAAGCACATCTTTTGCAAACTACACAAAATGAGGTAACAATTTTTATTACACTTACATGTTCTGATCCGGAGGAAGAAGAAACCGGACCATATGAACTGTAACAGTTACTGACAAGTCCCTGTCAAAGTCTGACAAATCCATACATAATAGCCTTTGCTGATCCTTGCTTTAATAGCAAACGGCCGGCGAATCCCGCGTTGCAGTGTAGGTTATTGTATCAATCATCAGAAAAATGACAGGAACAAACACAGCACACGGTTGGCTATACTGTGGTATTGTTGTGAAAACTAACTTTAACCCTTTATTCCCCACAGCCGAATCTTCATCTGTCAGTGATCGTCATCTTCGTGTCATGATCAGTCCCATGATCCCCCGCGCTCCACTAGTGTCTGAATTGAAAGTGCGTTTACCGGGTCTGGAATTACATATTTGGTGATGTACTGTGTCGATGCCAACGCGTTCAAGCAAAAGATCCGAATCCAACTCGATTCATTTATTTGACTCCGAGTCAACTATTTTGTTAAAGAATCAATAGTTTCAAACACAGTGCACTTTTAGATTTAAACCTCAGCTGGATGTTTTCATTCACTTACGCTCCATTCACACCGGGCTTCAGCATCAACGCTTGACAGAGGGCGTGTCTGAAGTTGGGGCTGACGTGATCGTCATAGCAGCGACAGCCAATGAAATTAGTCAGCAATAGGCCCCATTCAAAGTGAATGTGAAGCGTTGAAGCTGACGCCCCATGTGAATGGGCCGTCAGTGCTGTGTTACACACTTCGTGGAAGGTCATTTTTAAAAACCCATAATAGGGGCTCTTTAATCTTATATTTGATCTGTTCTATACCACAAAATTCGAAATTCACATGTATATGAATGGAAGTCAAATAAACAAAAAGTCTAGTGTGACCATGGTTGAATCCAATAGGAAGTTTTCTTCTTAATTTACAGTTCATTGTTGAGTTTTTAATATAACGCCAACAACTGTACTGGAGCACTTTTCAGTCACACACTTGCATTGCACAGGATGTCTAGTTTTGCCTACCTATAGAAGGAAAACATACCTCATTAATAAAATAATTGTTTTGTTTCTGTGAATGAATCCATCAATGCATTTTAAATTTATAGTCTGTTCTCTGCAAATTTTCACTTCAGCATCCAGTGTGAACAGGCCGTGTAGTCTTTTGTCACAACACATGGTACTGTACACTCAGCCCTATTTTAGCAGGGTGAACAACAGCTGTCTGCTATAGGCATGTAGAAACTACATTCGACTTTTCACATTGTCAACACACACAGCCTCAGCAGACCCTCCCCCACCCTTAGCTTTATCACACACAACTTTGACCTTCACCCTGAAGGAGAACGAGAGGGCTTACGTTACCATTATAGACCCATAGTGCTTTCCATATAAGGCTCTGTAACCACCACTTGTTTCTTGAAATAGACACTTGTAATTGTTTGCACACTTATTATCTTGTGTTAATCAGAATGGATGTGTTTGGTGATTTACATCTCGAATCATGCAGAGTTTTGGCTCTGAGCAAGGTTTCTGTTGTAAATCCACAGGCACATTAGACGTGAGGCTCATGGGCTGTCAGGACCTTCTGGAGAACGTCCCGGGTCGCTCGAAGACAGCATCTGTTTCTCTGCCCGGCTGGAGCCCTAGTGAAGCACGCTCTTCATTTATGAGCCGAGGAAACAAGAACAAATCTGGCAGCAGCAGAACCCTCTCAAAGTCTGATGATCTGTCCAGTTGAGTGGCTTTCCATTTCTTTTATATGCCGATGTCGGAAATCTAAGTTAAGATCAGAGCTAAGGAACTTTGTTGTGGAGCCAAACAAATCAAAAATTATGAATTGACACGTGTAATCTGCATTGAGATATCTTGAATGTCAATTTTAAAGTGACTCTTTATTTAGAACACTTTTAATATAACACTCGCTATGTTTCTATCCACCTATTTTTTGGTGTATTTTGGAATGTCGCCTGAAATAATGCTTCTTAGAAACGTGAATATGCACATACATTTTCAAAATGTGCATAAAACTGTATGCACACAACTATGTAAGATACATTTTTATACAGTAAAAAATATATATTTGCATATACTACAAGGTTTGCCAAATAAATTTCAGCATATGCATCGAAAAAGTCAAAATAGGCATAATAATGGGAAAAAAATGAGTGTGATAGGACTGCATTAATGAACAAATTAGCGGACCAACCCACCATCTGAAATGTTGTTTTGGTCATACTACAATCCTACAGCCAAAGTCTGTCATCAAAGTTTTTCAGTATTATTACCTCACAGAACTGTCTTAAGAGTCTGCGCTCCCAAAGAGCACTCTTGCACCTTTATAAGCCATCGCACATTCACTGCGTTTCATCTTTTGATGCACTGGTAATTTATTAGAAAAAAGTGGCTTCTCGTACCACAGCAAATTCCATTTTTCTTTTTTTCACCAGTTTATCAGAAAGTGCCAATTTTGTTCTCTTTGACTCATCGGATGAAAATGTGTGATATTCCAGTTTTGCGCATAAGTCTAATTTACATCTTCGGATGGAAACATAGCTATTGAGACTTTTACTGACTAAAAAGCTGAATCTCCATGACCTATAATGAGCACTAGGCAAACAAACAGAAGATGTATTTTGTCGCATCTGTTTTAGACAATACTAAAGCCTGAAATTAATTTAAATAAATTGATTTTAGGATTTCATGCAATAATTTGCTTCGTTTTATCCAAGGGCCTGCTCAATTTTTTTAGTTAGATCATGGCAGTAATACAACAGTAATTAAAACGGTATTCATTTACACAAATCTAAGAGTCCAAATACATGGCTAAATAATGGTTGCAGAAAGAAAAATTGATTCAGAATGTATCAGTCATAATGCTCGCACCCCAAGTAGGTACATTTTCAATTCTGTCAGTGACCACTTATGCTATCTAATATAGGCTATACTGGGGAAAAAATTGTTAATTTTAACTAGCAAACATATCTGCATACCTCTTTTTATTCTGATGATCTCTGTGGCCCATGGAACAACCAGATTTTAGTCAAGAAACAGCCTGGTGACTGCATTTGGCTTAATTGACTGCCAGTTGACAAGCGAGAAAGTGTTTTTATTTTATTTTTAATTAAATGTATTAAGTTCGAAAACAATTATTCTGTAATATTGCTGTATAGTAAAAGTGAATTTGTTTTATTTGAATTAATGCAACATTACTGAGCAGAAAAACTTCTTTCAAAAGTAACTCAATTAAACTGGTCACACTACAATGTTTCATCATTTAACAAACTAATAATGACCAATACTTGTGCAGCATTTTTTAATCAGAATTCAACATTTACTAATGCATTATTAAAATCTAAATGCATGCTTGTTAAGTCAATGCACAGTGAGTTTACATGAACTAACAATGAACTAACATTCTTATCAACTAACAGACTTATTGTCATTGATGTTAGCAAAGACTAATAAATATTATTGTAAATGCATTGTTTATTGTTTGTTTGTAAATACATTTATTAACATTAAATAATATAACCTTATCATAAAGTGTTACCATTAAATTGAATGAAGCTTTACCATAGGTTTTCATTATTATAGTGTATATATTGTACTGGATGTAGGGCTTTCAATTGATTAAAAACGTTGATTTAATTACCTTTTTAAGTTTAATTCAAATGCTTTAATTCAAATTACATGCTCTGCAGAAATTAATTAATGTAATCATTTAATCGCATATACAGTACCAGTATTTGCTTTAATGTTTCATACTTAAATTAAAAAGTATTAGATTACAGATTACAAGATTGCATTAAGTAAATGTATTAAGTAATCCCTAATAAATGTATCTGTTCTTTATTTCTTTCTTTTTTTTTTTCGTGCTGGTATGGCAGATGAAATCAGTGCCGTTCTGAAGCTGGACAACACAGTTGTGGGACAGACCCATTGGAAGCCAGTTAGCAACCAATCTTGGGACCAGAAGTTCACGCTGGAACTTGACCGGGTAATGCATGAGAAATTTCATAAAGCACACTTGTCAAACCACAACCTTATCCCATAATCCCCTCCAACATATGAGTAGATGGGCACACATATGCACACATGCTCTCCATTCCAGCCTCTCTCAATTAACTTTAGAAATGTTAATCCCAGATTTGACCCAGTTCTAATGGAAAGTCTCACACGGCTGATCAGAAGTCATCTGTAATCTCTGAGCTCTCATATATGCATGTTCTGTATATAATTCCTATTTTATGATGGCTTTATGTTTAAGGCACACTCTTGCAGAACAAAACTTAGCTTTTATTTTTATTTATTTATTTTTTATTGAGGAAGTTGAAAATTACAAGACAGAATTATATAGTATACGAGCAACATTGGTTTAGCTGACTGTCTGTACATTTAAGAATGCAATTGTGTAACTTACAAAACATGAATGCTGATATACAGTGCTGAGAAAATAAAAAGAAATCAGAGAACAGAGCAAAAGACAACAATTTGAACAAAACTGATCAAAAACAGCAGCCCGATCTCCTCTGATGTCATGTTTGTTGGCATATGACAAAAAAAACTTCTGGCAAAAAACACTGAATGTGGTGACAAACATTAGACAACTTGCTGACAGCAACGCTTAAAGTGTTAGTTCACCCAAACATTTATTTTCTCACCCTCCACTTGTTTCAAACTTATGCAAGTTTCTTTCTTCTGTTGAACACAAATATTATTATTTTATATTTTGAAGAATGTCTATATCCAGACAGTTAAGTTCCATATAGTATTATCGTACGTTAATGGGTATTGTTAACTGTTAACCAACATTCTTTAAACTATTTTAATTTTTTTTTTTTCTCTTGTAAAATGTTTGCTTTTTCACTCTGATATCATGTCTTTATGTGCATTTAATCATGCAACTTTATTACAATTACATTGCAACACATCTTTGGGGCATATTAAATAATAATCAGTAATACTTTGTATCTTGTTTATGATTTTTGTTTTTTCTATACATTATCAAATAATCGCAAAGCCCTACCATGCATACTTGCTTTGTATTTAACCATACTGAAATATATTATTTATCTATTTTATCATTGTTACTTTTCAGAGTCCATAAATTATTTCAGCTTACTCCATAAAATAGCCCCTTTGTTTTTTTTTTGTTTTTTTTTGTTTTTTTTTTATCATATATCATATTATATCTTATTTATTTAGTTATTTTTCCTATATTCTTTATATGTGAAGTCTTCATTTTAGGAGACACCAGCATTTTGCAGACTATTTTAACAATACAAAAATATATTATATTAATTAGCATTGTTACTTTTTACAATCCACAAAGGATTTCAGCTTACTCTATAAAATAGCCCCTTTATGTTTATTTTTCACAGAATGTAAAGGTTTTCAGCATCCAAATTTCTATTACAATTGTTTTTCATTCTTCTACAGTGTGAAGGTTAGGTTGAAACCATTCCTATCCAAGAACCAACCAGGAATGTTCTCCATAAATCTGTCATTTGTTTCATGCAGCTGTAGAGTAGGGTAATAGAGCACCTGAAAACTGAAATTGGAATTTGATCTTCATTATTGCCTTCAGCATCCAGTGTAACAGTTTACTTTCTAGTATGTTTGCAGTTAAAGGGCTAGTTCACCCAAATATGAAACTTTATGCCGAGTTCGGACTGCATGATTTTACCCCCGATTTTGACTTGCCAAATGCCTGAAATCACAGGCAAATCAGTGCTCGTTCACGCGAGTAACAATCACACAGTAGATCTGAGAGAATTGCAGATGAGTCGATGACACCCGTTAGATATTTGGCATGCTAAATATTTGGACCTGTTGGCGAGTGTGCATTGATTGGTGCATGATGCACTTCTCATGTGTGTTTGGTTGTGAGAGATGTAGTTTGCGGACCAAGACAAAGTTGTCGGCGATTCTTCCTATTGTAATGTCATGCAGTGTAAAACCCCCTGTCGCTGATCCATCCTGCAGTGTAAACAAAGCAGCGACAAAATGCTAGACCAGATAGTCATGCAGCGTGAAAACATCTGTGACATGACTACTTTGAAAATTGTGCAGTCTGAACTCGGCATTACTTACTATTTACTCACCTTAAAGTGCTTTAAAATCTAAATAAGATCTTTTTTTTTTTTTTTTGCTGACAAAAAAAAACATTTGAAACAAGTGGAGATGTGTAAATGATGACGTAAATACTTACGTTTTTGGTATGAGCTATCCCTTTAGCATTTGTTTCTTTTGTAACATACGTTTCTTTGTCCACATTAATAAATAGGTTGATTCAGTTTTTCCTTTCAGACACTCTTTATTATTTCTTCTGATGGAGGTGCTCAGGTTTCTTCTTGACGGACGAGGGTTAAATAAATGTGAAATAATTGACTCCTTAGGGAAAACATTGGAAACAGTTCAGTTACTTCATTAGCGATTCCTGTAAGACTACTGGCTCTGTTATTATATTGTCTTTTGTATTTATGATGGTTGATTATTGAATGAACTTACACACACATGTTTGTGGGTTTGGACTTGCTTTTGGCTGTGCGACGGCCTAAGCGTTTAATCTCATGGCAGGCAACGTGAGAGCTCTAATCAGCAGTTGTGCAATGGCAGACAGACTCTAAAAAGACTTGTAAAAGACCTGTAAATGTCAAACCGTTGGCTGTGAAGTGTAATAGTACTCATAAGGGGCCAAGCTTCACTCTTACTGTTGCTCATAAGGCAGATTATTGCTCGCTGCGTGAACGACAGGGCATTATGTTCTAAAATGTTCAACTTTAGCTCATCTGGCAGCATTTGAACTGTGGTTATGAATTGATATCAAATCATGTATCTTATAGAGGACCGTGTTATTATGGGGGAATTAGAATATGAGTAAAACACAATGTTAAATCTAAATTAATTCAATAATAAAAATGACATTGAAACTTGGCATGTACATTTATTTTAGCCATCTATCTATTCATTTTAAATACAATTTTAATTCATTTTACTAAAGTATTTATTTAAATAGTTTAAAATTTATTTATTTTTGAGAAATATGATTGTTTTAATTTTAGATTTAGTTTGTTTGTTTTGCTTTACTATTAATATTGATCATTAACCACTCTTTTTAATGTTTAACTGGCAATAAACCAGTTCTCCATATACTATTAATTGGCCTGATAGACTGAATAAAGAAAACCTCATTTATTTATTTATCCTGTCCTAGAAATCCTTTGTAAAATGTCTTCACTGTTCTTCAAGGATGTATTTAATTAATTAAAAATATATAAATTAGTAAATAAATATTTTCTATAACATTATTATAGAAGGCGATGCAGTGGCGCAGTAGGTAGTGCTGTCGCCTCACAGCAAGAAGGTCACTGGTTCGAGCCTCGGCTGGGTCAGTTGGCGTTTCTGTGTGGAGTTTGCATGTTCTCCCTGCGTTCGCATGGGTTTCCTCTGGGTGCTCCGGTTTCCCCCACAGTCCAAAGACATGCGGTACAGGTGAATTGTGTAAGCTAAATTGTCCGTAGAGTATGAGTGTGTATGGATGTTTCCCAGAGATGGGTTGCGGCTGGAAGGGCATCCACTGCGTAGAACATGTGCTGGATAAGTTGGCGGTTCATCCCGCTGTGGCTACCCCGGATTAATAAAGGGACTAAGCTGAAAAGAAAATGAATGAATTATTAATATAGAATAGTAAACTAATAGAATATTATATTAATAATGTTTTTAATTTAATATATATTAAAATATATTTAATTTCTGTGTTTTTTTTTTTTTCGTTTCTGTTTGTTTGTTTGTTTGTTTGTTTGATTTATTTTTTTACTGCCATTTTTCCCAGTCATCAGTGTCATGTGACCCTTCCGGAATCATCATAATTTTGTTGGTTCTGTTCCCAAATATTATATTATATTATGTTATATTATATTATATTATAATATATTATATTATATTATATTATATTATATTATATTATATTATATTATATTATATTATATTATATTATTATGTTATACTATTATTATATTATATTAATTATATTATAGTGTTATTATATTATATTAATTATATTATTATTATTATATTATTATTATATTATTATCATATTAATATATTATTATTTTTCCAATATTCTTTATATGTGAAATCTGAAATATGTGAAAATTTGTTGTGCACTTTGACAAACTTTGCAAACTATTTGCGTTCAAAAGCAGCTAAATTACGCTGTATAATAATATTTATTTGTTTTCGATTTGTATTAATTGTTCTGTTTTTGTTTTGGTTGGCCTTTAGTCTCGTGAGCTGGAGATTGCTGTGTACTGGAGAGACTGGCGCTCGCTGTGTGCAGTCAAGTTTTTACGTCTGGAGGACTTCCTGGATAACCAGCGGCACGGCATGTGCCTCTACCTGGAACCACAAGGAACATTGTTTGCTGAGGTGCTTGAATTTTTTCTTCACCAACCGATATGCATTATATAAGATTGATGGCCTTGTTGAGGACATTTTTATTAAGATTATTTCCACCTTTTGGATGCAGGTTACATTTTTTAACCCAGTCATTGAGAGGCGACCCAAACTACAAAGACAAAAGAAAATCTTCTCCAAACAGCAAGGTAAGATTATGAAGTGGCAAATGTGCCTCGGTGTTGAGAAGGGTTGACATGTTCTCTCAAACAGATTAGATGGAGCAGGATACTCTTGACACAGTTCTGTGGTTCAATATTGCACTTCTGCGGGGCCAGTGTTTACACAGTGAAGTCAGAATGAACTTTGACCTTCTTATTTGAACTCCTTTGAAACCGTTTATAGACAAAGGAGGAGGAGGATTGCTGGTCTAGAGACTTAGGCTGAGTTCCAGAATCTCATGAACAGCCTACTCCCTACATTAGAGGAGCCTTTTCAGAAAGTAATGGAACCTCATACAGTGCTCAGCATAAATGAATACACATCCTAAAGATCTCTCTTTTCAATTCATATTTTCTATAAGATGCTTTACAATAATATATTTGTGCCTATACTGTACATTAGATTAGGCATTAACCAGAGCTGTAACTGGAACTAATCTAACAAAAACAAAAAAGAATAATAATATCACAGTTTATAATTGGTACACTCAAAATGAATATGTTGGGGAAACATATTACATAAGATTTTAATAAACTGGAAAAATCAAGTGAAACATAAAGATATACAAAATTGTGTTGTATTTTATTTTTTTCCAATAATGTTTGAATTTAAATATATTATCTTTCTATTCTTAAAGCTGTTCGATGACCAAGCTCTAATTTAATGGATATAACGGTTTAATAAAACTAAAAATTATTGGCTATGTTCACTGAGAAATGGATGTTCTAAATTTATATGTTCACAAATATTCGCTTTCAAAAGGTGGTGTACTCATTTGTGCTGAGAACTCAAGCACACACAATCTGCAGTCAAATTTTTAGACATCTAAAATTCTAAAATCTAAAAATCCCTTATGTAAATGTATATAAAAATTTATTATTCAGTTTTTTTATATTAATCTCAGTGTTGTTATTGAAAGAGTTTATTTTCGAGTTGTATAGTAATATTTTCTGTCTTTTACTAGATGTATTATATCCAATATAATTTCTAATTGGATTTTGATTGTAAACCTTGAATACTTTTTTATTTTATTTCATGTTTTAGGAATTTAGCTCATACACACTTAACACTGCAGGTTTTTTTTTTATAATTTCTTTTTTTAATTAATTAAAAAATATTTATTCAATTCATTCATTCATTTTTTTTTCGGCTTAGTCCCTTTATTAATCAGGGGTCGCCACAGCGGAACCACCCACCAACTTTTTCAGCATATGTTTTATGCAGCGGATGCTCTTCCAGCTGCAACCCAACGCTGGGAAACACCCATACACATTCTTTTACACACATACACTACGACCAATTTAGTTTAATCAGTTCACCTATAGCGCATGTATTTGGACTGTGGAGTAAACCGGAGCACCCGGAGGAAACCCAATCGAACACGGGGAGAACATGCAAACTCCACACACAAATGCAAACTGACTCAGCCGGGGCTCGAACCAATGACCTTTAGGCTGTGAGGTGATCGTGCTACCCACTGCGCCACCATTATGCCCCAAAATATTTATTTTATTATTATTATTTTTTTACAAATTCTATACAAAAATCGTTAAAAAATTTATGTCTTTGTGCATTTAAATTAAAATGGCTGTGATGATTGCTTGTTACGATGCATTCTGGAATTGCATCATCTAGGTTTACATACTACGTTGTTTCAGAGTGTTGCTAAAATGAGGAAATCAAGTCAAATAAAACCTGTTTGGGACAGCTGTAGAGCATGTCTGCAGTCGTGTTGTGTTATACTAGCAAGCAATTATATCTCTATTTTTGAAAATCTTTGAAAATAATAAAACAGTACTTTTTAAAAAATATTTTATGCTATTGCTTTACATTGTTTAGGCTTGTGATTGATGTTATTAAACTGCCTGTAGTTAATGGCAAGTCCCTGTCTGCAGCTTTATTTCATATAAGTTTATTCTTACACCCCTTTGATTGGTCCCGCGCTCAACAGAAAGGGCTGCGATTGGCTCTTACACGCCGGCACTCTTCACAGATGAGTGACACTGATAAACGGCAGCGGTGATCACAGCTGATCCATGATAGACGCGGTAGAGAAGACTCTGCAGACACGCGCTTATGTCTGTATCCAGAAGTATCGCTGTAACAGCCGAGAGGAGAGGAAAAGTCACGCCAGCAGGTCAAATGGGCCACAGTGAGAGAGAGAGAGAAATGGAGATTACTTTCATTCTCTTAATCGCTGTGAAATAGAGGCTTCTGCTGTAAGTGTCTGTGAAACACTGTCCAGCAAACACACACGTAGTAAAATTGTGCACAGTTTCTGAGTTTTTAACCAGTTGGAGCGATGTAAATACTCGCACTCGCCTCCCTCTCTATAGTAAGCTACGAAGACATAGCACATATGAGATAAATGACGTCAGTACATAATAACCGGTTATGATTATTACTGAACCGATACCGAATTGTTCGCGTCTGCATCGCAGTGCACCGAAGAAACAATTCATTTTGACACCCCTAGTTATTGAATCATAAATCAGAAAAATGACAGGAACAAACACAGCACAGGGTTGGCTATACTGTGGTATTGTTGTGAAAATGAACTTTAACTATTCCCCGCAGTCGGTGTCAGTAATCGCCATCTTCGCGTCACATTTTACCGGAACTGGAACTACATATTTGGTGATGTACTGTATCGACGTCGATGCGATCAAACAAAAGATCCGAACCCAACTCGATTCGTTTATTCAACTTTGAGTCAACTATTTCGCTAAAGAATCAATAGTTTTAAACAAGATGCACTTTTAGATTTTAACATCAGCTTGCTGTTTTCATTCACTTAGAGCTGTGTTACACACTGCATGGAAGATCATTTTCAAAAATTAGTAACTAAAAAAGTTATGATAATAACCTTAATCTTAATTTTTATTGTAATGCAATAATGTGCACTTTTTATAAAGCTGCTTTGACACAATAATTATTGTAAAAAAAAGCTATACAAATAAACTTGAGTTAAATTCAATTATCATAGATCAAATTCCCACTATAGAATATTTGGTCTTCAATACCTAAAATATTGACATCAAACTTCTGCTTTCTTTTATCTCATGCATAAACCTTGTTCCTTTCAGGTAAAACGTTCCTGCGTGCCCCTCAGATGAACATCAACATCGCCACCTGGGGCAGGTTGGTGAGAAGGGCCATTCCGTCAATCAATACCTCATTCAGTCCTCAGGCGGCTGATCTGGGTTCAGCGTTGAGCCATGAAACAGCACCCATGGGCCACCCAGATGCCCACTCTCTACCCAGGTGCACAAGTCTTTACATTCACTCCAGCTCAACCACACAAACTCGCTTCCTAAAAGAGCATCTGGTAGCGTAAAGATCTTAAATGATTCTGCAGTCTTTGATAAACAATGACTAATCTGTCTGGGAACGTAATTGGTGCTCTATATTTAGATAATGAGATGACTTGACATTCTTGCTTCGTAACCCAGTGTAGGCATTTAATAAAGTAGCTGTTGCGTGCTCCGTAAAACTCCAGACCCCCAAACAAGGCTGCTGAACTGTTTAAAATGGAAACTGGCATGTTGTCAAAACTTATGTGATTTGTCTTCTCTCCCTCAGCGACCCCACTGTGACCAAATTAGACTTCGACAAAGCAGTTACACCGCCCTCAAAACGAAACTCTATTGAAGTGGAGATTGAGGAAACCACTCCACCGGATAAGATCTCAGACGGGAAAGAGGTGCAGGTAAAGGAGTCTAGTTGTATTAAGGGACAGTTTGACTGAAGATTTCATCATTTATTTACCTTCATGTTGATTTAAACCTAAAAGTTTAACAAGGTGTCAGCAGGGTCATAAAATGTCTTAAATTTCAAAAACAAAATTTTAGGCTCTAAAAAGTCTTAAATTTACAGAAATATTGTGTTGTAGGTCTTAAATCACTTTAGGTCCTAATTTTAAAAGTTGTCAAAGTAAAGTTACCCAATCAGGCTGACACCCATCTAATCACCAACAATCTATCTAAATAATTTATATAACCTATTTATAATAAGTTTTTTTTATTGCAGAGATGTTTATTTCACAACAGCTGTTATGTGAATTAGCTGAATTAAATTCCCTAATCAGGAAAAGAAAGCTAAAAACAATTAACCAATTCCTCCTGATAATAACAGCAATATATTCCTATACATAATCTTCCATTTACACAAACAATTTATAGAAAAAAATGAGAGGGGACAATAATATTTATAAATAGGCGTGAAACTTAAGGTTTTATAACGGATTTGCATTAGGTTGAATAGGAGTCATACTCAATTCATTTGCACCTAAAGCAAACAAATATATATTTTTGATTATTCGTGTAGTTTTCTTCATTATAAATATACTTTTAACAATGTAAAACTTGTCATAAAAAAATAAAACATTTTGTTGGGAAAAAAAAAAAAAAGTAAACTAGAGTTTTCTTGTTTTGACACATTAAAATATGTGGTTAAGGAACAACTACATTTGTTTTTTTTTTTTCCAATTCCATTTGGCCAACCAGGCCATTACAAAAAATCCTTACGCCCCATTCACATGAGGCTTCAGCGTCAACGCTTGACAGAGGGCGTGTCTGAAGTTGGGGTTGACGCAATCGTCATAGCAGCGTCAGCCAATGAAATTAGTCAGCAATAGGCCACCGTCTGAGCTGGTGTATTTGCATACATCGATCTGATTGGCTGACGCTTCTGTCGGCGCTTGAAAAGTTGAGCAAGTCCCAAATTTTGCAGCAAGCAACACCTCTGAAGTGGCGCTGACGGATCCACAGTGGAGTTCGGCAACACCTGACGTCACCCATTCAAAGTGAATGGGAAGTGTTGAAGCTGACGCCCCGTGTGAATGGGGCGTTAGTGTTTAGCCCCACATAAGTCTAAAATGTCATTCATAATGGTCTTAAAAGGTCTTAAAATGTCTTCAATTTGACTCGATGAAACCTGCAGAAACCCTGCTTTAAGTAACAGTGCTGATGCCACTCCTATCCACCTTTTTTATGTACCATGATGCTTTGCATGAATCATTGAAGTATAGTTTATGGGGTACTGGTGTTTGCACAGTTGTATCATTTATTCTAAAAATTGGGCAAGCAGTGAAACCTTTTACTGTGAACTGGTCCTGTGAACTCCCGTGAGCAAAATTAAGTTTAGAAAATATATAACTGATATAAACATCCAAAACTTGCAGTTTGTCACTTCCACCTAAATGGAAAAAAAAATTTCATGTCACCTCATATATCAGTTTCTCATCAAATCCTTAATAAATCAAATGCTCTCTTAAATGTGACATGCCCCGCCCCCTTTTTAATTTGATGTGCTTTAACTCGACCACTCACTGGCAGAGCTGTGCTAAAAACCAGACGCTAGTGGCTGATTTTTAAAAAAGCGGAGGGGCTTCTCTTCATATTTCAGTTCGGTTATGTCGAACATTGAATAAATAAATGCACATTTCAAAGCCATTCACAGAACTTTTATATGAATGTGATTACAAATATATAAATAAACTTAGTCTGAGAGCAAATACATGACTGCCCTCTTTGTGTCACAGGCTTAGTGAGCAATAGAGTGAGCGCACATTCGTCTTCCAGTCAGCATCAGTAATTTAGTTTGTCTTCTTTTTCCCCCTGATGAGTTTGCACTCCTGAATACAAAAATAATATGAAGCGCTGTAGCTGCATGCGGAAAAAGATGGATCTAATAAAAAAGAATGGTGATTATGGAATGTCAATTTCGCGAAATGAGAAAAAGCACCATAAATGTAGTCAATTCAACTTTTAAATCATGCCATTGCTTTGGGTAAGATAAAAAGTTAACAAGTAAAGATTGTGTGGCAACAGTGTGTGAATATAGTCAGCCTCTAATGGTAAAAAATGTACTTCATAAAGCACTTCATAAAAACAGTCTGCATAAACACTTTGATTGACACTCTCTATTTCTACATGTCAGTGGAGGAGGAAAGCTCCAGCCATTAGTGTAGACAACCATCTGTTATTAGAGTTTCTGCACCATACCTGCAGAAGATAATGTCAGCGACTAAGAGGCATTATGAATATTGAGTTTTAGCATGCACAAATAAACATTGTTGTCTCCATAAACTACTTTCTTCTGAGACACTTCTTTTGACGTTTGTATTTTTTCACAGACAACATTAGTCCCATTGCTGCTATGCTAAAGCATAGGTCTTTGTAGCTACACTTTTTTTTGAAAAGTGTCTCATTCAATTTCGACAGTCACCAAATCAGCACAATTAGAATCAAAGCTTAAAAGGGGCAGTTTCACAGAGTTAAAAAGAAATGATTTGTGATGTATTTTGAGCTGAAACTTGACATACACACTCTAGTGATATCAGAGACTTGTTTTACATATTGTAAAAAGAGGCATAATAGGTCTCTATCGAAGTAGCTATATTCAGAAACCCTTGTTATTAGCCAACGTCTTGCTCTTGCACTTCGTTACGTACTCTAAACTTTGCATGTCTCCACAAAGCAAGCAAGACCCATAACAATAATTAAAATTAAATTAAATTAAATAAGACACCTCTAAATTAATGAGCAGCTCGGTGTCTCATCTCCCATTTAAAAGAAAACAATAACAAAGACAATTGACCAAAGAAATTACATAGTCAAATTGATTTGACATTTAAAATTGAAGGAGACTTGCGAAGGTAAGGCCAAAATAAACAAACAAAAACTCAACAGCTAACTAAGTTTTAAAACTTCTTACCTGCACATAAATTAAAACAAAGTAAACAACATTCACTTGCCTCCCAACTAACCACAACACATGAGAAAACTTAATAAACCAAAAAGGCATCCTCCTCATAACATGGGTCTCTGTACATGGGTCTCTCAAAATGATTGTCCAGTCCAGTTTAAACCAGCAAGCTCCCACGTGTCGACAGCTGATTCACCGCATCTGTGCATGCTCATAATGAAACCTTTTTGAAAAGACAGCGAGAACGACAAGAAAAAGCACATACACGTACAACAACACAAAGAAAAACTCACCTAAAATCAAATAACTTTTCTTTTACAGTATATTATAGTTTAAAAATACCAATTCCACAAAATTATTTTACATTATTCTTTGATTAGAATACTAAATATGAGTATCCCGATGCGCTCCACTCTGCCAAGAGTGACCTTGTACTTGAATAAGTCACAAGAATAAAAACATCACAAACATGACATCATTTCAAACTATTTATTTAAACATACGTTTTTACCTCTTTTTATTGCTACTTTTATTAATTCTCTTTTACTGTTTATGGGAGAGATCGTCACTAATGACCAGGACTGTTCCTTCAGATGACATGTATAAAGGGTGAATGTCAATCCAAGTGTTTCTACAGACTGTTTTTATGAAATGTGATTATAAAAAATAGAATGAGTTCATTTTTATCATTAGAGGCTGGATATATTCACACACTTTTGCCACACAACTCGGAATAAAATATATCGTTGCAAAATAGATCCCCTTTAAATCATGTTTTATTTTATTTATTTATTTTATCATTTTTGGACCTTGACTTTTCATAACCATCATTCACATTAGTTGCAACAACATGCACAACATATTTGACGAGAAAAAGTCAGTAATTAGAGCATGAAAATGATGACAAATCTTCATTTTTTTGGCTGAACTGTCCCCGTAAGTCCAGTATTTTCAGTAAGAGGAGATCTCTTGCACTGGTTTGGAAAGACTCTTAAGTGCCTCTTGCTTACAGGATGCCCTCGCGACCTTTGACTTCCTGAACAACACAGTAGCAAAACCAGATTATGACGGTCTGGTTGAACATGAGCAGCCTGACCTGGAACTGACTGAAATTCAGCGAAAGACTGAAATAAGGTATTCTCTTTCCCATTACCATCATGATACTGTTAAAACATGCATATAGTAATGCATATATTAATACACTGGAATGCATTTGTCGTTTTCAAGTTGAATTGAATCAATTATACAAGTCATTTGAACTTAAATGGACTTAAATATGTATAAAAATGAAAAAAGTGAATATATAGCATGGCATAGTTAACATACTTTAATATATTAACAAATACATACAGTATTGTAGTATTATCTTACATCTCATGTATCATGTGTGTGTGTGTGCCTTCAGGGAAGAAGAGGAAGTTCAGTTCAGTTTGTCAGATTTTAAATGCGTAGCCGTTCTGGGACGTGGCCACTTTGGAAAGGTAAACGTCATGTTTTCATGCGTACAAACAGGCAAGCTCTGTATAAGTATGCAAATGCCCCATACATTTGACCATTTGCATAGATAGTATTTTAGATTATCGCTACCTGCTGCTAGTTTGTGTGAGTCACTTTCATTGTCCCATAACTATATTTATTTATTCAACAGGTTTTACTCGCCGATTACAAAACCACTGGAGAAATGTTTGCCATCAAAGCTTTAAAAAAAGGTGACATCGTTGCACGGGATGAAGTGGACAGGTAAAGGCTCTGCACATGTGTTTAAGTGGAATAAATGAGTTGTATCTTATTCTTGAGGATGTTTTGAAGCATTTGTAGAGGCATCAGTAATTGTATACAACGGGGACTCTTCTGCTACTGTTTTACTTCCTGTTATTATTAAAGGCAGAGAAGAGTCAGAGCTGTACTCTAGACATGCTGGAGCCACAACACTTTTAACACAACTCTACTTTGAATATAGACGTTTTTTTACATTTTCACATCCATTGTAGTCCTTTTTTTGCAGATGTTATTGCCAGCTGTATATTTATTGACAATAGGGAAAATTGTGCAAATTATTTATATACAAAAGAGGTTTAATTATGTACATAAATACCTTGCTTGCAGTTCTGTACATTTTTTTTCAGTGTGTGACATTTTGGTTTATTGAACAAAATGTGTCTTTTTTTTAATGAATTGTAATTAGTTTTCTTACTGATATACATTTTGCTTAACTGTAAACTATATACAGTGCATCCGGAAAGTATTCATAGCGCATCACTTTACACATTTTTTTATGTTACAGCCTTATTCCAAAATGGATTAAATTTATTTATTTATTCAAAATTCTACACACAATACCCCATAATGACAATATGAAAAAAAAATATTTTTTTTTAAATTGTTGCAAATTTATTAAAAATAAAAAACCTGAAAAATCACAAGTATTCACAGCCTTTGCCGTGTAGCTCTAAATTGAGCTCGGGTACATTCTGTTTCCACTGATCATTCTTGAGATGTTTCAGCAGCTTAATTGGAGTTCACCTGTGGTAAATTCAGTTGATTGGACATGATTTGAAAAGGCATACACCTGTCTATATAAGGTCCCAGGGTTGACAGTGCATGTCAAAGCACAAACCAAGCATGGAATTGTCTATAGACCTCCAAGACAGGATTGTCTCGAGGCACAAGGCTGGGGAAGGTTACAGAAAAATTTCTGCTGCTCTGAAAGTTCCAACAAGCACAGTGGCCTCATCCCTAATTGGAAGATGTTTGGAACCACAGGATCCATCTTAGCTGAGTGATTGGGGAGAAGGTCCTTAGTCAGGAAAGTGATCAATAAACCGATGGTCACTCTGTCTGAGCTCCAGCGTTCTTCTGTGGAGAGAGAAACTTACAGAAGGACAACCATCTGTGCAGCAATCCATCAATCAGGCCTGTATGGTAGAGTGGCCAGATGGAAGCCACTCTTTAGTAAAGGGCACATAGCAGCCTGCCTGGATTTTGCCAAAAGGCATCTGAAACAAAATTCTCTGGTCTGATGAAACTAAAATTGAACTCTTTTGAGTGAATGCCAGGCGTTACCTTTAGAGAAAACCAGGCACCGCTCATCACCAGGCTAATACCATCCCTACAATGAAGCATGGTGGTGGCAGCATCATGCTGTGGGGATGTTTTTTTCAGCAGCAGGAACTGGAAGACTAGTTAGCATAGAGCAGGGGTGTTCAAACTTGGTCCTGGAGGGCCAGTGTTCTGGAGAGTTTAGCTCCAACCCTAATCAAACACACCTGAACCAGCTAATCAAGCTCTTCCTATATATACTAGAAACTTCCTGGCAGGTGTGTTGAAGCAAGTTGGAGCTTAATTCTCCAGGACACCGGCCCTCCAGGACCGAGTTTGGACACCCCTGGCATAGAGGGAAAGATGAATGCAGCAATGTACAGAGACATCCTGAATGAAAACCTGCTTCAGAGTGCTCTTGACCTCAGACTGGGGCCACTGTTCATCTTCCAGCAGGACAATGACCCAAAGCACACCACCAAAATATCAATGGAGTGGCTTCACAACAACTCGGTAAATGTCCTTGAGTGGCCCAGCCAGAGCCCAGACCTAAATCCTATTGAACATCTCTGGAGAGATCTGAAAGTGTCTGTACACCATCGCTTCCCATCCAACCTGATAGACCTTGAGAGGTACTGCAAAGAGGAATCGGCAAAAATTCCCAAAGACAGGTGTGCCAAGCTTGTGGCATCATATTCAAAAAGACTTGGCTGTAATTGCTGCCAAAGGTGCATCAACAAAGTATTGAGCAAAGGCTGTGAATACTTATGTACATGTGATTTTTCAGGTTTTGTATTTTTAATAAATGTGCTACAATTTCAAAAAAATATTTTTTCACATTGTCATTATGGGGTATTGTGTGTAGAATTTTGAGGAAATAAATAAATTTAATCCATTTTGGAATAAAGCTGTAACATTAAAAAATGTGGAAAAGTGAAGCTCTTTGAATACTTTCCGGATGCACTGTATGAGCCCTGCTACATGCATTTTAGTAAAATATTAACTGTTTAAAGAGCACTCATTGGACTACTCTTTTGGCAAACTGTGTTACTGCTGTACTGTATTACTGTATGCTGTTACTATTGCAAGACGTGTGAGCTTTTATGAGCATTTATATGTAATTGTCAGTATATCAATGTCAGTGAAGTTTTCTCATATGTTTCTCTGCCTGACAAAGGGATACATTTAGCAACAGATATTAATTTCCATTTTTATTTTTTCTATATAACGATCTGCACTTGTATAAGTAACGCTTCTATATATATTTCAAAATTGCAGAGAAATATAACAAAAATATTTCTTTGGTTAGCTCTTGTGTATTTGATTAGCAACCATTCTCCTAAATGCTCCTCAATAAGCACGATTCCTTGGTTGAGTTTGACAGTCTGACCTAGTCCATTACTCTGTTTACTCCGATGGATTGACTTGTCAGTTTACACCATCCATTATTATCTCTCTGCAGCCTGATGTGCGAGAAGAGGATCTTTGAGACTGTGAACAGTGTTCGGCATCCATTCCTAGTGAACCTCTTCGCTTGTTTCCAAACCAAGGAGCATGTGTGTTTCGTCATGGAGTACGCAGCTGGAGGAGACCTGATGATGCACATCCATGCAGATGTGTTTTCTGAAACGCGCTCTGTGTGAGTAACTCATATATTCCTTTGTACTGCTGTTGCTGCTGTCATGTTCACACAATTGGCTGTGTTTATGCTGGCACATAAAAGCCCATGTTTTGGTCACATCTGACACAGATCAGAATTTGTTACATATGTGTAAACAAAAATCTGCATGAGAGCCCATTTATTTATTTATCTGTATTTAGATGTGGAATACTTTAAAGTTTTTAGTTCAGTTTCTGTTTCCTTTATTTTTTTTCATTCAAAACATCACAATTACGTTACATCGGACCCAGCAAGAACTTAAAAAACATCAAACACTATAAAAACCTCACATGGTAAATAAGCTTTTGTAATTTCATAAATATATAGAAAATATAGTTATATATAAAATATAACCTAAGTGAAAAAAAATCACAGAAAGGAATGAATAAATACTTCAATAACTATTGCACAGTTTGTTATAATAGTCAAATATTGCAAATTTGTGCTAGTTTAACTATTTATACATTTATTGTTACATACTAGCTATCGATAGAATTTAAAACAATTAGCTGTGTTTATGCTGGCACATGAAAGCCCATGTTTTGGTCACATCTGACACAGATCAGAATCTGTTACACATGTGTAAACAAAAATCTGCATGAGAGCCCATTTATTTATTTATCTGTATTTAGATGTGGAGTACTTAAAGTTTTATATATGATTGCAGTATTTAATTAATTTATTCTGTCTAGTTAATTGATGTTGGATGTATTTTTGCTGACTTTTAGATAAATTACTTAATGAAAGTCCATTCACAATTTGAGGGTCAGTTGTGGCACTCATAGTGCATGACTGAAGATCATTCGTTAGAGATTTATGTAAAGCGTAATCAGGTAGTCAAATGGCAGGATATTTGCAGTGTAAATCCAGCCATTGTTTCTCTCTTAAAAATAAAAAGATTAGATTACAATCTGAATTTTTTTTGTTTTATGTCCTTAGTTTTTATGCTGCTTGTGTTGTCCTGGGCCTGCAGTTTCTGCATGACCATAAAATAGTGTACAGGTACGTGTCACTCCAGAATACAAAAAAGAAGGCTTCATAAATGTTTTATCAACTGCATGTGACTATTGTGGACTTTCTTCTGCAGGGATTTGAAGCTAGATAACCTTTTGCTAGACACTGAGGGATATGTCAAGATTGCAGATTTCGGTCTCTGCAAAGAAGGTAGATAATGGATTTGTGACACCATTGCTAGTGTGATTTTTGTGTTGTTTGTCAGTGCTGCGAGTGTAACTCTTTCAATCTTTCATGCAGGAATGGGCTTTAAAGACCGTACTAGTACGTTCTGTGGCACTCCTGAGTTCTTGGCACCTGAAGTTTTAAACCGAGACGTCATACACTCGAGCGGTGGACTGGTGGGGTCTCGGAGTACTCATCTTTGAGATGCTGGTTGGAGAGGTATGATCAGGGACAGACACAATCTGTGTGCGTTAAATTGCATGTTTGTTTTAACCTTGCAATTGCACATTTGGAACTGATGTGGTTTTCTGAGAAGCCTCAATATTTAATAAATAGGAACTAATAAGATTTTTTTTAAAAAGGTAATAGTACGTAAAGAGATGTTACTGGTGGTACTGGTTCTTAATGAAAGGATACTAGTATATTAAAAAGAAGTACAAGTAGCATAAAAATCACGATTCTCCGCCACCGTCACAGCAGCAACCCGCTCGCAAAAAATACACACTTAGGCACAAAATAAAATACACACTTAGGCACAAAAACATACATACTTAGGTTTACACTAATACATCTTAGTTTTAAAATGGCATTTTAGAATGAAAACAATCCACATCCACCATACACACTGGCAATTCATCTAGCATTTTATAAACAGCCCTCCGTCCACACTATACTGCTGAAAACGCACATCACGTGACCAAACACACCGTCATGCGCTGCAGCGTATGCGCGCATCTGAGCTCCAGCAGTCAGCAGGTGCTTTGAGCACAAAACCCCAGAGAGCAGTGCATGTTGGACAGTTTATCAAGGATGTACCGCTGGATCACGGCTCACTATAGTTGTTAAACCTGATATTTAATTAATCTTGTCTCTATCTTTTGAATCTATCAGGTAACGTGTCACGGCGTCAGTATACTGCTTCAATCTTTCGCTTTCACACTTGTACTTAGTGATTTTAGCAAAAACCTCAGATACTGTTGGTTGTGCACGTTTTTTACCAACTAAGTTTGTCGACGCCACTATAACAACATAGATCACTCTGCCTATTCATGCCAGAGTCCCACGGAAAAAGTGATTGACAGGTGGTAATTTGTGTGTAACTTATCTTTATTTATGATTTGGTTATGGGTAAAACAAAGACCATGCGGGTCAGGTAGTTGAAACGGTAGGCTACAAATAATTAATTCCTTATCAATTAATTAATTATTTATAAATAATTAATTCACCGCTGCCTACGACGACAATGCCATCGTCCATCGCGATGTTTCACATTAGACATCGTATGATGCCAAATTAGTCAACATCGCCCAAGCCTAATAGATATTACTACATTTTATAGATTAAATGTTTAAATGGCTTGCCATAGTCTCTGAACCCTTAAGAGCAGTTTGACTGCATCTGCAACTGTAGTCATGAATATCATGAATGTCTGAATTAGGGATGCAACGATTAACCGGTTTCACTATTAACCGCGCTTTAATTCGTCACGGTTAATTAATCGTAAAGGCTTCCCAACACCGCGTTTCTGCACAGAACAAAACTGCAGCAACTAAACAAAGTTATGCCAGCTGTGCGCTAGTTTGTACACCGAGACTAATAACCACGCACACTGGATTAACTATGACTGAGGCTATTAACTAAGGCTAGCTTGTGCAAGTTAATTATTTCCAAAGGAGGGACGCGCACGCGATGCAATGCGCTCACGCTTTTCAGCCGCACTAGTTGAGATGGTGGCGTTTTTGACCGCGGGAACTGCAAACGGCTGAAGTTTGTGGAAGAAGCAATGAAAAGTACACAAGTTGGCAAACCCACTTAAAGTTAGAATTATTGGCGCCGATGAGAGGATCATGCGGTGAATGTTGATCCACCAGCCGAGATCAATCCAGTGATTTCAGAGAGAGTGCTGAAAGACTCGGAGTGGATCAGCTGTTTAATGGCCCGAATCTCGATGCGTTAGATTCTCTGCGTGTTCAGCACAAATGGACGCTAAATGTACAATCTAACAGTGTATAGATCTCTTTGCCAAAGAAGCTTGACTTTACTAAGTTTAAACTGAAACTTTGGCTCATGACAAAGAATACTGTGCAGGTGTTCATCGCGAGAATCCTGCTCTGTGCCGGTCATATATTGGGTCGGCTGACTCGCCTGCTTTTCCACAAACACGGAAAACTGAAAATCAGCGCATAATGAGACTGAGCATTTAAAATGACACAAACCAAAACCTTTAAAGAGTGGTAGAAGTGAGACTTCTTTCTTTCTTTTGTCCGATCTTTCTGGTTATTATATTGACATGTGTATAAAAACAATAGTGCAAAATGCATATTTCTTACTGCAATGCTTCATTTTTGTTTGATGCAAACCATAGATTTTTTTTCTCATAAAGTAACATTAGGACTTTTTATAGCAGATAACTTACATTCAAGCACATTCAGGACAGCATGATAATGTAATTCATTGTTAGTATTATTGCCATCATCGACATCATTAATATTTTATAATTATTAGACATTTATTTTGGAATTATTGCACAAATATCAATAAGTCATAACAGAATTAGATAGTTGTTTCTGGTTTTTGTTAGACCTGATTGATGCTGTTTTCAATTGCAATAAATCTGTTAATATACCATTTGCAGTGGTGCTCATTCATTTTTGGTGGGTGCTCCCAATTTTTTTTTATGATGCTCCTAAAATTTTTAAAGTTGGGAGCACGAGTGGAGCCAAGTAAAAATGTTAATTTCAAGCCCTACATTAGACAAAGGCTATTTTTTTATTGATTTATTAATTTTTCTGTCATTTATTTACAGTGTAAAAATTATGTATGTTTAAATGTCAAAAATTTTACTTATTTTTAAGCACAAAGTGAGACATGGACTATTGTTTGTTTTTAATATTATTATGTGCTGTACTGGTTACTGAGCAGCAATAAAGAAAACTTTAAAATATAAGGAGTTTTCATGTGATTTTCTAAAGTAGCAGTGTTTAAAATTAATAAATGCATAATAATCGTGATAACCGTGAAACCGTGATTATTTCTTAGACTATAATCGTACAACCAAAATCTATAATCGTTGCATCCCTAGTCTGAATATCCCTATCTGCAGTAGATCAGATGATTCAGCAGATGCTAAACTAACAAAATATAAAGCTAGATGAGATGAAGCTAGATTTAGCATAATTTAAAGACCTTTAAAGGGGTACAGTAGTTAAAATCTGTAGTAATTGGTGATTTATATAATGACAGTCATATAATGGTTACCTTATTAAGATTGAAAATAAACATGTACAGAAAAGTCCAAATCATTCACGCTTTGATGCCATACAAATGGCTACAGCAGATGTAATGATATTATGCTGTGTTGTTACCTGGTTACCTAGCTGGAGACAATTTTCAGGTGCTGCATAATATCATTGCACCTGAAGCCGTAGTGCAGCAGCAAAGTTCTTTGATTATTACGCTAGAATGAGTTTGTTGTTCCTAATTGTTTATTTATTATTGAAATGTTCTTGCCATGAAAATAGCCTTGGTTGCTGACATGGCAATAAATAAAAAATACGTTAGATTACGCCAGAATGAGAATATAGTTCCTTAACAAATTGACCTAGAGAATAAGAACTTTGTTGGTCTTAGTACACAATGTAACTACAGAAGAGTCAAGCTTTAAATTATCAAAACCTTTTTTGAGCAATATGCTAATGGTCTAATCTGATTTAATGATTTATGCTAAGCTAAGGTAAAAGTGCTCCCGACAGACCCAGAAATTGGCTAAATGGATTCAAAAATGGTAAAACTCATCTGTTTAAATCTAGGTCACTTATAAAATAACCCTATTTCCAAAAAGTTGGACTGTTCCTTTACAATATATATATATATATATATATATATATATATAATAAAATTAATTTTTATTGCTACGATACTGATAGACTATTGTTTAGTCATGTGCATGTAATAAAAGAAAAAAAAGGTTTATGGTTTCAATACATTTTATGTTTTTCTATAATTTAAATAATATTATAATTAATCTAAAAATAAAATAAATTAGGCTAACCATTAGCTAAAAAGAACAAGTATATAAAAGGTCATTTATTCCATTGGCAGTGACTATTTGAACCATATCCGCATATATATAATCACATTTTGCTTTTGACCTTTTTTTTAATTGGGGTGGTGTTTTAGAGACATGTAAGTGTATGTATATTGTATTTATATGTTTCATGCCAGTGTCAAAGATACCTCTGTACAGAAAAAGTAAAGTAAATAACTTTGAGAGATTGTGTGATAACAGGTCATTTCTTTCTTTATTCTCAGTCCCCTTTCCCTGGTGACGATGAAGAGGAGGTGTTTGACAGTATAGTTAATGATGAAGTTCGCTATCCCAAGTATCTCTCCACAGAAGCCATTTCCATAATGAGAAGGGTATGTTTAGACTTGTCATGCTCTGCTTTAAACCATTGTCCCAAACTACATCTTATTCTTTATGACCATCCTTAAACACGGCCCCAACACGGCTCTCTTAGAAAAGATGCTTCTCTTTTCTAATCTCATATTAATTATCCAGCTAACTAATGTTTCTAAACATTCTCTTCCTTATCCAGCTGTTAAGGCGAAATCCAGAGCGGCGTCTTGGCGCAGGAGAACGAGATGCGGAGGAAGTGAAGAGGCATCCGTTCTTCAGAGTAGGCCATCTGTTTTACATCGTTTTTTTTTTTTTTTTTTTCTTCTACAGTACATTTCATGTGTCATTGATAAAGTCCTTACCCACACTTGTATTCATCCTCCCTCAGGATATGGATTGGCCTGGACTCCTGTCAAAGAAGATCCGACCTCCGTTTGTGCCGACCATCACAAGCCGTGAGGATGTTAGCAACTTTGACGATGAATTCACCTCAGAGGCACCAATACTGACTCCACCTCGAGAGCCCAGGATTCTGACGCTCGGCGAACAGGACCTGTTTGCAGACTTTGACTACATCGCCGACTGGTGTTAACCCAGATCCTCGTAAGCCCCATTCACACGCATACTCAACACTGAACAACAGCTCTCTCTGATGGACGTGTTGCAGAAGAAACTGCTTGTCCTTTAAAGCTCTTACTTGTGCCATCTGAGGGATTGGCAAGAACTTGGATGAAGAAGTGTTGGTAGCCCGATATGGCTTTTTTTTTATGGTCAGAGCACTGGAACACTCATTTTGGTGACCATTACAAACTTATGAGAATTCAACAGGATCAACTGAAGCTTCCCCTCTCCAATTTTCCACATTTTCTCTGCTTTCATTGACTAATGTGCCTAATGTCTTCAGATTTTGGGGGCAGACACACACAACTGAAGAACTGAACCTGAACGAGGTGTTAAATTGAATTCTTCACACCGTAAGAGATGCATCTTGAACGAAGAGCAAGCTCAAACAGAACTCTCTTTAAATATTTATTTCATGCATTTCCCTTTAATGCCTTAAAATCTTGACAGGGCTTCCAAACAATAACCAGGTACAAAAAAAGACCAACCAAAGCGTTCCTGCCAAATGTTCTTCTACCATTTTTATTGGATTAAAATAAAGAGCTTTGCCATCAAGAGCACAGATGAATGAACTTGAATTATTTTTAAAGTCAAAACGAGAGAAAGCTTGGAATAATTGATATCTTGAGAATCTCTTTTTCAATCGTGCTGTAAAAGCATCCTTGTACTCCAATCGTCAACAAGAAATGTAAGTTATAGTTTTATACTGGGTTTTTAGAAAATTAGCCATTTGGATCTGCTGTATGTTATGACAATGGTTGTACACATATATATGAATTGTAAGATTAGCATTTTGGAGAGGGCAGCTCAAAGTTGAGAGCAATTCTGAACTTTTCAAATGGAATGTAAAAATGTATATTCATGAAAACAACACACACACACACACACTAAAAAATGTATATTTTTGGCATGTGGTCATGCCAAAGCTGGCTGTATGTTTTATTAGGTGATGTTTTTTTAAAAAGGATATTTGTAGTCTATTTCAGATCTTTGTAATTTTCCAACGATTTCTCACAATTTAGCCATTTTGTGGTTGGACTGTATGTCAACATTAAACCACCTTTAAAAGAGATGCTTTCACCATTCCTACTTGTTTGACACATTTGTTCCTACAGTGAGCTTATGATGGACTCCTGCCAACAATTCTACTCAAGTGTATCCTGAAACCTTTCTCAAATACATTCTGTACACCAACTGACACCTGGTTTCTGTCTGTTCCTGTTGGTAAGAGCGTCACTGAAGAATGTGTGCTCTAAACAAACTAATGAACACACACACACACACACGTTTAGATGCTTTTAGTTTTAGAGTTCAGTTTGTCTTTTTAAAATGTGATTTAAAAGCTTGATGTTGAAATCGACTAACAGTCAAAATTTACATGCTTTATAATATAGTGAAAAAGTACCAGTATATTTTAGTTACTAACACTTAAAGAATTAAGAATGGTGCGTAAAGAATAAGCACTAGTAGTATTAAATATGGAAAACTAGTATCTAAACGGTATTAGTAGCACGAGAATAGATTAGTAAATTATATAATATAAATGTTAAAAAGGTTTGTCAGTCATCTTCCACCTGTTGAAACTACTTTTTTACCATACCTTTATTGCACTGTAACAAACTCGTTGGATTGCAAGAAATCCAAGCACACAAAATAAGCAAAATCTATTTGTCTGAGTATACATGAAATGATACTTCATCATAAAACAAAACATTTCAGTATAGCAAGTTTAAATGGTCAGAAAACTAGCCTAAGCTGGTTGGCTGGTTTTAGCTGGTCGACCAGCCTGGTTTTAGAGGGGTTTTGGCCATTTCCAGCTTGGTCTCACCTGGTCAGGCTGGAAAATTACCAGCTAAAACCAGCTTGACCAGCCTGGTTTAAGCTGGACATAGCTGATTTTTGCTGGTCAAGCTGGTTTTAGCTGGTCAACTCCCAGCCTGACCAGCTGAGACCAGGCTGGAAATGGCTGGAAACCTGCCTGGAAATGGCCAAAACCCCTCTAAAACCAGGCTGGTCGACCAGCTAAAACCAGCCAACCAGCTTAGGTTGGCTGGTTTTAGATATAAAGGTAAAGGTAAAGGTATAGGTAAAGGCAATAAAGGTATGTTTCAACAGGTGGAAGATGACTGACAAACCTTTTTAACATTTATACTATATAATTTACTAATCTGTTCTCGTGCTACTAATACCGTTTTGATACTAGTTTTCCATATTTAGTACTACTAGTGCTTATTCTTTACGCACCATTCTTAATTCTTTAAGTGTTAGTAACTAAAATATACTGGTACTTTTTCACACTAGTGGTATAAGAAACTAGTACTCTTTTATTAGATACTAGTTCCAATTTTTTTTTTTTTTTTTTTTTTTTTTTTTTTTTTTACACTTCTTGCATATTAGTACCTATTCTAGTTAGTACTTGTTCATTACATTTTTAGTTTTGTGCTATTGCCACTGAGATGTCAACTATTGAGTTTTGACTAGTATGTCTCCCAGTTATGACTCATGCATATTTTTATATCATTACGTAGTAGTTTTGTAGATACTAGTGCTCGCTTGATACTCAGCTGAATAGACTATTTTAGTACCTGAACATTAGATTAGGGATGCTCATATTAATCGTTAACTGGAAGGGTGCGTTTTTAACCGATTAATGGTATCAGTTAAATTATTTTTAAAAATTATTATATAATAATGCGCCCTGCATGCCTCACGTTTTTGCCATTGTATGCTGTGGGCTCGCAGTTGAAATAAAGTAAACTGAGCGGAAAAAGCGTACGTCAGTTCTTCAATCAAATGAAAGCAGAGGCAGGGTTTCCGTTGATTAAATGCATATTTTCTGTGGATTGATCGATTTGAGGCAGCCTGCTATTTTTATTTGATGGAAGAAAAAAAATACATGATTGGAGGATGCCAGTTCTTAAAGGATTTAGTCAGTGTTTTCATTTTAAAATCTAACCTTGTCATTTAAGTGAAAAATAATTAGGGCAGGACTATTTATTTTATTCTTTTTATTTAGTTTATTCTGTTTTTCTATGTTGTTGGAAATGCTGCAGGTGCTTGAAGATGTTCTGTATGCTGTTGTTCACATGTTAAAATAAATCAGTATTTTAAAATGCAATATTTATTGTGTCAGACACAAAATAGACACGTCAATTATTTATTTTATTAAATACTAATTTCATATTAATCTGACCAGTTAACCGTTAATATTCGGTTAACGCGCGGCGGTTGTCGGTTGGCAAAATTAACCGAAATGAGCATCCCTACATTAGATATTAGTAGGATACCTATTTAGGTACAGTATAATAACAATGATATTCTCTCCCCTTAACCACACCACACAACAAACTCAAAACTTAATGCAAATCTGAGTGTGCCTCAGAAGTGATTGGGCTTGACAAGCCACCTGTAGAAAACACATCTCTCTGATACTGACCAGTTTTTGCATGTTTGCACCAAACACTTTCTTATCACTCCTCAATATCTATAAAATAATTGTGCATTTATGAGTGTACTTCACACAGGTGAGTGGGCTTGACAAACCACCTGTAGAAACACCCTTCTCTCTCTTTAGAAAAAAAAAAACACTCCCCCCTTTTACTCAAACAGTTCATTACACAGTTCCTTTGTATAATTAGCACTTTTTTGTGTGTGTTGCCTCCTCTTGTTGAATCACTGAATGCCTCCTCAATTGTAAGTCGCTTTGGACAAAAGTGTCTGCTAAATGAAATTGCAGGTATATGTTATTCTTTATTATGTCTCCCAGGGCCTAAATATCAAAGTTGATATTTAGCTGCACCATGTTGGTGTTTCAAAACGTAATTTTTACGAGGTGAGTCATTAGCCCAATGCTCAACCCCCAACCTGGTGGACCAGGACATACAATGCACACATACACTATGGACAATTTAGCTTACCCAATTCACCTACAGTTGAAGTCAGAATTATTAGCCCCCCTTTGATTTTTTTTTTCTTTTTAGAATATTTTCCAAATGATGTTTAACAGAGCAAGAAATAATAATATTTTTTCTTCTGGGGAAAGTCTTATTTGTTTTATTTCAGCTAGAATAAAAGCGTTTTTTAAATTTTTTAATAACCATTTTAAGGTCAACATTATTAGCCCCTTTAAGATATATTTAGTTTTGATCAAAACATTGTTATACAATAACTTGCCTAATTACCCTAACCTGCCTAGTTAACCTAATTAACCTAGTTAAGCCTTTAAATGTCACTTTAAGCTGTATTGAAGTGTCTTGAAAAATATCTAGTAAAATAATTTATAATGGCGACGCAGTGGCGCAGTAGGTAGTGTTGTTGCCTCACAGCAAGAAGGTCACTGGTTCGAGCCTCGGTTGGGTCAATTGGCGTTTCTGTGTGGAGTTTGCATGTTCTCCCTGTGTTCGCGTGTTTTTTTTTTTCGGGTGCTCCGGTTTCCCCCACAGTCCAAAGACATGCGGTACAGGTGAATTGGGTAGGCTGAATTATCCGTAGTGTATGAGTGTGTATGAGTGTTTCCCAGAGAAGGGCATCCGCTGTGTAAAACATATGCTGAATAAATTGGCGGTTTATTCCGCTGTGGTGACCCTGGATTAATAAAGAGACTAAGCCGAAAAGAAAATGAATGAATATTATTTACTGTCATCATGGCAAAGACAAAATAAATCAGTTATTAGAAATTAGTTATTAAAACTAATATGTTTAGAAATGTGTTGAGAAAATCTTCTCTCCCTTAAACAGAAATTGAGGAAAAAATAAACAGGGGGGCGAATAATTCAGGGGGGCTAATAATTCTGTCTTCAACTGTACATCGCATGTCCTTGGACTTGTGGGGAAAACTGGAGCACCCGGAGGAAACGCATACAAACATGGGGAAAATATGCAAAATCCACACAGAAATGCCAATTACTAGTAAGACTTATTGTCTTCCTAGTAAGAACTTTGTTTTGTTTTTTTTTTTGTTTTTTTTGTTTTTTTAGGTCCAGAAAACATGCTGCTGCTACTACTAAAACAATACAAAGTGTCCTAGTACCTGAAGTACAAGCACCATGGTACTATGAAAACGGGTACTATTTTTTAATGTAAAATGGCTTGCCATATGAACCTGTCTGGTCAAACCTGATAGTCTAGTTTCGTTACTCACTGTTACCATGTATTTTGCGTCACAAACTGCAACACCGTCAGGAAATTTTGCTAATTAATGGAATGTGATGAATTCAGTTTAAAAAAAAAAAAAACAGCAGTTGAGTTTTGATGTTTGAATCACTTTACCTGAATGAGCAAAAGTGTATCGCTCTTCGGGTCTGACTGGTCTAGTCTGGGTGTGTATATGAGAGTCACTGCATGAGTAATGAGGGTTTCCCATGGAAAGGCTCATCCTTTCTGTGAACTTTCGAAACTCCTCTGTTTTTGCAAACTTATGGTAAACAGCTTCCTCTCAACAGTATCGAAAATAAGGCTTTTAACTGAGGTAATTTGATGCATGAAACATTGTGTAGAATATTTTCATTTAAATCATTTTGTGATTGACTGACCAACTGTACCAAACAAAAAAAACAGCTGCAAGTGGTGACTAAATGTAACGATTGACAGATTAACACAGAGACAGATCACACTATTGTGTCTTTCTTTTCTTTGTCATTCTTTTATAACCCGTTTAACACATTTTAATTTGTTAATTCTTATACTCGTCTCTTTGATTCCTGTTTATGTAAAGCACTTTGAATTACCATTGTGTATGAAATGGGCTATATAAACTTGCCTTGCTTAAAAAAAATGTAAATTAAATAAATAAGAATTATGACATACTGCAGCTTTAAATGTTTATTCTATGTCACAAGGCATATCTAATGCTAATATTAAAAAGGGCATGTGTCCTCTTTAAACTTTGTTTTCAGGTTTAAATGACAGATTTTCAAACTTGAGTGAGACTTTCAACAGCCGTGTAAATGGGATTCTTGTGTTTTGACAGTGAGTGACCAGATGTTATCTTGGAAAACTGTCACAGTAATAGTAGGCTACACGCTCTCTTGGGAATAGTCAGGACATGGGACAGATTTACAGACAGGAAGAGGAAAGGGAAGCTGGGAAATAGGTTGAGAGGAGCGGCTCCGCCCTTCACTTTCTGCTGCTTCAGAGAATCTTTTTATCTGCAGAAAGGAAGTGTTCAAAAATATAGGAGAGAATTAGGGTGTCACTAATAATAAAAAAAAACTTTAGAGAATAGAAATAATAAAAAAATAGCTTCAAATTTAGTGTAATCCAGATTCATTTCTAGCTTTTTAATGTATTATGAGCTAGGTCTCTATTGTAGAAATACTCTTTTGTATAATATTGTGGCAAGTATACAGTATAGCAAAATTGTTACACAGTACTTAAACTGATTTTGAGAATCTTTTTTTTTTTCTTTTTCTGGTGAACACAAAAGTAGATTTTGAAGATTGTCGGATATAGTACAGTAGGAAAAACAAACACTATTGGAGTCTATCACCCTGCTGAAAAAAACAGCAAATGCTGGTAAGGTATGTTTTGATGCTGGTCTTGCTGGTTTCAATGCTGGTTTTGCTGGTCTCGCTGGTCTCAATGTTGATCGTGCTGGTCCTAATGCTGGTCAGGACTGGCACTGAGACCAACAAGACCAGCATCGAGACCAGCAGAAACCAGCATTGAAACCAGCAAGACCACAGCATCTAAACATATGTTACCAGCATATGCTGTTTTTCTTCAGCAGGGCAGTTTCAATCTTTTCTAAATATCTTCTTTTGTGTTTAACAGAAGGAACTCAAACAGGTTTGTGGGTAAATGGGTAGGCTTTTAATTTATTTTGAGTGAACTATCCCTTTAACATCTACTGGACGTAATGGACATTTACTATTACAGTTGTTTACACACAATTACTTGTACTTCAGACACAATGACTACAACATGTAACTGATGCACCAACCCCCTGAACCAATTCTGCTAAACTCCAAGCACAATTCCTGCTTTACACTCAAATTGCAGATTTAAAACCCACTTTTTTCAAAACACTACACACAATTCTCTGCATTTGACACAATGTTCATGCAGAAAATCTCTTGTTTTCACAAGGAACACACTGTCATTCAAAATTGTAAAGTCAGTTGTCCTACTTTACATACTAACTCATCACATAGGTAAACACCGGTCACACATAATTGCAATTTAGAAATCAGAGCTCATCTCATATTCTCCATTTCTCAATCTTATTGAGGAAATTTTTTCTGCCTGGGGATGGAAAGTCTATGACCGAAATCCACACTTTTTTTTTTATTAATTTATTTATTTTTTACTGTAACTGTATTCTGTAAATACTTCAGTTGATGGCATATATAGACCACGTTATGTGCAACTATGTGTTGGTTGGGATGTACACTGTTTTTGTGGGAAAAATACAGTAAAATATATTTGGTACCGTGTATTTGTGTGTTTTGTATAAAAACAATATTCTAAAATATTTTACAATGCACTTCTGTAGGCCTGTGTACTGTCTGCAGTAACACCGAACAAAAAAAGGCTCACAGTAAGTCATTACGTATGATGAATGGAGAAGAAGTGGTCATAGTGTGTTACATTAAGCACATCAGTGATCAAATGGTTCTTATAAATGTCTATTCATGTGATGGCTTGTGTGTGTCATTTGAAAACAAAACACCATTTTGAGAAGAAAGTACATTGTTTTGAATGTAAAGTTTCATTTTGCACGAGAATTGAAGGGTTTTGCCCAATGTGTGTGTGTTTTGTGATTTGTGTGTAGAGTTCTGACAATATGAGACATGCTTTCAGAAAATGTGTGTAAACAATTGGGAAAAACTGTAATACAAAAAGTAGGTCAAATTCATTGTCCATATGTCGTTTTATGCCACATTTCTCACACAAGTACTGAATATTTTTAAGTTGAATGACGCCATCTTGAGGTTGACCAATGATACTGCCAGGCAAGGTAAAAAAAAAAAAAGGAGAGGGGTCTGACTGCAGACTTGCAGTTGCAAGGTGAATTTTTAATGTGCACACCTAAACCCACCCCTAACCCCTTCCCTCACAGTGACGTCACTAGCTTCATTGAGTGCATTAGTGTCTGACATTGCAAAGTCTGAGATATGCAGTCTCAGCTTGCAAATCCAAGTCTGCATCTAGATACTATTGGAAAAATCTACTTGAAGGGTTGCAAGGAGGACTCTGCTCTCAAAAAATGGACTTCTAAAAGGCTTTTAGTTTCTCCCAGTCGGTCTGAGTCCTCTGTGCCTTCCTCAGCAGATACAATGAAATCAACAAATGTAGCCTAGATATTGTATTTTTCTCCATCTGTATTCTTTGCTTTTTGCATTGCCTGTCACTGTCTACTTTCTGACTCCTGTGTTTGCATTGTTTGGACCTGAACTTTCTTTGTCTTACACTATCTTCATAATAAGGGATATATTTATTGTAAATAAAAAGTTGAAACGGTCAGTTATGTTTTTATATTATTTGCAAAGGATAGAATAAATAGCATACATTAGAAAAAGCTGCAAATAAATTATGAAATAAAAAATGAATAGCTATAATAAAGAAATTGAATCAAGTTTCAAATCTCATTAACCTTTTCTTAACTGTATAATTAAAACATTCTGATTAAAGAACATCGAATGAATCTCTCATTTAGATTTTCCGTTTGCACGGAGGCGTCACTCTAATGAAAGCATTTGATTGATTTCCTTTTTATGCTCATTTAATATGGAGCTAATAATATGCCAAAACAAAATATGGAGCTAATAATATGCCAAAACAATCTGAATATGAATTGTGTTCATTTGAATTATTGACAATTGTAATTTAATAAATCTGAATTTTTATATGCTGTTAAAAATTGTTTTGAATTTGAATTTCTTCATTTAAATGTGAATTTCTTACATTTAGATGAAATATTTTTTATTTTAGTTAATGTTTATGGATATAATATACGTAACCAGAATAAGAATCTTCTGGATTCAATAACAGAAGTTATAAATGACCTCAAATTTAGATGTTCTACAGAATATGTTTTAATTGGTGGTGATTTTAAATCAACATCAGATGAATATATAGATAAATAACCTTCTAAATTTAGTAGTCTTCGTATTAACTATTATTCAAGACTTTTGTTTAACAAATTCACTAACTGATATATGGAGAAAACTAAACCCTACATCTAGACACTTTTCATGGTTTAAATCAAATGGCACTTTAAAATCTGGGACTGACTATTGGCTAGGATCTGATACTCTTTCAAGTTATGTAACCAAATGTAGCATTTCAGGTGCTCCCTTAACAGATCATAGTGTGATTAGCTTACTTTTAGAAAAAAATAAGAAATCTTCTAATGATAAAAGTTAATGGATATTCAATGCTGATCTGCTTAATAATAATGACTTTTGTTTTTATATAAAAAAAAAATAGCTGACGTTAAAATAAAAAAATGCAAAGTGGTACTAAATGGGAATATTTAAAACATAAAAAGAGAAAATATTAATCTAGTAAAAATCTGATAAAAAATAAACGTGAAAAAGAATTTGAATTAATTCAAGAGATTAATAAATGTTGTAATCAAAATATGTTCAAAAAGGAGGGACAAAAACTTATTAAGCTACATTCCATAGATTAATTTTATATTAAAAAGGCCATGGGAGCAAAAGTGAGATCCAGGGCTAAGTGGCTGGAAGACGGAGGAAAAATAGTTCATATTTTATTAATTTAGAAAAAAGGAGACAAGAAAAGAATTCCATTAAAAGTTTAATTGTGAATGATGATGAACACTTAAACCATAACGAAATAGCAAATGAGGTAAATTATACTCTAAATTATATACATCTTCATTTTCCTCTAGCATTTCTAATTCTTTTTTTCAGGTTATAAAGGTAATATCCCTACAATTAATAGTGTATTTAAGGAAGTAGGTGAATCAGACATATCTTTACAAGAGTTTGATACAGCCATTAAACACAGTAATCCTGAAAAATCACCAGGGCCTGATGGCTTAACAACAGCTTTTAGACTAAAAACTGGAATATCACAATCATTAGTGAGACACAGTCAGCTTTTTTTCAATAATATTAGGCTAATCCTAGATTTTTCAGACTCTTAATCATTTTGGTTTGGGTCCCAAATGTATAAACATTGTTAGAATGATTTTTAAAGATATAAACAGCTCTGTAGCTCTTACACAAGGTACATGCAAATGTTTCCCGGTAAAAAGAGGCACTAGACAAGGATGTGGTTGTTCACTGTTACTTTTTATCATGGTTGCAGTAATGTTATCTATTTTGATTAAAATGGGAAATATATCAGGTATTCATTTAGAAGGGAAACGGTTTATTATCAGTCAATTTGCTGATGAAACGTCACTGTTTTTTAGAAAATGAAAAGCAAATTCCCTTAGCACTCCACACTCTCCAAAAAAAAAAAAGGTACGCGAGTTGTCACTGGGGTGGTACCTTTTCGAAAGGTACAAATTTCTACCTGAAAGGTTCATATAAATACCTCAAGGGTACATATGAGTACCTAAAATGTACAAAAGTGTTCCTCTTAAATTTTTAGATACTAATATATACCCTTGAGGTATTAATATGGACCTTTTAGGTACAAATTTGTACCCTTTGAAAGGTACCACCCCAGTGACAGATCACGTACCTTAATTTTTGAGAGTGCAGTGTATAAGAAACTTCTCAAAAGCTTCAGGTTTATGGTCAAATATGTCAAAATGTGAACTAATGGCCATTCATGATCACACCAATACATCATTGTATAATATTCCAGTTAAAAATCAATTGAAATATTTAGGTATTTGGCTATCTAAAAAAAAAAAAAACAGGAAATTTAAAAAGTTTAAATATTGACAAAAATGTAGAAAAATGTGAATTAATAATGACCAATTGGTTACAGATAGTTAACAATCTTTGGTAGAATCTTATTAACAAAAAAGAAAACCTCTCTAGATTCATTTATCCATGCTTTTCTTTAGCTGTTTCGGCCAAAAAGATAAAAGAAATTATTAAGTTGAACTTTGATTTTATTTGAAAATTGAAAAATGCCTACATACGTGAGAGTGATATGATTAAAGATTATGAGGAGGAAGGTGCTAAAACAATTGACTTTGATATAATGAATGAGCCCATTAAACTTAAATGGTTACAATATTTCATTAAAATTGAATCTTCTTTTAGGTTTGAGATTTCTACAACTATATTTAAGAGATGTGGTGGTATTAGATTTTCGTTACAAAAACATACATAAAACGTTCTGCTTTTCATCAACAGGTACTATTATATTGGAAATTGATATTTAAACATAATTTTAGCCCACATAACATATCTACTATGTAAGAATAACAGGTGTATTTTGGTGAATAGAAAATCTTTGTTTATTGATGAATGGTGGAAGAATGGCATGTGGTCAATAACACATGTTATGGATAATTTAGGAAACATGTTATGTTATGATGCTCTCTGTAAAAAATACCAAATTAGTCGTTCCCCTAAAAGATATGAATAAATTATTAAGAATATACCTTTGCAAATGGTTAACTTAGTAAAGGAACACATAAAATATTCCATAACTCCCAAAACAATTGATCTTATAGAAAATGTTAATTTTACAGATAGAAAAGGCTCAAACTAATTTTTGAGAGATTGTCTAACACAATGTTGTTTTCCAGGACCTGTTAAGAGAGCTTATATTTTGTCTCATTATGATAAGACAAATGTGTATGATATTAGGAAAAAAAAGCTTTCATATCCTGTTAATTCTAACTGTAAAGAAGTACACAATTAAATTATGAATCATATTTATCCTGCAAAAGAATTTCTAATGTTAAAATTTAATATTGATGAGTCAAATGTGTTTCAGTTTTGTAATTTAGATATTGAAACAACTGAACACGTGTTTTTCCAATATAATTTGGTACTGTGGGATTATAAATTTATATAATCTAGTTTCAAATGAACAATAATCTACATATAACTGAAAAGTTATATTCTTTGGTTTTTAATTATATCATTTCATTAACAGCCCAGCTATCTTTCTGACTACTGGCTGAGCCAGTGATGCAAACGCAACAGGCAGGTTTTCAATGACTCTGCCTTTGTCTTAGGGTGATACTTTCAGGCCAAAGAAACCCCTTTGCTGATTAACTTGTGTGGCAGGTTTTCTAACACCTATATGCTGGTCAACCCAATACCTAAATTTGCATGCTTTGTTTAGACATCTCCCCTCCTCCTAAGAATACAATATAGACAGGACATCTTTGTTTTCAAATCAGACTTGTGATAAAACTAGCAGACTGCAGACCTCCAATAGGCTCCTGCAGACACATGGACTTCTTGAAGACGCTGTTTGACTGCAGATTAACCAACACGTCTCAATAAAAGAATTCTGCTTGTTTCGAGTCTCCTGGACTGGGTTCTCTTCTATCCAACATTTATTTGTTTACAACAGTACAAACATTTTGGGAAGAATTAAAGAGTTTGGATACAGTTTGGAAACTTATCTGTAAGACTTATCTTCACATGGGAATTAATTAAGTTTGGCTTAACTAAGGATACAAATATGTGTTATATAATTAATCATTTGTTGATATTATTAAAATGTTGTATTCAGAAATGCACATTTTTCAAAAATCCCCCAAGTGGTGTTTAAAGAAGAATTTGTGATGAACTGGTATTTGAAGACATTAAGAGAGATGAAAAGTCAAAAAGCAAGATATTTATAATTAGAGGATTTCGGTTTCATATTTTGAGAACTTCAACTCCCCTGCTATAATATTCTTTATCATTTATTCATTTTTTGTTATTTTATTTATTTATTTATATATGTATTATTATTATTATTAATGAGATTGGAAAGATTGTGAACGTACAACGATTGTTACAGTATCTCAGTCTTTTGTGTAATTAAAAAAAGTATTAATGTCTTTCTGTTATTGTTCAAGCTTTCAATGAAAGAAAGCCCTTCTACTTTCTGCAGTGTCATGAAAATCCACAAGAGGGCAAAATACAAGCATCAAGTCATATACAACAGGTTTTTAAACAAAGTATTGATCATGTTGATATGATATATAGGTTTTAAAGCTTATAACAAATTGTGTATTAAATATAATACAATCGGTTTTAAAGGGTTAAAAGTGTAAGCGGTGTATGTCATGGCTGTTAAAATTTGATCTGATTGTAGATGCATGTAAATTTGCGCCAGATACTTCCAGTCTGGCCACTTCTTAATGGTAGTTTTGATGGATGTGATGGACATACAGGCAGAATTGAATGACCTCCGTTTGTAGATGACTTGTTTTAGAGTGGATGGATGGAGCTGTAAAATTCTGGGCCCAGTTTTTCAAAAGTAATCAAGTAAGATTTTGGATCATGGATCGGACCAAATCTTGGAAATGGGTTTTTCAAAAGTAACAGGGAGATTTTGAATTAAGATCAGATCATGTACTTAATACATTGTAAACTTTAAACTCAGATCTATTTGATCAACAACAAAAAAGGGGGATCCCATCAGAGGGGTGGATTCCATTGTGATGTTTTGAACCAAATAAATCAAATCAAATAAAATAAAAAGTTTTTTAAGTGAATGATCACAAACTTAATGGTTACTGATGATATATAAATTCCTTCATATTTGAAGCCTAAAAACCAAAAATATGAAAAGATTGTTGATTGCAGTTTCTGTTACCTTTAAAACAAACAATGGCTGTTTGTGGCCCCTAGTATTTTGCCTACCTGTTGTTCTTTGCTAAGCCAGTAGGCTACACTGTTGGTTACATTTTGGGCTCTGGTAAACAGGATTTGGTAATCCTAATATTTGGTATTTGGATCACAGTGATCCAACCCAATGTTCCTTTAAAAAACTATCATAAAAGTAAGATCAGTTAATTATGGGACCAATTTGATCCAAATCAAATTTTTGGAAAAACTGGGCCCTGAAGAGGGTCTTATAATCTTTCTTGAAATGATTTCATGACATTTCAAAACAGTGTCATTATCCCATAACAAGTGTTTCGAAACACTGCACCGAAGCATGATCTGAAACATCTGGGTCACGTAGCTAAAGTGATTTGATACATCCAGGTCACATGACTAAAGTGATTCAAAACATTGGTCATTTCAGAAGCATCGGAAAAAAGCTCCCGGTGCATTCGACTTCATGCAGCGCTGCGCAGATTGATCGAAATCTGTTTTAAAGGGGTGCATGCTGGTTAGAAACTTTGTCCGGATTGATGCTGCGCCGACGCCACGTGACTGTCACATGTGGCATCAAAGTACCGCGACAGCGCTCCGAGATCAGACGACTGATTTAGCTGGTGCAGCATCTGAAGAGCGACTGCGGGACCTGCGATGACGACATCGACATTACACAATTGGCTGGATTCGCCGCATGGCAACAACCACGTGTGTTCCGGGTTTACTATTGGACAAATTTCGATTCACAAATTTCAAAACAAACAATTAACTGTTCATACCCTCTCTATCTGATACACATCATGCTTATTAAAAGACTAATATTTTACTGCAGTGTCATCATCTTTTGTTGAATAATGTTCATAATGACTAGATTGTTTGCACAGGTTTATTCAACCTTTTTATACAGACTATTTACTGTATTCAGCTCCATAAATTATTTACATGATATATTATATATATTAGTATATATATTAGATATATATTAGATATATTAGTAAATAATCTAAATAATAACTCAAATAAGTCTTACAGACTTGTAATAAAATAATTATCATCATTTATCCTGACACCCATTAAAAGATTTCCTAACAAATTAAGTAAACAAAACAAATATTTTATTAAATATAAAAATATATGACTATAAAATATTTTATTTTCTGTCAAGCCATTTATGCAGAAATGTTAACAGTGTCATTGATGTACCTGCTCTTTCTGGGAAATTTCTTCTTAAAGTGTAGCTCATTTATTTTGGTCCTTTTGTGCAATCTTTTTAGATTAAAGTGCTTTTTTAAAAATGCTTTTATTATCCATAATAACCCTATTCGTGGATATTTATTTCCCTTTTTATGTGCCCTCTCGTTTCCCCCCTATTTCTCATGCATTTGTTACATATGCTACTTCACTTTAATTAATAATTCCCTTATTGTTTAAAAATGAACTACAGTTTGTAGAGACTGTATTTTATTTATTTGTACTGTAAATCTTTTGTTGTTATTGCAATAAATAAATAAATAAATTCATGATCATGCCATGTGATCGGCCATCATGACTGCCGCAACCTTGAGCCCCGAAGTGTCTGGCCTGACGGCTCCGTTTTCAACTCCGCCCCCGCCTGGCTAATCTCATTGATCACCGGCTGCAGCTGTGCTTCATAATGAACGCATCTCTTTAGATGCTGCACAGGCTGAATCAGTCGTCTGATCTCGGAGCGCTGTCACAGTACTTTGATGCCACATGTGACAGTCACATGGCGTCGGCGCAGCATCAATCCGGCCAAAATTTCTAACCGGCATGCACCGCTTTAAGACAGATTTCGATCGATCTGCGCAGCGCTGCATGAAGTCGAATGCACTTTCCATCTCATGTAGCCAAGTGGACTGTGCTGCAAATGTTTAAGTTTGAATCCCGAGTTGTACAAATACTCCGAAATTATGACGATGTATTTTATTAAAGTAGATTTTTTTTTAATGACCAAAACAAGACATATTTATTCAAAAAGTGTTCATTTGGATGTCAGACAAATGTTAAAACAAAACACGTTACAAGAACAGAGTATTTAAAAACTAAAGTCTATAGCTGGATCACCCTGGATTCAAACTCATTATCTCTGCATGCTAGTCAGGAACTCCCACTGCTTCACTAAATCCCTTTATACCTCAATTATAAAACGTGGGGTACAATTCCTCAATTTGCGTAACTGTTTCATTGCTGAAGCTGCTCCAGAGCAATATATAAAATGACTGTAGAGATGGGTTTTCAAAACGTTTCGATGCCTCGACAGATTTGCTTCGACTGTTTTAGTGATTCATGAAGCCTCGCTTTGCCCACCACTATGAATGATGGACTTCACCACCTTCTTCCAGATGTCCTTTTGGCATTGTTAGTCTTTGTGGGCACATTTTGGCTCTATCGTGGTTTGTTTTGTTTTCTCTTCCTTTTAATCCATGTTACCCAATTTCATATCTATTTTTTGTTGGATTGCTTTACAGAATAATTAAGCACCCAAGGATGTTTCACATGAACCTGTGATCCAAATCTGTAATCTGCCCTCCTGTAATTGTTTTTTATACTTTCTTAAATAATTTCCAAGTGATGTTAAACAAAGATTGGACTATGGACTAAAGAACACACAATGCTACATTTGGAGAAGAAAATGCTAAAGCACAGCAACATCAAAACCTCATTCCAACTGTAAAATGTGGTGGAGAGGTCATTGTTGTTTGGGGCTGCTTTGCTGTCTCAGGGCCTGAACAGAATGCTGTTATCGACTGAAAAATTTATTCCAAAGTTTGTTAAGACATTTTGCAGGAAAACTTAAGACCATCTGTATGCCAACTGAAGTTTAACAGAGGAGAGGTGATGCAACAGGACAACAACCTATAGCATAGAAGCAGTACCGCCGCTCCCTATACGCAGAGTACGCAGGCTGCGTAGGGCCTCAACTCCGGAGGGGGGCACCATCTCGGCTGCTCAAAAAAATTATTAAAATTTATTTAATAATATTAACTTTAACTGAGTGTAAATAAACAATATATCGATAATATGTTGTTAAATACATTTAAAAAATTCATTTTATGGCTAACGCAAAAACAAACATGTGACAATTTTTTTGCGTGTACGAGCATAGACGCGTGCGCGTGGCGCGGTCCGGTCCACTTATTGTTGCGGCTGCTAGCAGCATGTAATTATAATTGATGCAAGTTGCAGCTCTATGCCCGGGAAAGTACAACAGCAGTCTGGAGCTGAGAAGAGGAAAACAGTACAAGATGAATTGCGTGCATCACCTTTAAGTAACTTATCTCCATAAATCTGGAAAACATATTTTGGTTGTTCAAGTAAATTAGTGAGGCTAACGTTTAAACTTCTCCACAACTGCACCACATCTGCCTTATTTGTTGTTGTTTACGTTCAGTTTCTTGCTTTGCGGCTATGCATTGTGCTTAAACTATGACAGGACATGTTTTATGACTTTTCGCGTTTGCCCCTCTACCCCATGTTGCTGATAAATACACAAACTCAATTATTTTTATTAACTTGTGCAATAGTTTACAATTTAGTTTGCACAACAGCTACATACACATGCACTGCACAATGATTTCACTGCATGTATGTATTATTTATTATTATATAGTTATTATATTATATAATTATATATTATATCATTCTTTGCAGTTATCATTGTTTACTGTTTTGTCTATTTCTACACATTTTTTGATTGATTGCAATGACAATAAAGTCTCTTTAGTCTTTATATCAGTGGATTTGTGTGTTTTTAATATGTCGGTTTTTCATTTTTGTACATTACAATATGAAATAACAAAACTGACTCATTCTGTGATTTCTGAAAGATCAGTAATATAAAATGAGTCAAATTACTGTAAGCCACAAGCCATAAACCATTTTTATTGCTTGAATTCATTAATGATGATTTTTTTTCTAAATGTTACAGTTTTTGTTTAAAAATACACTCATTTTAATTCCTATAAACCACAAAAGTCTTTGATTTATACTGACAGCAAGGGTCAGTGTTTGTCACCATAGATTATAGTGCAAGTTAAATCCACATTTTGGTTGTAGTTTAGACACATTATGAACAGTGCTTGACTAGCTCATTGTTTTAATGATATGTCGTGTTTTTTTCTTTAAATGACTAATCTCTTCTGTATTGTACATGGAGGTTCAATGCTGAAATTTGTCACAAAAGAAGATGAGGTGGAATGACCAGCACTGCTCCAGAGGCATCAGCAGCTGCACAGGTAGACACAGGATGCAGCACTGAGGACCGTCCATCTCTACAGGTACAGAGAGGGTTTTATTCCTTACCTTTTGTAAATGTTTGAAATTGGGAATGCTTCTGCAGAAGACATGTCAGTGTTTATTTTGATGTAAACTATTATTTTGTAATGTAAACATTTGAATGTTTAAGTATAATTTTGAGTGTTTAAATGCATATTTATGTATATAAATAAATAAATACATGTTTATATACATATGTTTGTGTGTTTTTGTTCTTCTGTGGGGGCATCACAGTAAAATTTCGCATAAGGCACCATTTTGGCCAGCAGCAACCATGCATAGAAGTAAATCAACAACAGAACAGCTTCAACAGAAGTAAATAAACCTTCTGGAGTGGCCCAGTCAAAGTCCTGACCAAATTGAGATGCTGTGGCATGGCCTTAAGAGAGCGATTCACACCAGACATCTTAAGAGTATTGCTGAACTAAAACAGTTTTGTGCAAGTCTGATCTGCAACTAAAGGAATTGCTTGGTTGAGGTTATTGCTGGCAAAAGAGAGACAACCAGTTATTAAACCCAAAGGTTCACATAATTTTTCTACCCTGCACTGTTAATGTTGTTAACGTGTTGTGTTCAATAAAAAAAAAGAAACATGAAAACTCAAGTAATCCCAAAGCATTCACACACTTTTCCCTGCAATTGTACATGTGCTACAGTATGTAAAGCCAGTACTAAATATTGGTTTTCCAACATAGAGAGGACTTAAATTTCACAAGTGTTAAATTCAATAAATGTAACTAGTAGTCTCTGAAAGAAAAATCAAAGAAAAATAATTCATAATTCATTAATTTCAAAGTGAACAATTCACAATCCCACCACAGTTTAAAAATGACTTGTTCAGCAAATAGTATATACAATGTCTAAACTCAATCAAGCCACCGTTTAGGTCAACTACATAAATTTAAATAAAATGTTGAAAATCTGAGCAGTCTGTATATTTTATTACAGCATTATCAGCCTTTGTTCCAGTTCTTCAGAATTGCCTCTGCTGCATCCAAAGTGCTTTCTTGCTGTAATGAAAAAATAAAATAAATCAAATCATGTTATTTTTGGAAAATTATCTGCATCATCCAGACAGTTTTAAACAAAAAATATGAAACAGCTTAATATAGTTTTTAGATTAAATAATCCAACCCATTCTTTACCTTGATAAAACACAAGCGAATGTATCTCTCAAACTGCTTTACAGAATCTTCTCCCACAAAAGCTGTTACAGGAATTGCAGCCAATTTCTAAATAAATTAATAAATGGATATTTTACTGAAGTTTGTTTGTTAATTACTAGTAAAATGAAAAAAGAGCCTACCTTCTCTTTTATCATCCACTTGACAAACTTGTAGTCATATGGTTCATCATCTCCCATGTGTGTCAGATCCTGATCTACATTCAGTAGACAAGACAGAACCACTCCAATCAGACAAATCTTCCCTCAGCCAATGTCACATTTGCCTAAGTAAATGAAACATACATCACTTTAGGGCACTTACTGAGAGCCGTGACATCTACTATCATGAAGTATCCTCCTTCAGGAACCACTGGAGTCATGCCGGTCTGAGCGAAAATGGCAGCCATGCGGTCTCTTTTACCCTCCAGTTCTAAAGCCAGAGAGGAGAAGTAGCAGTCTGGCTGACCCATCAGCTCATAGTCTCGAAGAAGACCCTGGCCAACAGCCTCCTGTTGTGCAGAAACACCTTGTATAGAAAAATGAATTGTATACAACTACAACCATACAATATCACATACAGAACTTGCCTGTAATGGTGTTGGACAGGAATGTAAACTGTTCTGCATGACGGTCTGCAGGTGTTTGATCAGGTGTTCAGGCCCGATGGACCAGCCCAACTGCAAAATACAATGGTTTATAATATCAATAATATGAAGTCATGGGAACTCCGACTTGTGTCTTGAGAAAGACATGAGAGATCGCTAGATGACCAATCAATCTGAAGACTAAGAAAACTGGCCAATGAGATGCCAAATGAATTGGCAGAGCTCAGCTCCACAGGTGTCAGCGATTAGGTGCCTGTGAAGCGACCATTTAGATTTTCGCTTCAGAACCTCACACTAGAGACTACAGAGTACCTCTGCTGCGCTGATTTTGTCAAGAAAGCAGTATTCCTACCAGTGCGTGCGAAGAGATGTACATTAGCGGTCAAACTGCAACACGGTCGAGCAATGCGTCTTTTTCAAGATGCTGTTCTGATGCGGTCCAGAATGTCGATGTGGTGCTCACGGACAGCTCATGCTCTCACTGTGAGGGCATGGCTGTTGCACAGCTGAGATTGCGGCTTCCAAGCTACCCCCGTTGCTCCTTGTGAAAGCGGTTAGCATGCGGGCTTAGGTTACCTACATATTTATGCCTCCACTGCGTGTCCTATCCATGCTTTGAGTGGTTGTGTCGGTTCATCCTTTGTGAAGCCCGCGCCTCCGCTTGATGACTCGGGAGATCAGACGCCCATCGTGACATCGGAGGGCAAGCTGTCATGCTCAGATAACAGATCGGGCTCGCTACCATCCTATGGAGTCCAATACATGGTCACAGTTCTCGAGTCGGACATGATGGCTGTGCTTCCTGGGCTGCTTCAGCGGTGTGGTTGGAGATGGCTTATCTAACAGTCTCACCACCAGATTGACAAGAGGGAAGCGTCATGCGGGCTGATATAAGATTCGTCTTCCTAGCCTCTGTCCCCTTCTTCCCAGGAGTGCACAGTGAGCACACGCATGTATAGAGGGCTATAGAGAGCTATTCCTCAGGTGGAAGGTGGCGCCACTTAAAGGGGTAAGCTGAGACCCCTGTCCAAGGCGAATGGGTTAACTGTGTCTCACAGCCAGAGCCCACACCGATGCGAGCCATGCCTCTTCTGCCCTGCACCACGACACTACCTGGCTACGCTGTACAAGGGCGGTTCTTCCCCAGGCTTATGCGCAAGCACAGCACGGTAGTCAACTATGCTCTCGTGTCTCAAGTCAGCCGCCCGTGCCCTGGGAAGGAAGATGGCAACACAGTGGTCCGGAAATGCCACTCTTGGCTTACCCTGGCAGATATGTACCACGCTCTTCCCACGGCTTCAAGACGCTCCACCATCACAACCCATTCCAATGGCTAGTGAACACACCAAACATCCCCCAGCCCCACTCGGACAGTCAGACTCGGCTATGCGTTTCAATTCGCTGTTGGCCTCCTGAGTTCACGGGTCTGTATTTAAGCGGTCATCGCTATGCCACCCGTCTCACATGGGAAGATTGTTATCCTCCTGCCGAAGGATACAATCGAGCTGGTCCCTCCAGCTGAGATGGAGAGTTGATTTACGCCCCCACTTCAACGTACCCAGAGAGCTGTGGGTCATATTCTATCCAATCCTATCTGCATGTTTTGATCGTCATCTGTTCAGGATGCCAGTCAAGATGCTCACGCAGAAGTGCATTACCAAGTGGATCCGATTGCAGCTATAGACCTGAAGGATGCTCACTCCAAGTCTCGCTCTCTCCCTCCTTGTACTGTTTTTTCTAGTGTGCAACGGGGGCCGAGCATGGCAGTACAGGGTCCTCCCCTTCGGACTCTCCCTGTTTCCATGTGTGGAGGATGCCCTGTGCTTCTTTGAGCATATTTTGATTATTTATTGATGGGCTTATTTTTTCGGTCTTTGAACTAGTCGATTATGCACAGGGACCTGGTGCTCCAGGCACCTTGGCCTGTTGGGGTTTCGGGTCAACCGAGGAAGAGCAAGCTCTCCCCCAGGCAGAGCTTCTCTTATCTCAGGTTGGAGCTGGACTCTGTCTCCATCATGGTGTGCGTTACTAAGAACGTACCGAGCTAGTGCTGCCCTGTTCGATCAATTCGGCAGTTACAGTGGTCTCACTGAAGTTTTTCAGAGGCTGCTGGGGCATATGACGCCGCTATAATGCAGCTCAGATTGTTCATATGAGACCACTTTAGTGCTGGCTTCGCGAATGGGTCCCCAGATGGGCATGGCGCACGAAGACGCACCGGGTGTCCATCACCACGCTGTGTCGCCGCACCTTCAGTCCCTGGATGGACCTTGCATTCTACGAGCCTGGGTGCCCTTAGAACAAGTGTCCAGTCATGCTGTCATTCTGACAGATGCTTCCAGTACAGGCTGGTGGGCTTTGTGTATCTGCAGTTTCGTGAACTGGACTTCGGTTGCATCTGCATTTCAATTGCCTAGACCTGTTGGCAGTGTTTCTCGCTCTCCGCCGGTCCCTACCAGTACCAGAGGGAAAACAATTGTTGGTTAGAATGGTCAGCATGACTGCAATAGCGTAGACCAACCATTTTGGGTGATGTGCGCTACCGTCACATCTCTCAGTTTGCTCGCCATCTCCTCCTCTGGAGTCATGCGGCTAAATAGCTGCGCGCCGTTCATATACCAGACGAGCTCAACCGTGCCAGCTTACATGCCCTTAGGACAGTTATGTTCCCGAGAGAATGGAGACTCCACCCCGGCACGGTCCAGCTGTTATGAGCACCCTTCAGAGAAACCCAGGTCATTCTGCTGCTTCTCCCAAGCGGCCCTTTGCTACAGTAGCTGCTTTCCCTGCTCTGCATGAATGCGCTGGCTCTCAGCTGGCCCCGGGTTTACGCAATATGCGTTTTTTTTCTCCAGTGATCCTACTTGTATAGACTTTGTGCAAGGTCGGGGAGACGAGGAGGACGAGCGCCTCCTTGGCCCAACCAGACCTGAGTTTCCGGACTCACACTCCTTGTGATGGTCCTCCCTGACGAATTCCCTGGAGGAAGCACTTCCTTTCTCTAGGATGGGCACCCATGCAGGGTTCTGGATTCTCCATGGATGGTTTCTAGACAGAGCGTGGAGGACTTAGGTTACCTACCAGTTCGGTGGTTAACACCGTCACTCCACCGTCACTCCATGTAACACCTGTATAGGCATGCCTATATCCTGTAGTGGAGTCTATTCGTAGTGTGGAGCTTCTTTCTGTGAAGAACACCGGACATGCTAGATTAGTGTTGTGTTTTCTTTCTTCAGGATAGCTGGAGTGCAGGCTGTCACCCTCCACACTGAAGGTTTGGCGTGCTGCCATCCCCGCTCTCTGTGGGGTGGCGGATGGTAGCAAGCTGGGAAAACATAACCTCATCAGCCGGTTTCTCGGACGTGCGTGGTGCGAGATGATTAATTCCATCCCTACCCCCCTCTCTTGCCCTCCTGGGATATCTCTAGCCCCAGGAGTTATGGTGAGGTTCGTTGAGCCACTCAATTCAGTATCTGAGTTTTCTGTCCATGAAGGCAGCTTTGCTGGTTGCGTTGGTATAAATCAGGAGAGTGAGTATTCCGGTGGCATTTTCTGTCTGCGAATTGTGCCAGGAATTTGGACCAGCCTACTCTCACGTTTACCTGACACCCCGGTTCAACTATGTGCCAAGGTTCCTGCTGCCCTTTAACTAACAGGTAGTGAACCTGCAAGCACTGTCTGCGGAGGAGGCAGACCCAGTCTTTTCATTGCTATGTCCGTGCTCTGCGTTTTCTGTTCTGCTAGTAAGTTCCCTGTTTTGGCGAACCCTAGAGAACTCCTCGGAGGCCCCCAGCACCCGACTCAGCAGAAGAGCCGGGTGCCTGGCCCAGTATGATGTCTTGTATGCCCACCTTCCTCTACCCACATGCTGGGGTTCGGTTTTTCCTTGGTGATGCTTGTGCACTCACATTATGCTTGGCAAACTTTACATTAGGGGTGTGACGGGCTTAGGTGCTGTGGCGTTTTCCATACACACACCTATATGGCGAACGGGAGGGGAAGGGGAACGTCTCGGTTACGAATGTAACCCACATTCCCCAAAGAGGGAACAGAGACGTGTGTCTCTGATGCCACAGCAGCTAAGTCTCTAGCTGTTAGCTGAGTGATCGGCTCTTCAACAGGCCAAAATCTAAATGGTCGCTTCACAGGCACCAGCTGATATACTCTGTTAATGACTAAATTGCTGAAACCTGTGGAGCTGAGCTCTACCAATTCATTTGGCATTTCATTGGCCCGTTTTCTTACTTTTCAGAGTGATCTCCCATTTGTCTTTCTCAAGACACACGTGTCCATTCCCTATTCGGGGAATATGGGTTACGTTTATAACCGAGATGTTCACTTCACATAAAAATGCACTTATCACTTACTCTCCCTCATGTGCTCCAAATTTTTTTTAACCTTTCTTTGGCATTTGTTCAGTTGAATTCAGAAGTAGATATCTTGAAGAATGTGGAAATCCATTGAAATCTATTGTACGAAAAATAAATACTACTGATTTAAAAAAAAAAAAAACCTCAAGTAGGTATGGAAAAAGGGGATGGAAAGTAAATAATGACAGATTTGAGAGTAAATGAAGACTATTCCTTTTTTGGCAAACTTTAAACAAAGTTTTTTTTTGGCTTTCAGTTTGAAGCCAAATGGAAGTTCGAAAAGGTTGAGTAAAGGTACTGTTTTTGACTTTCTGACTCCCCTGTGCTGCAGGATGCAGGGTTGTAAATGTATAATGACACTTGAATGACTTCTAACAACAACACACACAACAACAATGCTGTGAGAGAAGAACAGTTTCATATAAGGCAAACAAGCTTTTCCAGCCTCTCACAAAAGAAGCGCCACCATGGCATGCCCCACCATGTTGCTTTTTATTTGTCATGTACAGACACCAAAAGGAACAATGTTTAGAAATTCATCAGACGTGTTGTGATGAGAAGGACTTCTCATCTGGTGTGTGACTCAGAGTCTTTAAAAACTCTCTGCGAATAATACATCTTTACCACCTCTGCTAATTGACCCCCCAGTTTATTCATGTTGCTGACTAGGTGATGTTGTGCTGGACGTTTTCCTCCTGCCTGACTAGTATGAACTGCGTGGATATTAAGGGCAATAAATAAGTTGGGGTTCCAGAACACACCAACCAACTGCGTTAATCATCACAGACCAGTGGTAGTTCAGATGTTTAGGAGCCAAAATAAACTTCCCCAAAAAGTTTTAAACTGCCAAAACAAACTCAAAATGAACTTTGTTTTGGCAGGATGTTGTGACATATTTTCAGTTTTTTTTTTTCGATTTCCTTGTCATAAACTAACTGATAACATTAAAAACATAAAAAAAAAAAACTTTGAACTGACTTTAAAAACATTGGATAATTATTAAGGATGTAAATGTAATCACACTGATGGGAATAAAAGAGCTGGAACTGATGTGATATGGGACTTCCAAGGGGGAACATAGAGAGCGGTAAACAGCAAATGTTACAAATAATTAAGGATCACCTAGTTTGGAGAATGGACCTGTCCACCTCGTTATTATTATGAACATGCAGATAACTCCATACATATTACATGGTTTCAAAAGTGGAAAAATCATGTGTCAGTTAATGCTAGGAAAAAGTGTCAAGCGGGGAGGGGGACAGCAGCTAGCTAGCAGCGAAATGTAAAGAAGATGGAGTCACTGTTCTCAATATAACCTCCAGAAAACTTCAACTTCACAGATTTCTTGTCCTGGCCCAACTGGATATACAGAATCAAAATATTCAGGATGTCAGCGAGATTGAACAGTAAGTATAGTAAATAGAAGGCGAATGCGCTTGTCTACCCTAAGAGACAAAGTGGATGACATTCTGAGCACATTAGGCTTAAGCACAAAAAATCAGTATACAAAGAGTTAGAAGAAGCCTTGGATAAATATTGCATTGGAAAACACAATGTTATATATGAGGGTGCACATTTTAATAAAATAATACAAGAGCTTGGTGCATCAGCAGAAACATTTACTACTGCAATGTACAAATTAGCAGAAAAATGCCAATATGGCCAAGTGCAGGAGGAAATAATCAGAGACAGGCTGGTGGTTGGAATACAGCTCAGTGGATTGTCCGAAAAACTGCAAATGTACAGTGAGATGACATTAGAGAAAGCTGTGTCGTTAATCAGGCAGCATGAAAAATTAATACCCAGTTACAACTTCAAATATGTGAAGTTTGCTTATAAACTAATTTCGAGAGGATCTCATATGAACAGCATTAGTAACAACAACAGCAATTCCTCCGAGAGCCCTGCTCTCCAGGAGAATCCAGCCATGGCCCAGCACCACCAAGCCCCGCCAGGCTCCCTAGCCGAGTCAGAGGCTCCAGCAAGAGGCTGACGTCTCACTCGTTGCTCCTCTTTCAGATCTCCCAGCTGCTTAGTATCCCCTTCTCCGTCAACTTCCAGACTGCAACTTCCAGCTTTCTCTTCAATTGACTTGCCCAAAAGAATAACCATCCAGTAACCCCGCAACTTTTTATCCAATGCTGGCATTAATGCTCCTCACTCCCTCAACAAGAAAGAACTGCTTAAACTCTACCACAACATCACCACAGACTCTCAAAATCCCCCACCTACATCACCACCAAGAGGAAAAACCGGGAACTCCAACAAACACCAAACCCCATATCCGCACGCCATCCAACTTTCGCCCTCAGGAAACCCAGACCACACTCTACAGTTCATCTACTATCCAACAACAAGACTCTGAAAATGGACAATTCTAGAATTCCCAACTGGCCACCAACCCCCTTTCTAATTTTTCCTCTATCCCTACAACCCCCCCCCCCCCACCCCCAAACCCGTAGATCTCTTCACACTCCTTTCACCCATTACACATCCCTCGGCAGAGCGACAGGTGGATTGTGCCGAATTTTCCATAACCCTCAAGCAACCTGCTAATACACAATCCATATTGGGGGGCCCTGGACACTGATTTACACAACAGAGTCTTTTTAGTTTGTCACAATCTATCCTGCGCGGTCTGCCTTTCTAGTCTGCACCCAACCACATCCTGCTTGTCATCATCCCAGATACAGATTGCCCAACTCCCAGATCAACTAGCTACGTTCCCTGCCCTCCCAGCTCAAACATCCCTCCTCTTCTTTCCTCTTCTTCTTCCCGATTTCCCTCTTCTAACCACGAAAACTGGCAAAATTTAAATCTTGGCAGGTGCTTTAGGAAACCATGCAAATATCACCATCTTTGTAAGTACAGCAGCGGTGCGCACGCCCACACCGTATTCCCCATTCTCCAGCGAAAATAAAAAATCTAAAAATTACTTATCAACTCCTGTAAATATTTCTGAACTGTCTTTTGAATTACGTGATCATCCTGATCCTAACTTTTCAGATTTTTTCATTCCAGGTTTAACCCACGGATTCCACCCCGGCATCTCAGCTGTCTCTTCTTACAATCTTGTCTGTTCTAATTTTCAATCCGCAACCACAGAGCCCGAAATTGTAGATCAATTGATCAAAAAAGAAGTTGAAAATAACTTAATGATCTGGTCTTTCTCTGCTCTTCCATTCAACATCTTTTTTTATTAGCCCAATTGGCAACTCATAAATTCTCTGGCAAAAATGCCTAATCATCGACCTGTCATCCCCCTTTAATTCATATTTCCATAGCATAAATAGCACTATTCCGTTAGATGAACTACCATCTCCACTACCATGACACATCGTCACCTTAGAATTATAAGGTTCTATCTGACATTTTTTTGTTAAAATTGAGTTATTGACATATTCTTATTAAATGACAACTTATTTACATTTTGGGATGCTTTTTATAAGTTGTTTACATTTTAAGACTTTTTATTATAAAAAAAAAAACAACTGTGACACACATACTGTTTGCTATATGGAATGCAAAAAATTTTGAAGCTCAATATCTCAAAATCATTCAGAATGCAGACAGAACCTTATAATTCCAAGGTGACAACATCTTTTTAATTAAAATTGCCGGTCACAACGATTGGCTCGCTAAAGTAGATATCACTTCAGCATTCAAAATCATGCCAATCCACCCTGAATTCTGTCATCTTTTTGGCATCCAGTGTCGTTCCAACGTTTAGATGCAGAAGCAACCCCAAAATATTCAACATGCTTTCCGAAGCCGTATGCTGGATTCTGTCAAATAATTACGGCATTTCTTACCTTATCCATGACTTCCCCATCATCTCCCCTCCGTTTGCTCCGCCTCCAGTTACAACACCTCAATTTAATTTCTGGGCATTAGATTAGATTTGACAGAAATTCCAAGCATCCCTCCCCAAAGAGAAAACAGATTGCATTATATTTGTCTCTTTCATTTTTCTCGAAAAACAAAATTGCAAAATACGCAAGCTTTTTTCCATCCTCGGGCATTTAAATTTTGCTATGCGTATTATTCCCCAGGGATGCCCCTTTATTGCACATCCACTTCAGCTTGCTAGTTCAGTCCATGGTTTAGAAGACATCATGATTCTGTCTAACTCCAGCCATGACGAGCTTAGTTAATGGGTATCCTTCCTTAAACACTGGAACGGCTGTTCCTGTTTCTATACTGATTTGATCTCATCCCCCGTCAATATTTTGTTTTTCCTGGATGCCGCCCCTCTCTGTAGGTTTTGGGGCATATTACCAAAGATGCTAGTTTGCCATTCCCTGGCCCCCCAAATGCTAGATATCCCCCAAAACCTACACTCATCCACCCTTTTTGAATTATACCCTATCGTTGTTGCTGCCATTCTATGGGGTGATGAATGTTCTGCTTCTAGCATCCTAGTACACTGTGATAATAAAGCCACCGTACAATGCATTATTAAAAGACGCTCCCACTCCATGTCACTCATGCCTTTATTAAGATGACTCATTTGGACTGCAGCCAAAAAAAAATTCATTATAACTGCTAAACATGTAATAGGTTTTAAAAAACAAATTGTTGTCTCTCTCTCTCTAGTTTCTGTTTCCAGAGATTCTGGCTGTTAGCTCCAGAGGCGGATCCCCATCCAACCCCAGTCCCTCATTATTCGGAACTGATATTGTCTTGAACCACCCCCTTTATAACCTCTGTGAAACTTCTATTTCCCTCATTTTAGCTCCCAGAACCATCCAGTCATACTTCACAGCTTGGAATACTTTCAAACACTTCCAAGCTCATTTTCCCGATTTTTCCCTCCTCTTCATCACTTCATTCATCTCCTATCTCCACACCTCAAAGAATATCCAAGCTAGCTCCACCAAAAGCTATTTAAGTGGCATTCAATTGTTTAATAAATTAATTCACAAAGTCCTTTGTTGGATAAAGAAACCCTTATCTTCTTTATCAAACAAACCAAGACAGTCCAGTCCAGGAAAGGACATATCATTTATATGTTTAACCTCCCCTCCCCTACAAGTCCCTTTTCAACCCTCTTAGCTTTTTCTCACTGCAGGAGATGTCAAAATTTTCCCTTTCCCTCTTTTCGTAGATTATGCTAACCATCTTGTAACATGATTCTGGTTCCAAAAGCACCTAAAAGACGTCCTCCGCCTTTCAGGTTTCCCCTCAGACCCCTTTTCCAGCCACTCCTTTAGGATTGGAGCAGCTACTATACTACACAAAGGGCTCTCATAACAACAAATTCAGGCCCTCGGCCGATGATCATCAGACGCTTTCAATTCATACATCTCCCTCAACCATTACCACCTCAAAGCCGCCCAACAAACCCTTATCAGCCGGCACCCTTTCACTGGTAGCTTGAGGAATCAGACTGCATAAGCCAATTTATCTTCCCACCTTCCCTACTAACGCTGAGCTTAATCCGCGCTCCCCCTCTTTCAGCAAAGCACTCTCTGTTCCACAATCGCTTCTGAGCAAGCAAACTCCGCATACATTCCCCCCTTTTCCCTTTTTTCCAGCTTTGCACCCGTTAATCTGCTTTTCTACTCCCCAGAGCCCTAACTCTTGCAGGAGTCATGCCCACCCCTGGCCACCCCTTCACCATTTTACTCCCATTGCAAGAGTCTCCACCGCCCCCTCCATTTCCTTTCTCTTGCAGAATCCTGGCTGCCCTGCAGCTCTGACTCCCACAGGAGTGGTACCCCAAGCTTCAACTACCACAGGAGAAACAAACCTCTCTTCCTTCCAGCATTGAGTGCTCCGCTTTCTCTTAGCGTTGAGTCTATCCGCTCATCCCCTTCCTTCCAGTGTCGAGTGCTCCGCTTTCTTCAAAGCCTCAAGTCTCTCCACTTCCCGTTTCTCTGACTCTCCATGTTGAGTGCTCTGCTTCCTTTATGCGTTGAGTCTCTCCACCTCTCCTTTTCTCTTCCTTTCAGTGTCGAGTCCTTTCACTACTTTACTTTCCTTACAGCAATAAGCCCTGCTTCTATCTTCCTTCTGCATAGGCCCTCACTCCCCAACTCTGACTCCCACAGGAGTTATTCCCGAGGTTCGTCTCCTGCAGGAGTCCTTGCCCCTGGCCTCCTCCCACAGGAGTCTCCACCGCCCCCTCCTTTTCCGACTCACGCGGGAGATTGGCCTTGTAGCTCTGACTCCCACAGGAGTGATTCCTTTAGCTTCGACTCCCGCAAGAGTCAATCCCAGGGTCCTCCTTACCCCTTGTCCAAACTCCTGCGGGAGCCTGTTTCTATTTTCGCTCCCGCAGGAGCCCCTCTTTTTCTAAACTTTCTCAATAATATATCCAGCAGCCAGATATAGCATATAGATATGGGGGAAACCAGAGCACCCGAAGGAAACCCACGCCAACATGGGGAGAACATGCAAACTCCACACAGAAATGTAAACTGGTCCAGCCGGGACTTGAACCAGCAACCTTTTTGCTGTGAGGTGACAGTGCAAACCACTGAGTCAACATTTCGCCACATGCTCACAATCATTTAAGAAAAAAAAGGAGAAAAATGCAAAGAAAGTTCATCTCTGACTTTTCCAAATGATTTTAAGAAAAACAGTTAATAAAACGGCCTATATTCAGACACTTAGTGCATGGTGGGAATATGTGTATGGTGAATGTGCGGTTGGTGTTTGGTGTGCATGTTTGCGCAAGGCAGTCACATCGGTCAGTTGATCAGTGACTTTCGGCGTCATTGAAAACACTTAGTTGTTGAAAACAGGTAGTCAGGGCATAAAGTGACAATAGATCAGAAGGAACGGCCTTACAGTTTATGCGATTGGACTACCATACTTGCTGCATAGTGACTTGGAGAATGTTTCTTGACAAAACTTTAGCCTAAAGTCTCTCCTCCATCCACCAGCTCTGATTTACCTGCTTTTAACCAGTAGATATCACAGAGCTATCACACTCCCCATTCATGTTTTTCTGAAGGTATTTATATGATTTCCTCACTTCTTTTACTCGTGTTTCAATGTCATTGGCTGTCAACAACACAGTGACGTCTCCTTGTGTGTGGAGGACAGCGAGCACAGATTGCATCTAAAAGAGACTGGTTGGGAGAGTGGTGTGTGGTTGTGGGAAGAAGTGAATCGAATGTAATGCTGAAATGGTCTGAAGTGTGCAACTGTGACTGTGATAAGATCAAGTTGATTGCCAGATTTATGTGTGCTCATTGTGATAAGCTGATTGAGGTTGAATAATATAATGAGAGAATGAAAATCTGTAACATAAGGTTTGTCCAAGTGGATATGGAAGTCACCTGAAGTCACCGGGCTGTCATCCTTGGGGAATGAGGACAGCAGCCCTTCCAGTTCTTCAGTAAATGCACCAGAATATGAGCCAAAGTGATAGAGACTCCATGCTATTCAAATCCAGAATTATTGGTGAAGTCAGAATAATTTGAGTATTTTCCAGATGGGCGGGGAGTGAGTGTGGGTGATTGCAATGTATTTAGAGAGAGCAGCTGGAGTGACAGTGTGGGGACAAATCCAGGTCTCAGTCAAAACCAGTATGTGAAGATTGGATTGTGATGCAAATGCTGGAATGAAGTCTGCGTTGTTGACAGCTTACTGACAATTCCACACCCTAATGTTAACAGATGAAGGTGTGTATGATGAAATGAAAATAGGGTGTAAATTGCTCATGTTGCGGTGCCGTCTGTGTGTGTTGTGTGTGCGTGGGCTTGAATTGACTGGAATGTACTGCAAAGAAATTGTGTAAAGAGGAAACAAAAAAGCTTACTGTAGTGGAGTGGAGTTGCTCCAGGCTTGGTGGAGTCTGGAGGAAATAGGCGTTAAAAAACCTATTAAAGAACCAACAGACTGGTGTGCGGGGATGGCTGTAGTGCCAAAACCCAATGGAAAAGTGAGAATATATTCTGATCTGACTTACTTGACTGAGTATGTATGTTTGGAAAGATATTTACTTCCAGCAGTAGACAAAAAATTAGTGAAGCTGGCAGGGGCTACTGCCTTTACAAAACTGGATGCAACAGCAGGATTCTGGTTAATGTTCATCACACCATGTAAAAGTGACTGTTGTTAATGATTGCCTTTTGGAACTCATAATCACCAGAATATTTCCAGAAATGTCTGAGTCAGATGCTATCAGGATAAGAGGGCACACTATGCCATGCAGACTACATCCTCATCTTTGGAAAAACATGATCAAAGGTTTCATAGAGTGCTGGAGCAACTCCAGAAAGAGGAGCTGACTCTTAACAATGAAACATGATAGTTTGCTAAAACAAAATGATGTTTCTAGGCTATGTGGTGACTACACAATGTATCCATAAAAGATCAAAACTGAAATATCCACACCAAAACATGTGACTGATTTGTCAATATGGTAAAATATATAAGGAAGTTTTCACCACGTTTGCAGAAGGTAGCACACAACAGCAAACTTTTACAGTTGTGCAGAGTGTTAGGTTCACCCACAGTTTTGGATCACTAATGTTTAAACAGATAAATAAAAGTTGCAGCAGATGCTTAGTCCTTTGGATTAGGAGAAGTCCTATCACAGACAAACAATGTGAGAATGGCAACATGTTGCATTCATGTCAAGAAGAATGTCAGATGCAGAACAACAATATGATCGAGAAAGACAGGTGCTCGCTCTGATATGGGCATGTAAGCAATTTCAGACATACTTGGTTGATATGGAATTTATTTTCCCTACCCAAATTGATCATAAATCTCTCATTTCTTTAGCTCCAGATTTTTTTTGCCTCCTTTCATTCTTAGATTCAAACTAAGATTACTCAGGTTCCTGTACAGAATCAAGCATGTTCTTGGAAAAAAAAACTGATAACAGTGGATGCGTTATCAAGGGCACTAATACAGTCCGCTCCTATTGATGAAGGAGGTATGTGCATTCATCAGTCAAATAGTAAAAATATGCCTGCAACTGAACAGAGACTAGTACAGAATAAATCTGCACAAGAGAAAGATGAGACCTGTGGCAGACTGAGACATGTGGTACAGAATGGATGGTCTAGCTATATAAGAGCACTTTCACCACTATTGCAGTTATACCGGCAACACCATCAGGATTTGTTGATTGTAGGAGGACTATTGATGAAAGCTGGCAGACTCTTTATTGCTGCTGACTTGCGAGAGGATATAGTGAAGAAGATACACAAGGGTCACGAAGTATGTGGTGCCCTGGTCTCGCAAACCAAAGAAAAAGGTGAGCAGTTTCATGAAATGCTCTTGCGAGAGTCGCAATACAGCTGAGCCACTGATGACAACAGAGCTTCCAAATAGGCCATGGCAGAGAATTAAAGCAGAGGCATGTGTATAGAAGTAGTAGATTACTTCTCACAATATATACTGTATATACTGTAAGCGGATGACCTGTCTTCAACCACCACAGCTTCAGTGAGGGTGTAACTGAAACTAATATTTGTAAGACATGGAGTGTCTTGTTACTGATAACAAACCTCAGTTCTTTGCTGAAGAATATGGAGAGTTTGCGAAAGACTATGATTTCACACATTACCTCCAGTTAAATTATTAATCCTTAAAAAGGGGGAGGATACTCATAAAGGACTTATGGTGTATAGAGTTACCCTGCTGGCACATAGATCTTTGCCAGCCCTACTGTTTATGGGATGAAATATATGAACACCATTAACAGTCAGGAGAAACTAAAATTAAAGCCAGGTCTAAAGAAATATCAGGATTAAAAACAGAAACAAGCACACTGGTCCAACAAAAGGCACTGAGCAAGAGATGTCTGGTTAGAAACAGGGGAGAAAGAATTGATAGAAGCAGAGCAGAAACACCAAAATCATATCATGTTGACTTCCCATCAAGAACAGTGAGAAGAAACCGATCACATATCAGAGATAATCCACTTTTGCATACATTCAGGAAGTCTGGGTGAATGGTTTAAACACCGTGCAGAATGGACCTGTGAGTGAGTCTTCTAGTAGTGTATGAAGCTGTGGTCTCACTAGGCAAAATAGTTATTGGACAGTTTGGGGACCCAGACAGTCTACTCTGATCACTGAAAGTAGTAGACTACTAAAATATGAATGAAGAAAAAGGAGAAATGTTAAGAGTTTGTCCACCTTGTTATTAATATGAGCATACACGGTTGAGATGACTCCATACATATTACAAAGTAGCTAAATATTGTATGCTGACTGCAAAATATGTAAGCAGTTTACGTTGAGTAGTTTTTTGCCTGGCAAGCCGTTGCATATTCTGTGGTCATATTCCAAGGTTTAGACTTGGAAGTTAAAACTAGCAGTGCTCTTGGCAGCACAATATTTCACTGAATTTTCATCAGTTACAGAATGTTGCATCTCCTCATTCCTCACATTTTTGCATATCATGTGGACAAAGATTTAAAAAAAAATGAAAGTGGGGAAAACTCAGTTTATAAAAATACCTATGTATTGCACATGTGAACATGGCCTGAGTTATCATGGTTACTACTAATGTTTGACGCTGGCACAATTATGACAGTAACTTCCTATGCATTAAATTATATTATTGGACACATTCCAATCAATTAGAATAAAGAATTTCAACAGACCACTGAGTAAACAAATTTCTTGCACACCTTCCAGCCATTCAGAATCAAGAATTTCAACAGAACTTATACCCCCGGTTTCAAAAACAAGGTTTAAGGCTAGTCTTGGATTAAATTGCATGTTTGAGCTGTCTCAACGGAAAATAACTTGCAGTGAGATGTCTTAAACTATGGCAGTGTCATTTTTTTATTTACAGTAATGTATTTTTCTAAGGCTGTTTTTATAAATGTGGCTTAAATAGCCTAATTTAACTAAGGTCTAGTCCTGGCTTAAGCTAAGCCCGGTTTGTGAAACTGGGACATAAAGTGGTTTAAAATCATAGGCATGTAGATTATTGGCTGATGTCATTTTAAAGGAATTTAGCTTCTAAACAAAATGAGATGAAATGAAAGAAATGAAATAAAATAAATGAGAAAAAAACATTATTATTTTGCTCAAAATTTATCCATGACTAAAACTCAAAAAAAAAAAAAAAATTCTGTCAGCTTAGTTCAACTATTTTTTTGAACAACAAAAAACATTTTAAGAGTTCAGACTTAGCTGATGATTGATTATAAAGCGTGTTTGGTATGCTGTTCCGGAAGAGAACCCTGAGCTCATAAGATCCTCGAGCCCGGGCTCCCTCTTGTTTGTAGGGCGAGAGGGAAGTTTGAGCTTAGGTAGGTCTTGAGAACTCCCCCCACCCACCTTTGTTAAGAGCTGATGGCAGATTATAATTTACTATGTAGCGATATACTGCTGATTAAGAGCTCGACTATAGTGCAAATTTAGATTGATTAATTCATTTATCCAGTAAAAAAGGTGTGACTTTCACAACAAATGTTAAAAACAAAATAAATAAAACTTCAATATAAAAACAAAACGATTAAGTTAGGACTGCACACATCCTACTTTTTTTGTACAGCACTATTTTATTTTCAAGTTTCCACAACATAATCTACCCTTTTTTGTTCCTTTTACTTTGGGATGAATTATTCCTATTTCAGGCTTGACATAAAAATAACTACAGAAGATGATGTTTAAATACCTTCCATCCAGTCATACTGAATGTTTTCCCTGCACTGCCGATAGTGATGGTTCTGTCCCACATTCCAGGAAGCGTTGCTGTTCAGGAATAAAAACACATAATCATCACATTATTATAAGATGAGATCCATTGATACAAAACATTAAGACACACCCCTGGTGAAATATCACATACCGATCTTCACATGCTTATGACCTTTATAAATCAGCCATTCATAAACCTCATCACTGAAGCACAGAGTGTCATGTTTGATGCAGAGATCTGCAATAGCTTGCAACTCACTTCTACTGAATATCTGAAAATGGAACAGAGTTTTAAAATAACAATTTGGCATTTCACATTTACACATTTGGTACATTTTATCCATAGAGACAGACACTGAATTGAAGGTACACATTTTAACAGTATTTGCTTTTCCTAAAGGAATCAAACCCACTTGGCATTGTTAGAGTCATTTTCTACCATTTGAGCTACAAGACTTGTAATTTATGTGAGCTTACTTTTCCAATAGGGTTATTAGGAGTGTTGATGATGATAGCCTTGGTTTTGGAGTTGAATTTACTAGCAAGTTCTTCCTGGTCCAGAACCCAGTCAGCACTACTTATACCAGTCGTTGCGGTCAACTTCTGTAAAACAGGGCAATCAAGTGTTATGATTCATGTAAATATGCTAACCACCGTTATTTTAACAATAGAGAAGGCTTGCCTACCAATCGCAAAGGTATTAAAACAGGTTTGGCACCTGCCATTTTCACCATATGTATGTAGCAGTCAAAAAAAGGTTCTATAATAATAACCTGAAAAGGATAAAACAAGGAATTGAGAATACATAAGTGCAATTATATGTTAAAACATTACATATAAGTGCTAAACATGTTTTCACCTCATCTCCCTCCTCAACCAGAGCCTGCATAGCGCTGAACAAAGATCCATATGCACCTACTGTGACCAAGATTTCTTTAAAAGGGTCAAGCTGACGATCATAGACTTTTCCATACACTCTTGACAGAGCTTTAACCAGTGTCGGGTGGCCCTGGAAACAAATTTTTATGTCAGCAAACAATACAACTGGCAAGATATTTTAATTTGTATTCTATAAACCGTAAATACTATTGAATTTCATGTCTTTAGAACTTACTTTTAGATATGAATATATCTTCCATTAAGTACTAGCGCATATGCTTAATACATATCATAATAAATAAGGAAATGAATGGTTATTCTATAGTTACTAGTGTTTCTTTAAAAAACGTATGTCTTTTGTAAAATGACTACTTATTCATGAGTTACAGTACAAGTTCTTATTAATTAGATAATAGTACTCATTCCAGTATTTGTATTTTGTATTTTATAAGCAGTGCGCTTATAATATGCTGAATATGAATACATGAGAGAGACTAAAACTCTGGCAACACTTTAAAAAATAATGGTCCATTATTCATGTTAGTCAATGCGTTTAGTAACATGAACGAGCCATTACCAATACGTTTATTGCATTAAGTGTTTGAAACAACAAAGTTGAGAACAAAGTTGTTAGTTACATGTTAATTCAGTGAAACACAACATTAAACACAAATTTATATTTTAATAGTGCATTAGTAAATGTTGTACTATGATTAAAAATGCTGTAGAAGATTGTTCACACTTAGTTCACATTAGTAAACATTGTTCCTTGTGTTTTCATTGTAACCAATTCATTTAAATTTTTTTATAAATAATTATTTCCTATAGTGACTAGTATCTTTAAAATAATACAAGTAAGCATTCATTAAATTCTAGAGCATAAATGCTTGATACTTATTACTTAGTGCCTGTCAATATATGCTAATAGATATTCATTAGGTGTATTTAACAACTTATCTTACCAGTCAGTTCTGCTTTTTTAATCATAATATGATTAGTTTGAGGCGATGCGGTGGCGCAGTAGTTAGTGCTGTCACCTCACAGCAAAAAGGTCTCTGGTTCGAGCCTCTGCTGGGTCAGTTGGTGTTTCTGTGTGGAGATTGCATGTTCTCCCCGCGTTTGCGTGGGTTTCCTCCGGGTGCTCCGGTTTCCCCCACAGTCCAAAGACATGCGGTACAGGTGAATTGGGTAGGCTAAATTGTCCGTATGAGTGTGAATGAGTGTGTATGGATGTTTCCCAGATGGGTTGCAGCTGGAAGGGCATCCGCTGCGTAAAAAACATGTGCTGGATAAGTTGACGGTTTATTCCGCTGTGGCGACCCAAGATTAATAAAGGGACTAAGCTGAAAAGAAAATGAATGAATGAATGATTAGTTTGAATGGTCACAGCAGAGTTTAATTAAATGTTATTAGTAAAATGACAAATCCTAATAGTAACATTCATTCATTCATTCATTTCATCCGCTTTTCCAGGGCCGGGACCAGGGGGCAGCAGTCTTAGGAGAGAACCCCAGACTTCCTTCTCTCCAGACACTTCCCCCAGCTCCTCCATGGGATCTCGAGACGTTCCCAGGCCAGCCGAAAGACATAGTCCCTCCAGCATGTCCTGGGTCTTCCCGATGCCTCCTCCCGGTGGGACATGCCTGGAACACCTCCCAGGAGGCATCTGAAACAGATGCCCGAGCCACCTCAGCTGACTTCTCTCAATGTGGAGGAGCAGCAGCTCTACTCCGAGCTCCTCCCGGGTGACAGAGCTCCTCACCCTCTCTATAAGGGTGCGCTTTGCCACCCTGCGAAGGAAACTTATTTCGGTTGCTTGTATCTGAGAGCTTGTCTATTCGGTTATGACTCAGAGCTCATGACCATAGATGAGAGTAGGAACGTAGATTGACTGGAAAATTGAGAGCCTTGCCTTTTCCGCTCAGCTCCTTCTTTACCACAATGGACTGATACGTCGACCGCATTACTACTGCCGCTGCACCAATCCACCTGTCAATCTAACGTTCCATCCTTCCCTCACTCGTGAACAAAACCTCAAGATACTTATACTCCTCCACCTGGGGTAAGGACTTTCCTCCAACCTGGAGATGGCAAACTGAAAATGTTAATAGTAACATTATAATTAAAAGTAGTATCTAATAAATGTGTACTTATATCTATTAAATAGATACTAGTAGCTATTCAATAAGTGCAAGCATCTAATAAGAACTAGTATTTATTGAATACTAGTAGAATAAATACTCTTATCTTATAATTATGAACTGGGATCTATTTAAAAGGTGAGCACCTAATAAGTAAGCATATACATTTCATACATTCTGTGTGCATAATTTAGCTAGAACTAGACCAGTATTTTACACTAAAATAAGCACTAATGTTTATAGAAAACACTAGTCAGTGATTAAGTAAAAAGTGCCTAATGGTATCTAAAAAATGGCAAATCTCAGTAAATCTCATACTATATAAGATGATTATGATGTATAGGCAGAACATACAAAGCTGCGTGTGTACTGGTTCAGCCGGTCTACCATTGCAGCCTGGGCAAGTCCCTCTTTCACATAAGAAGGAGGAGGAAGGTCTGGGTAACCTCGTCCAAGATTGACAATTGAAGAGTCTGTTGCCACTGATGTGAAGGTCACCCTGAACAACACAAGAGACATTAATCAAACAATTAACTTATGTATGTGAGTAAGTGTTAGCAAAAATTCTCTATACTTACCATACATTCTTGTCCAGACCTTCTATCCTCTTAGCATTTTTGTGTTTTATGGATGACATCTTACACCTACTAAAAAAAATAAAAGAACAAAATAAATAAATGTCAAGATAAATTGATAATTCAGCAAAACATGCACTCACTTGGGAGGAGAAATGTCTAAAGCTATTAATCTGTAATACGTGTGAGACAGAACTGAAAATGTAATAAAGATGAATAGGATCCATATATGTCATTCACTGTGGTCATAGACAAACTCCTTTGAGTTCATTGGTTCCACTATTTACAGTAGGCCTAGCCTACATTATGTCTGTGCAGTGGTGAAAAAAAAATAAGATGGCCAAATGAGAACATTTCTTTCATAAACTTTAGCAAATCAACATGTCAAAAAGAATAAAACTAAACTCTGCAAACAGATTAAATATAGATTGGAGAAAATAGAGCTCTTTTATTATGACAGATGTCAGCCCACTTTGTTTTTTCAGGTCATTGCGTCTGCATGTGCAGTGTAATTGCATAGGCTACATCAGAGGAACTTTAAAAGTTGATAACCTGGTCATTAAAAAAATCGGATACAGTTACATAACTGAAATTGACCATCAAGATCTGCAGTAAACAAGTAGAGTAAAAAGTTGAGTAAAAAAAAATAAATGAAATGGACCAAAACATATAATAATATGCGAGTAGACTAAACATGTCACTCATTGATCAGAGTTCCAAGGTTTATTTTCCACGATTCCACTTCTGTCTTATTTAGACATATTTACATTGCATGGTTAAATATGTATACAGTAATGATAGCTAAGCAAACCATTCAAACGGGCTCTGTGTCATTTGCCCTGCAACACTTTCAGTTTAGAATGGTATAGTGGATTTTTGTTTGTTTTGTTTTGATTTTACATTATAACAACAACACCAACAACATTATGAACAACACCAACATCTGTCAAAATGACTAACATAATTTGTGGAAAATGTCTGATAATCTTTCGTTTGGTCACACAAACATTCCCTCTAAAAAATCCGTTTTTTTTTTTAAATATAGCTGCATGCTGACATAAATGATACGTAACAATATGTAACAACCAAAACACTTACATCATGCAACTGTCCTCTTGTGATGTTTAAATGCTTCTCCTGAAACTAACTGGTCGGTTTTCACTGATTATATACCTGTCTTGTAGCTGACTATTGAACACGCCTTGCTATTTATGTTTACAAGCAATAGAAACGCCCACACGCAAGAACAAATGACTGTAAAAAATGAGGTCACATGATAAACACGAGAAAACAGTGAAACTAAACACAGCCAAAATAAATCAGAACACTTACATGCAACTGTCCTCTTCTGATACTTCAATGCTTCTTTAAATAAAACCATTTGTTTTGAAAAATACAGCAAATTGGGCTAACAAAAGCTATACTATTACTACATAATTTTCATTTTTAATTTGTTAATGTTATCAGATTACTGTACATATCGTCAGCTTAGAATTATAAGGTTCTATCTGACATTTTTGTCAAAATTGAGGTATTGACATATTCTTATTAAATGACAACTTATTTGCATTATGGGATGTTTTTTTATAAGTTGTTTACATTTTAAGACTTTTTATTTAAAAAAACAAATGTTACACACATACTGTTTCCTATATGGAATGCAAAAACTTTGAAGCTCAATATCTCAAAATCATTCAGAACACAGATAGAACCTTATAATTCCAAGGTGACGATATAGATTTAAAAAAAAATCACATTGTGCACATAATACAACAGTTAATATCAAATTGTTATTATTATCACTATTATGATTTTCATCATCTTTTGACATGAGGCCAGTGAATGGCCTAAACATGTCTAAATTATTATATGATCAAAAAAAGCTTTTTTTTTTCAATGCTGTCTTTTTGTTGTGTGTTTATTTTGCCATTGAGAGCAGGGCTTGACATTAACATTATTTTTTGATCACCAGCCACTGTAGCTAGTAGATTTCCAACATTACTAGCCACTCGCCATTTTCACTAGCCACACTTTTCTTGTTAGGAAAATATATTTTATAAATTTGACTTTGACATGCTAAAATGACTTGATTTAGATGTTGTGTTATGTCCACATGCCTCACATTCTCATTCATTTAACTTCTTGTGTGTATTGTGTATTAGCTTGCTCAGTGTGCATACAATCAGTTTTTATATCACATAACTTTTCAGGGCTCAAAATTAAGGATTTACCAAATTTATCTCTGACCACACCAAATAAGTATGTGTCAAAACAAAGAACATATAGCTGTGTAGGTGCGCTTTTTAATTCAACAAAAAAAGGATTTATTGTCATGTATCTAAAATATGCACAGTAATCTGTCCTGGCTAAAAGTCCCTGATCACCAGTTAACACATAAACGGGGAGTAATCTCCCATTAAAGCAATGCTATTGTAAAAAATGATAATTAAACCATATTAACAAAAATATCTGTAAGCAAAAGAAAGCAGGTGAAACATACCGTGTTTGATAATGAAAGGATGATCACGTGCACACGGTTAATATAGGCCTGTTGATAATCTGTTCAAAGAGTAATTCAAATAAAAGCAGTGACCGCTGCTGCTTCCAAAAGGATATGTGCATTTTTTTTTTTTTACATCCTGAGCTCTTGAAAGCAGCAGGAGTGCACGATCATCGCTCTTTGTCCAGTCTATTTCAAAGGGAACCGATCGCACCAGTTGCGCTTCCTCTAGGCACGGTTGCTTCGCACAAGTAAGCGGAAGCACGCACGGTTTTTAACAGTCGCGCGCATCACATCACCGGTGCGCGCGAGTGATCATCCTCTCATTCGGTATTTACCTGCTTTCTTTTGCTCGCGTAAACACAGTTATTTTTGTCAGTCGTGGTGCTTCTTGATTCTAAGATCACATTTGCACGAATATTGGGCCATGCTTATTGTCTAACCCTACTTTTAAGAAACCTACAATTTAGAAATGACTTCCAACCAGCCAATATGGCTAGTGGAGGTGTCTGTCTAACCCGCCACAGCAGAAATCTACCTGCATTTGGCGGGTTGGCGGATGTTAATGTAAAGGCTTGATTAAGAGATATAGGCTGCGTCCGAAACCGCCTACTTCCATACTATACAGTACGCTAAAATCAGTATGCGAGGCGAGTAGTATGTCCGAATTCATAGAATTCAAAAATCAGTATGCGAGAAGTACCCGGATGACTTACTACTTCCGGCGAGATTCTGAAGTGCGCATCCCATGCACGCTGCGCTATCCCATAATGCTCCGCGAGAGAATTCATGAATGGAAGTGAATCGACGCAACTGACGCAGGTAGGTCACGTGACCATGACAAAATGGCGGATGTAGTATGTCCGAATTCCATTCATACTTCTTACATTCATACTGTATAGAATGTACTTTTCTAATGGCCGAGTAGTACGTTTAAATTCAAATGCAGTACCTATTGAGTAGTAGGCGGTTTCGGACGCAGCCCTAGTATTTACTTACATACGCATACGTCTTTCGGATGAGACGTTAAACCGAGGTCCTGACTCTCTGTGGTCATTAAAAATCCCATGGCACTTCTCGTAAAAAGAGTAGGGGTGTAACCCCGGTGTCCTGGCCAAAGTCTCTCAATCGGCACTTACCCATCATGGCCTCCTAATAATCCCCATCTACTGAATTGGCTCTATCACTGTCTCTTCACTCCACCAATAGCTGGTGTGTGGTGAGCGCACTGGCGCCGTTGTCCTGTGGCTGCCGTCGCATCATCCAAGTGGATGCTACACACTGGTGGTGGTATGGAGAGACCCCCCTCATGATTGTGAAGCGCTTTGGGTGTATGGCCATACACAATAAATGCGCTATATAAAATACACATTACATTACATTACATTGCATAACCGTCACTCTCAGCAACGTGGACTGAATTTCTGGTTTGGAGAAGTTACATGCAAAAGGCAAAAACAAATCATTTCACATCATAAATGTGCACTACAAATTGTCTTTCGGTTTGAATAAATTAACAGTGAAAAATTTTTAGGAACTTAAGAAATTTTTTGTCATTACATATCTTACCTTTTATGACAATATGAAAACAGCAACCATGAACTGTGCATTTGTAGTGTTTCCAGTTATACAAAGTATTCCATTCATAAGTTTACAATATATTTAATAAATAATTCAGTGGAATGAATTAAGAATCGCTCATCTTCTTCTCAAATCCTCACATCTCTATCTAAGTTCGAGAAATCATCTTTGAATAGAGAAAGAATCACACTTTTGGGATTTAATTATGTATGGTTAAAGATCTTACACTTCTAATTTAGCTTTTTTCCCAATGTTCAAATCTTTGTTTGCTTACACTTAGCAGAATTCATGCAAAATGTCATGAGGAGTAGAAAAAAAGGTGGATTACATCTGTAATATGAAGTAAGTACTAGACTTGTATACTCAGTAATACTCACACTGCGTTCCATTTGGAAGGTTTCATGCCTATACCCTAATCCCTTTAGAGGATTGGCATAAGAATGAGCCCTTCCGAATTAAATGCAGTGTTTGACATGACACCAAACAATTTCCATACTCAAAGAATCATGGCCTGGTAAGTATGGTTCAACGGGATGCACGTGGCTCTGTGGTTAGCCCTGTTGCCTCACAGCAAGAAGGTCCAGGTTTGAGTCCCGGCTGGGCCAAGTGACATGTTTGTGTGGAATTTGCATGTTCTTCCCATGCACTTTGATTTGCTCCACAGTCCAAAGACATGCGGTATAGGTGAATCGAATAAACTAAATTTATCATAGTGAATGAATGTGTTTGTGAATGAGAGTGTTTGCGAGATTTACAGTGCTGAGTTGCGGCTGGGAGGGCATCAGCCGCATAAAACATATGCCAGAGTAAATGTTATCAAGCTTAATATATATATCGGTAATGCTTTCTTTTACAACCCCCAAAATACTGCGTAAGTACAGTGGAAAAAACCCCATACTTTTCTGTAGGTATAGTATAAATACAAAGAATGTATGTGTAGGTATAAGGGAACATAAGTAAGTATATTGTATGTACGGTGTACTTTTCTATAAATTGCAAAGAAACAAACCATAATATTTGGGTAATAAAGGAGTAACAACCAGATATGCAACACACAAAGCACAGCGTAAGTATATTGTATTTACGGTGTACTTTTCTATACATTGCCAAGAAACAAACCATAATGTTTGGGTAATAAGGGGGTAACAACAAGATATTCAACTACCAAAGAACCACGTAAGTATATTGAATTTACAGTGTACTTTTCTTTAAGTATTGTATACATATAAAGAATTATGCAAGTGTGGTGACAACCTAATGCAACCTGCAAACACCTATGTAAGTACATTAATAATAGTACCCTTATTCAGTGCTTGGATTTTATATGGGGTGTTTGGTAAATAAAAAGTTTACAACCTGTGAAATTATGAAACTTTATTGGATACAATAATGCCAGATGGTGCAGATATTTTTTTATATCACATGTTTGTTAACTCGCAGGATGTTAACAGGTGCCAATCATACGTGCCTACAGATGTATTTTAAAAGATAGATAGCTTATTGCTTGTCACAGTTGGACACTCATGCCAAACCAGTGCTAATGGTCATTGCCTCTCTCCTGGATCTGCATTATAAACGTCTTTCTTTCTTTGCATAAGTGGAGAAAGAGCGTCAGGGTTTTTTTTCCCTCAGAGCGCACTATGGCACCGCTCATAAATGGTTTTAATCATTTAGTGTACAATTTCTCAATTCCAAGAACACAGAGAACAGACTCGCATTCTCGTGGAGACAAAAAACGAGCTCAGGAGACTGCGAGAACAGAAAACGCGTCCTCTAAAAAATGAGATGCTGCGTTTTTCCTGATGGTCACATGACCTTCAGGTATTTTTAACGGAAAATTATTTAAACATTTCAGCATTCATACAACGATTTATTGTTTTTCCCCCTTTTCAATATACATGTAAATAACATGCAAAAAACTCTACAATTATACTTTGCACAATACAAATAAAACTGATTTTATTACAAATTTCAGCAAATAAACACCCTTAATGTGTTTTGCCTTTATTAAGATTGTCATGTTAATATTTACTTTCATCATCTACTACTGAGATAAAAAAGTTTTATATCAGAACTTTAAGAATAAACAGGTATAAAATGCTGCACTGCCCACCTCCGTTATTCAAAATCAGCCACAATGATGTCTGGGACTTCTCAAGCGAGTTTTGCGCTCAAGTCTGCATCGATCCACAACAAGTGGAACTCATGATAATTATTAACATACAGCGGGATTAGTAGATTATTAGGACAGGTGTGTCTTTCCTGGCATTAGTAGTGGGAAAAACCATGGCAAATGTGAGAACTTTCCTGGTTCCACTCTTTGTAAAGTTCACTATAATTGTCTAGGTCTTTCTTTTTCTTTCTTTCTTTACATTGTAGTAAGTTTGCATGCATGTTGATGAAATGCATAGAATGTCTCTGGGCCAGTTGGTTTGCATGCCACTATCCAATGATTCACTCACAAAAGCTCAGGAAGTTTGTCACATCCCTAGATAAGGTTCTTTTGAATATCCTAAATCTCAGTAGTAATAAGACAAGGAATACCTTTTGTCATTGCTGGATTTTTGTTGTATTTGTAATACAATTATAAATTAAAAAAAATACAATAGGGCTTCAGCACAATTTGCTTGAACCCCCAAAAATATTAAATATTTAAATGAACTTGGGTAAAATATGGACTAACACTAAATTGTGTTAAATTTGGTCCTATTCATTTAATTTAAATTAATTAAGCCAGCAGTTGGTTTAGTTCGTATTGCACCCAGAATTACACCCAAAAACAATGTTCCTCAAAGAAAGATAGGAAGACATTTGGATATTTCACTTTCAACAGTGCATAACATAATTAAAGGGAATCTGAAGAAATTTTAGTGCATAAAGGACAATGGTGCATGCCTAAGCTAAACAACTGTGATCTTCAAAGCCTCAAGAATCATCATTCATCTGTAAGCGATATCACCAAATGGGCTTAGGACCATCAGGACTACTTTGGCAAACCTTTGTCAAGTACCACTGTACATAGTTACCCAGTGATGGGTTGCGGCTGGAAGGGCATCCGCTGCATAAAACATATGCTGGAAAAGTTAGGGGTTCATTCCGCTGTGGCGACCCCGGATTAATAAAGGGACTAAGCCGAAAATAAAATAAATGAATAATAATACATGTTCAGTGAAGTGGATTTGTGAATTAAGTGTTTGTTGTCTTCAAAGTTTTCAGATGGTTGGGATCATCTGTTCAAATCCTCGTAGGGTGGGCATCATGTCTTCGCAGGTCCTGGATCTGATCGAGTCACACTCCACAATCTAGAGGCCTCAGGATGGGCATCCCAAAGTGGAAACAGAGAACGAAGAAAAGTTAGTGTATAGCTGCTGTTCATAATTAGTTTGAACAAAAAATATTACTATATTTTGAAATAATACATTTGAAGACTTGAATTTAAGTGTATTCTAGAGTTATGTGATGCATTGTGTATATGCTTTACTAAAAAGAGGGGATTTAGTCTAGTTTTAAACTGAGAAAGTGTGTGTGAGCCTCTGACATTATCAGGTAGACTATTCCAGAGTTCAAAAAAGCGGGTAACATTCTAGAAAGACAGAAGGTTGGTTAGTTAAACAGGAGCTAGTCTATTTAGACTTATGGGTAAGAAGCAATATTTTAAAATCAATACAGAACTTAACAGGCAGTCAGTGTAAGGAAGATAAAAAAATTGGGGTAATATGATTGTATTTCTCTGACCTGGTAAGAAATCTGGCAGCTGCATTTTGCACTGTCTGAATAAACTGAAGTTTATTATTAATGGATGCTGGGCAACCAGTGAACGGAGCATTGTGAACTAGCTTTTCTGCATCTAAGATAGATAGCATGCTTCTTCTTAGCTTAACAATATTTCTGAAAGAAGGCTGTTTTCGTGACATGGGAAATATCATTTTCAAAAATTAAGTTGCTGTCTTATATAACACCCAGATTTTGTTACAGTAGAACTAATACTCTAACATTGCATCCCATTAATTGGATGTTCAGTTGTGAGATCTGCTTTGTACAGGATTTTGGCCCAATAAGTAATACTTCTGTTTTGTCTGAATTTAATAGAAGAAATTTGTTGGGCATCCAGTCTTTTTCATATTCAATACACTCAATATATTCAATACAATTGTGTATCATCTACATAGTAGTGAAAGCTGACCCCGTACCTTCTAATAATGTCTCCCAGTGGTAGCATGTATATTGTGAATAGCAAAGAACCTAAAACTGATCCTTGAGGCACCCCATTCTTTACTGGCCTGACTTATGAAAGTTGTCAATTTATATTTATATTTAACTGCTAACTGTCAGTTAAGTATGACACACCATAAAGCCTGTCCCTGACATCTATGAAGATATCATGATCTATAGTGTCGAATGCAGGACTGAGGTCAAGTAAAATGGAACCTCAGTCAGCAGCTAACAGTAAATTGTTGGTTATTAAGAAAAAAAATTACAAATAATTCAATCAAATGTTAAAATGGCTTGCCACATGAACCTGTCTATTCAAACCTGATAGTCTAGTTTTGATACTTACTGTTACATTGTATTTTGTGTCACAAAATGCAAACCAGTCTAGAAAATTTGTTTCCTGTCATGACTAGAATGTGTCAAATCCAGTTAAATCACTGAGCAGTTTTGATGTTTCAGTCACTTTACCTGAAAAAGCGAAAATGTATCACTCTGCGGATCTGACTGTTCCAGTGTGGGTGTGTGTGTCTTTTTTTAACAAGGTTAATGAGGGTTTCCCATGGAAAGATTAAGGATGTAAGTTTAAGTTAATATGTTTAAGCAGCTGTCTCTGCACACAAATATGTGAAATAGCCTACTCCGAGCTCAGTGTTATTTAATGCAAAATGGTGCATGAAACTGTGGGGACTCAACGATGCAGACACCAATAACTGAGTCGACACCTGTGATCAGAATTACCTTGATCGAGATACATTTTGGTCTCTGACCAAAATCAGAAGGTCAGGCCACATTTGTTGCAGTAGAGCAGGAAGCGGATGCCTTGCGGCTATGGACCCATGACTGGTTCATCATCATCAGTTAAGTGTCATTGGACCCACTATTTTGATCAAGTTAACTCAAGACGAACGGGTAACTGTTCACGAGAACACAATTTTCTTAACAAAGAGCTCGTGTTTGACCTCAGGAAATGGGGTTTTCCAGCCCCCATGCAAAACAGAGAATCAAAATTCTCTCTGAAATTTAAAACTATCACCAAACATTAAATTTCATCAGATCATCCTCAAAACGATGATAGCGGACTTTTAATGAAATGTAATGTTATTGCTCTTGTATGACACCTGAATCCTGTATATGTTAAGAATGCATTAATCATGGGGTAACCATTATGCTTTGAGTTATTACAAACTTACCATTATGTGTATGTTATTTGAGATGAATGAGTGAAATCCTTTCCCTTTCTTTCATTCCTTTTTAATTATAGATATGTAAAATGTATCATGTTCATATTAAAAATGTATGCTTAATGCTATATGTCTGAGCACCATGGCTCATGTGAGTAAGTCACGCCAAAGTACATGTGCTAACATCGGACTGTCACGCAGATCCACAGACAATGCCTTATTCATCCAGCTCTATTAGGGGCCGGAAACATTGGTGATAAAACCCATCTCCCCAAACATTCTTTAGGCGAGGGGCGAAAGGCAGCAAAGCAGCAGCAGCTGTTGAGAGTTGAGGACAACTCTTCTCCGGGTCCAGTCCAGCTGGACTTGGACATTAAGATGGGTTGAGACCAGTCTCAAACTTCCCCATCTTCCGTTTACTCTTCTTTCTTTCCTTTCCGGCGAGAGTCTAGTTAAGTTAAGTTGCGTCGCGAAACCCGTCAACACGACAACAGTTTGGCCGTCTCCAACTTAAACTACTGGACTTCACTTCAGCCTCAGAGACGTCACTTCAACGACCAAACGAACCACCAGCGAACTCAAATGGGAATCCAGCTCCACAGAAGGACTTTCCCACATCACTACGGAACGCAAGTACATCTCCAGATCCGTTGCTCTGCTAATCATGTTAAATAATAGATAACCCTGTCTAAGAAACAGTAAAGGTTGAATTGATTATTTGGTTCGCTTGGTTAGGTTTTACATCTTGAGGTTTTACATCACATCTCTCCTAAACTCTTCCTTTCTTTTATTCCTTGTCTGCAACCAGTATGAATGCGTGTGTGTGTATGTGTGTTTTTGTTAGTTTTGTTTGTAGTCAATAAAGTCTCTTTTGTATTGAAAGGAAAGTGACCTGTGTATACTTGTTAATTTAATGCCTTATACCTAGATCTTGTTACCCTGCTTAAATATTAAAGTGTTTTACTTTAGTTCAAATAGTAATATTCATTTTTGAGTCAACAGCCCTGTCTGTTCAAACAAGCGCTGGACGAGTCGTTTGTTCAGTTCAAGAGAGTCGATTCTTTTGGAGCCGCTTTAAGTTCTGTTATATTACCTTTGAGCTAATTTAAAGTTAACGCACTACATAATTGTGTATTACGTGTGCGAGGCTCTACAAAAGAATATTTTCAATCGAATATTTAAAACATGTTGTAATTGACTGACCAACTAAACTGAGCACTACAATATATTGGTCACACTTTACAATAAGGTTTCATTATTTAATGTATAGTTAATGTATTTACTAACATGAAGTAATAATTAAAAATGCTTGTACAGATTTATTTATGATAGTTCAACATTTACTAATGCATTATTAACATCCAAATTCATGCTTGTTAACATTAGTTAATGCACAGTAAGTTAACATGAACTAACAATAAATCACTGTATTTTCATTAACTAACATGAACAAATACTTTAATACACGTATTGTTCATTGTTTGTTCACAGTAAATGCATTAATTATGATTATTAGCTAATACAGCCTTATTGTAAAGTGTTATCAATATATCAAACAGCCAGTGATGATGATTAAATCTAACGATTGCCTTACTCATCAAAACTACTCAAATAGTTGGGCTATAATTTGTTCTTAAACTGGTAATGTTAACAACATCAGCATTACATGACAACATGTATATTTAGTGTGTATTAGCTTTACCTCCCTGTTTGGGAAAAAATATATATAAAAATCTGCTTTAAATTCTGTGTCGTAAGAAATACTTTATGCTAATAAAAAAAGGTCACCTCTTTAAACTTCCTACCTAGGTTCAAATTACAGATAACAAACTGGAGTGAGACACTCAACAGCAGTGTAAATGGGATTTGACAGTGAGTGACCAGATGTTATCTTAGAAAACTGTCACAGTAATAGTAGGCTACATGCTCTCACGGGAATAGTCAGAACATAGGACAGATTTACAGACAGGAAGAAAGCGAAGCTGCTGCTGCTTAAGAGAATCTTTTTATCTGTAGAAAGGAAGTGTTTGGAAATATACGAGAGATATAGGGTGTCACTGATAAAAAAAAAAAAAAACTTTAGGGAATAGGAAGTTAGACAATTCAGCCTTGACTCTTAGAATAATCCTGATTTCCTCTAGCCTTTAAACATATTTTAATGAACTAATGTATATTATGAAAAATACCACAGTACGCATTTTGGTTAATATTACAGTATAAACAGCAAAATTATGATGTAGTAGTTAAACAGATAACATGTTAGCAAATCTTCTTAAAGGGATAGTTAAAAAAAACACAAAACAATAAAAAAGAAAAACACAAAACAAGATTTTGAAGAAATTCATTGTCCTGTAATATAAAATTTATGCCACAATTAATGCCTCACACCATTACTGAATATTTTCAGGTTGAATGATGCCATCTTGAGGTTGACCAATGAAACTGACTATGAAAGTAGAAGTAGGACCATGCTCACAACAAAATGGTCTTCTAAAATCCCCCTTTTTTTTATAGAACCGAGGCTTCCTTCTAGCAACTCTCCCATATACAATGCACAGTATAAATGATTACACCACCTTTGAAAATAAGTGTTTTATTTTTTTTAAATTTTCAGTGAATATAATATTATATGTTTTATAAAATTAGGTTTATATAAAAGGTATATGTTTAGTTTTATTAAAAAGTTTAATCACCAAACATCATGTTATCGGCATCCACTTACAGGCAGAATCGCAAACTGTCACTTTGAATGTCCTCCGTTTTCTATTAATCCATGTTACCCAAAATATCAATGAAGTGGCTTCACTACAATTTGGTGATTGTCCTTGAGTGGCCTAGCCAGAGCCCCGATCTAAATCCTGTCCTATAAAAAACATCTCTGGAGAGATCTGAAAATGGCTGTATGCCGTCACTTCCCATCCAACCTGATAGAGCTTGAGAGGTACTGCCAAGAGGAATGGGTAAAAAATTCCAAAGACAGGTGTGCCAAGCTTGTGGCATCATATTCAAAAAGACTTGAGGCTGTAATTGCTGCCAAAAGTGATCAACAAAGTATTGAGCAAAGGCTGTGAATACTTATGTACATGTGATTTTTCAGTTTTTTGTTTTTTTTAAGCAATTTGCAACAAATTCATAAAATCTTTTTCACATTGTCATTATGGGGTATTGTGTGGATGCACTGTATACACACACACATTTTCTCAATATATATATACAGCACAGCATAGATGAGCCCTGTTTTGAAAAGAATTTGTTTTCCATTTCTCTGTGAATATAGCCAATTTTTGGTTCACGTAAACAAAACATTTTATTAAACAGTTACATCCATTAAAATAAGAGTTTGGTCAGCTAACATCAAATTTAAATTTGATTAAATGTCATTGGAAATAAAATGACAAAATACTAAATTCTAACTAAATATATATTTTTTTATGTTTCTCTTGATTTTCAATGTCTATTAACATTTTATTTAATATTTTTCCCAACATATTCATTTTGCCGTACTATTTTTTGGCCTGTTATCTTAAGTTTTTTGTTGTTGTTAGATTAGTTCAAGTTTAGTTTATTATTATTATTTTTTTTAGAAAATGTTAATTTAAAAGAAAGATCTTTAAGGGGTGTACCTATGCTGAGCACTGTTTGTATAGACAGTATATATCAGCCTGATCTCATGAGTTCAGTCGTACGAAAATGTACGATTTTAAAAAGGAGGCGTAGCACCTAACCCCACCCCTAACCCCAACCATCATTGGGTGATGAGCAAATCGTACTAAATAGTACGAATTAGATCATACAAATTCATACGAATTAGCCACTAAATCAAAAAGTTGCGAATTGCCGTGAGATTGCGTTGATTATATATATATATATATATATATATATATATATATATATATATATATATATATATATATATATATATATATATATATATATATATATTAGTGTTGGTGGTTTCATGGCTAAAGTTGACCAGTCTCGTGACTAATCTTCACATATTGCACATTCCGCCAGTAAGAATGAGGTTTAATTAGCAGAGTAATAGCACAGTTTTGCTCAAAATTTTGCAATGCATGTAACATTATCAGTGACATACCAGAGTTCAAATGGGGACAAATTGTTGGTGCGCTGGTGCATCTGTGACCAAGACAGAAAGTCTTTTTGATGTATCAAGAGCCACGGTATACAGGGTAATGTCAGCATACCACCAGAAAGGACAAACCACATCCAACAGGAGTAACTATGGATGCAAGAGGAAGCTGTCTGAATGTCAGGGTGCTACCACAAATTGTATCCAAAAAAAAAACATAATACAACAGTTGCTTACCTCATTGCAGAATTAAATGTGCACTTCAACTCTCCTGTTTCCACCAAAACTGTTCTTTGGGAGCTCCACAGAATCAATATACATGACCGGGCTGCTATAGCCAAACCTTTGGTCACTCGTGCCAATGCCAAACGTCGGTTTCAATTGTGGTGCAGCCAAAATATTGGGCTGTGGACAATGTGAAACATGTATTGTTCTCTGATGACTCCACCTTCATTGTCTTTGTCACATCCAGGAGAGTTATAGTGTGGAGAAGCCCCAAAGAAGCATACCACCCAGATTGTTGCATGCCCAGTGTGAAGCACGGTGGTGGATCAATGATGGTTTGGGCTGCAATACCATGGCATTCCTTAGGCCCAATACTTGTGCTAAATGGGTGCGTCACTGCCAAGGACTTCCAAACCCTTCTGGAGGACCATGTGCACTCAATGGTTCAAACATCCAGAAGGCGATGCCGTATATATATATATATATATATATATATATATATATATATATATATATATATATATATATATATATATATATATATATATATATATATATATATGCGTGATATATAGGTATATATAGGTGATAATGCACCAATACACACAGCAAGACTGGTGGTTTGATGAACATAGAAGTGAAGTTGAACATCTTCCATTGCCTGCACAGTCACCAGATCTAAATATTATTGAACGCCTTTGGGGTGTTTTGGAGGAGCGAGTCAGGAAATGTTTTCCTCCACCTGCATCAAAAAGTGGCCTGGCCACTATTCTGCAAAAAATGTCTCAAAATCCCTCTGGCCACTGTGCAGGTCATTCCCAAGATGAATTGATGCTGTATTGGCCACAAAGGCAGGTCCTACACCATACAAATGAATTTGTAATGAAACCAGGCGTTTTAGTTTCATTGTCAAACCCTCTAACCCCTGTAAGTGTCTGTACTGCCACATTTGGTCAATTCATCTTGCCCTGGCTGAATGAAAGCAATAATCAATTAATCACAAAGGGAGGATTTTATTTATTTCAAAATGAGTACAGATTATAATTCCTCCAGACATTAAAAATGACTCTTTCAGCAAACTGTAATTGTAAACTTGAGCCACAGTTTAGGTCAACAACATAACTTAATAAAAATGTTGCAAATCTGAGCAGTCTGTAGCGTACTGTATTACAGCATTATCAGCCTTTGTTCCAGTTCTTCAGAATAGCCTCTGCTGCATCCAAAGTGCTTTCTTGCTGTAATGAAAAAAACAACAAAATAAATCAAATTATCTTCGAAACATCCCGACAATTTTAAACTAAAAATATGAAATGGCTAAATTTAGTTTTTAGATTCAATAATCTTGCGTATTTCTTGTAAACCTCAAGTTAACCCATTCTTTACCTTGATAAAACACAAGCGAATGTATTTCTCAAACTGCTTTACAGAATCTTCTCCCACAAAAGCTGTTACAGGAATTGCAGCCAATTTCTAAACAAAAAAAATGAATAAAATAATAAATGAATGTACATTCTACTATGGTTTGTTTTGTTAATTATTCTTAAAATTAGAAAAGAGCCTACCTTCTCTTTTATCATCCACTTGACAAACTTGTAGTCATACGGTTCATCATCTCCCATATGTGTCAGATCCTGATCTACATTCAGTACACAAGACAGAACAACACTAATCAGACAAATCTCCCCTCAGCCAATGTCACTTTTGCCCCAGTAAATGTAATTTCCCTAACACACATCACTTTAGGGCACTTACTGAGCGCTGTGACATCTACTATCATGAAGTATCCTCCTTCAGGAACCACTGGAGTCATGCCGGTCTGAGCCAACATGGCAGCCATGCGGTCTCTTTTACCTTCCAGTTCTAAAGCCAGAGAGGAGAAGTAGCATTCTGGCTGACCCATCAGCTCATAGTCCCGAAGAAGACCCTGGCCAACAGCCTCCTGTTGTGCAGAAACACCTTGTATAGAAAATGGATTGTATACAACCACAACCATAAAATATCACACACAGAACTTGCCTGTAATGGTGTTGGACATGTATACAGACTGTTCTGCATGACGGTCTGCAGGTGTTTGATCAGGTGTTCAGGTCCAATGGACCAGCCCAACTGCAAAAATGAGATGAATAGAGAATATGGAAAGTATAATTAACTTTGAAGTGTTTCGCTAAATATTTGTATAATTTTTATTATTATATTTGTATATATTATTATAAGTTATCTATTAATGTATTCATTAAGTATTTATTAAGTTGTTGTTGTTACTTGAAAATACTGCCATTTATTTTCCATCATTCTGTATTGTACATGGAGCCTACCAGCCAATCAGAAATCAAGAATTTTAAAAGAAAAAAGAAAAAAGCACATATATGCAAATATTAAAGTGAAATTATTCTAGTAAAAATAAGTGTGACTGCCACATGGCAATGTTAATAACAAAATTAAATGAAAAATGAGTTTGAGAAACTAAATGATTAAGTTGAGAATGCACACATCCTAATAAGCATGTATTCTACTATTTACTATACAGTATATTAACACGTGTATGTGTCTGTCTTAATACTATTAAAGAGCCCCTATTCATGGTCATATAATATGCATTTATTTTTACCTAATTATCCCAGCGACTCCCATATGAATCGTTAAGCGATTTATTTGTTCTCAAACCCCTGCTTAGCGCGAAGCTAATCTGCGCTGATTGGACCGATGACAGTCTGTTGCGATTGGTCGACAGCGTTCAGCGCGAGACAGTAAAATGCCCAGCGTGGTTTATCAAGCCCCCAGGTCGCCAACATTGGATCGCAGCGGACGCCCAAAACACGCTTTAAAGTAAACTTACTAACACCACAGTAAACAGTACCCGGTTCTCAACAGTATTATTCAGACACCTCAGCGCCGAAAGCAGTGCATTTAAACACCAGCATTGCTCTCAAGTATGACACACATTCAGATTAATCCACACAGCAGCAAACACTGAACTATTCTGAACCTTGACCGCTGCACGTGTGCAGGATTAGCTAACAGTGGCCATAGCAACGACAAACGTTAGTGAAACAAAGCAGCAAGAGTCGCGTTTTTAACGTGGCATTAGACGCGATATGAGAATAAAAAGAGTTAACCGGATACAGTATATGCAGTAACTAGTAACAAAACATGTAGATCATTTCTATTTGCAATCATTGCTCTGGCACCTCGTCCGTGAACTGCTATATTTTCTTAAGGCTTACCTGTACTCTGCTATTCCAAACGATCACATACCCAGCCGGGAGGTTGTAGCATCCTCTGTCCTCTGACAAGCTATCTCTGCTCCCTTCACAAGCCCAAAGCCCAGCGTGCAGCAGCCTGCCGGTGTACCTAATATTTTGTCCTTATTTTGCCCGCACCCCTGGTGTATTGTCTGTCCATTACAAGATGGAGGAAGAAACTTAATGCATGAGCTGTGTAGTGATAGATCGCCCATTGTAAGTGTACAGATTTCTGAACGACTCATTTCCCCTCACACTTCCAATAATATCCAGGTAAGCACAGCGTCTTCGTGAGCGTCCTGCTGCTGTGTTAGTGGGCGGGATCGCAGGTTTGAATTTTGCTGGGTCTGCGCGCGCAACCATTATGTTTTGTAACGACGTAACGCCGAAACGGCTGATGACTCGTTATCAAGACGATTCGTTTAAACCACTATGAGTTGACTCTTTTATAGATGAATCAATAGTTTTAAAAACTGTCAACTTTCAGATTTAAGCTTTAGCTGGATATTTCACTTCACTAAGAGCTGTGTTACACACTACATGGAAGGTGATTTTCAAAAACCCATAATAGGGGCTCTTTCATAAAACATAATACTGCAAAGAATATGATTAATTATTCTTGAATATTATTATAATAATTAAGAACTAGCTAATACCATTTTTAATATAATAGCGTATATAGGTTAAATATTCTTATTCTATGTGGACATGAAGGTAACTAAAGAAAATGTTTAAATACCTTCCATCCAGTCACGCTGAATGTTTTCCCTGCACTGCCAACAGTGATGGTTCTGTCCCACATTCCAGGAAGGGTTGCTGTTCAGAAACATTTTTAAATGTGATGTAATCCATTAACACAAAAACATTAAGATGCACCAATGGATAAATATCACATACCTATCTTTACATGCTCATAACCTTTATATATGAGCCATTCATAAACCTCATCACTGAAGCACAGAGTGTCATGTTTGATGCAGAGATCTGCAATAGCTTGCAACTCACTCGTACTGAATATCTAAAATTGAACAGAGTTTTAGAATAACAATTTGGCATTTCACATTTGGCAGATGCTTTTATCCAGAGTGGGATACATTGAAATAATGTACTGTACATGCATTATTACGTATTACCCACAACCTTGGTATTTGTAGGACACATAATTTATGTGAGCTTACTTTTCCAATAGGGTTATTAGGAGTGTTGATGATGATAGCCTTGGTTTTGGAGTTGAATTTACTAGCAAGTTCTTCCTGGTCCAGAACCCAGTCAGCACTACTTATACCAGTCGTCGAAGTTGACTTCTACAGAACAGGGCAATCAAGTGTTATGATTCATGTAAATATACAAAACACTATTATTTTTAAAATAGAGAAGGCTTGCCTACCAATCGCAAAGGTATTAAAACAGGTTTGGCACCTGCCATTTTCACCATAGGTACATAGCAATCAAAAAAAGGTTCTATAATAATAACCTGAAATGGAGAAAACAAGGAATAGAGGATGCATAAATCATAACATATTGCAATTATGTGTTAAAACATTATATATAACTGTTAAACACGTTTTTACCTCATCTCCCTCCTCAACCAGAGCCTGCATAGTGCTGAACAAAGATCCATATCCACCTACTGTTACCAGAATTTCTTTAAAAGGGTCAAGCTGACGATCATAGACTTTTCCATACACTTTTGACAGAGCTTTAACCAGTGTCGGGTGGCCCTGAAAACAGAAATGTACCTGTTTACATTTTTTTAACAAACAATGCATATGGCAAGCCATTTAAATACTTATGATATACAACATACTTATATCCATTTCCATGCTACTAGTATTTATTCTTTAAATACTAGTGTCTTTAATACTTATTCATTTCATACTGTTTCTTATTTATTGCATACTAGTTCTTATTTATTAATAGCCTTTATTGCAATAGTGACTAGTATTCCATTAAACTTAAGAAGTTAAAAGTGACTTTTACACCAAATATATCTTGAACTTAACAGATAGGTTTCATGCAAATATACATAAGAGAAAGAGTTTAGGCAGTGTTTCACAGTTTTGGTGTTTCTGATGTTATTTAATCAAATTAGTTATATGAAAAATAACAAGACCTTGATTTATCGTTAGCAATTATTAATAACTAAATCCTTACTTAAAACGATACTGCCTACAATAATTTTCCACCAACAGTCAAACTATGTAACTACACTGTAACTATGTGTACACCTTTTTTACTGTATACTTGTCTATCTGTGCATGTGTGTAATGTGTGTTTTTCTTAACGTATTTACTGTCCTTCACATATCTATTGTGCTCGTATTACTGTCAACATTGCTAATAGTATATTGTTTTGTGGAGTATGTTGTTGTATTTTGCACTGTCTGTATTTTGCACCTAAGCTTTACACTCATCATACTACATGTGCAACAGCTGATGTGATAATAAAAGTGATTTGATAATCTCCAAATAAGGCAGTACCTCTTGTTGTGGGTATCAGGAATATTATATGTGCATTTTTATCTATTGACTGCTAGCAATCAATTAAACTAGTCTTTATGATATTGTCAAAAAATAAAAATAATAAGCATGAAATTAAACATATAGGGCTGCACGGTGGCGCAGTGGGTAGCACGTTCGCCTCACAGCAAGAAAGTTGCTAGTTTGAGCCTCAGCTGGGTCAGTTGGCGTTTCTGTGGGGAGTTTGCATGTTCTCCCCGTGATCGCGTGGGTTTCCTCTGAGTGCTCCGGTTTCCCCCACAAGTCCAAAGACATGTGGTATAGGTGAACTGGGTAGGCTAAATTGTCCGTAGCGTATGTGTGTGAATGAGTGTGTATGGGTGTTTCCCAGTGATGGGTTGCAGCTGGAAGGGCAGGGTTCATTCATAAGTTGCCAGTTTATTCTGCTGTGGTGACCACTGATTAATAAAGGGACTAAGCTGAAAAGAAAATGAATGAATGAATTAAACATTAATTCCTAGCAAAAATAAGCCATCTGCACAAACAGTTATGCCAATCAATTTCTTTCAGTATATCAATGTATGTGAAACACTTACTGAATGGTTAAAAGGTATGCATGTTTATGTAATGATCTGTCTGTATGAATAAATCTCCAAATACATTCTCACTAATTCCTTATGGGGTTGAAAATATCTCCACTTGAACAGACAGTAGAAATATTCTATTTTTATGTAGAAAAAAAGAAAAGTAAGAAACGTTTATCTAAAAACAGCGTGAAATTAAATACTAGTAATGCAGTTTATAGATTAAATGTTTCTTCTATGTGTTTGCCTTATGTATTTATTTACAGGATGGTAAGGAAGTGTAGACAGAACATACAAAGCCACGTGTGTACTGGTTCAGCCGGTCTACCATTGCAGCTTGAGCAAGACCCTCTTTCACATATGAAGGAGGAGGAATGTCTGGGTAACCCTGTCCAAGATTGACAATAGAAGGGTCTGCAGCCACTGATGTGAAAGCCACCCTGAACAACACAGGAAACAATAATATCATAATCAGAATGAGCTTTATTTGCTGATAAAGACGTTTTTGGGGGTTTACAGGAGCTCAGAGTGCATGCATACATATCAACATAAGAGGACAGAAGGACATTTAAATAAGTGGAAAACAATTTAACAATGCAAATTACATACACGTCTAGAAATGTGCAAAATAGGGTTTATATGAAATATAAATATGGTTTATGTGGAACTATTAAGTGAAATATAACATTTAAGTCTGTGAGAAAGTGTTAGCAAATCCTCAATTCTTACCACACATTCTTGTCCAGGCCTTCTATCCTCCTCGCGTTTTTGTGTTTTATGGATGCCATGTTGGGCTAAAATGGTGAAAGAACAAAATGAATGAATGTCAAGGAGAAATTCATAATTCAGCAAAACTTGCACTCACTTGGCAGGAGGAGAAACTTCTACATCTATTAGTCTGTAATAAGCGTGGAACAGAACTGACAATGCGAAGCAGATGAATAGGATGCATAGCTATCTGGCGAAATAAGTTAAAATCGTATTAAAAGAAAGTCATTGCTCACTTCAAAACATTGCGGTCTCAGACATATTACACCTTTCAGTTCATTGGCTCCAGTACAGTAAATGTGTTTTGTGTTTAACGGGAGCAGATTCTGCGTGACGCAAGCATCCCACGCCTCTTCAACGGACCAATCTCCTCCTCCTTTATTTAAATGTAAGTCACCTTGGTCTTCCGGGACTCTCCATTGAATGATAGCAAAGCTGTTAAAAGTTTATGAATTGTCTATTTTCGTAGATAGTGATGCAAAATCATTTTCGCGAATCAGCTTCTCAGACTGTTTTTAAAAAAACGTGACTTTTTCTTTACCATTCTCCAGCGTAGAATAGTTTACTTAGTACAGCATAATTTCTGTTTATTTAAATATTCTAATATATATTTTTATGTTTAAATATATATATATATATATATATATATATATATATATATATATATATATATATATATATATATATATATATATATATATTAACGGTCGTATATATATATATATATATATATATATATATATATATATATATATATATATATATATATATATATATATATATATATAAACACACACACACACACACGACCGTTAATATGTGGCGTGTTATTAAAATATTGACTTTAAAGGCCACCATAAAGCAACAGACAATGTATAGTCAAAACAAAGCAAATTCTGCTCGCAGAAACAATTTGACTCACTTTTCTCTCGCTTGAAGCTCTTGCAGGAAAGTCTCGGGCAGTAAGTTTATATTTCTAGGGTTACATTAATTATTCACAGAGGCTTCCAACCAGCACATCTAGACAATGTTTTACTTTTCGCATATGTCGCTGAATGTACAGTAAATGAAAAGTTTTCTTGGAAAATTAAATGAGACCGAATGCATCTTTCGTCAACAAGGACTTTTACACGGCAGGTGGCGCTGTAGGTTAACCACTTGTAACACAGGTTCAAATTAGATAAACATTAGGAATTTTAGGAATACAACTTTCATATTAGACAAAAACATACGTTTTATATATATAGAAATACAAAAAAAATTAATTCGTTTAAATATATTTAAACACTGCGGCAAAATTTAACCAATGAAATTATCTAATTTCACTGCAGATGTGAATCAGCCAATCAGATGTTTCAGCGATTGAACTCCGAATTTGAAATTGAGAACTAAGGAGGGAGAAATTGTTGCAAAAGGGAATTGGTGAGTTCACTGCTCGGACCCGTGTACCATTTTATTAATTTTATTCCTTTTATTCTGGAAAACGAAACATCAGAAAAACAGACAATATTTCGTTTTTCTGTTTATTCTGTAGGCACAAAAAAAACGAAAGTTCAAATGTTATTCTGCTTATTATATTTGAACAGATGTATAATAAAAAAAAAATATAGTTTTGTACATGATAAATGCTACTGTACAACTCATTTTGCGCCAGCTAGAACATAACTTTACACTCTAAAATGGTAACAGTTTATGAAATATTATAATGAATAATGATCATATAAACATAATCATGAATGTACATTAATCATGAGCTAGGTGTTGCACAAATGTGTGCGTCTCTACGTCTCTCTTGGTTCGCAGGGCCGGTGATCTGTGGTACCTCTGCAGAATGTAGCTCAACCTGTCACGTTTCATCTAAAAATCAGGGGTAGTGCACCTTTGTCAGCTTCAAATGAACTACCACTCTAATAAACAGTAAACAAATTAAATATAAAACAAATACCTTTTTTTTTTTAAATGAAGGATTGTTTTTGTAAACGTTTTGTTGCTTACAATTTCACATTTAGCACAATTATGACTTCACATCTTCTTTTGGTGATAATGTTAATCTCAAATTTCTAACATGAAAGATAAAATTTTCTCAAGAATTTGCATTAATTTAACAATAACCAATAATAACTTTTAAGTGGTCACTTATTTTTTTATTTTTCCCCAGGGCCGTAAGTATTTCATGTTTGATGAAATAATCCATTAATTTTATTTAAGTGTTTTAGTGAAAGTAGTCTCAACTATTTCAAGACATTGAAAAAAAAAATGTTTAATAATTTTTTTATTTACTTTAAATTCAGGTAATTAATAAATATTTTACCAATAAATATTGAATTTTGAATGTTTGTAAGATTTCTTTTTTAATGTGTGTGTGTGTCTGTGTTATATATTCCAGAGAAGATCTAACTGTACAGTAGCACTGTACTGTGTATGGTGACATCTTCTGTCTGGAGCATCAGTCCAATCTTCTGCTGTCTAGAATTTGGTGGTTTGTCTTGGTCGGGCATCTCTGCTGAGACCTGTCGGGTGATCCTACCCATAGCTGTGAAGTACCAGTGGCATAGCTTTCAGCATTACTGATGCACACAAGGCCTCACAGCATGTCAAGCTGCAAACTATGTGAGGGACTCTAACCTACTCTAACCCAACAGCCAACACTAACAACCATTAATGTGCCAAAAAACACCCAGAGTAGACCAATAACACACAAGAAACCTTATTAAACGCATGTCCACAAAATAACCCAACAACATAAGAGCTTTAGATCGACAGCACTGACAATCACCAAAACATTCAGCATTGTGATGAAAACTTAAATGAAAAGTCAAATTTGATGTTTGTCATACTTATCAACTATATACAATATACAGTATGTTCATACAGTACGTGCCCATGATCCTCTTTCTGGCACTATAGGATGGCTCAGTGCCTGGGCTTCTTTCTTCGAGGCTCCTTGGGCAGCGACTCTTCACTGATGTCCACCATTATTTGAGGAGAGACGCTGGACTTGGATCTGCTCTCCGTGATGAGCACTCGTTCATCAGGTTGCTCGGTCTCCAGTAGAGCAGGCTGGTCCAGCTTCTCCCACAGCTGCTGTTTGATCTCCAGGCCCACTGAGGCTGTGGGGACCACGTGCGTCTTCATGCCTGAGCCTGACACACTGCGGTAGATGTGCTGATAGTCCTCCACACTCTGGCCATGGATGGAGAGTGGCTCCTGCTGCTCACACACACCCACTGAGGAGACTAAGGCTGCGGGACGGAGGACAGGAAGGACAGCCGCGTTCCTCAGGTGTCACACCTCCAGAGAAGTGTCCGAGATGCAGCTGTAGGTGTGGTCCAGCCTGACCGCCGCTGCGCGCTCCAGCAAGAAGTCCTTCAGGTGTGCGGAGAGAGTCCTAGTCCTTCTGGAGCACCGCTGCTTCATCACGAACAACTGCAGAACAACTTCCCAAAGTAGACAAACAGATCAAACTCAGCCAACAGGAGATTTGTTAAGAGTTTTGTAGCACGATGATCAGGATTGATAACTTTATGGACAGTTGTGTGGATTTTTAAAACAACTCAAGATGCCGTGGTGACAGAATGATGAGGCTCATTTAATTGTAAACAATAATTGATATCAGCTTTGTTAATTAGAGCTGCACGATCCGTATGTTTGTACAGTGGAGTTTTTGTTATATGTATTAAATACATGAAATAGCTTAATAATTATTAGTTATAATAATAGAAGGCCTATATACCCCAGTCAATAAATAAAAAATATTGTCATCGTTTTTCTTTATTGTATTTTTGACCTTGGAAACCGTCATACGTTTCCATGTCAGAAATCTGGTTCACAATTTCACAATTGCTTTGATTTTTTACACTAACAATCACTTTAACCAAACCAGCCCTAACTTTTTAAAGAAATCGCTTCTTACCAAAGCACAGCAAAAACAGTAAAATTATTATTATCAATATTTAATAACATTTGAGTATTTTTCCAGGATTTTTCATTATTAAAAAGATCCAAATAGCAATATTTATCTGAATTAAAAAGTTTTTGTGACATTATACCATTTAAAAGCTTGGAACAGTACATTTTTTTTCCCTTTTTGAAAAATAACTTTTTTAAAATTAATACTTTTATTTATCAAGCATATTTTAAATTGAACAAGCGTGATGATAAAGTAATTTATAATAGCTTAAATTTTTAATTCAGATGCGTGCAGTTTTTCTGAACTTTCTAGACATCAAAAAAGCTGAAAAAACTCCTCCCTGTAAGTCTGTCCTCTCTGCACACCATGTGCTGGATGTCTGACTGATGAACTAAAATCCCACCTGAAAGAAGCGGAGGAACAGGATGCTAAAATACTGCAAAAAAATGTGACCTCAATTCAGATATATCAGATAGCAGTAGCCCTTATTTTATTGTGCATGTCATGTAAATTTATTACCTCCACTGCCATGAACAAGCTAAAGAAATAGCTCACCAAAAAATGAAAATCACCCCATAAACATTCATATACCCTGAGACTGGCTTGAGATTCAGTTTTGGAGTAAATATCAGTTTTGGGTGAACTATTCCATTAAGCCAATTTGTCAATATGGTATCAGAAAGTTATCAGAAAATGAGCAAATTTGATCAATGTAATGTAATCTGCTGTGTAGTCTGTTGTCTAGCAGATTGTTCCAGAAACTGTAAGATGGTTTCTGAAGATTGTCTGTAGCTTTCAAGATGGCCAGTCATTCTGGATCAAACTCAAGCTTCTTGTAGGAGCTTCCTCCACAATCTGCAAAAACAAAATAACTGAATCTATATGTCTGGATCTCACTACATACTAAAACATGCCTGGCCCACAGCAGGTAGACAGGCCTCAGCCTTCTTTCTATCAGCTACATGACAGAAATAATATTCTAGAGTGTTTAATAATACAGCTCCAGTAATCAAATCTTACATTTTAAGAGAATATTTCTGTGTTTTATTTTGACTTTGGACAGAGTTCTTCTAACTCTAGAAGGATTACAATTTCTATAAGACTTATATACTAGTCAATACACATTATTATTGTGGCCTTAAGAAACTAATGGCAAAAAAATTAAATGCATGAATGGTTAGACAACATACTCAAAAAGGATGTTAAAAGAGAAGTTACATTTTTGATTACAATAAAAGGGAGGGTGGCATCTGTAATTTAATAAACTAACACAATTTCTGGCGACGCAGTGGTGCAGTAGGTAGTGCTGTCGCCTCACAGAAAGAAGGTCGCTGGTTCGAGCCTCGGCTGGGTCAGTTGGCATTTCTGTGTGGAGTTTGCATGTTCTCCCTGTTCTTCGTGTGGGTTTCCTCCGGGTGCTCCGGTTTCCCCCACAGTCCAAAGACATGCGGTAACAGGTGAATTGGGTAAGCTAAATTATCCGTAGTGTATGAGTGTGTATAGATGTTTCCCAGAGATGGGTTGCAGCTGGAAGGGCATCCACTGCGTAAAACATGTCCTGGATAAGTTGGCGGTTCATTCCGCTTTGGCGACCCCGCATTGATAAAGGGACTAATCCGAAAAATGAATGAACACACTTTCTTATTATTTTTTTTTTTCTTACCTATTTATTATCTTATATTTCATCCTTCGTTAATGCAGATGTATAATATGTGATTAAAACCTCCAACTTTGCCACCTCTGTAAAGTGCGTTGCCCTTTTTTTCTCACTGTTACTTTCTATGGTGACTCATGAATTCGGCGATGTACTGAAAATTCTTCAGGTATGCGCCGTGTACACGCATAAACCCGTGTTTATCTTCAGGAGGTTGATTTAACTAACTCTTATCAGCTGTTTTAGAACCGACATAGTCGTGGTAAGCAGATTTTGCGTTATTCAACCAAGAGTTTAGGGTTTAGCAGATGGTAAGTTAACCCAGCGTTCTGGAATACCCCCCAGGTCAATAGTTCTATATAGTAATAATATAGTTAAAATAATAATTATGTCACTAAAAAAACTAGGTCACTTATAATTGCTAAATGAAATCCTCAACTTGTGTTTTATTATATGACAATTCACACTATATTACTGTATAAAGAAATACAATTACATAAAAAACAAACAAAAAAACAACAACAACATTTGTATGCCTTTTGCATCATTTTCCTTGGGAAACACATTTGCTTTACAGTTCTTGTAAAAGTTTTAAAACATGTATATTTTATAAATGTGCCTATATGACATCATGCTGATGGCCGCAGATGCGACAAAAGTTCCATCTCTGAAATTATGCAAACATATACTGTCACAATCACCAGCGATCTAGCCTATGCAGATCACTGGAGAACTAGACATCTGCCACCACATGAACTACAACTACCATGATGCTGTGTGCCAATCAACACTGGCTACAGCCTACAGTAATCCAGACATTCACTCACACACACAGCTGAAACTCATACTCAATGATTACACTCTTTGCTGAGTTTTGTTAGCTGTAAGTGAACAGTTCAAAGTTCAACGTTTTTGACCCTTGCCTTGTTTATTGTTTTCTGTTGTTTTGCTGCCTGGCCTGACTTTTCACCTGTTTTTCTGACTACGTTTTGGATTTTCGTCATGCTCCTGTTTGTCACTGTTTTGACCATTGCCTGCCTAACGATTCTCTCTAATAAACTGCACATAGATCCCCAACATACAACAGTTCTGTCAAATATGATTGGCTGATAGCCATGATATATTATATCAGTAACTTCAGCACTTGTACAGCCTCTTCACCATTGTGTATTACTCCGCCCACACAAGTGGCAAGCAGAGGACTTACTACAGTTTAACAAATATTGCAGTTGTTGGACAACATAATGTACTCGTGAGGCTTTTTTAGGTGAGAATGTAGTTGTTTAGATTGCAACTATGCAGTTTATTTATAAGGAGAGTGCCTATTTTAAATATTCACAATTTCGCAGATTCAGTGCGTTGGCGGCCACTAGCTTGTCATACTGAGTAAAGACGGTTGACGTTCCACCACAAGATGGCAAAAAAAAAAATGCATAATAAGTCCTTAGAGGAGAAAAATCTGCATTTTTTAGTGTACGTTTCAAACTACAGCTGAACAAATCATTACAGAATAGGTAAGTCACATTCTATGTCGATCTCTCACTTTTGTATGTTGTAGTGCTGTTTATATATCATAGTAATCTGGTAGTGTTTGCTTTGCTCTGGCTTTTTCAGAGTTAATTATTGTGATCTCCCGATTGCAACAGAGAAATACTGGGAAATCTTTGTAGACTGATGGCATTTCATGCTGTTTAGCCTTGTAATCTTAAAATGTCAGCAAATCACCTGTTTTGTCACCACTTTAGATATTACACCAGAGAATCCTTCAAATCCCTGCTGAAAAATCCAGCTTAAACCAGCCTAAGCTGGTTGGCTGGTTTTAGCTGGTCGACCAGCCTGGTTTTAGAGGGGTTTTGGCCATTTCCAGGCTGGTTTCCAGCCATTTCCAGCCTGGTCTTAGCTGGTAAGGCTGGAAAATGACCAGCTTAAACCAGTTTGACCAGCCAAAACCAGCTATGTCCAGCTTAAATCAGGCTGGTCAAGCTGGTTTTAGCTGGTTTAAGCTGGTCATTTTCCAGCCTGACCAGCTAAGACCAGGCTGGAAATGGCTGGAAACCAGCCTGAAAATGGCCAAAACCCCTCTAAAACCAGGCTGGTCAACCAGCTAAAACCAGCCAACCAGCTTAGGCTGGTTTAAGCTGGTTTTTTCAGCAGGGATACTAGCTCTAAAATGACATGTTTTTAAAGCAACGGTTTCTGCTGTTCTGACGGTCAGCTGCAGATGTGTATAAATGAGGGAAGAATGTAGGGTATTATAAGGTTGTATAAATGCAATATCACACTTGTAGCAGTGCGATATCACTGTATATCATCGCTGGTGGCACATTAATTCACTCGGCCTGTGGCCTCGAGCCAACACACACCTTCCACCAGTGCAGAGTATATGTTTTATATGAACACATTTGATATCAAATTCTAAGTCGATCGCTGTCTTTTTTGTTACAGTGCTGTATTTATAAAATAGTAATTGTAGTGTATTGAGTGGACTCACATATCAGGAATGTATGTATTTTGTGTTGGCTACTCTTTGTATAACCCAGAGTTACTTTTTGGTTGGCCATCTGTTTGTTTCTAATGTGTCACCTGTTTTCGTTACTGCAGACTAGTTCAGTAAAAAGAAAAAAAGAAAGAAGAAATGCCTGCATGTGTTTAGCGTTTTTCATCATCGCAAACACAACAGTAATCTGGTAGTAATTGTTTTGCTTTGGGTTTTTCGAGGTTAAAATATTGTGTATTATATAATTATTATAATCTTCTGATTGTAACAGAGCAGGGCCCGTGCAGAGACAGTTACTTCCAAAATGTAATATGTTATATATTACTACTGTCATTGTATTGTAATTAGTTACATTAGAATATTACTGTCTCTGAAATGTAATGCCTTACACTACTTTTAAATTACTTTTAAGTTATTTTTACCAAAGTGACCAGAGAAGTACGACTACACTTCTAAACATAAATTTTGCCATAATTGTAATTATTCACTAAGATTTTTGTTTGCACAAGGAGTCTGACAACAGTCAGTGCTCCACACAGAAATCTGATTATATGACAGCTTTTACTTTAAACATTAAAATTATATAAAAACATAAAACATTAAAAATTTTCTCTATAATTATTATGCTAAAACATTTTCATCAAGACAATTGACATTTTTTATGTCACAGAAAGCAGACTATGTTAAAGAGACAGTTTACCCAAAAATTCAAATTGGTTTACTGTTAACTGTCCTTTGAGTGGTTTCCTTTATGGTGTTCTCTTTGTTGAACATAAAATATGTTATCTTGAAGAAAGGTGCAATGATGTAACAATTGTCTCCAAATTATCTTATTTTGTGTACAACATAAAAAAAAGTTAAAGAGGTTTGTTGCAAGTAAAGGGCAAGTAAATAACAAAATGTTATACTTACCATTTATACTTAGCATTTTAAACTTTCTACAAATTAGGCTACTATAAGAGTACAGCCATAAGCATGGCTTATAAATATAATACTATGAACCATATAATATTAGCTTAACTTGTTATCTTAAGGCCCAATGTGTTTTTTTACATGCATTTTTTATTTATCTTTGCTATTTGGGCTTATTGGAACCTAATTAGAATGAAAATCATCTTTTGATATGATGTACTTTTAGAGAAAAATTATGTGGTCTCGTGGTCCGAATTTACATAAAACACTTTTTCCTGAATGTTTTTTAATGCATATATAACATAGAATAACATCTTGCTTTGACTATCAGAGAGTAAAAACAACATTTTTTTTCCTATTTTGGACAATTAAAAATAGGGTTTGGGACATTTCATATGCTACAAAACAGTTGCAGGATGACACTGTATGTCTGTAACAAAATATAAAACATTCAAATTTTTTAAAATAGCCACTGAAGAGCTAAAATGTGGTGTCCACGTATGTGGACACTCAAGGCCTAGGAGGTTATCAGGGATTTTGCTGATAAGCTTTCCAAAATCTGGCAATACATCAAACTTCACAATTAATAGACAGATTTTTTTCCCTGGTGTGTGCAGCCTGAATGCCTTGCGCTGGTACTGTATGTTATTAAAAATAACATTCTTTAGCACATTCTTTGAAATGCATTGTTGTAACTTGCCTTACAGTAGCTATGTTTCCATCAACCTATTTTTATGCGCATTTTGGATATGCACATAAAAAACGGTTGATGGAAACACCATGATCCGCATAAACTTTGAAAATGTGCATTAAAAACACATACAGTTTAAGGATTAGTGTTATTATATTATTATTGACATCCAGAATCAAGAGCGTCTGCGTTCCGCGTCTGACACCTTCAAACGCCACCGCGCGTTCACTGCATGTCATGGAAACGCAGCTTTATTCGCACGTCTTTAATGCGATAATCCAGTTTTGCGTATAAAATTCATTCGCATTTTTGGATGGAAACATAGCTAGTGAAAGTAATGTACTACTGTAATCATCACATTACTTTTGTAATGCATTAAACAAGCATCCACACAAATACACATCAACACAGATACATACATACTTATACATCCACACCCATGCACACAAACATATACATACACACACATACAAACATACAATTAGGAAGGATATTAAGAATAGATTCAAATTACTTGAACAACAAGATTGTGACATTAAGACACAGTAATGTTAGCATCTAATCTTCTTTTTTCTGAACAAAAAAGACTAAAGCAATGTACAAATCTGGTCTATAGTGAAGGCAACTTCTAAAGTTTAAATTATTTTAGTCAAAGACTATAGAATGGGAAAAGTGTAACGGTTAATATGACAAATGAAGCCCCATCTTTTTGTACAGGAGCCAATTATCCATCACTAGACTGACAATTCTCCGGGGGAGGGGCTCGGACCAGGCTAGAGTTTCTGCAAATTTACTGTGATTCAAACGTTTAGAAATAAAACGTTAAGAAAAAAAACAGACAGTTGTTTTACTTTATTGGTGATTCCTAATATGAAATTTAATTGTAAGCATTGCAAGCAATTTTAGAGAATATTCATTCATTCATTTTCTTTTCAGCTTAAAGTCCCTTTATTAATCCGGGGTCACAACAGTGAAATGAACCGCCAACTTATCCAGCACATTTTTACGCAGCGGATGCCCTTCCAGCCGCAACCCATCTCTGGGAAACATCCTTACACACTCATTCACACTTATACACTATGGACAATTTAGCCTCCCAATTCACCTGTATCACGTCTTTGGACTGTGGGGGAAACCAAAGCACCCGGAGAAAACCCACGTGAACGCAGGGAGAACATGCAAACTCCACACAGAAATGCCAACTGACCCAGCCGAGGCTCGATCCAGCGACCTTCTTGCCGTGAGGCGACAGCACTACCTACTGCGCCGCCTTTGGAGAATATTGTTTCCCTATTCAAACAGAATGCCCAAGAGGTGTTTCAAAGATTACTGCTGAGTGAAATGACTTGCCTTAAAGGGACTTAAGAAGTCAAGAAATTAAAGAAGTCAATTAATTTATGGCATTCCCATAAATTATGAATGAGATCTGCTGGTGACTGCTCATACCTGTTCCATGCATCACTGACAAAGGGGTATATTTTAGCAAGTCTAGCATTAATATAGTATGTAGAATCTTGCATTGTATAAGTCCATGTCTTGCGCATATCGACAAAGTGTGAGTGATCTCAAGAATACACTTCCAGTGTTCATCAGACAACTCAAACCCTAAATTCTCTTGCCAAACACATTTGGGCTGATTTGCAGAGTTTACAGTAATATTTTGAATAAGATTATAAATTATAGAGATACAATGGTTTGGGTTCAGTTCAAGCTTGAAGATATCATCTAATGGAGATTCAGGGGGAGAATTGGAAAATTCTTCTTCTGATACCTTTAAAATCGAGATTCTCTCTATTCCACTCTATTGAATGCCTTTTCCACATCATGAGCTAGATCCACATCTGGCACATCTGAATTTGGTATACTGAGAATATTGGTAAGTTTCCTTGTATTATAAAAAGAATGTCAATCAATCATAAAACCAGGTTGGTTGGCTGAAATTATTAGTGGTAATACTTGTGTAAATGCATATACAAAATCTTTGCTAAAATATAATCTGTTTTAAAAGTGAAATGAGTCAATAGCTGCTAAACAAAAGGGGGTCTTTGTCTTTCTTTCAAATGAAAAAATATTGATGCTACTGATAAAGTGGACCTTGAAAAAAGCCTCAATAAACATATTCGGTAATGCAGGTGATAAAGATTTGTAGAACCCTGTGGTGAACCCGTCTGAGACTGGAGATTTACCACTTTGGAAAAGTTTGATTGTTTCGACCACCTCAGAGATTGATATTGGTTCACCAAGGGTCCTAGCTGCTATCAATCTTGGGGAAAGTAATCTTTATCATGGGGCACGATTCGTTGATAATACATCAGGGAACTTTCAAAGTGTAAAGATGTAAATTAAACTCTGAGAAAATGCAGTTAATTATTTTTGCATCATGGAAAATATTTCCTATTCCTGTAATCAGACAAAAAAAGAGAGAATGTCTGCTGTTTAGAGCAGAGTATTGGCTGGAAAAGATATATGTCAAATGAAGTAGGAGTGTGATCTGAAATAGCAATGTTTTGAAATTAACAGTTTAGTATTGTTTTTTTTTTTTTTAAGTAGTTTGTTGTCTACTAGGAAACAATATATTCTTGAGTACGAGCAATGAGCATGACAGAAAATAAGTAGGTCTTCATAGAGGGAAACTTTGATTTCCCTGTCTTTTCCCTGATTTCACTGATTAAAAAGCTGCATTTACATGATGAACAGAAAAAAACAGGCAGCTGTCTCTTCAGAATCCTCAATTTAACACAACATTTAGAGCAAAATTTAGAGGAGCTTAAAATATTTTATATTATTTAGTGATGCTGACTTTCCACAAATACTGGCCACTGTGTAAAAAAATATCCATAAGCTAACAGCTTTCTGTATATTTTGTGATTTCTGTTAAATTCCATAATGTGATCTTAATCTTTTCTCCAACAATTATTGACTTTAAAAAGTTACTTTTAATGACATTTTTAATAGTCTGAGACTATATTGTTTGGGTTGGTGGTGTACATTATGGTACACAAACTTTGTAATAAACTGCATGAACATTTTCTGTCTGTTTATGGACTTAATTATCTCCATATTATTTCTTACACAATATAATATTTAAAACAACACAAAAGTCAAATAAAAGTTTCAACATCAATTATTGGCCAAGCGGAGATCAATACTGCAATTTGTACACAATAACAGTAAATAAACAAAACATGAATTATGAAACTGTTAATTCATATATATATATATATATATATATATATATATATATATATATATATATATATATATATATTTTTTTTTTTTTTTTTTTTTTTTTTTTTTTGCAAACAGTGTGTGTGTGTTTCTTTACCAGATTCAACTTGTTAGGCTCTTCCAGGTACAGTATTGATGCCACCTTTCCAGGAGTCTAGCAGATGTTTCAGGTTCAAATAGAATCTAAAATATTAGGACACGCAGAAGGGGGTGAAGTGCAAAGCAAAGAGCAGAACATTATTTAAGTAACAGTTCAACCACAATACAAAACCTATCACCTTCATGTCATTTGTCATTCTCTAATGCTCTACTACCCTCTCAGCTTATTGTAAAGCAAATACAGAACTTTATAAAACTTTTATCATTCTCTTCTATGACATACCTTAAACATTATCACTACAAATGACCAAGAAGGTGTGCTTGGCCATTCCACCAACTCTGGAAATAAGTTGATTTACTCACCACATATGCTTCAGCAACTCCAAAGCGAGGGGTCATTGGGCTGCTAAAATATGAATCAGTTAATTAATTTTACACAGGTGGCTGTTTACAACGCACTAAATGCCTTTAGCAAAACGGAAATGTTGTGTACATGCAAAGTTTAGCCTATAGTTTTAAGCACAATATCATCCCGGAGGAAAAAGTTGACTACAGAACTATACTAACGTTAATTGTCTGAGAAAGTGCAAACAGGGGCATTTAAATACACTGACGTTCACGTTACAACGTTATTAGTTGTCAACACTTAATATAATTCAAGCGTAGGCCTACGTTATCACACAACTATGACCTAACTTTACATGCCGGCCACGAATGACCCACCAGTTTATAATGGCTGCGGTGTTTTAAATAACCAAATAAACGTACACGAACAACAAACAATTATAGTGAGGAAACCTTTTACAGGTAAGCATATGTTGATTTACTCACCAGATTTCAGAAACTCTCCAAAGCGAAGGAAAACGTCCTGTGGTACCATGGTAACTTATGCGGGCAGAGGAGAAGGAGCGGGGATCCCCTCATTGAGTTTAGACCATGCTATGAATTAAAGGAGAAGTGTTGATTTTATTTTACAGACGGGTAACAACGGTACAAAATGGCGTTTACCGTGACAGAAATGTGTTGAAGATGTACATTTAATGTTTTTATGCACTACTGTATGTATGCGTGAGTATATAGAAAAACATTCTTGAAAAGAAGTCAATAGCAATGCAGTTAGATACACAAACGACCACGAATGAAGCACCAAAGAATAAAATTGTCACGGCATTCTAAAGTAATTAACCTAAAAATATATTTACAACCGTATTTCCTTAGAGAAAGTCAGTAAAATGCAAACATTGAGGTAGTTTGACTCACCGGTAAGTATTCTGAAACTCCGATGGAAAAATGGCATCTGGAAAATTCTTCAGTGACTGGGGCTGCATGAATTCCCGAATGTTGGAAATAACACCACCAAGTGTTGGTTATGCAACTCCCTGATTTTGCACTGATCAAATCAGCTTCTAACTCTGATTATATTCATCTATCAAAATCTAACTCTATAAAGTCAACACTTTACTCTGAAATGCTTCAACACCGAGAATTTAACTCTAATGAATTTGCTGTGTACAGTCAAGGAAAGTGAATCCCAGCTCTAAGGGCTTCAATTTTACTAATAAAAAAGTCTGGCAAATAGCAAGACCAGTAGTAATCTCAATGTTTAAGGCTAAATTATTTGTTTTAAAAAGAACTCTTGGGTTATTTAGAGCCTACCTTATGAGATAGCAGCATCTCTTGACCGTTCATTAAACTTGAAGTGGTAAAGATGGCCCACTCATGCTCTTTTAAGTCTCTGATAATATCTTAAGGTGGATCACTTGGAGAAAAACAAAGACATCACCCCTAAGTTATTGGAGGTGAGACAAAACATGACTAATTTTAATATTCTTATTCACACCTTTAACATTCCATGACATGAGTACTGGAACTCTCTTTAGCCTTAGCCATTGCCAATATGCCGTAGGACAGTTTTATAACTGAGCAGTCGACAAGAAAATAAAGAGATATTTTGAAAAAAAAAAATACATTAAATAGTACAAACACAAAAGTAAGGCCAAAAAACAAAGTGAACAGTAATGTAAAAGAAGCAAAAACTAAATTCCAAACCCTAAATCCCTCCTTGACTTAATAATTGCGAAGCCATGCCATTAACCAGGTACATATCAGCATCTCAATGTAATTTGACTAAGTAATTAAATTACTATTAAATTGCATAATCCCAACTCCATAAAACTATGTAGATTAACCCATAAGGGGGGACAGAACAGACAGTCAGCAACAAAAGCAATTTTGCAAACGAAGTTATTATTTCACACAACACTTCTCCTAGGGCAGTTGTGGATATATAATAGTTAAAGTCTTTACTTTAAGTATTTAAGTCTTTATCTTGTCAGTCTTTAGCATAGCCATTGATAATAATTCATTGCCAAAAATATTCAGCTAGTCCCTGTGTTAATAAAACGGCATATAATAGTGACCCTTTGTAAGTAAACAAACTAGGCATCTAAACAAAAATAAGGATCTAAACAACTGAAAAAAATAATAATTTGCCAACCTCATATGACATTAAAATTTATGAACATAAGTGACCAGATTTTGTTCAACAAAATAAAAGATAAATCCAAAACCACCCATATTGAGTGAAAGTGACATTTGATAACAGAGTGCAGAGTCCTGCTGGGTGCACAAACCTGAAGTAGAAGTTTCAGATAAAGGGGTGCAAAGCACAGCCTTGAATTTGATGTTGAGCCTCGATTGGCAACCGTCTAGATTTATGAATAACTGACAATGAATATGATTTATGAATAACTGCACCTTTATTTATAATGCACTTTAAATCAACAAAGTTGACCAAAGTGCTAACAATAAAATAAAAGGTAAAAACAACAGCATAGAAAACAGCATACAAATAAACACAAACAAAACTAATAAAAAAAATACAGGTAAATAAAATAAAATAAATAAAATTAGATCAAAATGTCAACATCTCGGCAACACAGTGCCACAGTGGGTAGTACGATCGCCTCACAGCAAGACTTTAATTATATGTGTGTCATTGCTTATTCTGTATGCCAAATGATTGGTTTCCTCAGGATCTACCAAGCCAGGCCAGAGGTCATGAATGATTGGAAACAGTTATTTGTCATTTTGTGTGTTAAATTTTTACTTTTTAAGTAAATTCCTTTATATGGAAGATATATTTTCTGTGTTTTAGCAAGTTGCCAGTTTGGATGTAGATTGTACCAGTTTTGAACTAAATTTGATGAGACAGCTGAGAGTACAAGAAACAGCCTTGAGTATGAAACAGATTGTAGCTTGGTCTGTGTGTGTTCTATTCCTGTGTGGATCATTATTACAGGTTGGGGTCAGCTCTGGATAGCCTAGTGGCTGTCTGACTTTTGTGTGCTTGTAAGTCTATCAGTGTTTTAACCAATCAGGTTAAAACACCTATGTGTATGACGCAGATAATGAGGTTATGTGAGAGTATAATTGTTGTTGTTTTGAGATTGTATGCAGAGCAACCTAAAAACTCTTTATTTGTGTCTCGTCTGGCTATTCTTAGTAGCATTTCTTTGATTAAATTCCTGACTCTGGCTCTTCTTCATCTGATAGACTGGTAATTTTGGGGTTAAAACTGTCAGTTCCCCAACATCATGTTATGCTAAAGGCCAAAGTGAACAAGTGTATTTTATAAAGAGATTTAAAAACAGGAACAAAGAAGGCCTGCCTAATGTGCAGAGGGAGCTTATTCTACAATTTAGGTGTTGTTGGAAATGATACATTGGAAACTATTGCATAGACTCTATTTATACCCTGTCAAACGGTTTTACAGTATATGCATTTATCACCTTCCCCAGATTGTAACTTGTGCTTACAGAGGACAGTTGGCACTTATTTCCATTATTATTGGGAATGTCCTGCACTTCATTCCTTTTGGTCTCAGCTGGCTCATGACACTTCTTTTTTGTTGGGAAAAGATGTAGAACTGACTCCAGTATGCTTTTTCCTAAACGATTTTTCTAACATGTCACTCTCAATGCAACAAAAAAACCTTACTCTTAGCTGCCTTCACAGCTGCTAAGAAAATGTTGGTCTGCCGCTGGATCCCTCCTCATATTATGAGTAGGCGTCAATGGGGCCTATCTTTGCTGGACATTATTTGTATAGAACTTTCAACAGCGTGCATACATGGCGCTCAGTCAAAAACTGTTAAGTCCTGGATAATAGCTTTTGATATTGTCAAATCTTTTGTTTCTACCTTCTAATGTTCAATTTTTCTGTTTATATGTACTTTATGTGTCTCATGATGTAATAGTTATTTATTTGTACTTACCTAATTCTACTCTGTATTTGGCTTAACATGATTTTTTTTTTCTTTTTTTCACACAGCAATCTTTGTGCTTCTGTTATTATAGAACAAGTCTACCTGGGTGGGGGGTGGGTATTCGGTTGTTTTACGATTTATTCATATGCTGTATACTTTTTATATAAAACAAAAACTAAAATAATAAAAACAATTGTTCACAAAAATGTAGGTGTTGTTGGGTGATGTGCTCATACTTGCATGTGCCAGTTAAAAACGAGCGTTACATTTTGTACAATGGAGGACTGACTCACCTCAAAACGAAGCGCATTAGAGTAATACAGCCAGGTAGTTACAAAAGCATGGATTACGGTTGCTTGTGTGATGAAAAAAGTGCTTAGTTTTGGCAAGCTGCCACAGGTGAAAAAAGATGGATTATACAAAGTAGGTTTGGCCTTTCAGATAGGATCTGATCCATAACAAATCCACACCTTTTTTGCCAACCCGATGTTCCAGGTGTGCAATTAGCATGTCACGGTTGACAGTGGCTGTTTCTCAATATGCGTTCTTCAGCGGTCTTGCGTCCTCATGTTCTCATGTAACGCCATCATCAGCTGCCAAAGTTCAGTTCCAATACTCAAGACCGCAAGAACAGAGGATACGTGAAACTTCCCGGAGGTGTTCTTGATATCGAGGATGCACCGATGCAGACTTGAGCACCGATCTCGCTCTAGAAGTCCCAGAAGTCATTGCAATCGAAGGTGGGAAGTGCAGCATTTTATTTAGATTCATTTTATAAAGTTCAGAGATATCACTTATTTGCCTCAGGAGTTTCTCTAAATGAAACGATGAATATAAACATTACCATGGAAATCTTAATAAAGCAATAAACACATTATGAGTGTTTGTTTGCTAAAATTCATATCAAAATCTGTTTTATTTATATTGTGCAACGTATATTTATAATGTTTTTTGCATAGTATTTATTTTGAAAAGGGGAAAAACAATAAATCGTTGTATGAATGCTGTAATGTTTAAATCATTTTCCATTTAAAACGCGTGAAGGTCACATGACCATTAGAAAGAACCACGGAAGAACGCAGCATCTCATTTCTCACAGGACGCGTTCTCTGTTATCGTGGTCTCCCGAGTTCGTTTTACCTAGGACACCTGTCAAGACCGGTCTCCACAAAAACGCAAGTCCCTTCTCTGCGTTCTTGGAATTGAGAAACATCATGTATCAAATGCAGCAGTTAATCCAGTAGAACAAGGACCACACAATTACGTCATAAAAGAATAACATTAAAACTCTTAAAACTGCTCACACAGTGCTGTGCAAAGCTTTAAAACCAGATTAGAAAATCTTAAGTACATTGTGCACAATTAGGTGTGCAATTAACAAATTTACCAATGCTTTAGATTAAAAAGTCAACTTGGAGATTGGCCTGATGTTTACAAGAAGATTTGTATCTAGCCAGGTTTTTAAGAAGAGGCTACACAATCTCATGTTTAATTTTTTTAGGAACCACTTTTAATGTAAGGCTGCCATTAATAATGGATAAGATTAATGAGCCCACAGTAGAAAAAAAAGTGTGGGGAAACAACTTCATGGGGTGAGCCTGAGAGCTTTAGGTGACCCACCACCTCCTGCAGCTGAGTGAGAGAGACATGCTCAAACTAGTGGAAGACACCAGAGCACATGGGAAGAACTTACGGGTCAAAAGTGAATGGTCTGATCTGGGCTCTAGCAAGGGCCACCTTATTAATAAAAAAGTGTAATAATTGGTCACACATTTTTAAAAGAGGCCTCAAAACAGGAATCCTGGGGTATTAAGATTAGATTTAATTATTTTGAACAACACATAAATGTGTTTTGTGACAGACACAATAATGTTAGCAAAGTAACTCCTTGCTTCTTTCACAGTGGACTAATTTAGACGCCAATGCTGTCTTACAATTTTAAAAGACTCTTATATTGTCTTTTTTCTATTACCCCTTAGCCTTTAATAGTCCCCTCATAATTTAACCAGAGTTCATACCCGGCTTTAGGCTGCATGGTCTTAAGTGGAGCAACAGTGTCCATGACAGTCTGGCAGGTGTCATGTAACCAGGAGCTAAGTTCACCTGTATTGTGCATAGGGATGATGGACAGGCAGAAGATATGCTAAAACCAAGTCAAGTGTGTGGCTAATACCATAAACATTACAAACGTAAATATTAGGTGGGCAGGTTACATTGTAACCCTGTTTCCTAACAACAAGCTACGTGATGAGATTTGCAGTAATAAGCAATTGGGCTGTTTGCACCAGACCCAACATGACAGAAATTTAAATACAGCCATTCAGCAGCACAGAATATATGTGCACTTATTGCACCCCAACAAAATGGCAAGGTTTACAATCTAATTGATACATATTAAACCTCTTTAACATTATTAAATGTACATGCTGAAACACTGATATGTGTTGGCCTGCACTGAGTCAGTTTTCAAGTTCAATTTCAAACGGGTTATTTTATTTTCAAGATCTGAGGTAAACTATCTGCTGCTGCTTTCAGAAGTATTTGATTAAACATCAGCAGTACTAAATGAAAATTTCAGCAAAAAACAGTCACCCACATCTCCAACCCATTAAACTAGAAGTCATTTTTGAGGATAAGGGCACTAGGTCTTCAATAATCCAAGGAGCCCATGCAACATAGATTCTGCATGTCTACTCCATGAGGGTGAAAGGGGTGGCAAGGTAGGGACAGCTCAGGGCCGATGATCAGTTCCAGACAATCGTGGATTTCCCAGCAAGTGCAGTGAAGCAAACAGGTGACACGCAGCTCCAGGCCCACTCAGAAATTTTTTTTGTTATAAGACAGGCCTTCAATCTCACCAACCTCCTGCTGTGTTTACAGCAGTGGCGCTTCCAGAGATGCAGCACAGGTATGCAGGAAAGGTGAGTGGGGACTCCGAATAAGGCTATATAAAATGTTGGCTATATTTTGTGTCCATTTTCCAGATAACTAATACAGATAACTGGCAGATGGGCAAAGATCCAATAGTGTTTGGGGGTTATAAGGGTGTGATGTGTGCTCTGTTTGTTTCATTGAAAATCATTCAGCTGCTGCATTCTGGATCAGCTGCAGAGGCTTTTTGGTGTTGGTTGGGAGGCCAGCCAAGAGAGAATTGCAATAGTCTAGCCTAAACAGGACAAGACTCTGGACAAGCAGCTGAGCAGCATGTTAGGATAGAAAGGGTCTGATCTTCCTGATGTTATTTGCATGAACGGGCGATGGCAGTGATGTGGCCTGTAAATTCATCTGTCAAGAATAACTCCTAGGTTCCTGACAATCCTGGATGTAGTGATCACAGAGGTGCTCAGCTGTATAGTGGAATTGTGAGTAAGTGTTGGGGAGATTGGTATTACCATCAGTTTAATTTTTGAAAGCTTAACTTTTTAACAGCCAGAGATACGAGTCATCAGGCTAGAATAAGAGATAGAGTTGTTTATCATCAGCAAAGCAGTGGTAGGATAAGCCTTGTTTCCAAATGACAAACCTAAGTGATGTCATGCACATGGAGAAGAGAAGTGCCCTAGAACAGAGCCTTGAGGGACATTAATTTATTTTTTAATTGTGTCCTTATTTTTATTTGTTTTACATATTAGATTGTGACTTTCTTTATTAATATTTTACAAAGGTTATTAATTTATTGTGACTCCTTTGTGTTTTTGCTTGCTTTCAGGCATTGAGGCTGGGAGGCTAGCTGGTCCCTGGAGGGGATAAGAGTGTAGATTGCAGTGTCGTTTGGATTTACGTTCTGCATCCTTCAAAGGATGCAACCTCTGAAATGAGTTACAGCTATTGTCTTGCTACTGATAAAGTGAAGGGGCTGCTAACAATGGGGAGTAGCTCTTGATAAAGGGGAGGGGCTACTTCTGTTTCACATTGTGTGAGTGTGTGCATGTGTGGTGTGAGTGTGTAACTTCAGTTTTCACTTAAACTAGCCTACCCCAGCCATTGAAAAAACTATGCCCTTTTTGTTTATGTTCCATTTATATTTCAATTGTACACAGAGCTGCTGTTCATTTTATGGCTACTGTGACCTGATGCTTGACATTGTCATTTGAGAGTTTTTACTATTTATTTGTTCATTGTTTTCCACATCTTTTTTGGTTTACTCAAGTCTACGAACCTGAGTGTCCTTTGTTTTATTTTTTTTTTTTTTTCCCTATTTCTGGGAGATGTAGTAATTTTTTTTAATGTGCATTTGCTAACCCCTCCCTCATTGCAAATGGAAAGAAAGCAGGTAGGGAGTGAATTAAAAATATTGAGATTTGCCATAAATCTTCTGAAGTCTTTTTACAATGAATATGGGGATTTTAACAACTGTTTTAAAAAACAGGTTTGGTGAACAGGCATATGCCTATGGTGTTGAAAGATGACAACTTTTTGGTCATCTGTAGAATTGCTGTGCATAGACAGTAGGCTGGTAGGATACAGGTACACCCGAGACCAAAGTCCTATCTAAATGTATGGGAAACTTCTGACACCTCGAAAACTATTTGCTGAACTCTCAATTAAATTACATATTTCAAATCAACAACAAAATGTGAACTGAACTGTCCCCTTAATGGGTTAATTAAGCCCTAATTATGTTTAAACCAGACAATTTTCAGTTTGCTCCTGCTACTGCACAAGCACAAAGGTTGTCACGACACCAATCTCCTTTACAGCTGTTTCAATGGTAACCAGTGGAAGCAGTTAGAAACCTGAGCAAAAACACTGGAAGGACACGATATTTGATTGGATGTGCTGTGATGTTTTTTTTTTTAATCCTATTTATTTCAATGCAGGCATATCAACTTGAAGGTGGCGGTTCATTCACTGTGGCAGCCATACTGAGCATTGCACCTTTTCCCATTCATAGTAATGTCACTAAACCGTTTTTGTGTGTTGTGGCGAGTACTCCTTTCCGACGTCACCAGAGAGCCATATTCTTGTCACCTGGACTCAAATCATCAGTACTAATCACCAGCACCTGCAAACAATCAGCGGGAGAGGATTTAAGCAAGACACCAGTGACTCTGTGAGCTACCAACTCCCTACTTACCCAGACACTAATATTTTCTCTCCCTCTCTCTCTAGATTCCAGCAGCTAAACATGGCATCCACATCCAAACCAAACAAACTGTGATTCACTGAAAATAACATGTCAACTGTGTGTGTGTTTCAGCGAGCCGGCCAGAAGACATCACCACACCGGCCTCCCTCAGCCTTCTGATCCCACTACCCATTGAGGTACCCTACAATCAGATTGGACTGGATCTGGTAGGGCCACTGCCGAAGTCCACTCGGACACACAAACACATCCTCGTTATCATGGATTGCGCTACACACTACCTCGAGGTGGTGCCCCTTAGAAAAGCAACATCTAAGGCGATCGCTAAGGAGCTATCCCCTCTGAGATTCTGACTGACCTGGAAACCCCATTCTTGTCCCAGCTAATGGCGGACCTTTGCCACCTCCTCAAAGTAAAACAGCTCCGGACATAGGTATACCATCCTCAAACAGATGGGTTAGAAGAAAGGTTTAATCAGACCCTGAAGAAGATGCTCCAAAGAGTGGAGACAGAGGATGGGCATGACTAGGACCTCATGATCCTGTATGTCTTGTTTGGCATCCGTGAGGTTTCCCAAGCCTCCACAGGCTTCACCCCATTCGAACCGCTGTTTGGCCGCTGGCCCCACGGTCTCCTGGATGTAGCCTGACAAACCTGGGAACAGGACCAACCCCACACAGAATGATAATAGAGCACGTATGGGTCATGAGGGAGAGGATCCATAGAGGGATGCCCCTAGTCCGTCAATACCTCTCTGAAGCCCTTGGTGCCCAGAAAAGACTCTATGACCGGCCCGCCCAACCCCGTGAGTTCCATCCCGGCGACAAGGTAATGGCATTGGTCCCCACAACAACATCGAAGTTTCTGGCCACCTGGAAGGGTCCATACCCGGTCGTAAGTGGGTCAGGCCAGTGAACAACCGAGTGCAACAGCTGGGACGAAGGCAAAGGAACAGCTGTACCATATAAACATCCTGAAACGGTGGGTCCCACAACTGGTACAATTGGCCGCTTTCACAGATGAAAGGTGACCCATTGTCTACATGGGAGAACAGCTTTCCCTCTCCCAGAAGAAAGAACTCCAGGCCTTGGTCAGTCAGTTTAAGAATGTGTTTAGTGAACAGGCCAGGCGAACATCCGTTATCCATCACGACATCAAAACACCTCCTGGAGTCATCGTTCGGCAGAGGTCCTATCGGGTACCAGAAGCTTGCCAGGTGGCTATATAAGAGAAAGTAGAAAAGATGTTGAAATTGAGGGTCATCGAGCCATCTCGTAGTCCCTGGTTCAGCCCAGTTGTGATGGTACCAAAGCCGGACGGCACCCTCAGCTTCTGTAATGACTTAAGGAAGCTTAACGAAACATCCAGCTTTGACGAGTACCCAATGCCTCGGGTGGATAAACTCCTAGACCGACTCGATAGTGCCAGATTTTTTTTTCAACACTCGACTTCACATAAGGATATTGGCAAGTACCTGTTAAACAACAAGCAAAGGAGATACATTCACTGGCACTACCAGGTCTTTCCCTTTAGCCTGTGTGAACGAGTGCATAAGGTAAGTGATTGTGATTGACGTTTGCAATAACCAATCAGTGCAAAGTTCTCCCCTATTTAGAGATTTACACAGATTGACACTTTGAACAGTCAACTAACCTGTGAAATGATGGAATAAACACAAGACCAAAATGTGCGTGAGATCAGCTGTAAGAGGCCTTAACATCTTACCTGGTACTTCACACACCTGATTTTGACTGCTCTTTCATCCTCCAGACCTATGCTTCCAACTACAGACTGGGTGCGGTACTGTCTCAAGTCCATTAGGGAGAGGAGCACCCAGTCGTGTACGTGATTCAGAAGTTGTCCCCTGCAGAGACGAGGTACGCGCCTGTCAAGAAGGAGGTCCTGGCTATAAAGTGAGTAGTCCTGGAGCTGAAATACCATCTCCTGGGACAATCCTGGTGACGAACCACGCTCCCCTGCAGTTGATGGCAGTGGTGAAGGACACCAATGCATGTGTCACAAGGTTCCCAGCACTCCAGGATTTCCAATTTAAAGTCCAATATGTGTTGTTCATATATATATATATCAGTGGCGGCTGGTGTTAAAAAATTTGGGGGGGGCGCAAACACCAGAAAAAAATCTAACTGTTGGTAAAGTAAGAGTGTAAAAGCCATTTTTCAGGTGATGTATCAAAAAACAAAAATATGACTAAAGCATATAATAACTGCATCACAAATCAGTTCATTTTAGTTCAATTTGGGTTTATTATCAGTAATGAAGTAATCAAGATAATCAGTAAACACACACACACACACACACACACAAACAAATGTTGCCTAATCATTGGCCAGTAGCACTACTTGAAAATAAATTATGCTCTCCTTTTTTATTTCTGGCTTGCAAATTTCTCAATAACCGTTAAAGTCAGTAATCTCAGTCACCAGTGTCTTCTCTATTGACAGCATAGCCAATGCATTCAGCCTCTCTTGCGTCATGCTGTTTGAAACAGCAAACACGGAAATAGTAAAAGGTATGATGACTTACATGAACCTGCCTGTACTAAGCGGACTCGATTGCAGGGGGGACCCGATTTCTCATGACACTGGCCAACTCCGTTTGTCATAACAAGTGCTGGAAAAGCCCCGAATATTCGCGCGCTCGCCATCACTTGACTACTGGTGAATTTGCAAAGACGGTCGATCTGGTCCAAGCTTTTTGATTCTTTTTTTTTTCTTCATCCAAACGCCTTGTGAACGGATATCTTTGCAAAGATACAACGGTATTTTCCTTCATCTCGAGAAATTGCATTCTAAGCTCTTTGGTGAGAATGGTCCAATCACATAAGGCCAATCATATAAAAACAAATATGATTCGTTCTAACAACTAAAATGGGAGGGTTCGGGACGCAGAGCGCTGCGCCCCAGGGACAATTTAAAACCGGCCAATTAGAGCTTATCGTCATATCACGTGCATTGCAAAAGTTTGTGTACCTACATAGACACTCATTAGTCCGGCGCCCCGCACACATATGAAAAAATATTGTTCATACTTTTTTTTTCAATAAATGTTAGTATGACTACAATAAATGTTAGAATGTTATAATTAAATCAATTTATTTTGTTAATATTTGTGATAATAAACATTAACATATTAAAGGGGTCTAACTTGAAGGGGGGGCGGCGCCCCAGCGCCCTCTATTGACCAGCCGCCACTGATATATATATATATATATATATATATATATATATATATATATATATATATATATATATATATACATACATATATATTGTAGCAGGGTAGAGTGAAAAGGCAAACACAAGTTGTCAGTGAACACACCCCCGAAGGGCTTTTTATTTACAGTGCGGCTGAGGCCAAACAACAGCCCATCTCCTATCACAACATACAGCTCCCCCCAGAGGAAAGGAAGAGATATAACATCTTCCCTACATCTGTTTTAGCAGAGAGGCTTCTCACCGTCTGTCTTCGTTGTGGGGTTTTTATACTGTGGGAGCGAACGAGCTCCAGGTGAAGGCGATCGGCATGATTGCGTCCAGGTGGCTGACGTGCTCTTTCCCCAGGATGACGCTGATTATCCATTGGGCGGCCAGCCACAATATATATATATATATATATATATATATATATATATATATATATATATATATATATATATATATATTATAGTATTATAGTATTGGAGAATACGTAACCAAACCAATGGTTCAAATGTCAGAGTTTATCATACAACAAAAACATGTAAAGGCAGGGGCCGCTGTTGTGTGAACAAGATGAGGATGTGTTCCTAGTGAGCTCCTCTCAGGTTATAATTCAGTTAAGTAATAATCAAACCTAGAAGTTTATTTTAACATGTTATAATAAGGCAACAAACGAGATAGCAAAGAAATTTAGCCTAACATGGCTAGCTCAGCTGACTCTCAAAGTACTTATGAAAAAGAGTCACTCTCAGCCGAAATGTTTCATCAATCACTAGAGCAGGGGTGTTGAAGCCCCAGGTGAATGATGACTCAGTTTGCTTTCTCCTGCCAATTCTAGAACCTTTATCAGTACAGCTCACCAGAGCAGAAGAGTGTGAACAAGAGTGTGAAGAATGTTATCATACTTTGTCTGCAAGGGTGGGGGTAAACAAGGATTTATTAGATAGACACAAAGAACTGTTAGTTAGAGACTCACAATAGTCATTGTATGCACATACTTGCTAAATGTGACTCACCGTGTTGCATGCACACACAATACAGTAAATTAATTTTCAGACAACTCTGGATTTCTCATCTCCTTATTTTGAGTATATTGGCAAAAATGCCACAAGAGTTACCTAACAGTACCCCTGTTTTTTTTTTTCCCCCGGCCCTAAATTAAAAAAAATTCTGAAGAGACGAATTAATTTATTGACAGACTGATTTGTTTTATACAAATAAATATAAAAACTTGAATTCCCTCAAAAAAGGGAAACTGATTGCTCAGTACTATAAGTATGTTATTTTGATATTTACATTTAAATAACTTTGAGTCATTCAGAGACCACAGAGAAAAGAACCAGTGCAGGTGGTGATGTTCCCAATGAGATCAAACACCAGCTGTGCGCATGTGTGTGTGTGAGAGAGAGCAATAGTTATATTATCAGGTTTATTACCAATAAACTTGAAATAGACTTATGATAATATGCAGAATGAACCGCCAACTTATCCGCAACTGTATGAGACTGTGTCTCAGTGTTTTCAACAGATTTTTATACCCATCAGTGCACGTACAGACATGTGTGCCAAATTCCAGGAAAGATACATTTCTGATGGCAAAGAAAATATCTTGTTGTGGTCTTCTAACTCCTGACTAGGAGTGCTACAATGTATCAGGCTTTGGAATGGGTCAGTACCAAACTGCTTCTCTCCACAAAACACGTTCATTAAAAATTTCCATCACACTAGCAAAGAAAAAGATAGTATCATTGCTGACATGTGCAGTGTAGAAATTGCTTTATCCAGACATTCTCCCCAGCTTGAGAGCAGTTTTTCAAGTAGTATTAACAATACCCGTGAGCAGCTGCAATTATGAGAGTTCATTCAGTGCACTGCATCTTCTACATGCATGGGTGAGGAGAACAATGGGTCAGGACAGATCCAATCATTTGGCAAATATGTCAATAGAGAAAGATTCCCTTAGCAGTATTGATCATGAGATAGTCATTGACAGGTTTGCTAAACTTGAATCAAGGAGGCACAGCCTTATGATGCCACCCTCTAAAGAAGTAAAGAAGAATCTTGTATTCAGATCAGTCTTTACTTACTTGCTGAAAAAGTAGAAGCTGACTGGGTATGAATAGAACTGCAACTAAGAATATGAACAGGAGAGGAGAAGGAGCAAAAAGGGGAAGACAGATTAGCGCCAACATGCCAAAAGTAACCACTGTCAAAAAAACATCAATGAAGAGACAGAAAATGAAAAGGACAGGTAAAAACTAAATCAGAGGTGAGCCATGCACTTAAAGCAATGGATCAGCATGTCTTTAAGGTATTAGCAGGTTAAGGAAATAACTGTATAAATGAGTGGTGAGTAATGCAACCATGTATTTTCTTTCTTTAACCACTAGAGCCAACAACCATAAGATTGACTAAATAGTGACAGAGGTGAGCTGAAAAAATATATGGATGCAAGGGAAACAATCCCATATTGCACAGACATTTAACCTTTGACTGTGTGCACATGTCAGTGTAATAACAGTTTTAATTATATTATTTATTATATAATGCTTAATCCTCCCCACCCAACTGAGCCATCTCCCTTCAAAGAAAACAAAAGCCCAGGATCATCATGACTTAGCCCTGGCCATTTCAATTGCTAAAAACACCCCTGCACTGGAGTCTAATGAAAAATGATGTTTGTGTTAAATTTGAAAGTGCAATCAGTGGTCTACAAATCAGCAGAGTAAAGGGAGAGTTGACTTCAGCTGTTGCGACGATACAGCAATCGATTAGCTTGCTACATTTTGAACTTTCTCCATGACCTGTTGAAGATGGAAGAGAAGCTGCTGCTTGATCAAGCTCGTAGGTCACTTTAGCCAAAACCCAAACCAAAACCCATAAACCACCCAAACCCTTTATTATTAAAGCCCACATCTACCACATTTGTGAACAGATTCTTCAAATGTCACAACAAAAAGGAAAACTGACATACAAGGGAAAGACCAACTTTCTTTCTTTCCCCTGAACTTACAGCTAAAAACAGAAAAAAGAAAAAAAGAGCGGCTGTCGGAGAAGTGTTCAAATACATATAGAATGTTAATGGAGTTAGATTCAGCTATCATTGTTGACTTTCAGATTTTGAATCAGGTAATACAGAGCTTTTCATCAATCTGGATGGAGTGTATGAAAACTCTCTCACAGATGATGGAAGCGGAGTAACAACTACTCCTTAGTAACTGAAAACTTTTTAACTGACATTGCACTTGTACAATATACAGTCCATTCTATTAGGGTCTATTAGTCTGTTCTATTAGGTTTTAAAACATCTGTGTATACAATGGTGTGAAAAAGTGTTTGCCTTCTTACTAATTTCTCTTTTTTTTTTGCATGTTTGTCACACTTTAATGTTTCAGATCATCAAACTATTTTAACTATTAGTCAAAGATAACACAAGTGAATACATCATGCAGTTTTGATATGAAGTTTTTTTATTATTAAGAGAAAACAAAATACAAAACTACCACGCTTAGCAGCAGCAACTGCAATCAACTGTTTTCAATAACTTGCAATGAGTTTGTTACAGTGCTGTGGAGGAATTCTGCTCAACTCATCTTAGCAGAACTGTTGAAATCAGATACATTGGAGGGTTTTCGAGCGTAAACCACCTTTTTAAGGTCATGTCACAGCATCTCAATTGAAATCAGGTCAAGACTGACTAGGCCAGTCCCAAGTCTTCAGTTTGTTTTCCTTCTGCCATTTAGAAGAAGATCTGCTGGTGTGCTTTAGACCAGTGGTTCCGAACATTTTTTTGCGGTAGGTATGACAAAAAAAAAATGTTGTTTTCAAACAAACGGTATGTTTAATACTATATCTATATATGTTTTTGCACAAATTGTCACCTTGGAATTATAAGGTTCTATCTGTGTTCTGAATGATTTTGAGATATTGAGCTTCAAAGTTTTGCATTCCATAGCAAACAGTATGTGTGTAACATTTGTTTTTTAAATAAAAAGTCTTAAATTGTAAACAACTTATTAAAAAACATCCCATAATGTAAATAAGTTGTCATTTAATAATAATCTGTCAATAACTCAATTTTGACAAAAATGTCAGATAGAACCTTATAATTCTAAGGTGACGAAATAATAGCCTAAAATATCATATAAAAGCAAAACATCAGTAGGCCATTTGTATTGGGTACAACTTGCGGTATTGGGGATGAGTCGTCTGCAAATGTCTTTCCCACTGTTACCAGTTTGTTCTGTAGCTTGCCATGGACGTTGGTGGACTTCAGATGCAGAGCGCAGGTGACCGCGATGATGGGGTTTGAGTCCAGTGAAGAATGGTTCCAGAAAGCAGGTTAGACAAAAACAAAAGCTAAAAAATAAAACAAACAACAAACCACCACCTTCCCTAAACCCAATCGACAGATTCCAAAAAAAAATTGGCACTGGCCAATTTGTACTTTTGAAAACACTATCGGTTGGGTTTAGGGAAGGAGGAGGGTGGGTCAGTCAATCGCTCAGGCAGTTTCTCAATTCTAAGAACACAGAGAACTGACTTGTGTTCTTGTGAAGACCGTTCTTGCCAGGTTACCTCAGAAGAACAAACTTTAAAGACCTTGAGAACACAGAACGTGTTCTCTGGGAAATGTTCTTCCTGATGGTCACATGACCTACACATATTTTTAGCCGAAAATTATTTCAACATTACAGCATTCATACAGCGATTTATTGCTTTTCCCCTTTTCACAATATATACTCTGCATAAAGACTTTACAAAAATACATTGCAAAATACAAATAAAACAGATTTTTATGTTCATGTTTATTTTTACCATTTCATTTAGGGAAACTCTTGAGGTAAATCTCAAAGGTTATATCTCTGAACGTTAATAACAAATTTATTAAAAAAAACGCTGTGATTCCCACCTGCAGTCGCAATGACTTCTAGGACTTTCATTCGTCCTCCCTTCTTGCGGTCTTGAGTTTTGTAACTGTACATTAGGCAGTTGATGATGACGTTACACGAGAACACAAGGACGCAAGATTGCTGAAGATCGCATATTGAGAAACAGTCTCAGTCAGTCGACAGCAACCTCTGGTGGATGGCTCTCGTGAGAGAAATTTGAGATCTGAAAAAGCATACAAAGCGGCCTCTGGTGGATTTGCGTAAACAAAAACTGCAAAAAAACGTACCTCCTGGGACGTATTTGGCACTTTCCAGAAATGTATTTAGGGTTTTGTTTTTTAGAATGAGCCTGAGTTACTTGAGACAGATGTCCGTCACGGAGATGCTGCAGGTCTAGTTCACAGACAGGTAAGTACTAAGGAGGAAAATATAATATCTAGACTAAGACAGGGACACGCAAGACTCAATAAGATACTACATCTCATTGGAAAACTTTTTACCGGCCGATATTGTCAAATAGAGGAATCAGTAGAACATATAATAGTATATGTATGTGTAACGTGAATTTGTTACTGAGAGAAACATATTCAATTTAAATAACATAAATAACAAATGAAACCATATATATAAATAAATAATAAACAACATATAAATATTTATTTGATTTCTAGAGAGGAAACAGAGTTAATAGATAAAATATGTAGATGTATATCAGTTTTTGTCATTAACTCTGGTTCACACTCCAGTACAGTAGCTGGTGGTAATGAACATTAAAGTTGGTTGCAAACTGCCACAAAATCTTGTATAAGGCTAACTGATGTTTTGAGAATCTCTTTTTCATTTTTGTAAAAGCATCCTTGTACTCCAATTGTCAAATGTAGTCATAGAAATATAGTTGTAGTTGACGTTGTAGAAAAAAGTACTGTGTTTTTTAGAATATTTGTCACAATGGTGTATTAAAAGTGTATTATATGTGAACAACCCTCACGCACACACAAAAGTATATTTTTTGGCATGAGGCCATGAGTTGTCAACATTAAACAACCTTTAAAAGAGATGCTTTCACCATTCTACTTGTTTGACACATTTGTTCCTGCAGTGAACTCACGATGGACACCTGCCAACACTTCAACTCAAGTGTATCCTGAAACCTTTCTCAGATTAATTCTGTACACCAACTGACACATGGGTTCAGTCTGTTCCTTTTGACAAAAGCTTTACTTGAGAGTGTGTGCTCCAAACAAACTAATTGACACGCATACTGTACAGACCCGTTTAGATGCTCTTAAGCATCAGAGTTCAGCTTGTCTCTTTAAAATGTAATATAAAGAATGGTTGGTAACACTTTACAATAACAGTACATGAATAATGATTTATTAATGTGCAAACTAAACATTACTTTATTACTTTATTAATGATGAGTTAAGGTATGCACTAAACATGAACTAACTTGAACTACAACATGAGTCGCATGAGTTCATGTGTGAATAACGGCTACCTTAATTACTTGTTAGTACATGTTGTTAATTAATGTATTAGTTAACATTTAACTTTAAGCTAAACATAACCAACATGAACTCATGAGCTGTTAATGTATGATTATGTCATGACTTTACTTGGAGGGGCACATCATCATTAACTCATCCTTAACTACTCATAAACTCCTGTTCATGCTGATGTTGACAGAACACTTTTCTATTGTTATTCAGTGTAAACTGACTAGTTGGACGCGCATAAGGAGTTCATGAGTAGTTAAGAATGGGTTAATGATGATGTGCCCCTTCAAGTAAAGTCATAACATAATTATATATTAACATATCATGAGTTCATGATGGTTAAATTAAGCATAAACTAATGTGGTAATTAATACATTAATTAACAAACAATCATGTACTAACAAGTAATTAAGGTAGCCGTTATTCACACATGAACTCATGTGACTCATGTTGTAGTTCAAGTTAGTTCATGATTAGTGCATACATTAACTCATCATTAATTCATAATAAAGTAATGTTTAGTTTACATATTAATACATCATTATTCATGTACTGTTATTGTAAAGTGTTACTGAATGGTTTAAGGAGACATTTACAACATTACACATGCTTTACAGTATAATAAAGTGATTTGCATGTAAACAATATGCATCTAAACCATAATTTTGACCCGTTTAACTTGCTAAACTGGAATGTGTTTCCTTGATCTGATTATCCATCATTTCAAGTATTCTCAGACAAAAAGAATTTGCTCGTTTTGTGTGCTTAAACTTGTTGGATTGCAAGAAATCTGTTGAGTGACAATGCAATAAAGGAAAGACTTTAGGTGGAAGATGACTGACAAACAGTTTAAAATGTACTAGCCTATTTTTTTTTCATGTTACTAGTACTTATTTTTTATCTTTCCCATATACTTATTCATTAATTACTAGTGCTTATTCTTCATGCACGAGTCTTAATTTCAGCACTTATAACAGGATATACTGGTACTTTTAGAGACTGGTATATATGAACACATTAGTTATTTTATAGGTACTAGTTCCTAATAAATAGATATTGTGCATATTATTGCATACTGGTAAAAATTTGATTCTTGTATAAGTTAAATATAGAAGACTAGTTTTAATTGTAAGTACTAATAGATATTTGTAGTTCTTTATTAGGTATTACGCTGCAACACAGGCTCATTCTGAAAACGTAGTCCCCTGGACGTTTCTGGAGACCGCAAATTATGTAGCAGGAGGTACGTATGGCTGCATTTAATTTTTAAAGCGAACGCTACGGGGCGGTATGGCGCTGTTCCTTTTGGCGCTTACCAGCTGACTGCTTACCTCCGTGTGGAGGCCTTTCCCGCCGCAAACAGTTTGTCCAGTTAGCTCGTAGTGTATGTCGACTTGAAACGCAGAGAGGAGTTGACCATGACGACGATGATTGGGTTCGAGTGTGGGGAAGAGCTGTTCCAAAAATCAGGTAAGACAAAAACAGAATCCAAAAAAATAAAATGAATGAGTGAACAACAGGGTGAGAATGTGGTAAAATCCCAAAATGTGGTAAAAATCAGACGAGGGCTTTTCTTTTTCTGGACGGCTTTTGTAAACCATTGGTTGGGTTTAGGAAAATATGTGGGTGGGCAGGACAATTGGTAAAATTGGTTGGGTTTAGGGAAGGAAGAGGGTGGGTCAGTCGATTGGCCAAGACAATGGTTGGTTGACAGCGGCCTCTGGTGGGTTTACGCGAGAATATACGCGGGCGTGAATGGCACTTGCGAGAGAGATTTGAGATACAAAAAAGTGCACACAGCGTCCTCTCGTGGATTCGCGAAAACAAAAACTGCAAAAATACGTACCACCCGGGATGTATGCCGCGGTCTCCAGAAACGTCCATGGGACTACGTTTTCAGAATGAGCCTGGGCTGATTACATTTATTATGCAGTGCTGCAATTTGTAATTATTTTTATTAATTTTTAAAACCAGAATTGCTCATAAAATATCTTACTGCTGCTACTAAAAATAAAAAAAATAAATAAGAACAATTTTAAGAAGTAGGGCTGTGCGGTGGCGCATGTTCGCCTCACAGCAAGAAGGTTGCTGGTTCGAGCCTCGGCTGGGTCAGTTGGCGTTTCTTTGTGGAGTTTGCATGTTCTCCCTGTGTTTGCATGGGTTTCTTCCGGGTGATCCGGTTTCCCTCACAAGTCCAGAAAAATGTGGTATAGGTGAATTGGGTGGGCTAAATTGTCTGTGATATATGTGTGTGAATTAGTGTGTATGGATGTTTCCCGGTGATAGGTTGCAGCTGAAAGGGCATCCGCTGTGTGAAACACATGCTGGATAAGTTGGCGGTTTATTCCAATGTGGCGACCCCAAGATTAATAAAGAGACTAAGCCGAAAAGAAATGAAGGAATTTTAGGAAGTACTTGAAAAACAAGTGCTAGTATCATGAAAATAGTCAATTTTACTAGTCAATTTTAAAGATTAAATGTAAAAATGGCTTGCCTTGCAAACCTGCCTGGTCAAACCTGAAAGTAGTGGGGTTTTTTTATGCCACTTTACCTGAAGAGATAATACTGTACTGCTCTGCGGGTCTGACTGGTCCAGTCTGGGTGTGTATGTGAGAGTCTTGAGGGTTTCCCATGCATTCATCCTCTTTGTGAACTCCCTCACCTCCTGACAAGTTTTAAGGTAATGTGTTTAAACAGCTTACTCTGTACTCTTACTCTTAAACATGTGAAATAGGCCACTCTCAAAAAAGGCTGCATAAAATTGGAGATTTATATAAAGAAAATGAAACTGCATGTGGGATTGCCCGAAGGTACATGAATTTTGGAAAGAGGTGGCTATGTTCATTTTTGAAATGATATCTATAAAACTGCCCATGAAACCGGAAATGTTTATTTTAGGAATTACTTTTGAAAATATTGATTGCCACATCGCAGTAGGTAGTGCTGTTGCCTCACAGCAAGAACGTCGCTGGGTCGCAGGTTCGAACCTCGGCTGGGCTGGGTCAGTTGGCGTTTCTGTGTGGAGTTTGTATGTTCTCCCTGGGTTTGCGTGGGTTTCCTCCGGGTGCTCCGGTTTCCCCCACAGTCCAAAGACATGCAGTACAGGTGAATTGGGTAGGCTAAATTGTCCATAGTGTATGAGTGTGAATGTGTGTGTGGAAGTTCCCAGAGATGGGTTGCGGCTGGAAGGGCATCCGCTGCGTAAAATCGTGCTGGATAAGTTGGCGGTTCATTCCGCTGTGGCGACCCCGCAAGGGACAAAGCCGACAAGAAAATGAATGAATGAATGAATGAATGATTGCCACATAAGCACTCGTAAATTTATACAGTAGATATATGTTTACTTCAAGCAAAGCGTCTAAAAGCTTTGTACTGGAGGAAAATGGAAAGGTCATCTATTGTAAAGTGGCTCAATAATATGTCCTTCTGTTTAGCTATGGAAAAGATTTCATACATGTTAAAAAGCAAACTTACTGTTTTTGAGAAAATGTGGACACACTTTATATATCTTATTTCAAACTCAATTGTAAGCAATTTATTTAATGAAACAGAAAAAGACTAAATAAACATTGACTTGGCCTTTCTACATATTTCCCCTATTTCCAAAGATTTATTTAAACAAACCACTGTTATATTGATGATCTGGAGCATGCCTTCTATAGATGATTTTCAACAATTTCTTCCTAATGTTTTATCTACACTCTCAGAAAAAAAAGGTACATGATGGTACAAATAATGTTCTTAAGGAACAGTTTTGTACGTTTGTACCTTATATAGTAAGTTGTTCCTTATATAGTACAGAAAATACCTCTTACAGTATGATACTGTTCTTTTATGGTACAATGTAAATGAAGGTACACAATTGTTCTCATAAAAAGGTACATAAAGTGTTGGACAACTCCTTCTTTATTACAATATCTATGAAAATAAATATTACTGGAAAGGCAAAGTGATTTTATGAATAATTTCCATATTAAAACATGAATCATCATTTAAAAGCATATGCTTAAAGAAATTCATTCATTCATTCATTCATTTTCTTTTCGGCTTAGTCCCTTTATTAATCCGGGGTCGCCACAGCGGAACAAACCGCCAACTTGTCCAGCACGTGTTTTACGCAGCGGATGCCTTTCCAGCTGCAACCCATCTCTGGGAAACATCCATACACACTCATACACTATGGACAATTTAGCCTACCCAATTCACCCTTTTTAGAGCGTGGGGGAAACCGGAGCACCCGGAGAAAATCCACACGAATGCAGGGAGAACATGCAAACTCCACACAGAAATGCAAAATTCTTGCTGTGAGGCGACAGCACTACCTACTGTGGCTATTCAGTGTTTATTTATTAGCCTTACCTCCCTGTTGGTTAAAAAAAAATAAATAAAAATTTACTCCAGTCTTAATTTTTAGCATTGTCTTGACCAGCTGAGGTAGGCTGGGAAATTCTCTCAAAACCTACCATCTTAAACAACCCAAGACTAGCAAATCACCTGCTCTAATCTCAAACTAGCTGGTTTTAGAGGATCTATCAGCCTGAAAAAAAAGGGTTAACCCCTTTTAAAACAAGCTATGACTAGACTGGGAGACCAGCTAAAACCAGCCTAACCATCTTTTTTTTCAATTACAGAACTTCTAAGACTCCACAGATGCACATCTGTCATCATAAGTGTACTCTCTCTCTCTCTCTCTCTCTCTCTCACACACACACACACACACACACACACACCACACACACACACACACACACACACACACACACACACACACACACACACACACACACACTTCCATCAAGTAGCCTTCAAATAACACAAACCACATACAGCAGTATATATTTTCAAAAATGTGTTAATTTTAATTGAGAATAAACATGATAGACAAAGTGTCGTCTTTTTTTCATGTAGGCAACTTTCAGATTTTAAATGACCCATGGGATTTATAGTGATAGTAAAAGCAGCTCAGTTTTACTTTTAGAAATTTGGAGAACAAAAACAAAGGAATTACATTTAAATAATAGTTTATAAGATCAGTACAGACTATGCATATAAATACAACGCTAAATCTCCCAATAATCAAAAATAATATTGGCATTGTTGGTCTTTGTGGGCACACCCTGGGTCTAAAACGGTTTGATTTGATTCCTCTTCTTTTAATCAGTTTGTTCAAGGTAACCTGTAAGACCGACCGGTCACCACAAGAACGCGAATCCGTGCACAGACACAGCTATGGCCTTTGCTTTATTGTCGGCCCTATTTATATATCTAATTTATATTGGAAATATTCTTCAGGCATAGAAAATGATGAGAAGAGAAGCTTAAAATCATTTTTAGCATCACTTTTAAGTGCTAACGATGATGTTAAAGACATAATCTAGTAGCACATGTATTGAAAATAGGCAATTACAAATTAATAAACGTCATCTACTTTAAATATTAATTTTTTTTGTCCTGATTTTACAAACCAGTTTAGTCTAAAACACATTTAACCGAAATGCAATACTGAAGTGTCTTTCACTGACATATTTTGCACACTGGTAATATTTTTTCCTGAGACATATTTAGAAAAGGTATGTCCTATTTGAAATAATCATAGTTTAATATCAGCTCTGGACCCTGCATCTCAAATGTAAAGAACAGGGAAGGAGACTGAAGGGAATACTATAGTTTGTGTTTGGGTATTAACATTAACCCAGTATTTGTTGCTTCTTTTTTTCCTTATGTTTTTTATATTGATATTTTTCATATTTATATTATTTGCTTATTGATTTTTTTATTTATGGATCAATCTTTGCATTAATATTTTTAATGTTTTTTTTTTTTTTTTTTTTTTTTTTTAGTTTTTAATGAGTTGAGAATGTTTATTTTATTATTATAAAAAAAAAAATTATAATAGAAAGTAATGCATTTTCACTTTTGGCTAATTATTACAGTGACATTTCATTGCAGGGATTTTGCTTTTAGAATTTATAAAAAAAACTCAACCTAGAATATTTTATAGAATCTTCAATCTGTTTGCTAAATTAATAGAATCTGTTTTAAACACTGGGCACAAAGTAGGAATCACTGGTCCCTTTATTAAAGATTGTTTAATTCTTCATTTTTGAAGCTGCTATAGTTGACAAAAACAGTGCTGTTTTAAAATGTCCAAATCATTCAGACAGATATCAAGTAGAGGAAATCAGGCTTTACTTTTCTGTTTCATTATTGTATCTAATAAGCAATAGTTATTGTGGGCCGGTTTGCAATGGCAATACTCAACTATTTAGAGCAAGGTAGGGTCCCAAAATTATTCTGCTTAGGGCCCCCAAATGTAGCTGGCCCTGCTTGTATGCTGTATGTTGTTATATATATATATATATATATATATATATATATATATATATATATATATATATATATATATATATATATATATATATATATATATATATATATATATATATATATATATATATATATATTCATTCATTGTCCTTCAGCTATAATAATGAGAGAGATATGTTTTAAGAAATTGTTATATCTTTTCTTGAAAGTCAAGTTTACATACAATAAGATTATTATGCCTCTGAAACAGCTCAGATGATGGTGTCAAGGTTTTGGAAGTTTCTGATTGGCTAATTGACAACATTTGAGTTAATTGGAGGCACAACTGTAGAATAGTATTTAGGGAAAACCTCAAACACACTGCTTCCTTTTGTGACAACATTGGAAAATCAACAAGCCAGAATCAACAAAAAAGCCAGATTACAATTTGCTAAATTACACTGGGAAAAAGACACATTTTTGGAGACATGTCCTGTGGTCTGATGGAACTAAGATTGAACTGTTTGGCCATAATGACCAGTCTTACATTTGGAGGACAAAGGGGAAAGCTTACAAGCTTAGGAACACCATCCCATCTGTGAAGTATGGGGGCGGCAGCATCATGTTGTGGGGCTGTTTTGCTGCAGGAGGGACTGGTCCACTTCACAGCATAGATGGCATCATGAAGAAAGAACATTATGTAGAAATACTGAAGCAACATCTCAAGACATCAGCCAGGAAATTAAAACTTGGCCACAAATAGGTCTTCCAACCAGACCATGAACCTAGGCATACTGCCAAAATAGTTAAAATGTGCTTTAAGGACAACAGAGTGAATGTTTTGGAGTGGCCATCACAAAGCTCTGATCTCTGTGGGCTTTAAAAAGTTAAAAAAGCTTGTGCGAGCAAGACAGCCTACAAATCTGACTCAGTTACACCAATTCTGTCAGGAGGAATGGGCCAAAATTCCTGCAAACTATTGTGAAAAGCTTGTGGAAGTATACCAAAAACATTTGACCAAAGCTATACAGTTTAAAGACAAAGCTAAAAAAATACTAAGGAAATGTATGTAAATTTTGCCTGTCCAGAAATTAATAAAAAATTATCAAAAAACAAATTCTCTCATTATTCTGGCATTTAGCAAATGTAAATAATTTAGGTAATCCTAACGGACCTAAAATAGTAAACTTTTAGTATAATTTACCATCAGACATTTTTAAAAAAAAAAATGGTTATGTTGCTTTTTTTAGAGTGTATGTAAACTTCTGGTTTCAACTTTATATATATATATATATATATATATATATATATATATATATATATATATATATATATATATATATATATATATATATATATATATATATATATATATATTCATTCATACATACAAGTGTAAAAAATATTGATTTCTCCACACAACAGTAAATGTAAACTTGCTCAAAGTAAATGCAAACATGCAAACTCATTTAACTCATTAAGTTTTTTTTCAAATCTGTTCCAAATCTGAGCAGTCTGTAGCATACTGTATTACAGCATTATCAGCCTTTGTTCCAGTTCTTCAGAATAGCCTCTGCTGCATCCAAAGTGCTTTCTTGCTGTAGAAAAAAAAAGGTTTAGGCAAGAATATTCATTCATTTTCTTTTCGGCTTAGTCTCTTTATTAATCTGGGGTCACCACAGCGGAATGAACTGCCAACTTATCCAGCATATCTTTTACACAGCGGATGTCCTTCCAGCTGCAACCCATCACTGGGAAACATCCATACACACTCATTTACACACACACATAAACTACAGACAATTTAGCCTACCCAATTCCCTTATACCACATGTTTTTTGGACTGTGGGGGAAACCGGAGCACCCGGAGGAAACCCACGTGAACACAGAGAGAACATGCAAACTTTACACAGAAATGCCAACTGACCCAGCCAGGGCTCGTACCAGCATCCTTCTTGCTGTGAGGCCATTGTGCTACCCACTGCACCAACAGGCTGCCCAGGCAGGAATATAAAACAGCTAAACATTTTGATAATGAGACAGACAGAGACAGATTTGATAATCTTGTGTATTTCTAGTACCTTTATAAAACAGAAGCGAATGTACTTCTCAAACTGCTTTACAGAATCTTCTCCCACAAAAGCTGTTACAGGAATTGCAGCCAATTTCTAAACAATAATAATAATAAAAATAAATAAAAATTTACAATATAAATTATATAAATATAAATTTACATTACAATTTTTGGTATTTTTTCTTAAAATTAGAAAAGAGCCTACCTTCTCTTTTATCATCCACTTGACAAACTTGTAGTCATACGGTTCATCATCTCCCATATGTGTCAGATCCTGATCTACATTCAGTAGACAAGACAAAACAACACTAATCAGATGAATCTCCATTAAGACAATGTCACCTTTGCCTCAGCAAATGTAATTTCCTTAACATACATCACTTTAGGGCACTTACTGAGTGCTGTGACATCAGCCATAATAAAGTATCCTCCTTCAGGAACCACTGGAGTCATGCCAGTCTGAGCCAACATGGCAGCCATGCGGTCTCTTTTACCCTCTAGCTCTAAAGCCAGAGAGGAGAAGTAGCATTCTGGCTGACCCATCAACTCATAGTCCCGAAGAAGACCCTGGCCAACAGCCTCCTGTTGTGCAGAAACACCTTGTATAGAAAAGTGGATTGTATACAACCATAAAATATCACACACAGAACTTGCCTGTAATGGTGTTGGACATGTATACAGACTGTTCTGCATGACGGTCTGGAGGTGTTTGATCAGGTGTTCAGGCCCAATTGACCAGCCCAACTGCAAACAAACAAACAAATATTTTAAATGAAGAAGCAACAATTGAAAATACTGCCATGTATTTCCATCATACTATTCTGTTGCTGAGGAGGAAAAAACAGATTTAAAAAAGTTTAACATTTATGCATAATTATGTAAAGACACAAAAACAGAAATACAATGTCTTATAATCTCAATAAAATCAAGTCAAGAGGTTGTTCACACAAAAATGTACTCATCAGTTACTCTCCCTCAAGTGCTCCTAAATCTTTTTTTTCTCCCTATGTTCGCGTGGGTTTCCTTCGGGTGCTCTGGTTTCTCCCACAATCCAAAGACATGCGCTATAGGTGAATTTTGTTAGCTAAATTGTACGTAGTGTATGAGCGTGTGTGTGTATGGGTGTTTCCCAGTACTGGGTTGCAGCTGGAAGGGCATATGCCAACATATGCTAGATAAGTTGGCGGTTCCTTCCGCTGTGGTGACCCCTAATGAATAAAGGGACTAACCTGAAGGAAAATGAATGAATGAATGATTGTGTATACAGCCAATGTAAATATGGAGGGTGTGACAACAGGTGCAGGATCCAAATGCAGCTTTAATCAAGTGTCAGGCAGGCAATACAGAAGCAGACAGAATCACGTAGACAACTCAAAGAGTAAGCAGTGTAACAGATGAAAAGATTCAAGCGAGGCAACAAAGCAAACATAACCAGTATAAACAAACAAAGGGTCAAAACACAGCTAGGAGCAACAGGGAAAACACTTTATAAAGATCACTAAACAAGACCCAGCAACTTGATGTATGTGTGAGTGGTGTATAATTTATGTAATCAGTGATCATGTCCTTCAGCTGTGTGTAATCAAAGTTCATGAACATCAGGTGTGAGGTGCTGAGGTTTATGGGATGTGTCAACATGATCTCACGGCAATTCGGAACTTTTTGATTTAGTGGCTAACTCGTATAAATTTGTACAATCTTATTTGTACAATTTAGTTCGATTTGCTCATCCCCCATTCACGGTTGGGTTTGGGGGTTGGGTTGGGTGCTACACCTCCTTTTTAAAATCATACATTTTCATACGACTGAACTTGTACGAAATAAATTAGCCACTAAACTGACAAAACGTAAAATAGTTACGTTTCTTTGTGAGATCAGGCTGGATGTGTAGTCCGGTTCAGTGGCAGATGTAATGTGTAGAGTGCCTTCTAGTGTGTCTGGTGGCTACTCTACTTGTGACAGTAATGCTAACACATGAAGAAAATATATATATATTTATCAATAATACATTTATATTATATTATATTATATTATATTATATTATATTATATTATATTATATTATATTATATTATATTATATTATATTATATTTGTATATTTCTTAACATTTTCTACTGATATTTGGTTTTAAAAATAAAGCTGCTGTACCATGCCAGTTAAATTTCCTTATGCTGTTTGGACCATCACATCATAACAATTGGACCTGTTTTACAAAACCTTTAGAATGTTCCCATAAATGTGTCATATATCACTGAAAATGGGAGAATCTCATCTATAATTTGCTTTGTAACCGAATAGTCATGATAATTATGCTTCAGGTTACAGTTTTAAATAAAAGCTTTTCTAGAAATTGGATTTTCTCAAAAAGAGTCTGAAATGAAGTATGTCTTTGACATGACCTAACTCAGTCAATATTACAGATATCAAGTATATATTTTTACAGAATATTCTTTATGATTTTATGTCAAAAAAAGACAAATCACAAAAAAGCCTTTAACTGGTTTTTCACAGAGGGGTCACATTTTTTTTACACTTTACATATACAGTGCATCCGGAAAGTATTCATAACGCTTCACTTTTTCCACATTTTTTATGTTACAGCCTTATTCCAAAATGGATTAAATTCATTTATTTCCTCAAAATTCTACACACAATACCCCATAATCACAATGTGAAAAAAGATTTTTTTTTTTAAATTGTTGCAAATTTATTAAAATAAAAACCTGAAAAATCACATGTACATAAGTATTCACAGCCTTTGTCGTGAAGCACTAAATTGAGCTCAGGTACATTCTGTTTCCACTGATCATTCTTGAGATGTTTCAGCAGCTTAATTGGAGTTCACCTGTGCTAAATTCAGTTGATTGGACATGATTTGAAAAGGCATACACCTGTCTATATAAGGTACCAGGGTTGACAGTGCATGTCAAAGCACAAACGAAGCATGAAGACAAAGGAATTGTCTGTAGTCCTCCAAGACAGGATTGTCTTAAGGCACAAGGCTGGGAAAGGTTACAGAAAAATTTTTGCTGCTCTGAAAGTTCCAATGAGCACAGTGGCCTCCATCATCCATAAGTGGAAGATGTTTGGAACCACCAGGACTCTTCCTAGAGCTGGCCGGCCATCTAAGCTGAGTGATCAGGGGAGAAGGGCCTTAGTCAGGGAGGTGATCAATAACCTGATGGTCACTCTGTCTGAGCTCCAGCGTTCTTTTGTGGAGAGAGGAGAACCTTATAGAAAAACAAACCATCTGTGTAGCAATCCACCAATCAGGCCTGTATGGTAGAGTGGCCAGACGGAAGCCACTCCTCGCCTGGAATTTGTCAAAAGGCATTTGAAGGACTCTCAGACCATAAGAAACAAAATTCTCTGGTGTGATGAGACTAAAATTAAACTCTTTGGAGTGAATGCCAGGCGTTACGTTTGGAGAAAACCAGGCACCGCTCATCACCAGGGTAATACCATCCATACAGTGAAGCATGGTGGTGGCAGCATCATGCTGTGGGGATGTTTTTCAGCAGCAGGAACTGGAAGACTAGTCAGGATAGAGGGAAAGATGAACGCAGCAATGTACAGAGACATCCTGAATGAAAATCTGCTTCAGAGTGCTCTTGACCTCAGACTGGGACGACGGTTCATCTTCCAGCAGGACAATGACCCAAAACACACTGCCAAAATATCAATGGAGTGGCTTCACAACAACTCGGTAAATGTCCTTGAGTGGCCCAGCCAGAGCCCAGACCTAAATCCTATTGAACATCTCTGGAGAGATCTAAAAATGGCTGTACACCGTCGCTTCTAATCCAACCTGATAGATCTTGAGAGGTACTGCAAAGAGGAATGGGCAAAAATTCCCAAGTACAGCTTGTGGCATCATATTCAAAAAGACTTGAGGCTGTAATTGCTGCCAAAGGTGCATCAACAAAGTATTGAGCAAAGGCTGTAAATACTGATGTACATGTGATTTTTCAGGTTTTTAATTTTTTATAATAAATTTGCAACAATTTTTTTCACATTGTCATTATGGAGTATTGTGTGTAGAATTTTGAGGAAATAAATAAATTGAATCCAATTTGGAATAAGGCTGTAACATAAACAAATGTGGAAAAAGTGAAGTGCTATGAATACTTTCCGGATGCACTGTAGATAATACATGTTAAAAAACAACATAAAAAGAGTTTTGTTTTAATGTAAAATATAGATTCTCTTTGGGTAGTTCTTTGCCTGGTAAGTGCAGATAAGAGCCTTTAAGTTTACCATTTATTCTGTAGTTTATTCTGTTAATTTGCCAAGTTTTAGACAAGTTAAAACTAGTAATCCTCTTGGCAGCCCAACATTTGACTGAATTTTCATGAGTTATGTCACGTTAGATCTCCTCACTTTGAATCAGTCATGCAGAGTCAGTGCACGTGTGTGAGAGAGATCATGTGTGCTTGTAAATGACATCCCCATCGGCTCCCTGGTGAAGCACACATCGGTGTCATTGAGATTACACAGAGAATAGAAGGCTCCTGCAATGTTATTATTATGGTCACTGCTAATATTTTAGGGTAGCAAAATGGATTTAGAACTGATCAAAACTGACAGGAAACTTCCAAATATACACATATTAAAGTGGTTTGAAAACATCGTCACCTTGGAATTATAAGGTTCTATCTGCGTTCTGAATGATTTTGAGATATTGAGCTTCAAAGTTTTTGCATTCCATAGCAAACAGTGCACGTGTAACATTTGTTTTTTTAAATAAAACGTCTTAAAATGTAAACAACTTCTAAAAAAAAAACATCCCATGATTTAAATAAGTTGTCATTTCATAAGAATACACACTAAAAAATGCTGGGTTGAAAACAACCCAATTTGGGTTGTTTTGGTAACCCAACGCTGGGTAAAAAAGGGACGAACCCAACGCTGGGTTACTTCAACCCAAAAAGTTGGGTTACACGTTTAACCCAGCATGCTGGGTTGTGATTTTTAACCCAACTATTAGTTAAAAGTTACTACACTGCTGGGTTACTTCAACCCAAAAAGTTGGGTTACACGTTTAACCCAGCATGCTGGGTTGTGATTTTTAACCCAACTATTAGTTAAAAGTTACTACACTGCTGGGTTGAATGTAACCCAAAAATGGGTCAGAAATTTAATCTAGAACCTGGTGAATAAAATCACTAAAATAAAAACAATTCTACAGCAATACATACTTTAGTAATGTAATTTTATTTATGACAGAACTTAAAAAATGTGTCCATATGAATTTAAAACAGTTTTCCCATCTCCACTTCAGCATTAAGACAATTTCAATAAAAATTTCAATAACAGAAATCACAGAAACACTGTGACTAAAGTCAGTAACAATGCATCAGACTGAAGTCATAGTAACATTTACATCATGCATAAATCAGGAATCATCAGTAAGAATCAACTGCAATGTAAAAAACATTTGTGAAAGTAATGATGAAATGACTTCAATCTGACTGAAAAAACAACAAAAAAAAAAACTAAGAAAATACAAATTTAAAAATGGGAAAAAAAATTCTTTTTATAGCTTTCCCTTTAACAATTATGTGCAAACATCAATATATCCTGAGACATAAAGGACTCATCAGTAAAGATGATCAATTGCAATGTAAATGCAGTTTAGAAGAAAAACCAGATGTACTGCAGAAGTAACAATGAAAGCTGAAGAAATTTAAAATAGGAAAACATTTCGTAACTTTTACTTGAACAATCACGTGCAAACATCAATAGATCCTGAGATATAAAAGTCACATTAGTTGCAATGGAACTGCAGTGTAGAAGAAAAATATATTTAGAATAATGAAAGTGCATCAAACTGACTGAAGTCAAATTTACTTACAAGAAAATATGCATTTAAAACATGAAAACATTTGATAACGTGCACAAACATTTACATGCATGAGCATCAAGATACCATGTGAGAAAAGCGGTCACAGTACGATTCATTGATTGTAATGTTACTGCAGTTTTGAAGTACAGTTGCAGTTGAAGAAGTATTAGCCCCTCTTTGATTTTTTTTTTTTCTTTTTAAATATTTCCCAAATGATGTTTAACAGATTCAGGAAATTTTCACAGTATGTCTGATAATAGTTTTTCATCTGGAGAAAGACTTATTTGTTTTATTTCGTCTGGAAACTACAGAACAAACCATCGTTATACAATAACTTGCCTAATTCCCTTAACCTGCCTAGTTAACCTAATTAACCTATTTAAGCCTTTAAATGTCACTTTAAGCTGTATAGAAGTGTCTTGAAAAATATCTAATAAATATTATTTACTGTCATCATGGCAAAGAGAAAATAAATCAGTTATTAGAGATGAGTTATTAAAACTATTATGATTAGAAATGTGTTAAAGAAATCTGTTCTCCATTAAACAGAAATTGGAAAAACAAACAAACAGGGGGGCTAATAATTCTGACTTCAACTGTATTTAGAAGTAAAGGTGTACAAGTTGAAGTACACAGAATCCAAGGAAGTGGTGAGGTCACAGTGTTAATAATTACTGTTTGTCAGCAAAAATGAATGCTTGCAGAACTGTTACTGCCAGTGTCTCCTGCACAGGAACTCCATACAACACAGTCTGTAGAAACTGCCAAACCAGGGAACACTGCTCGGGGTAGTTCACACCAAAGATGTAGAATGCTTTAAAGCAAACGCCCACTGCAGCATGAAATGTACTTTGCTCACGTGCTGTGCCATTTATTATAGCAAAGGCTTGAAAGCAGTGGTGGTCTCCAAGCATGAGAACATTCGGAAATTCATTGGACTCTTGAATTGAATGGACGAAGATGCTCAGCCATATTGATCCCAATCTGAAAATATATAAAAAAAAAAAATTGATTAAGAACTCAAAAGTGTACAAGTTAGTTAACTTTAGAACACCTAAAATACCTGTAGGAGCAAATAAGATCATAACACACCAAGCTATCAGCCAGTGTTGGCATTAGTTAACAACCAACCATGGCACTATGCTGCAACTTCTTGGCCCAGATGCAGATGACTTAATGCATAAACTTCCAAAATGCAGTTTAAATTCCAATGCAAACCATCACAAATGCAGTTGTAAACAATGTCAGACGAGAAAGAAGGGTCTTAAATAGCACAACAATCTTCTTTTTTTTTCTTCATTAAAAAATACAATTTAAATACTTTTCAATGTCAAACATTCATCTTGTCTTGCTCTGCCTTGTCTGAACTGTGTGTATTCTAGCTCAAGAAAGTTTGGGTACTGAACACTGACTATATTTTACACAGAGTTCAGGCAGAGTAAGGCAAAGTGAGCATTTGAAATTATTAAGTATTTTGATTGTATTTTCATAATGAAAATAGATAAGACCCTTCTTCCTCAGCTGGGATTGTTTGCAACCACATTTGGGATCATTTGAAGCCGCAATAAAAATTTTATTTTGAAAGTTCAAAATTGAGGCCCCATCTCAGACCATGGAGATGGAGAAAGTGCAGAAATGTTTTCCTAAAAAACCTCAAAACAAATAATTTCTTTACGACAGAAGAAAAAAAAGACATGAACATCTCGGGTGACAAGGGGGTGAGTACATTATGTGTGAATCTTTTAGTTGGAAGTGCATTTTTGTTGGAATTATATTTACATGATTTAAAAAAATGTTTCTGTTAAACAGATGCAAAATTAAAGTTTTCATTTTTATTTTATAAAAACAAACATTCATTCATTCATTTTCCTTTCGTCCTTTTATTAATCAGTGGTCAGCCCAGCGGAATGAACCGCCAACTTGTATGTTTTACGCAGCAGATGCCCTTCCAGCTGCAACCCATCACTATGAAACACCCATACACTCTCATTCACACACACACTACGGACAATTTAGCTTACCCAATTCACCAACACCGCATGTCTTTGGACTGTGGGGGAAACCGGAGCACCCAGAGGAGACCCACGGGGAGAACATGCAAACTCCACACAGAAACACCAACTGACCCAGCCGAGGCTCGAACCAGCGACCTTCTTGCTGTGAGGCGACAGCACTAACCACTGCACCCCCATGCCACCCTAATAACAAACATAAAAATAACATTCATTATTAATAAAATAACTGTAAGAAAAGCATTATGCAATTATTATGACTTATATGGTTTATTAATAAATGTGTAATTATTCAACAAATGCTTCAAATGAACATCACAAGTCAACCAGACAAATCTTTAGAGAAGGGCAGCCCTAATGATTACAATGAGCCAAGTAAAATATTACTACATACCTTCAAATGTGGGGATTAACTCTTGAAGATTCCACTCTTTTAGTTTGGTTTGCACATATTCATCCATCTGAAAAAGAATAACAGATAGAAGCATTTTAGCAAAATTAAGTAAAAAAGATCAGCCAAAAGTCACTTTATCACAATAATAATCCTAAATGATCATAATTATCCAGGGTGTCACATAAAATGGTGGTCAAACTTTTTTCTTTTTGGCAGTCGATGATTAGGTTGGATTTAGCCTTAGCTGAGACGTCTGCATCAAACTAACCATACGTACAGGATTAATTAAAGATAACAGTTAGCTCAAATCACGTCTACAATGTAAAAGGCTCACAGTAAACTAATAACATTTGCTATTTAACGTACAGCTAAACAACATGTACAAGCAGAGCAGGAAAATTATTAAGTATGTTCTGACCAAAAAAAACCATCGTTAGAGAAGCGGAATTCAACACTCTTATGCATCAAAGTATTGTTACAAAAATCAATGAACAAATTTAAGAAGTACTGGAGTATAAATTCTACTTACTGTTTTACAGCTTAAGATTACAAAGCACAGTAGCCTACTTGCTGCCATTACCTAACCTACACAGAGAAATCTGTCATTCAAAAGGCATTTTATTACAACAAAAAACCTCCTAAATGATCCTAATTATCCTTGGTGTGGGGCTTATAAAATCTAACAATGTAGATACCAAAGACTCTAGAATAAAGGGGCTTTGCCGATACAAAAATAATATAAAAAAATGAAGGAAATTACCTTATCTTTCCAAGCTCCTTCCGATGTCACGCGCGCTTTCCCATCCACAAAGCAACAGGTCCGAAGTGAAGTAGCAGGTCCGGTCGCGAGGCGAGCAGCAGGTCCGGCCGCGAAGTGAAGTAGCAGGTCCGGTCGCGAGGCGAGCAGCAGGTCCGGCCGCGAAGTGAAGTAGCAGGTCCGGTCGCGAGGCGAGCAAGCAGGTCCGGCCGCGAAGTGAAGTAGCAGGTCCGGTCGCGAGGCGAGCAGCAGGTCCGGCCGCGAAGTGAAGTAGCAGGTCCGGTCGCGAGGCGAGCAGCAGGTCTGGCCGCGAAGTAAAGTAGCAGGTCCGGTCGCGAGGCGAGCAGCAGGTCCGGCCGCGAGGCGATGCAGGTCCGGCCCCGAGGCGAAGCGCGGTCGTCGCGTAGTGGTTAGGTTTAAAAAAAAAAAAAGTGAGGTTTAAAAAAAAAAAGTGAGGTTCAAAAAAAGTGCGTATATACATTATACTGTAAACTAAATGTGTTATTTCTTATTAAAGTTGTTAAATACACACTGAATAACTTACGTCTTAGACAGAATTTCACTCGCTTTCCTCTAAAGACGGCGCAAAGAAAATGGCGGTTTCTCACGCTGATGTCCCTGCATGTTGACGTGACTTGCGTGTTCTCTTTCACGTCCGCGTTCCCAACCCAGCACTGCTGGGTTATAGATCAAGATAGACTTTCAACCCAAATTGGGTTAAATCAACCCAATTTTGTGACCTAGCAGTCTCAACCCAGCATTTGGGTTAAAAAACCAACCCAGCATTTTTTAGAGTGTATGTCAATAACTCAATTTTGACAAAAATGTCAGATAGAACCTTATAATTCTAAGGTGACGACATAGGCAGGTTGATTCTTGGGTGATGTACTTTTAACTAGTAATTTAGCTTCTAAACAAAATGATTAAATGAAAAAAAGTAAATTAATCAAATTAACAAAATAAAACACTCGTTAATTAACAAGCCTGTTAATTAACAGTAAATAAATGTAAAAAAAATTTTTTCTAAATGTAAAGCATTCTCCATGACAAACGTAATAACAAAATGAAAGGTAAAGTTTACACAACTTGATATACTTTTTTGTACCTTTAATTTTGCAGTTAATTATTTCCATTCTATGCTGGACATAAAGATAAACACTGGAGATGACTTTCAATTACCTTCCATCCAGTCACGCTGAATGTTTTCCCTGCACTGCCAATGGTGATGGTTCTGTTCCACATTCCAGGAAGAGTTGCTGTTCAGAAAGAATAGTGCATAATCATCACATTTTCACAATATGTAATCCATTGACACAAAAACATTAAAACGCACCACTGGAGAAATATCACATACCTATCTTTACATGCTCATGGCCTTTATATATGAGCCATTCATAAACCTCATCACTGAAGCACAGTGTGTCATGTTTGATGCAGAGATCTGCAATAGCTTGCAACTCACTCCTACTGAATATCTAAAAATTGAACAGAGTTGTGGATTAACAATTTGCCATTTTACATTTACATCTATATATTTGGCAGATGCTTTTATTTATATGGACATACATTTAATTACACATGTTATCAGTTCTTTATTTCTCTGAGAATCATACCCATTGACATGATTGACATCTCATTTATGTGAGCTTACTTTTCCAATAGGGTTATTAGGAGTGTTGATGATGATAGCCTTGGTTTTGGAGTTGAATTTACTAGCAAGTTCTTCCTGGTTCAGAACCCAGTCAGCACTACTTCTACCAATTGTTGCGGTCGATTTCTTCAGAACAGGGCAATCAAGTGTTATGATTCATGTAAATATACTAAACACTGATATTTTTATAATAGAGAAGGTTTACCTACCAATCGCAAAGGTATTAAAACAGGTTTGGCCCCTGCCATTTTCACCATAGGTACATAAGTGTCAAAAAAAGGTTCTATAATAACAACCTGAAAGGGAGGGATTGAGAATGCACAAGTTATATTATATTTATGCAAATTATGCATTAAAACATTACATATAAGTGCTAAATATGTTTTTACCTCATCTCCCTCCTCAACCAGAGCCTGCATAGTGCTGAACAAAGATCCATATGCACCTACTGTGACCAGAATTTCTTTAAAAGGGTCAAGCTGACGATCATAGACTTTTCCATACACTTTTGAAAGAGCTTTAACCAGTGTCGGGTGGCCCTGAAAACAGAAATGTAACTATATATGTCAATAAACAACACAAATGGCAATATGTTTTAATATAAACCATAACGAAACAGTTACTATGTAACCCTTATTCCCTGAGGGGGAGAACGGAAATGCTATGTGGAAAACTTCCAATATGGGGATTTCGTCAGAAGCCAATCATCTGAAAGAGTAATAAAACGGGCCAATGAAATGCCAATGAATTGGCGGCGTCAGCGTACACAGCTGGCAGCAATTACAAACATTTGTGTATAAAGATGCCAGCCGTGCATCGCGGAGACACCTTTTCTAGCTGAAGAGCCGAACTACAGCTGTCAGCTAAGGTGCAACCGCTGTGGCTAATGAACATAGCATTTCCACTCCCTCCCATGGTGAACGAGGGTTATGTAGTAACCATTTTGTTCCCCAGCCAGAGGTGAACTTCAATGTTTTGTGGAAAACTTTCACTATGGGAAAATGTATAGAAAGAGCCACAGTGATTGAACCTTACCACATCACTGGTGAGAGGTTTGCCAGGCTCTCAGCGTGAGCACACCATCATCACCAGAGATGCAGCCCTCCAACGTGTCCCCTGACCCTAAGTTATCTTACTTACCTGTGAAGCGTTTAAAGGCTTATTTTAATTTTTTGGGAAGTCATAAAAAATACACCTAGTTAAGTTCTAGGAATTTTAAAATACAACAGTATTTTGGGAAAGTGTCAACACAGGCTCATTTCGAAAACGTAGTCCCGTGGACGTTTCTGGAGACCTCGAATTATGTAGCAGGAGGTACGTATGGCTGCATTTCATTTTTTAAACGAACGCTATGAGGCGGTATGATGCCGTTCCTTTTGGCGCCTACCGGCTGACCGCTTACCTCCGTGTGGAGGAGTTGACCACGACGACGATGACTGGGTTCGAGTCCGGGGAAGAGCGGTTCCAGGAATCAGGTAAGACAAAAACAGAATCCAAAAAAAAAAAAATGAACGAGTGAACAACAGGCTGAGAATGTGGTAAAAATCAGACGAGGGCTTTTCTTTTTCTGGACGGCTTTTGTAAACAGTTGATTGGGTTTAGGGAAGTATGTGGGTGGGCGGGTCAATCAGTAAAATTGGTTGGGTTAAGGGAAGGAGGAGGGTGGGTCAGTCGCCCAGTCAATCATTCAGTCAGACAGACAGACAGACAGACAGAAGGTCGACAGCGGCCTCTGGTGAGTTTACGCGAGAACAGCGCAGGTGCAAACGGCACTCGTGAGAGACATTTGATATAGGAAAAAAGCACACACAGTGGCCTCTCGCGGATTCGCAAAAACAAAAACTGCAAAAATACGTACCTCCCGGGACGTATGTCGCGGTCTCCAGAAACGTCCACGGGACTACGTTTTCAGAATGAGCCTGGGTTGGAAAGTGTGCTGTCCCAATAGGGAGGACGCTGCGGAGGCCACCTACTGCCAAAATGGGGAGACTTGGTGGCATGAAAACATATGAACTAACCCTGAGAAGGGGGAGTACACACATGAAGGAGGATTGACGGGGAGGGAAGACAGGGGCCCGCCTAAGAGGGGGGAACTATACCATGGCTGAGTGAAGCATATGGGATTGCCGGCACCTATACCGAGAACGCGGGCTGACCAAGTGGGCATGCCAACACATGAGGAAAATCAGCTCCACTCAAAGATTATAGAATCTTTCGAAGGTATTAATGTCACCCAGCTCGGAGCTCTACAGATCTAACAGTCTGTTAGAGAGGCGATGCGTGCTCATGCCCAAGAGGAGGCGATACTCTTAGTCAAGTGCGCTCTCACTCCCGGGGGACGCAGCTCACCTTGGCACTGAAAAGTGAGGGAGGCAATGCTTTCTCAGTGCACCGTCAAACCCCCAATCCTCAGAGTGGGGATGATCATAACGCCAACCCCTCAATGGGAGGTCTGCAAGCCCGAGGGCGGCAGATTGACGCCCACTGTAACCCTCAGATCTGCCGGAGTGCCAACCGTTACTTGTGAGGGACAACAGGGGTGGTTCGCCCTTTTACAAGAGCGAGCCGCGATCTTAGCTGCGCAACAGATACGCCATTGCAGTGATGGCATGCACTGCCCGCGAGCACCACATTAACATGCTGAACTCCCAGACATGCAACACTGTGCTCGTGTCCATCATCCGTGGACAGGGAACCACCGCATCCAAAAACGGACAGTCAGAACAACGTCTTTAAAAAGACGTGCTGCATGACCGTGTTGCTCTTTTAGGAAACTTGCTCAGTTACTCACCACTCTAGAAGAACCGGACCAGAGAACGTCCAGGCAAGGGAGAATGGACCCAGCTCGACAGCTCTGCCACTGCGTGTCACACACTTTGCGACTGGGAGAAAACATCCTGTCACACACTGGCAGCTTTCTCGTTCACTCACTCACTCTCCCATTATTTTGAAGAAAGTTTCGAGGAACCAAAGACTCTCTCAGTAGCGTGAGGCTCCAAAAACGAAACAGGTGTCTCTGCGATGCACTGCTAGCATCTTTATACAGAAATGAATGTAATTGCTGCCAGCTGTGTGCGCTGACGCCGCCAGTTCATTGGCATTTCATTGGCCCGTTTTATTACTCTTTCAGAATATTGGCTTCTGACGAAATCCCCATAGTGGAAGTTTTCCACATAGCATTGAAGTTCCCCTCCCGCTGGGGAACTAGTATTGACTTTCAAGCTACTAATACTCATTTTATATACTAATATATTATCTATTTAAGTACTAGTACTTATGCTTACCTATATTAAATAAATAATAGGTAATAAATAGTGGTGGGCCATTATCAGCATTAATGTGCTGTTAAATATCGCTGTTAATCTATTCTCAAAGTTGGGTTGGGGTCTATTCTATGCAAGCTATGATGACTTTCACCTTGATATTTTAGCGCAGATGTATACCTGACCGGTGAGCCGTCTGACAAAAAAGTGTCCTTCTGAATCAAATCAGCAGGATGCCCTTCTGGATCTTTCACATATTCGAAGACACTACTGACTACGCTTACATGGACATCTGTAATCTAGTTATTTGCCTTAATAGACAATAATATAATTAAGGTGTTTACGTGAAGTGCTTTCATGTAAGAGTTTCCTGTGATTTTGGGTGACTTTAACTGCAGTTTCACATTAACTCATGAACATTTAATTCATGCCACCGTGACAAACTGGGGTATAGGACACAAATAGGGAGTAAGGACTGGTGAGAGTGTTATGGAATTTAATAACTCACGCCAATTGGAAAGAAAAAAACATCTGCATTTCTCAATGTGTGTGTGTGTGTGTGTGTGTGTGTGTGTGTGTGCACGCGGTCGGTCCTTTACTGACAGCCGTGTGTGTGGATCTTGTCGGAAAATATGGCGAAAAGTTCTATATGACGTTAATAGTTTAATTGCAGTGTTTACTTCAATAATGCCACTAATATTTGCATACTCCACGTCTTAATTCCATTTTTGTTCAGTTCAGTTATGACTTTAGTCTGATTAAGGTAATCAAAAATTGCTGTTTGGAGCTTATGTAGGCCTACAGTTCAAAATTCATGTTTAACTGAATAAACAGTTAGTAAACACAAGTACATCTTATTGAACATCATTTATTTTCATCATCAATTATCATAGTAGAACAGTTTCTCAAGCAGTTTGTGATGCATTTTGGAAACAGGAGATGAGCCCCTGGTCTAATGCACCACCTGGCTTGAGAAACCCGGTCAAAGACTGACTTTAAGTCATTATTTGAGTAGCACACATATTCTGAATGGCTTCGGCAGAATTCAAATGAGCCATTTTAATCTAGATTAATTCCAAGATTACAGTGAGATTAATCTAGATTTAAAAAGTAATCTATGCCCACCTATAGTAATAAATAATAAAAGGTGATTCATGTTTATTCTTTAGTTACTAGTGTTTCTTTAGACAACTTGTGTCTTTTGTAAAGTTTAATAGTACTTATGAATGAGATACTAGTTCTTATTTACTAGATAATAGAACTTCATTTTCTGCTTTTCTGCTCAGTGTGCTAGTATGCTGAATGTAAATAACCCCACAATAGATGAGAGAGAGAGAGACTAGCTCTTGTAACACTTTAAAATAATCATCTATTAGTTCATAATTCAAACAATGAACAATTGATTTATTACAGTATTTATTTGTCTTTGTTAACGTTAATGAAAATAAAGTTGTACATTGTTAGTTACATCGTCACCTTGAAATTATAAGGTTCTATCTGCGTTTTGAATGATTTTGAGATATTCAGCTTCAAAGTTTTGGCATTCCATAGCAAACAGTGCATGTGTAACATTTGTTTTTTTTAATAAAACGTCTTAAAATGTAAACAACTTCTACAAAAAAACAGGTCATAATGTAAATAAGTTGTCATTTAATGAGAATATGTCAATAGCTTAATTTTGACAAAAATGTCTGATAGAACCTTATAATTCTAAGGTGACCACATGTTAATACTAGTATTGAACAAATATTACAATCTAATGAATAAGTATTATTGTCAATTTCCTAATTAGTATCTGACAAGAACTAGCTTCTAATGAATAAAGACTACTATCTAATAAAGAAGTTCTAAACTTTTTCAAAAAAAAAATTAAGTAACTAAGGAATAAGCAAAAAATAGATACTAGTGAATGCTATACTAGTATATTATAAATACAAGATGGTTAGGAAGTGTAGACAGAGCATACAAAGCTGCGTGTGGACTGGTTCAGCTGGTCTACCAGCGCAGATTGAGCAAGTCCCTCTTTCACATATGAAGGAGGAGGAATGTCTGGGTAACCCCGTCCAAGATTGACAACGGAAGGGTCGGCAGCCATTGATGTGAAGGCCACCCTGAACAACACAATAAACATTAATAAAGCATTTAACACACATGTATGTGAGAAAATGTTCTAAGAAAATTCTCTATTCTTACCATACATTCTTGTCCAGGCCTTCTATTCTCTTTGCATTTTTGTGTTTTATGGATGACATGTTATACTAAAAAGTAAAAGCAAAAAAATGAATATCAAAGAGAAATGGATAATTCAGCAAAACTTGCACTGACTTGGCAGAGAGAGAAACTTCTACATCTATAAGTCTCTAATATGCATGGGACAGATACAAAAATGTTAAGCATATGAACCGGATTAACGTCTGGCGAAATAAGTTAAAATCGTATTAAATAGTCAATGATTGCTCGCTTTGAAATATTGCGGTCTGGTCACAGACATGACTCCTATCAGATTAATGGTTCCAGTACACTAAATATGTTTTGTGTTTGACGGGAACATATTCTGTATGACACAAACATCCCACGCTACTACAACGGACCAATGTAGTCTCTGCCTTCAATGGTGAGGTACACTAGTCCACATTTGTGGATCAAAATTTTCATCAAAGTTGCCCTAAACTCAAAATGTGTTTCTTTTAAAATTCATGCAAAACATGTTAGTCTGTTATTAGTCAATGTTGTCATTTTTAACATTTCCTCCTTAATGCCTTTTGGTGATATTTAGATGTGCTTGTTTGTCAGCTAGTAATTGACCTTTCACAGGTGTCTAACAGGGAAGTGCTCATCATTTAAGGCTCTGAAAGATTCACTTAAGGTCAGAAAGCATAGAAAATGCCTAATTTAGTTAGACTGCATGATTCTGTCATCAGGATGCTGCAAGCAGGCATGACACATTTAGAGCTTAAAATGGGTTCAGAAGGTCTGGTAGAAAGCACGGTGGAAACAGAAAATGGGTCACAACAGCAAACCAAGACCAATACTAGACCTGCATGCTAGCAGAAATCACTTCATGCCTGCAGTCAAGCTACAAAATTACCATCAGTATGCAACAGGGGTGCAAGTATCTACACAGACTGCAAGAGACTTGAAATGAAGTTTCAATGAAGTTGGTGTGAGAGCTAGAAGCTGTGGGGGAACATCTTTCAAGAGCATACAAACTGGATTTTCTTAAAAAGATAATTTTCAGAGTCTGGAATGAATCATGTTTTTGACATGGCCTAACTCAGTCAATATTAAAATATCAAAGTTATATTTTCACAAAATATTCTTTACATTGTGTAAAATAATTCTATGTTGATAAAGCAAATCACACACACACACACACACACACACAAAATAAGCTTGGTTTTCACAGAAAGGGAACTCAAACAAACAAGTATAGAGCTGAAGGCCACTATCAAAGCAACCTGGGCTCTCATAACACCTAAGCAGTGCCACATACTGATCGACTCCATGCCATGCCGCATTGCTGAAGTAATTCAGGTAAAAGGAGCCCTAACTAAGTATTGAGTGCTTTGCATGCTCATACTTTTCAGTTGGCCAAGTAAAAGTTCTAAAAATCCTTTCTTTGTCTTAAGTAATATTCAAATTTTCTAAAAAACTGAATTTGGGTTTTTCTTTATTTGTCAACAAAATCGTAAACACTTGTAATATATCAGTCTGTGTGAAATTAATGAATACATTATACAAGTTTCACTTCTTGAATGGAGTTAGTGAAATAAAATCAACTTTTTAAAGGTAGTCTAATTATATGGCCAGCGACTAGCGCCTCTCTATATATATATATATTGTGGCGGGCCGCCCAATGAACATTCAGCGTCATCCTGGGAAAGGAGCACGCAAGCCAGCTGGATCCAATCATGCCGATCACCTGCACCTGGAACTCGTTCGCGCCTACCAGATAAAAACGCCACAACAGAGACAGTCGAGGAGAAGCCTCTCCGCTAACCAGACCTCTAATGAGTTCTCTCTCTCATACAGAAAGCACAGAGTGATCGAATCAGGCGATCTACGTTTCACAGCAGCACGGAATAACAGGACAAACTTCTCACTCACAACCCACCTACGGACTCACCTGAAGCACGGGAACCAACGGGAAGCACACCGAAGACACCTGCACATCTCACCCACACCGTCACTGTAATAAAAAGCCCTTCGGGGGTGTGTTCACTACAACTTGTGTTTGCCTTTTCACTCCACCCTGCTACACTGGTGGAGAATGCGCGCTTTTTAGGAGTAAATTAAGGATTCCATTAACTGCTTACACTTGTTGTTTGTGTTTGCAGCTTGTCATTACGCTCGCTCTCCCTACAAGGGACAGGATGGAGGAACTACTGCAGCAGCTCACGGAGGTGGCGTCCTGGCAACAACAGCTCTCAGATACGATCACGGCCAGACTGGAAAGAACTGAGCAGGGGGTCGAAAGCCTGTTGAGCCACCGTGTGCCTCTTCCGGATGCCAGGAGAACTGCACACCACCATCTGACGACCTGGATGACATCGAAGCATACTTGCACACATTTGAGGTGATAGCAACCAGAGAGCTATGGGATAAAAGTGAATGGGCGAGAATCCTGGCTTCATTTTTAACTGGTGAACAGTGTTGCCAACTTAGCGACTTTTCAGACCCCCCTAGCGACAAATTTTCAAAAAAGCGATGGCGACAAATCTAGCGACTTTTTGTTTGTTACTGGAGATGTTTATAGACTGTTATTTGTCCATTACTGCACCGACCCTACTCTTCTCAACGAGCTGCGGGTGATGACCCTCCCCTGCCTCAGAGCACTGACAGGCGACCCAGTTCTCGTAAAGCAGTCTCTCTCCCACCTGCAGCCTGACAGCAGATCACTCTTCTGTGTACGCCAAATGAATTAGCACTGGCAGTGTGAAGGTATTTCCCTTGTACAGTCAAACCGATCTGCTTCTCCTTTATTTTAACAATTTAATTTGACTGTTTATTCTTTTTTTGTTCACAATCACAGAGATTTTAAGTGAGTTTCAGAACTTGTCTGAGTTTATTACGTCTGAGAGATTACTGCAAATTCTCTACACATCTATAATGATATACTGTATTCAAACAGCAATAAATTTAGTTAAGTTGACATGCATAACGTTACATAAAGCGTAGTCTAAATATAAATACCCCTTTATTGACCATAGGCTGTTAAATAAACAGAAACGGTAGAACGTGATGACGTCAGTAATATGCAAATTAGCGTAAGATGTAATCCAGCGACTTTTAGCGACTTTTCGGGCAGAGCTTAGCGCCTTTCGTAGAAAATAGTTGGCAACAGTGCTGGTGAAGCGCAACGTGCTTATTATTCATTAAAATCCCCACAAATGAAGATTATGAGATGTTAAAAAGAGATATTAGCGAGAATTGGGCTTTCTCCCATCAGCGCAGCCCAGCAGATCTGGCAATGGTCGTATGATGAACAGGTCCCCGCCCGAGTGCAAGCCACACAGCTCTCCAGACTGCCACAACTCTGGTTGCTATCGGGGAACACCACAGCCTCCCAGGTCACTGAAAGTGTGGTGGTCGACCGCCTGCTCAGAGCCCTCCCCAGAAAGCTCCGCCGCCCCGTGAGTATGAGAAATCCTACCAGTCTGGCTAGTTTAGTAGAAGCCATCGAGCTGGCAGATGCCTCGTTTGCATGGGATGCGGGAGAGCGAGCGGCTGCAACCCTCCGAAGGGTACCCCGGGATCGACACTCGCCGGAGAGCACCTCACGTGCAATGAGCAGGCCGACGGCCCCCTCTCTCATCGACGAGCCCATGCCAACCGAACCACAGTCTCCAGGGGCCCGCGCATGGATGGCTGGCTGCATCGTGCACCACACAGTGCCAAACGGAGCCCCACAGCGCATGGTGAAAATCGGGGGAAAAGAGCTGATGGCGGTGTTGGTCTCAGGATCATCCATCACACTGGTCCAACCACACATCATCCCTCCCCAACCAGACTTTAAAGCAACAATGCCTATCACCTGTGTACATGGGGAAACGCGCCATGTACCCACACGCCCAGTAACAGTGGCTGCTGGTCCAGGCACCTGGCCGATGGAAGTAGGAGTTGTACGAGACTTACCAGTTCCAATCCTGTTGGGGAGGGATTATCCCGGCTTCCAACAGCTCCTATCCGCCACGATGCAGCCAACAGGACCGTGACAGAGGGGACGGGCTCGTCCGCGAAGAAAAGGGGGCCGTCCAACCGTCATGCTGGCCACAGACAGCGAGCGAGAGGGTGAGTGCGCACAATCAGACCCTAATCCGTTTTTTGATCTGTTTCAGAGAATAACCACAGGAGGAGAGTTTGGAAAAGAGCAACGGGAAGATGACCGATTAAAACATTGCTGGAAGCAAGTCTGAGAAATAGATGGAGAAGTGTGGATTCCAGGGCCTCACCCTCTCCCGTACTTCGTGGTCAGGAAAGGCCTGCTCTATTGTATAGCGCAGCAAAGGGGGAGGAGAAAAACCTACTGATGGTCCCGAAAACCAAGACGGAGACGGTAATGGAGCTGGCGCACTCCCATCCCATGGGTGGCACCTGGGAGGAGAAAACACCGTCCAACGAATCCGCGATCGTTTTCACTGGCCTGGCATGGAAGCGGAGGTGAAAAGGTTCTGTCGGGAGAGCACCACTTGTCAAAGGACATCACCGAAGAAACCTCCCCCCAGCCCGCTGATACCCCTTCCCATCATCGAGGTGCCCTTCGAGCGCATTGGGATGGACCTGGTTGGCCCGCTGCCGAAGTCCGCCCGTGGTCATCAACACATCCTGGTCATCGTTGACTATGCCACCAGGTACCCCGAGGCGATTCCCCTCCGAGTGACCAATGCAAAATCCAACGCGAAGGAGCTCTTCCAGTTCATCAGCAGGGTGGGAATCCCCTCGGAGATATTGACTGACCAGGGCACCCCCTTCATGTCTCGGCTGATGAACGACCTCTGTCGGCTACTCAGGGTAAAACAGCTACACATATCTGTTTACCATCCCCAGACAGACGGTCTGGTGGAGCGGTTTAACCAGACCCTTAAACAGATGTTGCGCCGAGTAGAGGATGGGCGTGACTGGGACATCATGCTCCCGTAAGTGCTCTTTGGAATAAGAGAGGTACCTCAAGCATCCACCGGCTTTACTCCATTTGATTTATTGTTCGGGCGCCAGCCCCGCGGGCTGCTGGACGTAGCCAGAGAGACATGGGAGCAGGAACCTGCTCCCCATCGCACCGTCATAGAGCACATGCGGGACATGCGAGAGCGCATAGACCATGTGATGCCTCTGGTCTGAGAACATCTAGCGGCCTCCCAGCGCGCACAACAAAGAAAATATGACCGGCCCGCACAACCCAGACAGTTCCAGCCTGGCGATAAAGTCTTCATTCTTGTCCCCACTACCACAGCGAAGTTTCTGGCTTTCTGGCAAGGGCCAGGCACAATTGTGGAGAAGGTCGGGCCGGTCAATTACAAGGTTCGTCAGCCGGGACGCCGTCATGAGGAGAAGGTCTACCACATCAACCTGCTGAAGAAATGGGTAGTACCCCGAGAAGGTCTGGTAGCCTTCACCCAAAGCTCCCCGCCGATAGTAGGGATGGGAGAGCAACTGTCGGCGGGTCAGAAGATCGAGCTGGAATCCCTGGTCAGTCAATTCCAGGATGTGTTCAGCGATTGACCCGGGCGGACAAACCTAGTGCAGCATACCATCCGGACCCCTCCTGGCCAAATAGTTCGGCAGCGGCCCTATCGTGTACCAGAGGCCCGCCGACAGGTTATTGAGGATGAGATATCCCGGATGAAGGAGTTGGGAATAATAGAACCATCTCGGAGTCCCTGGTCCCTGGTCCCTGATAGTCATGGTACCAAAGCAAGACGGCACTCTCCGCCTCTGCAACGACTTCCGCAAGCTAAATGACATCTCCAGCTTCGACGGATACCCAATGCCCAGAGTGGATGAGTTATTAGACCGTCTTGGTGGGGCCAGATTTATCTCGACACTGGACCTAACAAAGGGTTATTGGCAGGTAACTCTAAGAAGAGAAGACAAGGAAAAAACTGCTTTCAGCACACCTTCTGGCCACTGGCATTATCGGGTCCTTCCCTTCGGGCTGCATGGGGCACCCGCTACATTCCAGAGGTTAATGGACATTGTGCTTCGGCCCCACCAAGAATACGCCGCCGCCTACCTCGATGACGTAATCATCCACTCTGAGCGTTGGGAGGACCATCTGGACCGGTTGCGGAGAGTGCTGAGGGAGCTCCGTCGGGCTGGACTAACCGCCAACCCCAAAAAGTGTTACCTGGGTCTAGCCGAAGCACGTTACCTGAGTTTTTAAGTAGAACGGGGGTTGATCAAGCCACACCCCAACAAGGTGGAAGCATTTCAACGAGCGGAACGGCCAAAGAATAAAACCCAGGTACGTGCATTCTTGGGGTTTGCTGGATATTACCGCTGTTTTATTCCCAACTTCTCCTCGATAGCCTGTCCCCTGTCCGACCTGACGAAGAAGGGGCAACCTGAAAAAATTCAGTGGTCTGCAGTGGCAGAGGAAGCCTTCCAGACCCTGAAGATGGCGTTAACGTTGACACCGGTCCTCCACGCCCCGGATTTTGGCTGCCCCTTCCTACTCCATACGGACGCTTCCGACACAGGGCTGGGTGCGGCCCTGTCACAGGTCCACAATGGAGAAGAGCACCCAGTCACATACATCAGTCGGAAGCTCACACCCGCAGAGACCAGGTACGCAGCTGTGGAGAAAGAAGCCCTAGCCATCAAGTCGACAGTCCTGGAGCTGTGCTACTGCCTTCTCGGCAGGAGCTTCACACTGGTGACCGACCACGCCCCACTACAATGGATGTCCCGGGCCAAGGAGACCAACGCCCGCGTCACCAGGTGGATCCTCGCGCTCCAGGACTTCCATTTCCGGGTCCAACATCACCCAGGAACCTCCCACGGCAACGCGGATGGTCTCTCGCGGATGTGGTCAGGTTGGGCAGGTTCGTCACCCAGTAAATTTTACCCCCCCCCCTTCTTTCTTCTCTACCCTGCAGGAGGATTCCCCGTACCAGGACGTCGCTTGGGGGCGTCATCCTGGGAAAGGAGCACGCAAGCCAGCTGGATCCAATCACGCCGATCACCTGCATCTGGAACTCGTTCGTCCCTACCAGATAAAAACACCACAACAGAGACAGTCGAGGAGAAGCCTCTCCGCTAACCAGACCTCTAATGAGTTCTCTCTCTCATACAGAAAGCACGGAGTGATCGAATCGGGTGATCAGCGTTTCACAGCAGCACGGAATAACAGGACAAACTTCTAACTCACAACCCACCTACGGACTCACCTGAAGCACGGACACACTGGGAACCAAGGGAAGCACACCGAAGACACCTGCACATCTCACCCACGCCGTCACTGTAAATAAAAAGCCCTTCGGGGGTGTGTTCACTACAACTTGTGTTTGCCTTTTCACTCCACCCTGCTACAATATATATATATATATATATATATACATATATATATATATATATATATATATATATATATATATATATATATATATATATATATATATATGTAGCACTCTCTTCACTTGACAAAGGAAAAGGGCTCTGGGTTCTTAGAATAACTCTATAAAATTGCAATTAGACAAATGACAAAAATGAAATTTAACAAAATGGATCCTTTAATTTACCTTTAAGCCAGTCGTAATATATTGTTTAACTGAACATAAATTTAGAGAAAAACAAATAAAATGGGATAAAAATAAAATAAATAGCAAAATCACACCCAGTAGTTATAAGTGTCTCACATATAACATGACAAGAGTACAAAAAGAATAAAATAAAAGTTAATTTCTTCAAAACAAACGACCCTGTCTTATTTCAATATCCAAAGTTCACTTTATAGCGATACAATTTGTATCTTAGTATTTTTGAAATATCAAAAATCAATAAAACAGAATATCTAGGAGTATGAACAAAATAGCTTTGTAGAAAGTCCCAAAACAATAATGGATTGTTTCCTTACAACCAAAACAAACCAAGAACCATTTAATTACACTTATAAAAGTGCAAAATGTTCACCAATCTTCCCTTAATATTGAACAGTCACAGACAAACGGTTTGTTTCCTCTATTCAATATCACACAATGTTCATTCAAGAATAATTATTTCTGTTCACTGGGCCCAGACTCAATATGTGTGTAAAACAAGAAAAATTGTAAATAAACAAACAAATACCCCCTCGTTGCAGGCCTGAACGATGCTTGGGAGCGTTGTGGCACAAATCAAATGCCCCTTCACTCTAACGAGCAAATACACACAAAGTACTCACAAATCAGAATGATCCTTCAGTACTGCTTGATCCAGATGACCCACGAGACGCCGACGACTCGAGCAGATGATGCAACAGATGCAAACTCGTCCAACGCAGTCAGCAGAAACAACGATTGTCTCGAAATTAGCGTATTTCTAGATGATCGGATCTAGCGCTAAAAGTCTCAGCATTCGTTAGTCTCCCATCGGCTCCCCGCGATGTCCGATTTCTGCAGTTCACATCAAACCGAATCCACTTGACTCAATAACCAATACGTGGTTACGTTCTCAACAGTCTGGTGACAAAAAGCTACATTTTTAAAACAAAAATTAGTCAAGAGAACAGCGTGAAACACTCTGCGTGTTTCTTTCAGCTCTCCTCTCTCTCTTGCTTTCACTCTAAGTCCCTCCTTTCTCTCCAATCCTGTCACTCAGGTCTGTCCCTAAGCCAATCAGATTTCGAGCATGTCACAGGTTAAACATCAAGTTAGATAGACCTAAGAAGAGCACATTTTCGTTATGTCCATTTCACCCAAACTATACAAATTTTGTACAACTTTATTTAAAAGGAAAAAATAAATAAACAAAATATACAAAATCCTTAAAAGAAAACAAAATAAAATCCAGTATTTGACACTTAGAGTAATATTTATTTTACCTGGGTTACACCCTCCCCTCCCCAAAGGTCTGGATGTCCCCATCAGACTTCAAACCTCTATCTCGCACACATAATCTTTAGAAGATTAGAAAATTAAGTCACTCTAGTAAAATACAAAGTAATAAAACTCAAAAGTTACTCACTGATAAGATATTTGAATTATCATACCCCTGTGTACTATTGTTATTGGTTGATCCGTTGGCCTTCCAAGTTCATCATAGCTAAGGCGGATGACAGGCTTTACTTTCCTCTGTGTTCTACGTTCACTAGTAGAGTCCTTATCTTCATCCACGACACTAGAGGAAGAGACGTCTCCCTCCTCTAGTCCTGGGTCCACCCCAGGGTCATGGATAGACACAGGATTCTCTGCTATTTCTTCCTGTATCAACTCATCTCGCCTCTCATCATCCTTAGATATGTCATGAACCAGAATGTCATCAGTCCGAACAGTCTCTTTTTGCACCGGTAGGTTATTACCAGGTTTAGACAGTCTTTCCCTCAACTCAGATTGCTCAAAATTAACTTGAGGTAAGGTACGATAATTCTCATCCTCAGATTCAGAGTCCCCACCCTCACAACTGTTTGGTCCACTCTCTACCGTACGATTTTCTCTTGACCTTGCCAATTCTCCAACCCTAGACAGTCGTGTCACTGGCTTTGCTGTCTTAGCTGGTGCCTGGCTCACTATCGGCAACCTCACCATATAACCAACTGGTAGAAGATGGTCACGGTGCATAGTCTTTACAATTCCTGAACCGTGTTCTGGTTTTACCCGATACACAGGTAAGTTGGGCAGTTTCCCTATCACCTGGTAAGGTGAAGGGTTCCACCGGTCTTTTAGTTTGTGTTTACCTGTGACTCCAAGATTACGTATCAACACTCTATCTCCAACCTCAAGAGTTTGATTGCTGACCCTAGCATCATAAAGTCTCTTGTTTCTCAGATGGTTCTTCGTAGCAGCTGAAATTGCCAATCGATATGCACTCCTCAATTCGCACTTCATCTGTTCCACATACTGATGATGTTTTACCTCATCTTCATTATGTGAGGATATGCCAAAACACAGATCAATGGGCAACCTCGCCTCCCTACCGAACATTAAGAAATAAGGGGAAAACCCAGTGGAGTCATTTTTAGTGCAATTATAAGCATGCACCAGCTGGCTTATATATTGACTCCACTTTAATTTCTTATCTGGATCGAGGGTTCCCAACATGGACAACAATGTGCGGTTGAATCTTTCAGGTTGTGCATCCCCCTGGGGATGATAGGGCGTTGTTCTAGACTTACGAATACCAAGCATTCCCAACAACTCTTTGATCACTCTACTTTCAAAATCACGCCCTTGATCAGAATGAATGCGAGTTGGTAATCCGTAGTGTACAAAAAACTTCTCAAATAGTACTTTTGCGACTGTCAAAGCCTTTTGATCTTTTGTTGTAAAGGCTTGCGCATAACGCGTGAAATGATCTGTTACAATCAACACATTTGAAATTCCCTTGGCATCAGGCTCAATAGACAAAAAGTCTATACACACCAAATCTAAAGGGCCTTTACTCGTTATGTGGTGCAATGGTGTAACTTTTTGGGGTAAGGTCTTTCTAGCCACACATCTGCCACATGTTTTGACATACTGAGTGATCTCAAAGGCCATTCGGGGCCAATAAAACCTGTCTTTAATGAGTTCCATGGTACGCTCAGCTCCGAAATGACCTATGTCATCATGCATAGCACTTAAGACCATAGATCTGTACTTGGCAGGTAAGATTAACTGACATACCTTTTTTTCTGATCTCTGTACCACTCGATATAATAGTCCATTCTTTTTTTGAATCTTCGGACTCTCCCTCTGAAGTATAGCAACCTCAGAGTCCTTAGATTTCACATCAGAAAGGGGCATCTCAGTCTCCATCCCTTTTATGATAATACCAATAGCAGGGTCGGATCTCTGAGCCTCAATTAAATCACTCTGAGTCAGCTGTTCCAGAGGACCCACTTCAAGATGAGAGGCAAAAGAAAAAATATCAGGAATTGCATCAGGAGGCGCGCCCAACTGATCAATAAACCTAGGAGAATCATTAGCCGTGCCTACACTAACCCGATGACAAAGGGCCTTTATACCAGAGGGTGGTATGTTCTCCCATTCTTCCTGAGGTTCTTGTGCATTCCTAGACAACAAGTCTGCATCAATATTGTGCTTGCCAGGTTTATACTGAACATTGAAGTCATAGGTACTCAAAGCTGCTAACCACCTGTGGCCAGTAGCATTGAGTTTTGCCGATGTCAGCACATACGTGAGGGGATTATTATCGGTTCTTACTGTAAATTTGGCGCCATACAGATAATCATGAAACTTATCTACTATGGCCCATTTCAAGGCAAGAAACTCGAGTTGATGAATGGGATAATTATGCTCAGAGCGACTCAATTTCCGGCTCGCAAATGCGACAGGACGTAATCCTTCCGGATATTCTTGGTTAAGCACGGCTCCCAAACCATTCATACTTGCATCTACATGCAGCACGTAGGGTTTGCTTGGGTCTGCAAATGCTAAGACTGGAGCATTTGTAAGACAGAATATGATCCTAGTGAAGGCTTCATCACAAGTGTGATCCCAACGATTACCAAAAGAATCTGACTCCCTGAAATAATGATCCTTTCCAAGAACACCAATTTTTCCTTTCTTTTGGGCAGGAGGGTAACCTTTTGTCAACTCAGTCAAGGGTCTAACGATAGAGGAATAGTTGGCAATGAAGCGGCGATAATATCCGCAGAAACCAAGAAATGATCGCAAAGACTTGAGATGAGTAGGTTTTGGCCAATTCAAAACTGCCCTGACCTTCTCAGGGTCGGTCGAAATCCCTTCAGCCGACACAATGTGACCCACATATTTTACTCGTGCCTGACAAAACTGACACTTCTCAAGTGATAATTTGAGACCACTCTCCTCCAGTCTCCCCAACACCTTGAGAAGGCGCTCTTCATGCTCCTCAAGTGTTCTCCCAAACACAATGAGGTCGTCCAGGTACACAAGACACTGCAACAAGTTCATATCTCCCACAGTGGCCTCCATTAATCGCTGAAATGTCGCAGGAGCTCCAGATACACCCTGCGGCATTCGCTCAAACTGGAAAAAGCCAAGTGGACAAATGAATGCAGTCTTTTCCTTATCATCCTCTGACATCGCAATTTGATAATATCCACTCCTCAGATCAAGAACCGTAAACCATTTGCTTCCTGTCAGACAATCAAGAACATCATCGATGCGGGGCATTGTGTATTGATCTGGAATGGTTCTGGAGTTTAACGTACGATAATCAATACACATTCTGACACCACCATTTTTCTTTCGGACAATAACGATTGGTGAAGCATAAGGGCTACGGGATTCTTTAATTATGCCGGCCACTAAAAGCTCCTGCAGGTGACGACGAACATCGTCAATGTCAGCAGGCGCAATACGCCTAGACCGCTCTCGGAAGGGCTTAGAGTCACTAAGTCTTATGTGATGTTCTACATTCCTAGCTAACCCCACATCCCATTCATCCACTGAGAAAACACTGGCTCTCTCTGACATTTTTTTTATTAGGCGTGCCCTCCATGGTTCTGGGATAGGCGAGTCTCCAAAATTGAATAGCTGAGGATCTACAACTGTCTGTGAAGATTTTGATGTCAGAGGCACTGTAGCTACATCCACTGTATACACCTGAGCGAGAGGAGTACCCACTGGGATAGCAGTTTCTTTTTGGGAGTCATTGTGCAATGGTAGTATGAAGTTATTCACATCTAAGTTTGAGGAGGTCATGACCAGAGAAGGGACCAGCACACCAGCAGGAAGCTTTCGATCTTCAGTATTCTCCACTACTAGAATTTCATTGCCTAATGACTGGACTGGTTTTACCTGACAAACAGCATAGCCAGTGCTACGAGGAGGGATGGATAATGGTCCAGGACCTAACCACAACACCAGTCCTACCGTATCATCCTTAGCTAAGGAACCAGATGGCAAATTTTGTTCACAAGTTTCCAACTCATAAGGTGAGATTCTTAGAGATTGGACCACACCGTCATTGTCTAACTCTTCACACTGAGCCATTAAAGCTTGGAATTTGGGTGTATTGGTACCAAGAATTACTGACACCGGGTCAGGGCTCTTTGGATCTGGGCACACCAAAGCCAAAAGTGTGAGTGTTTCTTTTTCTTCTCCCTCAGGGGTGATGAATGCTACATCCACAGACACAAACCCTCTATAAGGATAATTGGAATCACTAAGACCCCATATAGCAAGGTTAGTAAGTGGCTGTATCTGAATGTGAGGAATGTGTTTCTTATACCAGCTCTCAAACACAATTGTGACACGTGAACCACTATCCAGGAGAGCTTTGCATAACTGCCCCTCAATAGCCACATCAATAAAAGTAGATGGACCAACTAACCCTTCTGGAATGGAGTTAGGTGAACAAAAGTCTACTGCTCCTCGTCTAACAGAATAGTTTGCCACAGCGGCAGAAGCTAATCTTTCTGATTCTTTGGCACCTTTGCTTTTACGAAGTGCACGGATAAGTTTCTGAATTACTTTAGTTAAATCTTCAGGAGAGGTACACTTGTTGGCAAAATGACCATCCTCACCGCATCGATAACAAAAGAATTCAGACGAATTGTTTAATGATCGAGACCTACTATTTTGACTGGAATGGGTTTTACTCTCCACCTTTCTCCCTTCTTTCGATGAGGACGTAGCATGTGAGACTGTCAATACATTGACTTGTTCTTGAAGTTGGAGCACCTGTTTCCGTAAAGCTTCAACCTCACTTTCCTTCACTGCACTAAAACCCTTTAGAGCTCCATCTAGTTGCTCATTCCCTATTTCTCGCTTTTTAGTTAACTCCCCAAACCGAGAGTGTAAAGCTTTAATGTCTGCTTTTAACTCCTGCATTTCAGTGGGTTGCATTTTTTTCTCTCTAGTCTGAACCTGTCTTACTTCAAGATTCAATTTGCGGCGGGAAGCGTCATACTCTTCCTCCTCTCTTATCTCATTTAATAACTGCAAAAAGGTGGGGGGTGTCTCTTTTCTTTCTCTTAAACGGAGGTGTACAAGAGTTAAGTCAGACTCAGATGAGCCTCGCACAAGCTGCTCAAGTCTAACCTGGTCCATCCGTTGAGAAGATACACCTCCTCTCTTCACAACCTTTCTGAGAGCTCGTTCTAACCTCTGTACAAAATCTGAAAGTTTTTCACCTTTCTGTTGGTGCATAGCCCGAAAGGCAAAATACAAGTCCTCTCCAGACTCAGAAGTGCCAAATGCATTCTCCAAAGCTTCTAAATACTCTAAAGCATTTGCATCCTTGTTATTTAACCTCACGGCCTGTATTATATCCAAAGCAGGACCTTTCAAGCTTTCAACTATCCTGGTCCGCTTCTCCCGATTTGAACAATTACATTCTTCAACCATCAAGTAAGCCTGTGCCAGCCAATGCTCTAAACTCTCTTCTCCAGAGGGAGTAGGAACCATACCAGAAAAGATCCGCAACCGCCTAAATGCATTAATGTCACTGTTAGGCTTCATTGTTTTTTCTAACAAATCTCCCACTGCTCTGATGATGCTATCAGGTGAACTGCCTTCTAGAGGCTCTTTAGGGAAAAGGGCCTCGACATCAGCCATAGTTTTACCTTCCTCCTGTATTAAGGTTTGGAGTTTGGAAAAAAATGACTGAGATGTACTCACCGAAGGGGTAAGTAGAATAATCTTCCAGGGCCCTTCCCCACCTGGAGGTATTATCTCTGGAGGGGTGTGATCAGGATCTAGAACCTGACTGCACTCACACAGCACTAAATTAGAATTCAGCTCTGGGTGAAATTTTTCATCCCTTACCCGCACCCTCCCAAACGCTTTCACTGTCTCGACTGCCCGTTCGATGTCTGCTACTTCAGTGTCCTTTGGAACATCCCTGAGAACTAGAACATGAGAGGGGTCAATCTTTAACTCACTACACCATTCAATGAACTCAGTGATCAAACCTTCTGAGTGAATATCCATACTGCCGAAACTGTTCTACTCAATGCCCCACAAAAAAAATGGTATATAAATATTTGCCCCTGGCTAAAGGGGGAAAAAAAGGATCCCAGCGGTGCCTCCACTTTTTATGTAGCACTCTCTTCACTTGACAAAGGAAAAGGGCTCTGGGTTCTTAGAATAACTCTATAAAATTGCAATTAGACAAATGACAAAAATGAAATTTAACAAAATGGATCCTTTAATTTACCTTTAAGCCAGTCGTAATATATTGTTTAACTGAACATAAATTTAGAGAAAAACAAATAAAATGGGATAAAAATAAAATAAATAGCAAAATCACACCCAGTAGTTATAAGTGTCTCACATATAACATGACAAGAGTACAAAAAGAATAAAATAAAAGTTAATTTCTTCAAAACAAACGACCCTGTCTTATTTCAATATCCAAAGTTCACTTTATAGCGATACAATTTGTATCTTAGTATTTTTGAAATATCAAAAATCAATAAAACAGAATATCTAGGAGTATGAACAAAATAGCTTTGTAGAAAGTCCCAAAACAATAATGGATTGTTTCCTTACAACCAAAACAAACCAAGAACCATTTAATTACACTTATAAAAGTGCAAAATGTTCACCAATCTTCCCTTAATATTGAACAGTCACAGACAAACGGTTTGTTTCCTCTATTCAATATCACACAATGTTCATTCAAGAATAATTATTTCTGTTCACTGGGCCCAGACTCAATATGTGTGTAAAACAAGAAAAATTGTAAATAAACAAACAAATACCCCCTCGTTGCAGGCCTGAACGATGCTTGGGAGCGTTGTGGCACAAATCAAATGCCCCTTCACTCTAACGAGCAAATACACACAAAGTACTCACAAATCAGAATGATCCTTCAGTACTGCTTGATCCAGATGACCCACGAGACGCCGACGACTCGAGCAGATGATGCAACAGATGCAAACTCGTCCAACGCAGTCAGCAGAAACAACGATTGTCTCGAAATTAGCGTATTTCTAGATGATCGGATCTAGCGCTAAAAGTCTCAGCATTCGTTAGTCTCCCATCGGCTCCCCGCGATGTCCGATTTCTGCAGTTCACATCAAACCGAATCCACTTGACTCAATAACCAATACGTGGTTACGTTCTCAACAGTCTGGTGACAAAAAGCTACATTTTTAAAACAAAAATTAGTCAAGAGAACAGCGTGAAACACTCTGCGTGTTTCTTTCAGCTCTCCTCTCTCTCGCTTTCACTCTAAGTCCCTCCTTTCTCTCCAATCCTGTCACTCAGGTCTGTCCCTAAGCCAATCAGATCGAGCATGTCACAGGTTAAACATCAAGTTAGATAGACCTAAGAAGAGCACATTTTCGTTATGTCCATTTCACCCAAACTATACAAATTTTGTACAACTTTATTTAAAAGGAAAAAATAAATAAATAAAATATACAAAATCCTTAAAAGAAAACAAAATAAAATCCAGTATTTGACACTTAGAGTAATATTTATTTTACCTGGGTTACATATATATATAAAGGCAGTGCAGAATTATTAGGCAAATGAGTATTTTGACCACATCATCCATGTTTGACCACATCATCCACACAAACCACATCTTTATGCATGTTGTCTTACTATAAGGTTTATTGGCTCGAAAGCCTACTACCAATTAAGCATATTAGGTGATGTGCATCTCTGTAATGAGAAGGGGTGTGGTCTAATGACATCAACACCCTATATCAGGTGTGCATAGTTATTAGGCAACTTCCTTTCCTTTGGCAAAATGGGTCAAAAGAAGGACTTGACAGGCTCTGAAAAATCAAAATTGTGAGATATTTTGCAGAGGGATGCAGCACTCTTAAAATTGCCAAGCTTCTGAATCGTGATCATCGAACAATCAAGCGTTTCATTCAAAATAGTCAACAGGGTCGCAAGAAGCGTCTGGAAAAACCAAGGCGGAAAATAAACTGCCCATGAACTGAGAAAAGTCAAGCGTGCAGATGTCAAGATGCCACTTGTCACCAGCTTTGCCATATTTCAGAGCTGCAACATCACTGGAGTGCCCAAAAGCACAAGGTGTGTAATACTCAGAGACATGGCCAAGGTAAGAAAGGCTGAAAAATGACCACCACTGAACAAGACACACAAGCTGAAACGTCAAGACTGGGCCAAGAAATATCTCAAGACAGATTTTTCTAAGGTTTTATGGACTGATGAAATGAGAGTGAGTCTTGATGGGCCCGTGGCTGGATCGATAAAGGGCAGAGAGCTCCAGTCCGACTCAGACGCCAGCAAGGTGGAGGTGGAGTACTGGTTTGGGCTGGTATCATCAAAGATGAGCTTGTGGGGCCTTTTCGGGTTGAGGATGGAGTCAAGCTCAACTCCCAGTCCTACTGCCAGTTTCTGGAAGACACCTTCAAGCAGTGGTACAGGAAGAAGTCTGCATCCTTCAAGAAAAACATGATTTTCATGCAGGAAAATGCTCCATCACACGCGTCCAAGTACTCCACAGCGTGACTGGCAAGAAAGGGACTAAAAGAAGAAAAACTAATGACATGGCCTTCTTGTTCACCTGACTGAACCCCATAGAGAACCTGTGATCCATCATCAAATGTGAGATTTACAAGGAGGGAAAACAGTACACCTCTCTGAACAGTGTCTGGGAGGCTGTGGTTGCTGCTGCACGCAATGTTGATGGATTCTGTCAGTGTTTTGATCCGTTCACCATGGATGGCAGGCTTTTGAGTGTCCTTGCAAAGAAAGGTGGCTATATTGGTCACTGATTTGTTTTTGTTTTGTTTTTGAATGTCAGAAATGTATATTTGTGAATGTTGAGATGTTATTTTGGTTTCACTGGTGAAAATAAATAATTGAAATGGGTATATATTTGTTTTTTGTTAAGTTGCCTAATAATTATGCACAGTAATAGTCACCTGCACACAGATATCCTCCTAAAATAGCTAAAACTAAAAACAAACTAAAAACTACTTCCAAAAATATTCAGCTTTGATATTAATGAGTTTTTTGGGTTCATTGAGAACATGGTTGTTGTTCAATAATAAAATTAATCCTCAAAAATACAACTTGCCTAATAATTCTGCACTCCCTGTATACAGTTGAAGTCAGAATTATTAGCCCCTCTGAATTATTCACCCACCTGTTTATTTTTCCCCCAATTTCTGTTTAACGGAGAGAAAGATTTTTCAACACATTTCTAAACATAATAGTTTTAATAACTCATCTCTAGTAATGGATTTATTTTATCTTTGCCATGATGACAGTAAATAATATTTGACTAGATATTTTTCAAGACACTTCTATACAGCTTATAGTGACATTTAAAAGCTTAAATTTAGGCTTAGCAGGTTAGGGTAATTAGGCAAGTTGTTGTATAATGATGGTTTGTTCTGTAGACAGTCAAAAAAGAATTAGCTTAAAGGGGCTAAGAATTTTGACATTAAAATGGCTGTTAAAAAATTGAAAACTGCTGTTATTCTAGTCAAAATAAAACAAATAAGACTTTCTCCAGAAGGAAAAATATTATCAGACATACTGTGAAAATTCCCTTGCTCTGTTAAACATCATTTGGGAAATATTTAAAAAAGAAAAAACAATTCAAAGGGGGGCTAATAATTCTGACTACAACTGTATATATATATTGCACAAATCTGTTTAATAATGTATGCAGTTGAAGTTTTATTTAAGTTCTTTAGGTTAATACTCGTGAAGAAAAAAACGATTTCTCTGTTAACACTTCTCTGTCTTTAAATAAAAAAATTATACATTTAAAGTTATATGAAATTGTAAATGAACAAAATGTATATTTTACACTAAAGTGTTGATCTTATGCTTGTATCCATATATTATTAGGCTATGCTAGCGTGAAACTAAACACAATCAAATCAAACAAAAACACTTACATTATGCAGCTGTTCTCTTCTTATACTTCAGTGATTCTCCTAAAACTAACTGACTTACACTGATTATATATACCTGTATAATTATTGGACACACCTTGCTAGGTTTAGAGACAAGAAACGCCCCCATGCGGCATGAGAACAAACAACAGTAGGCCTACAACACTGTCATGTGATAAACCCGGGAAAATGCTGTGAATCTTTTTTTAATTGATTGCCATAAAGATTATACATTAATAACAGACAAAGAAAATAGCATATAAAACTAAAAAAATAAACAATGCCACGGGGAAATACAGTTTAGATAGTAGTTACAGAATATTATGACAATGACAAAATGAAACTTTTTAAGGTCTATACAAAAAAAAAAAAAAACAAACAAACTGAAAAACAGGGTTTAGCGTCTTAAAATTTACATTTGTGAATTTCATTTAGGAAAGTAAATAAATGTATCATATAATATATGATAGATCATTGTTAATAAGATACCTTTATATAATAAAGAAAAAATCTAGGTAGAAAACTTGGCAGGGTAAAAGTCATTTGCAATAAATATATTTTATCTTATATAGTTATTAAATATTCACATGACAAATGTTAAGACTTTCTTGCATGGAATGTGGGACACAATATATGGGAGAATCATCTCGTTCTAAAAAACAGCTTTCTCTTTTTTCCGACTGGAAGGATAGATAAAAAACAGATCTTCCTAATCTTTGTATCAAAGGGATGAATAATTGACAAAGAAGACAGAGTCCTTGAGAAGAGATATGGCCCTAGATATGACTACAAACCCTCAAGGAGTGACCAGTGTTGCCAAAAACTATCCAAAACCCGCCTAAATGCAAAAAAATGCAAAAACACCCGCCCAGCAACCTCGATTTCACGAAAAGTTGGACGTTCCCAATTTTCACGAAATGTGAGGGGGGATACACTACCCGCCTCTGTCATTTTTTACCCGCACAACCGGATTCAAAACCGCGGGAACCCGCCCAATCTGGCAACACTGGGAGTGACAGAAATATTATATTTGTTTATAGAGTTCAATAACTGAAAAACTTGAATAATATTATTGACCCAATTAGAGAAAAAAAAAATATTATAAAATACTGTGAGTGTAGTTTAAGAAGCATTATAAAACAGTGAAACTAAACACAAACAAAACAAATGCAAACACGTTCATGCAGCTGTCCTCTTCTGATACTTCAGTACTTCTCTATATTAACCCATATGTTTAAAAAAAAAAAAAACGCAATATTGGGCTAACAAAGGCTAGTATTACTACATAATATTATTTTTTATTTTCTAATAATGTTACATATAGACTAACAATTTTCACTGTTGTACACAATACAGCAGTACATTTCAAATTTCAAATGGTTGTTATTATTATTATTATTAATATTAATATTCATTCATTCATTTTCTTTTCGGCTTAGTCCCTTTTAATTCGGGATTTGCCACAGCAGAATGAACCACCAACTTATCCAGCACGTTTTTACGCAGCCACTTCCAGCCGCAACCCATCCCCTGGAAATGTATTAATATTACCATTAATAATTATAAGATCTATTCAGTCCTAAGTATTTTTTCTTTCTTTCATATTTTACCTTTGTACTTTTCTATAACAATGAAAGCAGCCAACATGCATTGTCCTTTATCTTCTCAGATATACAAAATATTCCAATTATAAATTTGTAATATATTCAATAAATAATTCAGTGGAAAGAATTAAGAAAATCTTCTTCCCAAATCCTCACATATCTTTCCAAGTTCTGGAAATCTTCTTTTGATACTGAGGGAGAAATAGTCTAACTTTTGTATATGCATTATGGAATGGTTAAATATCTTCTACTTCTATTTTTTTCCTTTTTTCAATGTTCAGATCTTTGTTTGTTAACACTTATAGCAGAATTTATGCAAAGCATCATGTGAAGAAAAGGGATAAACTGCACCCATATGAAGTAAGTAAACTTATATACTCAGAAATCAGACCAGCTCAGGCACCAATAGCCATGCTATGTTCAGTCTTTGTAGACTATGTTTACATGCTTAAATACATTTTGAACAGCTGGCATCTTTCCAGCATGTGCTTACAAGCATCAGAACATACGGACAAAGAAGCATTGGTAAAGGTAAGCAGTTTAACTTGGTTAACTGGGCACCAGCTCAAAACCCCCCTCTGGATACTGTATATATCCCTCATCCTACACAACTGTTATGTCTTCAAGAACATGTCAGAGGGACTGGGCCTGCTTGAAGACACACAATAAAATGGGTTGGGCTATGGGGTGTTCAGGGATGCTGTACTAGCATTTATTTATTTTATTTTTATAGATGATCAGAAACTCTCATGCGCTTTCATTTGACCTCTTGTGGGATGAAAGCTATAGACTACTGCAGATGCCCAGAATGACTTGGTTTTCATAACTCATTTGATGGATAAATACAATACCATTGCTTTTATTTTTTTCTGTTTGGGATCAAACGTGACCTCTGTCTCTGGTTAAGAAGTTAATTTTTTTTAAGTTCAGTTAGATAAACAGCTGTTCAGAAATGCTTAATAAACTCCAGATCCCAGAAACTTACATACAGTAACAGGGAAAACTTAAATATCACTCTCTGCACTTATCAGGGCCTTGCCTTGCACATTTCTACAGAATTGGAAAGATAGTGAAGTGAATCTTTAGTCTTTGATATATGCACTGTAAAAAATGCAGGGTTCCACATAATTCATTCATGTTGTCCCAACACAAATTGATTAAGTTAACGTAATACTTTTGACACATTTTTGTGGATTGAACATAAAAAATAAGTTGTCCCAATGAAATCTCAAGAATTGTGTTGTTTCAGCTCATTTTAAATAAGTAGTTCATTCATTCATTCATTTTCTTGTCGGGTTTGTCCCTTGCGGGGTCGCCACAGCGGAATGAACCGCCAACTTATCCAGCACAATTTTACACAGCGGATGCCCTTCCAGCCGCAACCCATCTCTGGGATCATCCACACACTCATACACTACGGACAATTTAGCTTACCCAATTCACCTGTACTGCATGTCTTTGGACTGTGGGGGAAACCGGAGCACCCGGAGGAAACCCACGCGAACGCAGGGAGATAATGCAAACTCCACACAGAAACGCCAACTGACCCAGCCTAGCCGAGGTTCGAACCTGCGACCCAGCGACGTTTTTGCTGTGAGGCAACAGCACTGCTAAATAAGTAGTTTGAACAAGCAAAAAAAAAAAAAAAATGTTTTTGAGTGTAGCTCTACATTCATGGAAACATCTTGTAAGCAACTATAGCTGTTATGTATATTCCTGTTAACACTAACTGTTAATACTAGTTAATGTATGCACTGACATAAACAATGCATTACATTATTTATTTATCTTTGTTAAAGTTAGTTAATACAAATAAAGTAATTCATGTTAACTCACAGTGCATTATCTAAGGGCCTGGACACAATAAGCCGCTTGGTCATTGGGCTTCGTTGCTCCATCTGTCAGGCTAGTTGGTTTGGTGTGTTCCACACATCAACTCTCGTCAGGTTAATGTTAGTGTCGGCGTCAGACCATCAGCTCTTCTTCCAGATGCACACAGTTGGGCTTTGTCTGTGCTAGTTGTTTGACATTGGCTTGGTGTGTTAACAAGCACATCTCTCGATTTTAATAATGCATGTTGAACTAAATGCGGTACACAATTGTTTATAATTATTTTATGCTAGTAAATACATTAACATGTTACCAAGCTTTTAAATGTAGCTATTTATTTTTGTTTGTTCGTGCATGTTTTATTGTCTGAGCTGTAATTTTATCAAGCTTTATAAAAGGCAATTTCACATTTTAAAGGTGCCCTATAAACAATTTTTGTATAGTAGGCATAGTCGAATAATAGCTACTGTAAGAGATCAGTAGACCGAAATGGTCTTACCGTGGGTCTCAAACAACATTGTTCTCATGTAAATCTACTTTCTCATATGTCACTAAACGTAAAGTCAATGTAATGTAACGTAACTATAGGCAAATCGTGTTCAATTAGGTACAAGTTTTCTTGGAAGAATTAATGAGAGTGAAATCAGATCCTGCAATATACGCTGTCTTTCATCAACAAGCATTTTTACACAGCAGATGGCGCTGTAACCATGGGGACATGATATATCAACTCCTAATCGAATAGGCTAGCTAGCCTATAATAATCCAGTAAAGATATGATTAATCAAGCTCAGTGAAATACTGTAAATTGTATCTGAATTAAGGTTTTTATTAATCAACACAAAACAATGACTGAACAAACTTTCCCTCTTAGACTTGCATTTTCATGTTGTTTTCTTACAAATTTGCAGGTTTAGTAAACTTTTCTCATTTCTCCTAGTTTAATCTGTTAAACATGACACTTTTATTGGGCTAGTTGTTTTTTCTCTCACTCTCATCTTAATATATTTTTCACTTTTTCATTTTTTCCTCAGACCCTGGAAGCCACACATTTACAAACAAACAAAAAAGTTTTGCTTTGTCATAAAACAGGGATGTCAAACTCAATTCCTGGAGGGCTGCAGCCCTGCACAGTTTAGTTTCAACCCTAATTAAACACACCTGATCAAACTAATTGAGTCCTTCAGGCTTGTTTGAAACCTACCAGTAAGTGTGTTGAAGCAGGGTTGGAACTAAACTGTGCAGGGCTGCGGCCCTCCAGGAATTGAGTTTGACATCCCTGTCATAAACAACAACAACAAAATAACATTGTTACATGCTACTTATCAGGCAGTTAACATTTAAATCTAGAACAATGGCTTTTTTCAGCCCAACGTTGAGTCAAATATGGACAAACCTACTCACTCACTTTGCTTCGGCTTGTTTCTTTCTTTATCAGGGGTCACCACAGCATTCTCTGTGCTATCAACAACATGTATTTGAATAATTCTAAGGTTGGGTTTAGGATTTGAGCTAGGTTAGGAAAATATTGTGGCCTCACATCACCCTGCTCAACATCAAAATTTATCCTATAACACAATCTGATGGGTGGCATATTTCATCATCCAGATATATGGGAGTACAATCTGATCATGCACATCAAATTAACAGAACACTGAATTCAAACCAGAGACCTTCTTGCTGCAAGCGTGCTAACCACAGAGCCACCATGCCACATAAATGTTTTTAATTAAAATGCCGTTTTTAATCTAATTCATACATAAACCTATTGCTTATGTTCTAAATATGCAGTATCGTCACACAGGGGTCCATAAAACGTTATTACATAAAACATAGATTAAATAGTAGATAATCTCAGTAGAGTGTGCCTTTTGGGGCAAATTATTCTAAATTAAATGGAATTCATGTATTAAAATGTTCTCATAGGCATTACATATTTAATTGGCTTCCTGTCGGCATTAAATGAAAAAATACTGAACAGCAGTGACTTACAGAACATACCGAGCGATTTCAGGTTTTATCTATCCTGTTGTTCTTTAAATAAACCCACATGTTTTGAAAAATACAGCAATATTGGACTAAAAAAGGCTACGGTAGTCTATTTCTACATATTTTTCATATCATTTTAAATTGTTAATGATGTTATCAGATTACAGATAGACTAACAATTTTGACAATTGTACAAAAAATTAATACAACAATTATTATTATTGTGTTATTTATTTATTGTTATTATTATTATTATTATTATTATTATTATTATTATTATTATTATTGTTATTGTTATTATT